>OZ026581.1:10020733-10620733 GCA_964020215.1 Aurelia sp. 3 sensu Dawson et al. (2005) | reverse complement strand
AAAAAGTTATTTCTGATGTTTTTGTGTGCAAGCTGATCATCATACTTCAGTAATTGCCATAAAATGAGTTGTTATGGTGTCAAAGTGATGAAACTTTGCAGTTCCAACTCTATCAGTTTTAGGGAGCCGTCGCTGATGACATCTACAATTTTGTATGGATCATTTCTATCAATAAGAGTCGAAAAAGCATTTAAGTATAACATTTTTACAGTGTTTTTCAATTGCGTACAGATGGGATTCTCAATGCAATGACAGTTCAACTAGAAAACCGCAAAAGGCCTCTGCGGAGGAGGCGGTGAATTCAAACTTTCTCTCAGTTATGTCAGAACACTTGCTGAAAAGGATAAAACCAGTCAGGATTGCATATCTCAAGTCTGGGTTGCAGGGTTCGCATTTGTCTGAAGGCGAACATCAAAATAGTGGGGGGTCCAATGTCGTAAAAAAATCGTAGTGGACACATTCAAAATAACATAATTTTGTTCCCTGCACGATCCTGAATGATTGCTTTGGCAGAATACCTGTTGAAATGTTCTTCTTAAATAAAATCTAAGTTTGGCAGACATCTTTTTCCTTAATTTTTTTATTTTCTACTTTTAATTTAAAATTACGCATTTTTGGTGTCAATTTCAGGAAAATAAGCCCATTTAAGAAAAATAACAAGAAAACAAAAGAATGCGTACCAGAAGAAGCAATGACCAAATTATTTGTAAGCTGACATGCAGTTCTATCAATTAAAACAAACAGAGCCAAAATCGGATAACCCTGGGCAGAGATATTAGCAAATGAATTTGTTGTTGAAATGAGCATTCTGTAGAAATCTACCAAAAATTAGACGAAAAGTAAACAATGTAAATTTCATCCAACTTTGCATGCAAATATCTCCGGATTCAAAAGTCAGAAAAGTCTACTTTTTGCTTTATGTTGATCCTTAAGGTATCCTCTTTAAGACCATATACCACCATTGATGTTTTGATTAATTTTCATTTTTCCGATATTCTGTAATTTTTTCCAAAATTTGCACTTTCTGGATCACTGTGTGAAGGGGAAACCGTTCATAGTTTTAGAAGCGGCTGCTCGATAACTTTGGCTTCCCTTGGTGTTTCATACACAGAGATTGCTAACCATGTTGGTTGGAAAAGCACGGACATGGCAGAATATTATTCTCAGTACGAGAAAGTGTCTAGCTGCAGCGACCCAAGCACAGTGTTTTCTGCTGCAACGGTGTCCAAGATTAGAGAGAAAGAGGAGCGTTTTAAAAGAAACAATAAACTGATTGGCTTTAAGCCTCTTTTTGATCTCTCCTAGAACGGCCTAGCAGTATTCGTTTCTTTTTGAGTTATGGAAGGATTAGTTCCTTTTTCGCAATGAAGTGTTATAAATCAAACAATTGTCATGTCTTTTTTGACTACTGGTAATCGTTCTGAAAGTGGCTACTCTTTGAATCCGGCGATGTACGAAGCACTCTCCATATCTGAACCTAATTTGAATAGCGGGGTGGTAAAGGCAGTTAGAATAGGTTACTATTCTCACTGGCTGGAACACCCTCGTTTTCAAATTTGGCCTCATTCAAGATATTTCCTGGGGTCTCAAATGGCCTAATATGCCTCTTTGCATACCCTCACGAGTCTCTTGGGATCAAGAGACATATTTAAGCTCGAATTCGCATAGTTTCTGCCCTTTCAAGCAACAAGACGTTTATCCAGATTTTTCGACCCACCCTCCTCCCTCAGCGATGATTCCACGAAAATACCATACCGCTATTCAAATCCGCGATTTCCTCGCACTCTCCATATCTGAACCTAATTTGAATAACGGGGTGGTAAAGGCAGTTAGAATAGGTTACTATTTGCCAGAAGACCAAAAATAAGGTTAAAGCTTTTTCAAGGATTGCAAAAAACCTTGACTATCAAAAGGCTAGCCTCCTATACAACTCATTTATACTGACAAATTTTAACTACTGCCCACTCATTTGGATGTTCTGTGGAAAGACAGCCAATGAAGAAGTCAATCGGGTTCATAAGCGTGCCCTGAGAGTGCTGCTAAATGATTTCGACTCTACTTTTGAAGAGCTATTACACAGGAACGTAGAAGTTGCAATACATGTAAAAAATGCGCAAAAACTTATGTTAGAGGTATACAAATGTATTACCTCTGGCAACCCCTCTTTTCTGTGGGAGTTCTTCAATCGAAAGATGCTTCCATATAACTTGAGAATAAATGATCTCCTCAAACTTCCTGAAACCAGAACTAGTAGATATGGAAACGAGTCTCTTTCATTTTGGGGTAGCATGGCTTGGAATCGGCTTCCAGACATATATAAAGCTGCAAAAAGCTGTGATGAATTCAAAATGAAAATAAGAAGTTGGAGGGGATCTGGATGTAACTGCCGCATTTGCACATTTTAAATAGGATAGAACATCGATTATTGTAAATAGGGTAGAGTTGGCCTTTACTAGCATTTAATAGCTATTCTTCTAGCCAACTGTAAATAAATTGTATTAATATTATTATTATTATTATTATTATTATTATTATTATTATTATTATTATTGTACTCATTCACAGTGTTGTTGTAATTTACTGGTTTGCGTCCTACCAGCAGGCTACTTCCCGTAGCTTTAGCAGGTAGGCTTCTACTGTTCAACTAATTTTTTCTTGATGTTATCTCCTGTTCTTCTACTTTGTGTCCAAAACTTTCCTCAGTATTCTTGCTGATCCCAGAAGGCAGGTTCTTTGCACTACTTCCAAGTGAACATCGCACTTCAGCTGCTCTAGGTAACTTTTGAATCTTTTGGTCACTGAGCCTAACGCTCCGATGATAATTGGAATGATAAAAACTTTGTTGACTTATTACTATTATTATTATTATTATCATTATTATTATTATTATTATTATTATTATTATTGTTATTATTATTATTATTATTATTATTATTATTATTGTCTCTGTTACACACTGACTTCAGTTCTATTCTTTGTATAGTGGTCAGTGGATTGATGTTCTTGAGCTTTGGTAACAACAAGTTTCCTCAAATCTCAAGCACTTGTCGGAGAATTCTGGCAGATTGTAGCAACACAGTCTTTTGCAACTTTACGATTCTGGTAGCTATCCCAATCTCCTTCAGTCTCTTTGGCAATGCTTTTGGTGCTGTTCCTAGCGCCCCAATTATAACTGGGATTACTTCAACTTTTTTGTTCCACAGTTTTTTCAGTTCCCTTGCTAAGTCTTGGTACTTGAATATCTTTTCCTTTTCTTTTTCATCAACCCTAGTATCGAAAGGAACAGCAAAGTCTATAATCTGGCATTTGTTGTTTTTCTTCTCAACTATAATCATATCGGGCCTTCTTGCTTCGATTACGTGATCTGTTTGTATTGAAAAGTCCCACAAGATCTTATACTCTTCGTTTTCGCATACAGATTGCGGCTCATGTTCATACCATCTATCTTTTGTGTCAAGACCATACTTTCTGCATACCTCCCAATGTATCTTTCTTCCTATGCAATCATGCCTCCGTTTATACTCTTTTTGTGCCATTTTACTACATTCACTTAAGAGGTGGTTGATGCTCTCATCTGCTTTACCACACATCCTACATGTACTGTCTTCTAATAATAATAATAATAATAATAATAATAATAATAATAATAATAATAATAATAATAATAATAATAATAATAATAATAATAATAATAATAATAATAATAATAATAATAATAATAATAATAATAATGATAATGATAACAATAATAATAATAATAATAATAATAATAATAATAATAATAATAATAATAATAATAATAATAAGGACATTGGTATGCAGTTTGGGGTGAAAAAATGTGCAGTGTTGATTATGAAGAGGGGTCGACAGATTAAATCAGAAGGAGTAAAGATACCAGGAAGTAATGTCATCAAGTCACTTCAGGAGAATGATGGGTACAAGTATTTAGGGGTGCTGCAGAATGATGAGGTGATGGAAAAAGAGATGAAAGAGGTGGTCACAAAGGAGTACAAAAGAAGGGTTAGAAAGGTGCTTGAAACCAAACTAAATGGAGGTAATATCATAAAGGCTATTAACTCATGGGCGATTCCAGTACTGAGATACTCTGCTCCTTTTTTGAAGTGGAGAAAGACAGAGCTACAAGAACTAGATCGAAGAACAAGAAAACTTCTTACAATGCATAACGCACACCACCCTAAGAGTAATGTTGAGAGGATCTACATACCGAGAAAGGAAGGAGGTAGAGGCTTGTTAAATGTAGAAGATACCGTAAACACAGCCATTTTGGGCTTGGAAGAGTATGTTGTTGACAGCACTGAACGAATATTATCTGCAGCGAGAAACATCGAGGAAGTTACTGAAACAGCGAAAGGCTTCAAGAAAAGAAAGAAGAATGAAAGAAGAAGCAGCTGGAAGGAGAAAGAATTACATGGTCAGTATTTGAGACAAACCGAAGAAGTGGCAGGTCCTGAACGCTGGTTGTGGTTGAGAGATGGAAATTTGAAAAGGGAGACTGAATCATTAATAATATCCGCTCAGGAACAAGCTATCAGAACTAATGTAATAAAAGCAAAGATCGATAAGACCCAGATCGACAGCAAATGCAGAATGTGTGGAAAAGTGGACGAAAGTATCAACCATGTACTTAGTGAGTGTAGTAAATTAGTCAAAAAAGAATACAAGCGCAGACATGACTGGGTGGGTAAGAGAGTGCATTGGGATGTAAGCAAAGTCTGTGGATTTAAGGTAAAAGATAAATGGTATGAACATGAGCCTGAGGCTGTCATGGTGAATGATGACTATAGGATTTTATGGGATTTCTCCATAGAGACTGACCATACTATCGAAGCAAGAAGACCAGATATGATTGTGGAGGATAGAAGGAACAGTCATTGCAAGATCATTGACTTTGCAGTTCCGTATGACAATAGAGTTGACAACAAGGAAGCTGAGAAGATCGAAAAGTATCAAGATTTAGCCAGAGAGATAAAGAGACTGTGGAACACGCAAGTGAAAATCATCCCAGTTGTAGTTGGTGCCCTTGGCACCACGCCAAGGCTGCTACCGAAGAGACTGAAAGACATTGGAATAGAGACCCGTATTGTGGACTTGCAGAAAAGTGCCATCCTTTGTTCTGCAAGGATCCTAAGAAAAGTCCTTGAGGTTTGAGGAGACTTGTTGTCACCAAACCTCAAGGGAACATCTCTGCTAAGTATATTAGCATGTATTAACCAAAAATAATAATAATAATAATAATAATAATAATAATAATAATAATAATAATAATAATAATAATAATAATAATAATAATAATAATAATGAATATTTAACAGATGCAAATACAGATGGCTTTTCACTGTTAAAGTTATAGTAGCTACATTTTGTTTAAAATATTTACAAAAAAAGGAATGTCTCTTGAAAGAATATTAATTACATTGTTGAGCTCTATTAACTAAAAATTTGTTTGTTAAAGATAAAAATGTGTCATAATTTGAGCAGTTTCTTATGCTCTCTGGAAGGGAGTTAAATAGTTTAGCTGCGTTATCTTGAAAAGTTCCGCTCTCTTTCCTCGGTATTTCCAGCGATTTGCTGCCATTTGATCTCAGGTCTCGTTTATTTTTTCTCACATTCAGTTGCAAATAGTCAGGCCACGTTTCCGAGTTTAGTGCCTTGAAAACTTGCTTAAGAAGATTGAAATCTCTCCTCTCCTCTATAGGAAGCCATCCTAATTTCAAGATATCTTTTATGCTCTTTACATAGTGACCAGTCTTCTTGAGTCTTATCAATTTTAGCTTTCATTAAGTTTGTTCTCACTGCCTGCTCTTGTGCTGCCATAATGAGGGTCTCGGTTTCTCTCTTGAGGCTTCCCTCTTAAGAGAGATTATTATTATTATTATTATTATTATTATTATTATTATTATTATTATTATTATTATTATTATTATTATTATTATTATTACTAAATGTCACAGTTCATACTGGTTGCTTTTTCTTTGGCCGGGTGTAAACAATACACCTAAGGCATGTCATGTCCTGAAGTTCAGATGCAAAGTACTTTACGAAGGATCCTTGCAGTTCCTAGTAAGCATGTCTTTTGGACCGTCTGAATAGTCATATTTTCTGAGACGCTTCTGATGTTATCCTCCATTCCTTTTCTAATTGTATTCTGATTTACTGATGGAATATTATTATTATTATTATTATTATTATTATTATTATTATTATTATTATTATTATTATTATTATTATTATTATCATTATTATTATCATTATTATTATTATTATTATTATCATTATTATTATCATTATTATTATTACAACTTTGGTTGTTATTTGCGAGTCCTTGATGAAGCTGAGTGGTCAAGTTTTGATTATTATTATTATTGCAA
The DNA here is from genome assembly GCA_964020215.1 of Aurelia sp. 3 sensu Dawson et al. (2005). Classification (NCBI taxonomy): domain Eukaryota; kingdom Metazoa; phylum Cnidaria; class Scyphozoa; order Semaeostomeae; family Ulmaridae; genus Aurelia; species Aurelia sp. 3 sensu Dawson et al. (2005). The sequence goes on along the minus strand of OZ026581.1, from coordinate 10,614,344 downwards.
GGTCGTGCCTAATGGCGCTCCGCCCGACCATAGTATAAACTATGGCCCGACATTTCTGTTTTGATTTAATAATCCGTCGTAACTGCCGCCGTTAATGCTGTTGGTGATATAGTTGGATTGTTTATGTTATGATAGGTTTTGATTTAAAAATTAAACGAGACTTACCTCTAAGTTGAAGTTTGATTGGAATTCTTCTCTATCATCAGCAGGAACGGAAGAATCACATGAGAAGCGGGCGCATGCGCTACAAGTCATTCTTAAACGTGAGGAATTTCAGGAAAGTAAGATGTGAAAACAATGAACGAAGGAATCACAGGGTTGGGCCCTCAAAACAGGGAGGGCATGTGATTCCTCCGTTCCTGCTGATGATAGAGAAGAATTCCAATCAAACTTCAACTTACAGGTAAGTCTCGTTTAATTTTTAAATTCTTCTCTATAATCAGCTACGTCACTACGGAATCCCATGAGACTTCAAAGCCCTGAAATTCTGAACCCAAATATGAAAAGAATGGGCCAAAGAAATGGAATGAATTTTCAGTTCCAACGAAACTTTGGTATTAAGGTATATTGATGAATTAAAACAATTCAATAATGCCCTTCAATACTAAATACAGATTGTCAAAAATTTTCCGAAAACTAAAACTAAAGTATTAAAAGTTGATCATAAAACCTGGCAAAAGCAGTTGCACTGGTCCAACCAGCAGATTTGAAAATTTCACTCAAAGAGAGACAAGATACTTTAGCTGCTGAAGTCGAGGCAGATCTGCAGCGATGTGCGTAAAAAATGATATACTGGTAAAACCACATGTATGTATGCCAGCCAATTTCATGGTTGATTTTACTCATGCAGATATTGTGTCTTATGAGTAATTAGACAGTGCTGTGTGGTTTTTGGATACTTGAAAAAATAGTTTCGTAGGTGAACCTATAAGAATATATTGTTGTTCGTTTAAGGTATTCCATGAGATGTGAAACGATACAAAGGTTTGATACAGTAGGTGAATAAAATCCAAAAGTATAATGTGTATCCCTGGTTTCGATGTCTTGCATGGTTGCAAAATTGTGATGCAAAACAAATCTGGGAGACTTTGGATCCCAGAGAGATCTATGCTGTGCATTGTTTGACAACGTTGACCTGTTAACAGATATAAAAAAGCGATGTTGTCTTGCAAGCGAGGTCCATTAAACTTAAGTGAGTAGTTGGATTACGGAGGTTGAGATATTCTAAAAGTTTCCCAACATCAACATCCCATATAGCGTTGTATTTCGGCAAAGCGGGCCTTATCTCAAATACGCCCTTGAATAGTCGACGTTGAATATTCGTTGGATAGTCGGATGGTCGGCTATGGGTAAACCATGTTGCAAAGTAATTACAGATGAAAGTGCTGATCTTGCTGTAGTTATGGCACTATAGCCAAGACGACTGTTAAATGAACTCGTTAAAATTTGATACATAGCTCGACCGTAGGGTTGAAAACCTGAATTGAATATCGAGTGCAATAGGTTTGCCAACAATCAAGGTAAGACTTGAAATGTTTTCGTGCCCTAGGCTGCCATGATGAAAACAATGTATTTTGAGCGGAGCTGTAGAAATCTGACGTCGCTATTTTTTAGCTGGTATGAGATAGCCAGGAGATGGAGGTTGTAGCAGAGGGGATGATCCTCAGCCGGGCTCAATGGCAGGTGAAGCAATCAGCCAGTTGGCTTCAGTAGAAATTGGTTTAGATTGCATCACTCTGGTTGCTTTGGGATACCACAGTAGTGTAAGCCAGTTTGGTAGCTCACAAACGCCCTCTGCTTTCTCCATCTGAATCGTTTAGAGGATTCTGGTTATGATAATGAAAGGCGATAGGCATAATTGAACCAGTCGAGGCAAGCGTAAATATGCATGTATGGTACAAGCCTCTGGCTCCAGTTTAAAAAAGACAAATTTGTCAAACCGTTTTGATGCAATAAATCAACGGATGGTGAAACACCTATATCAGTGAGACATGAAATGCTAAATCTTAGGGGGTAACTACCATTCTGCAGACGTAGTTGCAGATCACCTAGACTCGCTGTCTGTTTCAAATATTCTGATTTCCAGGAATATGTGCAGTTGTTAACTATATTTGTGTTTCGTTCAATGCACTGTAAAGGCAAATTGCCAAGTTTGTTTTGCATAAATTGTTACATGCAACTGAATGGGTGGTACCCATGTGAGAAAAGACAAGTACTGCTGTTGCCCTGTCTGACAATACTTTTATATTATATATATATGGCTGTGAGGTCATTTGCTTATGTTTTCAACGCTAGGAAAACAGCATACAAATCCAAAAGATTTGTGTGGTTTCGTTGCTGATCAAATGACCATGATCCTCCGGTGGAGGTATTTTCGCAAGAAACTCCCAAGCTTTAAAGAGATGCATCGGTTTTTCTTTTCCATGGGTGCATGATGCCGTCTTAATGGCTTACAAGCCCTGGGAAAGTTTCAATTCAACGTTCGATTCCAGTTTAAGATCGAACTATACCAAAACATTTCTTTGTCAAAAGTTCCTTATATTGTTTATGAAGCATCATTGTTTTATCATGGTCGATATGACGAAAGAATAGTGAATCAAACAATACCACTGGAAAGCAAGCAATTATTTTCCGTGAGACTTGCGCAACATTCCTAATGGAATGTGTTTTGCGAAATGGAAGGGTTGAACCGTGGTCATTTGTGCCATATTTTATGTCCTATATAGGGCTGACAATGACAGATCCTTAAAATAAGGCATTAAACCGAGCATATTTACTTCCTGACTTGGAGTAAAAACAGATTTTGGAGGACGAAATAATAGATCCCAAGTTCGTAAACAACTTAATTGCCATAATCACCGTTGCTGAGCACTCTTCAAAAGTCTCGCCTTGGAGACGTGCATTCTCAATATGGTCCATTGCATTGTGCTCCTCGTTGTCAACGATGGACAAAGCCGGTTTCAGAATGTTATTGTACGTGGGCAGCGAACCAACTTAACCAGTTTGGTAATGAGGTATCTTGCAATAATTGCCAATTGAATTTTACCCTAAGGAATTTTCTGTCTTCATGAGCAATATTAGGCAATACAATAGGTATCTTTCAAATCTAATGATGCCATAAAACAATCAGGAGTAATCAAGTTAGTGATTGCATTCATTTGAAATGGCAATAAGTCACGCATTGGATGAAATGATTGAGGTTCAGTATCATCCTGTGCGTTCCGTCCGGTGTCGGACGTAAAAAATAGAGGTGAAAATATCTGTCCAGCTTCTGGCAATGGTGGTTCCAGAACACCTTTGATAATAATGTGTCAATCTCTTCTTGAATAACAGTAAAATCAGTCTGATTGAACTGTGATTTGTTACGAACAGGTTGTTCGGAAATAAAATCACATTCCACCTTAACCCTAGAGAGTTTGATCGAGATTTTATCTGGGTCACTGGTATGTGACTTTCACTCAGGTGGACGATGATGCAGCTAGCCCGGTGGGCAGATTAGATAGTCCGGTGGACAAGGGGTTATTTTGTCCGGTGGACGAATGCATTCCGGTGGAAATATGTTCACCTAGCCGGTGGCTAATTGGCAAAGGGCCCGATGACAGTTATTGTAGGAGAGCCGCCATGTTGCCTGGATTTGTACTTGTGTGTGACAAAGCTTTGTTTAAAGATGACTGAGGGTCAATGGAAGGTGTGGTTTCTGATACTTTTTTTTGTGGTTTCTGATAGCTTTTTTTTTGGCAATGGCGGCCGCAGCTACGCACGACCTGAACGAGGAAACTCTCGAACAGACGAATGGCAAGCTTCCATCCGTTGAGCTTGGAATGAAATCTAATAACAACCTTCCAGAAATCGAAAGAAGCATCAAAGATGCAATAAACAAGCTGAAGAAAAACAATAAACGTGCAGATTCACTCTCGATTGCCAAAGCACTCACGACACGGCTAGGCCTACCTGACAGCATCCTGTCGACAGCAGTTAATGAGATGAAAGCTTCTGGAAAGATTGTGGTTAAAATGTATGGCGGTAGAGAGTCATTTTATGTGTCTGATGAAGTAGATGGTCAGGATTCTGAATCAGAAGGAAGTGATTTTGTTTCACCAAATAAGGTCTCACCGATGAAATTTTCTAACGCCTTAGATTTAGAGACCCAAGAGCCCATTAGCTCAGCGTCGCAGTCTTGCCCTCCAACGTCATCGACGGAAACTGTTTCAGTTTCATCCAACATGGCATATGACCTACTTAATAAAGAGCGTCAAAGAACCCAGGTCTTATGGCAGGAAAATACTGAATTAAAGCTCCGAATCAAAGATCTGGAATTAGGAGATAGGCCCACTTCACAATGTCATCATCGAGAACCGCCATTGACCCCCAGGCGTACGCCATTTGAGACTGGTGATCAGTGCCCACTTGCTGACGATATTATTGAGTTTAAAAAGTTTATTCATGGCGAAGTTCTCTCATTGAAAGCGCAGATATCAAGTCGCTCAATATCGGACGCAGGAAGATCACTGAGCCCCCAGCCCCCCAGGTCCCCCCCAGATTATGAGAGAATGTTGATTAAGAACCTGGAAGACAGGATTCTCTCCCTAGAGAATCAGTTAGACCAGAAACAAAAGATCATTGAAAAACTAATGGAGACCCCAAAGTTCGATGTGACACCTACTCGAAATAAAAAAGAAAAGTCGCCAGGTCCCAAGAGCACTAGCACCGCCAATGACTTTGTACAGCCTATTGATTTGACTTCAAAAGAAGGTGTCCAAACAAAAGCCTCTAAGAAAAAGAACAATCCGAAGGCCAACAAAAACAATGAGAGCAGCAAAAATACCGATACAAGTCGGGATCAACAAACCGTCAAAACTGGTCAACAAAAACAGGTCGAGAACGAAGTGCAGTGTGAACAAGCTGCCCGTAGTAATGAGGATGGAAAGCGTAGCAATACAGCACGAAAAGCAGCCAATGATAATACCAAGAAAAGAATCTTTCTTGTTGGTGATTCCATTGTCAACGGAATCCAAGAAAAAGGACTTTCCACGAAACACAACATCAGAATACGCAGATGCCCAGGTGATACTACGAAGGATTTGGTCGACCATGTAAAACCAATTGCCAGAAAGCAGCCTGATTTGGTACTCTTCCACTTTGGAACGAACGACATCACAAATGAAGTTAATACGGAGGAACACATGCAAAAGGCCATTGATCATTTACGTAAAGAAGCCCCTAACACGGATATTGCAGTTTCGCTGTGTACAAGACGATTTGATCAACCTGGTGTAGACAAGAAAATAGCATCATGCAACAAGGTTTTAAAGGATATATGCTCAAGGAACAATTTGAGATCAATCGACAACAACAATATTGACGAATCATGTTTGGGGATCAAGAAATTGCACCTAAATAGAAAGGGTACGTCGTATTTGGCTAACAATCTTAAGCATTTCATACCAAGGGCATGCTGACGATATTCAAGTGGCCTAAGCACTTGATCGTCCTAAATTTTGTTAATTCGGGTATCACAATAAACAAGATGGCTAAAGTGTTCATTACCTTGATTAGTTGAGCAAGTTGACGGTGTTTTCTCTGCTTCTTCTTCTCTATTCTCCTCGATACAAGCATTTGTCACTACTGCCACAACGTTTTGACTGACCGCCATTGCAGTTTCAATCGAATATGTCATTTGATAGCCTTCTCCTGCGCAGCGAAGTAAATGTCTGCGCGAAAAATAACGAAGAAGGAAAGAGTATGGGTGAGACGTTAACTTTTTGCTAATTCAACGGCTTCGCACGAGGCGTGAAACAAATATATGCCATATAAGGAAATTTGTCCGGACAACTTTTTTAGGAAAGTCAGGGAGCCGATGCAGCCAAGGAAGAATGCTCCTCCGCGGAAGTCCTTCGTCAAAATCATAAAATATTTGATTACCGGCTGACGTTTGACTAACGAAAAAGCAAACATGAGGTAAAAATTTTTTCTATAGCAATCAATTTTTTCCATGCTCCATTTTTCTTCGCCTGCGTCACAAACCAAACGAAAGGACATCGATTTCGTCGAGGGGGACTTCACTCATTCGATGAAGGGTACGAGATTTTTCAAAACAAAAGGATCTTTCGAATTTTTAATGTATTTTTCAAGAAAACAAGTGTACGAGATTTTTAGGAGTGAAATGCCCCTCGGATTTCGTTTTCGTTTGGTCTGTTACGAAGGATACCTTATATGAATCTCACTGGCCGTGCAGCTTCTGAATTTGCAAAGAAGAGGGCACCATAAGCACAAAATGTACCAAAGAATTAGACAATCTTAAGAAGACAATAAAAACAATGAATTATTGCTTTTAAAACAGCAGACTGCGATTGAAAAGATTGCTGCTTATTCCAACGGTACCTGCTGTCTTCGAAAGCCACCAGCCGGATACCGTCCTATCACCCTTGTAGTGGCCATGCCCCTCAGCTTGACATCAGTTCATGATTTTGGGGAATCGCCAAAGCGATATTTACGGGGGAGAGTCGATTTCATTCTTGTTAAAAACGTATCTTCAAAACGACTAAACTAATAATTTTTGTGACCAAGTTATCGATTTGCAAAATCGGCCAACTTGCACGAATTTTATATACAGTAACCCCCGGATTTTCTTCAAGCTTGGGTTTGCAGCCTCGTTTGGATGAGCAAAAGAACAATAGATCACATTTCTCGCCTCTGCACAAGGATTCCTTGAAATGCAGCGCTCTGATTGGACAGTTCGGATCTATGTCATACCCATCTTTTCTTCTCCTCTCTTCCTCCTTTCTTCTCCCTTCTCCCTTGTCCCCTTGTGGGCTGTCACATGACATATTCGATTGAAACTGCAATGGCGGTCAGTCAAAACGTTGTGGCAGTAGTGATAAACTGCTTGTATCGAGGAGAACAGAGAAGAAGAAGCAGAGAAAACACCATCAACTTGCTCAACTAATCAAGGTAATGAACACTTTAGCCATCTTGTTTATTGTGATACCCGAATTAACAAAATTTAGGACGATCAATCGATTGAAACTGCAATGGCGGTCAGTCAAAACGTTGTGGCAGTAGTGATAAACTGCTTGTATCGAGGAGAACAGAGAAGAAGAAGCAGAGAAAACACCATCAACTTGCTCAACTAATCAAGGTAATGAACACTTTAGCCATCTTGTTTATTGTGATACCCGAATTAACAAAATTTAGGACGATCAAGTGCTTAGGCCACTTGAATATCGTCATCATGCCCTTGTTCATACATGATATTTGACTTCCTGAAAATACAACAGACACATGTGGAGAACATTCAAATAGCACTGCTGACTCTCCAAGACATGTACTCGGTTTTCGAAAGGGAATAGTCATTGCATCACTGAACGTAAATAGTTTAATCCCTCATTTAGATGAATTAGAGGCTACTATGGTAGATCGTGGTATTCACTTCCTTGCCCTCAATGAAACCAAAATCAGTAGCGATATTCAGTGTGAAAGCTTAAAAATCAATGGGTACAAATTTGGCAGAAATGATCGAAACCGTCACGGTGGAGGAGTTGCTTTTTACTGTAAAGATACCCTTAAGTGCGAAGTTAGACATGATGTACCGGTATCCGATTTAGAAATGTTATGTGTTGAAATAACATCCCCTAAGGCAAGGCCTTACATTATTCTTCTGTGGTATAGGCCTCCCAGTGATAACAAAGATACATTTGAAAAGCTTGAGAATGTCCTACTCTTTTTGGAACATGAGGGGAAGGAGGTTATTTTACTCGGCGACACAAATTGTGATCTCAGTGATGCAAACAGTCCATGTCACGTTAAGTCTATTAAGGACATTTATGCCACATATGGTCTAAAACAGTTGATTAAAGAGCCTACTAGAGTAACCGTTCAGTCGTCAACCTTGATTGATCACATTGCAGTTAGTAATACCGATAACATTGTGGAATCTGGTGTACTGAAAATTACACTCAGTGATCATTACCTTGTATATGCAGTTAGGAAGTTCCAAGGTGGTGTCAAACGTCAACACAAGTTCATCCGAACGAGGCAAATGAAAAATTTTAGCGAAGAGGCCTTCTTATCAGAATTAAGATCTGTTGATTGGCAGTCTATATTAAGATATTCTTCTGATGTACGAGAAATCGTACATAATTTCACAAGTGTGCTTTCTACTGTAATAGAAAAGTATGCGCCTTTGGTTGAAAAACGAGTGTCCGATAAATATTCTCCTTGGCTATCTTCTGAGCTCAAACATCTGTTTAATACGCGTGACAAGATCAAAATCGCTGCAGTCAAAAATAAATCAGAGATCTTAATGTCCGCATACCGGCAGTTACGGAATAAGGCGACCAAGCTGAATAAGGAGGCTAAGAGAGCTTATTTTACGAATAAGATTCAAGCTTCTGAAGGAAATTTGAAAGAGACTTGGGCAACGATCAATAAACTCGTCAATAAAAGGTCTAAAACTACCAATATATCGTCACTGACTGTTGATGGAAGTTCAGTCACTGATTCTGTCGGTATTGCTAACTCAATGAATGAATTTTTTTGTAATGTCGGCAATGAATTATGTAAAGATATCCCCGATACAGAAAACGGTCTCCTGAAAGGTGAATATACCATCAACCCTACTAATGCCACCTTTATTTTTTCGCCTGTGGTATCCAAACAAGTGATGCTAGCAATGAACAAATTTAAGACCTCCAACGGGTTTGGCCTTGATGAAATTTCCAGCTTTTTCTTAAAGGCCGGAATATCCATCCTGGCCGAGCCATTGAGTCAGCTCTTTAATTTGTCATTGTCGGCTGGAATTTTCCCCGATCAATGGAAAATTGCTAGGATTGCTCCTATTTACAAGGATGGTAAGAGCGATAACAGATCAAACTATCGTCCAATCTCTGTTTTGCCTGTAATCTCTAGGTTATTCGAGAAGCTTGTTTACGACCAATATTATAATTTTCTCGTGTCAGGTCGTCTGTTGTATTCACAACAGTCCAGCTTTAGATTGCTACACTCAGTATTGACATGTCTATTAAAGTGTACAAACGACTGGTATTTGAATATCGAAAACGGTACATATACCTCGGTCACATTCATAGACTTGAAGAAAGCTTTTGACACGGTCAACCACGAAATCCTAATTAACAAGCTAAAACTTTATGGAGTTGCAGGCAAAGAGCTACGCTGGTTTCAATCATACCTTTCTAATAGGAAGCAGTGCTGTAAGGTAAACGGGAAGCTTTCTGACCTGGGAGAAGTAGCTTGTGGAGTTCCGCAGGGATCATGTTTAGGCCCCCTACTTTTCATCATCTATATAAATGATCTTCCCCTATCTATTAAGCACTCACAAGTTAATATGTATGCCGATGACACCAGTTTATCTTTCTCCTCAAATAGCATTTCCACAATAAATGAAAAGGTTAATGAGGACCTAGAATGTCTAAACACATGGCTTGCAGGAAATAAATTGTCACTTAACGTTGCTAAAACAAACAGCATTGTGATTGGAAGTCGGAAAAAGGTTAAGGATATTCAAAGAACATCAGCTATAAAACCGTCACTTGTCATTCGCGATGAGGAAATTTCGATGATAGAGCACACAAAATACTTAGGGGTACATGTGGACCAATACCTTAGTTGGGATGTTCACATAGCCGAAATGATAAAAAAGATTTCAAGGGCGTTAGGTATGATACGCCATGCAAAACAATATCTCCCTTTAAGCGTACTGCAGACCATGTACAGAAGTATGGTTGAGCCTTATTTCCGTTTCTGTTGCCCTGTCTGGGGTGTTTGTGGCACCACAGCACTCAACAAGCTTCAGAAGCTCCAAAATCGTGCCGCCAGAATCGTGACAAATAGCCCCTACAGAATGTCTGCACCACCCATCATCAAGCAGTTGGGATGGCTAACGGTGAACGATCTCATAGAAACTGAAACATTGAAAATGGTCTATAGGTCTATTAACCATGAAGCACCTGAGTATCTTACAGGACTGTTCCAAAGGTTATCTGAAACCAGCGCTAGACAGCTTCGTAACACCAGCACTGACCTCGATGTACCTTTTCTAAGAACTGCGTGTGGCCAAAAATGCTTCTCTTATAGAGGAGCTAAACTTTGGAATGATCTAACTAGAGAACGTAAGATGGCAAATACTTTCACCCAATTCAAATCGTCACTGAAAAATGACAAATCCTGAGCACTGTCTCACATCTCCTTTTACTTTACTTTTGTATACAAATTTTTATCTTGAAATTGTAATTTTTATAGCTTATTTTCTTTTGTAACAGGGCAGTTTGTAAATCAACTTCACTTTTTGTATTGAATACTTACCCTGTATAAATATTATAAAATGAAAATGAAATGAAATGATGGAGGTTCCTGCCGCACCGTTCCATCCTCAGCAAAAGTTGTACTTGACTCAGACATTTTCTGATAGAAATGCACATGAGAGCTTATTACTTCAAAAAAGACTTTTTTAATTAACAGTGCTAAATTGAAGTATTTTCGTGTGGAATTTCATTAAATAAGAAAGAGAAAGAAATTTAAGAAACTTACCAAAATTTCGCATAAAATCGGAGCTTGTGAAAACACGTCTGGAGATGACTCGTAGCAAAATCCGCAATGACTTGTAGCGCATGCGCCCGCTTCTGATGGGATTCCGTAGTGACGTAGCTGATTATAGAGAAGAATTACAACTTTGGTTGTTATTTGCGAGTCCTTGATGAAGCTGAGTGGTCAAGTTTTGAGGAAAAAGAATCCCAGTTTCGTGCACAGATTGCTTCTACACTCACAGAAAAAAGGTGGTTTTCAGAGGTTCTGGCAAAGAACCCTAGGGTTCTTGAATGCCCTAAGGTTCTTCAAAGAACCTTGGGGTTCTCTAGAGTACCCTATAGGGTTCTTCGAGGGTACTCTGAAGAACCTTTAGGGTTCTTCAAGTCAAAAAGGTTCTTCAAAGAACCCTTATGACTGCAAATATCACGTGACTTACGCAAAGTGTTCGAAAATGGAATGTATTCGCGTTCTCCTTTTCTCTTGAAAACGGTTGAATTTTGAAGTTTCGTTGTTGCGGCGAAGCTTTGAAGGAAAGAAAGGAAAGAACATTGCGAAGAAGGTAAGCTTTAATGAATTTATTTCACCTTAATTGACGAAATATGATTGAGGAGTAGGATGATGCATTTTACTGGAATACAATTGTTTCATTTACTTCATCTGAAATTAGGGAGAAAGTCCCGAGAAAGTTGGCTACGTGTTGCAGGTTTATGGACTTGGAAAATGCGTCTCCCACTGAGTTGAGAGCAAACTCAGCCTGGCTTTGTTTGGTTATTTCACCTTTCTGAAATTTTCCCCACAAAGAAGCATTGGGTTTTGTTCATATCACCTCTCTTTCAAAATATTATCTGGCCTACGAATTGGGTAACGTTGTTATGACATCGGGTACCTACAGGAAATAGGTAGGCCTAGCCTAAAGGCAACAATAAATACTTCTATACTTGCCCTTCTGTTTGTCTAGGAAACAGTATTTTCGACCTGAACCCCAACTTGCTTGCCTTTTGTAGTGGGTCAAACTTGACCAACATTGGGCAAGCCTTCTGATGCCCTAGGCCTAGGAACAATTTCCTACAAAGGAACAATGTTTGAGTAAGGAACCGTTTGTATTGGTTGTGCAAATCAGCATGATACAGTTTCTTCGAATTTTTCGAGACTTTTCTTATATCTTTTATCCACATCTAATTCATGTTTTGGTGATGATCAGACCTAGATCTTTTGGATCCAAGAATTTTCAAGTCTTCCAAAGACTGTATAACAAAGATTATTTCTGAGAACCCTATTTTCCTGAACTTCCTTGTCAGGTTTTGCAACTGTGGTGATGCTATGGATATCGAATTTATCTTGCTGTTTTCAAGAAACTGACAGACTATCTAGACTTGGAAAAGACAGAAATCAAAGTAGCTCAAGGCAAGCAAAATGATGGGACACAAAACTCACACGAAAATAGAGAAAACTTGGAATAACAGCCACAGCTGTGAAACGTTCTGTGTTTTGAAAATTGGAACGAAATAATCGTAATCTTAGGGATTAATGACTTCTTGAAACTTAAAATGAAGACAAGACTGTTAAATTTTCTTAACAGAAATCTGAGCTTCGACGGTCAAGATGGTAAAAACGTAGGACTTGTGGCCAGTGAGGTGTGATAGGATGGACAGATGATATGAAATTGAAGAATGTAGTGATAGGGTGAAATGAAGGGATGAAGCTGCAAGACAGAATGATGAAACTGAATGATGAATGGAATGCTTAATGGAAAGAGGAAAATGAATGATGGAAAAGAATGGATAAGATAGACAATTTTTCAAGGAGCTCGACATTTCAGAAACAGCTTTGTCTTCATTAAGATCATTTTCTTCTTTTTCATGTGCAGTACAAAGGCCACCGTTAACGCTATCTCACCTGGGAGTTTTGAAGCAGTCAATACCTGAGGGGGTTGGATTGTACACCCCTCCTTTTCTTCGCTGTTATACACATCTTTTATAAGAAACCATGTAAGAAACCAGGATCAGGCCATGCTATGGATTTGCTACAAGTCTATCTTTTGGTCATAAAAACGAGAGAAAGAAATCGTTCCTATGACCAAAAGATAGACTTGTAGCAAGTCCAGCCATGCTACTAAAGGTTTCCTAATTTTACATGAAGTTTTGTCCATTTTAGTACTAAAAGTGAGGCCCCCTGGGATCTCGGGCTCCAAGTCTCCAGGGTTTATTTTAATGGGCTCCGGGCTCCCAGTGGCAAAATTGCAGTGCTCCAGGGCTCCATTGCATGCTTTTTAGAGCTCCAGGGGCTCCATCTCTTAAAATTCTAGAAAACCACTTTGGGCTCCAGGACTCCAAGCCTTCAAAATGATGGGCTCCAGAGCTCCAGCGACCCCCCCTTTGGGGGCCTCAAAAGAATCTTAATTGGTTTCTTATTTTTTGAATCCAGAATTATCAACGTGGTCGCTAACACTGCGGGCTGATATGTTTCTTGACATTTAAAACATCATATAGGATAGGAATAAACAGTGTTCTATTATGTTGAAAACATTCAAGAGTAAAGGTTCAACGATATATTTGTTATGATATCTATGCTTTAACTCTTAAAAGTTTCTTAGTACTTCTCAGACATAGTACTAGAGTTTCTTAAATTTTTTGCCATCCTAGTACCAGTTTAGCCTGCGTGCAGACTTTACTTGCCATTGTGAATGAGAGCCAAGGCCTGGCTCTCCTTCGCACTGGAAAGTAAAGTCTGCACGCAGGCTAGTCCTAGTTCTTATAAACCAGTTTCTTAAATAAAAAAACCTGTATTCAAGTTTCTTCAGTTGTGATTAAAGTTCTGAAAATGTTACCAATCTACCAGAATTAAGGTAAACAATTGACCCTTATGTAGGGAATTTAAGGTGAAAAAACCCACCCATATGAGCATCCAGTATCATTTAACAAGCAAGTACAGCCCTTGGGAGCTATCTGTAGTCCAATTTAAAATTTTTTTGCGGTTCATAAACCTTCAGAGAGTGCTTGATAATCTGAGAATGAAATAAGTTCGGATTTCAAACTTTATTTCTTGAGATTTCCTCAAGTCCCTGGATCACTGTGCCCCTCCCCCAATCAAAATTTTGTTTGCCAATGCTGACAACCAATGTTTTACTGTTTAATCAGCAAACATTGTATAACCTTTTTCAATTGTTGCAGATATTAGACTTTTTTATATTAAGAAATCTGGCTCAGGACATATTACTAAAACCTTCTAGGTGAAATCTTGTCCATTTAATACTAAAAGTTTATTAATTGGTTTCTTATATTTTGAGTGCATGAATTATCAATGTGGTCTCTAACACTGCTGCACGCTTTTTTAAAAGAACTTGTTTGTAAGAAACTAAGTACTGAGATGGCCAAAAGTTTACGAAACATTGGTACGATGTTTGAGATGACAATAGTACAAAATCGAAAATAAAAAATTAAACAAATTTGAAAAGATAGAAACAGGTGTGCCCCTTTGTTGCCATTTGCAGCACTTCGTTGAAAATTCCGGGTGAGTCAGGAAAAAACGCCCGGCGCGCGTTTGAAAAAGCGCCCGGCCCTGAGTATATAAGAAATGATATTTTGCAATACCTGATTGAATAGCTAACATGTTCAATTCTTTTTAGAAATTTTCTTGGCTAAAATCGGTCACTCCGTTCAGATTCTGTAAGCGATTTTCTAAAATGAATCCCTTTGGGAAACATTAAAAAACATGCTAAAACTACAAGCAAGAATCCCTAATGCTTTAACCACACAGCGCTGACTTTCAACACGCTTTAGCACGTGTTTTCCTTTTGACGGGTTGAAAATTCTTCCCCCAAGTGTGAATAACTTCAGGGAATTTCCATTCTCCCATGAGGACAAAATACATGAACACATCCAAGAGTCATTATCGCAAGGAAGGAGAACAAGGAGAAATCTTTCTTGGTGTTTTCACTCGTTTTTGTAGATGTTTGAAAGGGGCTTTCTGCAGAAAATCTCCTATTTCTACGGGAAGGAGTGGCCGATAGACGATTACGCTAAAGATGGCGGCGAGGAACTTTTTACCAAGATGCATTGCGTTCTATAATCGAATCCCTATAGATTCGTTAACGATTCCTAATTCAAACGCAATGCATCTTGGTAAAAAGTTCCTCGCCGCCATCTTTAGCGTAATCGTCTATTAAAGCTGGGTAAATTACTAAACCTAATTTGACATGTCGGAGATAACATCAGACAGTTTTCAATATTATTGCTTTGATATTCAGGGAGCGGGATTTTTCAAAAGTTTTTACTGACACACCGGGTAGTTTCCAAATCTTTGTTCATATTCGTAATCACCATGCTTGAAATAGAATAAGAATTTTGAGACAATTCTATGTGATTTCAATTTTTGGTCGTTTGTACCACTTTTTGTGCCATTTGGACCAATTTAGTGACATTATTTTTAAAACCTTCGTCCATAGTCATAATCAGCACACTCGAAATAAGTTTTGCACCAATTTAGAGATAATTCTGTGCCATTTCAACTTTAGGTCATTTGTGCCAGTTTATTTGCGATTTGGACCACTTTAGTGACCACCTTTTCGAAATCCCCATCCATGTTCATAATCAGCATTCTCCAAACAGGCTTTGCACAAATTTTGAGAAAAATTATGTACAATTTCAATATTTGGTCATTTGTGCTACTTTTTGTGCCATTTGGACAACTTTAGTGACAATATTTTCAAAATCTTCGTCCATAATCATAACCAGCACATTCGAAATAGGTTTTGCACCAACTTTGAGACAATTCTGTGCAATTTCAATATTTGGTCATTTGTGCCACTTTTGTGCCATTTGGACCACTTTAGTGACCACATTTTCAAAATCATTGTCCATGTTCATAATGAGCACACTTGAAGTAGGCTTTGCACCAATTTTGAGACAATTCCGTGCAATTTCAATAGTTTGTCATTTGTGCCAATTTCTGAGCCATTTGGACCACTTTAGTGACAGTATTTTCAAAATTTTCGTCCATATTCATAATCAGCACATTCGAAAAAGGTTTTGCACCAACTTTGATAAAATTCTGTGCATTTTCAATATTTGGTCAGTTGTGCCACTTTTTGTGCCATTTGGACAACTTTAATGACAATATTTTCAAAATCTTCGTCCATAGTCATAATCAGCACATTCGAAATAGGTTTTGCAACGACTTTGAGATAATTCTGTGCAATTTCAATATTTGGTCATTTGTGCCACTTTTTGAGCCATTTGGACCACTTTAGTGACAATATTTTCAAAATTTTCGTCCATAGTCATAATCAGCACATTCGAAATAGGTTTTGCAACGACTTTGAGAGAATTCTGTGCAATTTCAATATTTGGTCATTTGTGCCACTTTTTGAGCCATTTGGACCACTTTAGTGACAATATTTTCAAAATCTTCGTCCATATTCATAATCAGCACATTCGAAAAAGGTTTTGCACCAACTTTGATAAAATTCTGTGCAATTTCAATATTTGGTCAGTTGTGCCACTTTTTGTGCCATTTGGACAACTTTAATGACAATATTTTCAAAATCTTCGTCCATAGTCATAATCAGCACATTCGAAATAGGTTTTGCAACGACTTTGAGATAATTCTGTGCAATTTCAATATTTGGTCATTTGTGCCACTTTTTGAGCCATTTGGACCACTTTAGTGACAATATTTTCAAATCTTCGTCCATAGTCATAATCAGCACATTCGAAATAGGTTTTGCAACGACTTTGAGATAATTCTGTGCAATTTCAATATTTGGTCATTTGTGCCACTTTTTGAGCCATTTGGACCACTTTAGTGACAATATTTTCAAAATCTTCGCCCATTCTCGTAATCAACGCTTTGAAATTTTAGGGGTTCCTTGAAGAACCTGTATGGGTTCTCTGAAGAACCTTTATGGAATCGTTGAAGAACCTTTAGGAGTTCTTTGAAGAACCTTTAGGGGTTCTCTGAAGTACCTTTAGGGGTTCTCTGAAGAACCTTTATTGATTCCCTGAAGAACCTTTATGGTAGCACTGAAGAACCTTTATGGGTTCTCTGAAGAACCTTTATGGAACCGCTGAAGAACCTTTAGGGGTTCTTTGAAGAACCTTTATGGAATCGCTGAAGAACCTTTATGGTAGCACTGAAGAACCTTTCAGGGTTCTCTGAAGAACCTTTATGGAATCGCTGAGGAACCTTTATGGGTTCTGTGAAGAACCTTTATGGAATCGCTGAAGAACCTTTCAGGGTTCTCTGAAGAACCTTTATGGAATCGCTGAAGAACCTTTATGGGTTCTCTGAAGAACCTTTATTGGTTCCCTGAAGAACCTTTCTGGTAGCACTGAAGAACCTTTAGGGGTTCTCTGAAGAACCTTTATTGATTCCCTGAAGAACCTTTATGGTAGCACTGAAGAACCTTTAGGGGTTCTCTGAAGAACCTTTAGGGGTTCTCTGAAGAACCTTTAGGGGTTCTCTGAAGAACCTTTATAGTAGCACTGAAGAACCTTTAGGGGTTCTCTGAAGAACCTTTATTGGTTCACGGAAGAACCCTTATAGTAGCACTGAAGAACCTTTAGGGGTTCTCTGAAGAACCTTTATAGTAGCACTGAAGAACCTTTAGGGGTTCTCTGAAGAACCTTTATTGGTTCACGGAAGAACCCTTATAGTAGCACTGAAGAACCTTTAGGGGTTCTCTGAAGAACCTTTATTGGTTCCCGGAAGAACCTTTATGGTAGCACTGAAGAACCTTTAGGGGTTCTCTGAAGAACCTTTATTGATTCCCGGAAGAACCTTTCTGGTAGCACTGAAGAACCTTTAGGGGTTCTCTGAAGAACCTTTATTGGTTCCCTGAAGAACCTTTATAGTAGCAATGAAGAACCTTTAGGGGTTCTCTGAAGTACCTTTATTGGTTCACGGAAGAACCTTTATAGTAGCACTGAAGAACCTCAAGGGGTTCTCTGAAGAACCTTTATTGGTTCCCTGAAGAACCTTTCTGGTAGCACTGAAGAACCTTTAGGGGTTCTCTGAAGAACCTTTATTGGTTCCCTGAAGAACCTTTCTGGTAGCACCGAAGAACCTTTAGGGGTTCTCTGAAGAACCTTTATTGGTTCCCGGAAGAACCTTTATGGTAGCACCGAAGAACCTTTAGGGGTTCTCTGAAGAACCTTTATTGATTCCCGGAAGAACCTTTCTGGTAGCACCGAAGAACCTTTAGGGGTTCTCTGAAGAACCTTTATTGGTTCCCTGAAGAACCTTTATAGTAGCACTAAAGAACCTTTAGGGGTTCTCTGAAGAACCTTTATTGGTTCCCGGAAGAACCTTTATGGTAGCACTGAAGAACCTTTAGGGGTTCTCTGAAGAACCTTTGTTGGTTCCCTGAAGAACCTTTATAGTAGCAATGAAGAACCTTCATGGGTTCTCTGAAGAACCTTCATGGGTTCTCTGAAGAACCTTCATGGGTTCTCTAAAGAACCTTCATGGGTTCTCTGAATCACCTTTATGGGTTCTATGAAGTACCTTTCGGGGTTCTCTGAAGTACCTTCATTGGTTCTCTGAAGAACCTTCATGGGTTCTCTGAAGAGCCTCTAGGGGTTCTCTGAAGTACCTTTAGGGGTTCTTTGAAGAACCATTGGTAGGGGTTCTTTGAAGAACCCCTGATTTGGGGTTCCTTGAAGAACCTTTAGGGGTTCCATATATGTATCCTGCTCAAGAACCCTAAAAGGTTCTTCGTAAGCCACCTTATTTCTGTGAGTGTAGACGCTTAAATCATGGGGATTTCATTTGTAAGGGAAACATTAGTCTTTGGATGCGGGTTCATAAAATCCTCCAAGGCCAAAATTGTAACAAACAGTAGCTATGATGCACCTGCTGATGGCCTTATACGAGAGTTAAAGTGGCCTAATATTGCTGAAATCATGAAACGAGAGATAGCGACGATCGTTTACAGATCCCTAAATGGTCTTGCACCAACTCATCTCTCAAATATCGTTTCAAAGAACTCATCAAGGGGCACTGTCAAGTTGAGAAAGTCTGAGACCGACTTACGCATTCCTCTTTTAAAACCAGTAATGGGCAAAAATCATTCTCATATCGTGGTGTACATCTGTGGAACGGCCTTGAACATGGGGGTAAGCAAGCACCCTCTTTATAAGCTTTCAAACATCGACTTTAAAGCTTGATCGTGGGTGGCGAAATGCAGTTTGATTGGACAGGGGTCAGTCGGATTCTTTGCCTGTCATGAGGTGCTGTAATGAAGTGTTGCATATGTCATATATTTTCATATTCTAAACATATTTATACAGGGTAAAAATTCAATAAGTGTATTGTTTTACATTTTGGCCCGGTTCAAATTAAAGTATCTAATAAACTACCGGGTGAGCCAGAAAAATGTTCCCACTTTTGAAAATTCATAACACCAACGCTACTTCACAGATTTGAATCATTCAAATTCTAGTTGGAAGCCGAAAGATCAAAGTATTTTTGTGATTTTTCTCGCTGTCCTACCAGCACTACAAATATAGGTAAATTCAACTTTACAAAATTTCATGGTTGATTGATTACTGAAAAATGGTCAAAAACATCGATCAATTCATAAATGACCTCTCGCACAGAATAATGAAGGACATGCAACTTCTCATGGGTGAGAGATATCCTCTAGGCGTTAATTTCCTTGGCATTGAAAATCTTTCGTATTTGTTTGAAAATTGATGTCTTATAACTCTTGAGGGAGGTAAAACGCCCATGGCCTATTGTTCGATTTGAATAGAATCCTTACGATTTGATCAATGTTTTAGGCCCTTTTTCCGTGATTTTGCAACCATGAAATTTTTATAAAGTTGAATTTACCAATATTTCTAGCGCTGGTAGGACAGCGAAAAAAATCACAAAAATACTTTGATCTTTCGACTTTTAACTACAATTTGTATGATTCAAATCCGTGTAGTAGTCTTGGTGTTATGAATTTTCAAAAGTGGGAACTTTTTTCTGGCTCACCCGGTATTTACAAATAAAGTACAGATTTTCGTACTCCAACTGCCTCAACCTTGATTTAAATGAGTATACGAAGGGGGCCTCCTTTATATTATTGTTCAACTTGCCGTGTTTCAGAGTAAGCGTGGGGTCTGATCTGATTGTGTCCTGTCATTCATGGTATGATAATTATGTTTTGATTTCAATTTTACTTTAGCTTTGTAATTAAATTATTCATTTTCGTTTGTAGATTATTTTATTTGTAAATTGTAGATTTTGAACTTTTTCACGGCCCCCTGAAAAGCGGGCCTTTGCCGACGGGGTTACTGTGAATAAAGAACGAAAAATGAAATGAAAAAATTAATGAATGAAATATCATTGAATTGTTTTGATTGTGTAAATTAACAAATTTCTATAAATACTTCAAATGCTTCATCGATTGTTTGGACTGTGTGCAAAAATAATGCCTATTGTTACAACATTTCTGATTCCTCCCTCTCCATATAGGGAGGCAGGCAGATAGGAAGGTAGGTAGGAAGGTGTATTCCCTTTCAACCATAAAAGCGTCTCTCTGGTTTGAATGTCAAGAAGGCCAATGGTCCAGATAGTATTCCAACGAGAGTAGTAAAGGAAGCCTCAAAGCAGCTTGCACCAATATTGACACTAATACATAACATATCACTTAGTAGGGGTGAAGTACCATCAAAGTGGAAAAAGCTCATATAGTGGAAATATATAAAGGGATGGGCAATAAGCAGAATTGCAAACTATCGGCCAGTATCATTGACCTCCGTTCCTTGCAAATTGCTTGAACATGTTATATATAGACATAAAATGGAGCATTGTGAAAGACCCAAGCTTCTGTTAGACCACCAGCATGGCGTTTGGGCCAACAGATCGTGTGAATCCCAACTAATAA
This sequence comes from Aurelia sp. 3 sensu Dawson et al. (2005), assembly GCA_964020215.1. Taxonomy (NCBI): domain Eukaryota; kingdom Metazoa; phylum Cnidaria; class Scyphozoa; order Semaeostomeae; family Ulmaridae; genus Aurelia; species Aurelia sp. 3 sensu Dawson et al. (2005). The sequence continues at coordinate 10,593,928 of OZ026581.1, read as the reverse complement.
TCACTCTGGAAAATATCTTTAGAGACAGTGATAAAGGAAACAACATAGACATAGTAACAAGCCATCGCGCTCCTTGGACTACTGTAGAAATAAAAAACCTGATGAAGGAACGTGATTTAGCAAAAAAGAGGTCCGAGAAAGATGCTTCCTATTGGTCAGACTATAAGAAGTTGCGGAATAAAGTCACTTCTGAACTTTGTACCTGGGTACAGGAATACTACTTTAACCCTTATTGATGAAACCCAAAACAATCCGAAAGCTATGTGGAAAACAATAAATAAGGTTTTACATAAGAACTCAAATCACACTGTAACTCCAAATATCATTTTTGAAGGCACAGAGTTTACAACGGCGGGACCTAAGTTAGCGGAGAAAATAGAAATTCAGCCTTCCGATGACCCTCTTAAAGTGCCACTAAACGTTCCGGGGAGTTCTTGCTGTTCGAAGGATTGATGTCCGTAGAATATGATAAAACAAAAATTTTTTAAAAATTCGAATTCCTTCCGTGAAAACGGGGGCGATTTCCATGCAGTTTTTGGTGTCAAGGACGGGTCATGCGGGGAACTGGGAACGAATCTCCCTTCTACGTCATACCGGGAATGCACGTTTCCTGTCAACAAGGGAAGCCGCGCTGACAACAGACAGAATAGAGATCGCCATCGAACAAAACGAAGGTCGATCGTCTGTACCTTGGAATTGCTGAGTGGTGATGCCTTTTACAAATGATACTTCAATCACGTTTATGGATGGCGACAACGACGTGGAAATTGCAGAAGTAGAGCTTCTGGAAGCTTTGATTGTGCTTCGTGACTGGCATGAAAGAGCTTAGGCCCACATTTCCGATGTGTTGATGGTGGACTGATTCGAGACAAACCATTTGCTGGCTTGCTCTGTTCATTGCTCTTGCTTAAATAACATCTGTGAGCTTGCAATAGAGAGGCGTCTGAAATTGCTGAATGCTGCGGCAGTTGCTGAGGTTTGTTGTTCTTTCATAATCGAAATTTTCAAGATTTTATTTTTGTGCTTGAATGATGAATTTTCTACATCTATGACCAAAACAGTGAAATGTCCTCTGCATCAATCTACCCTATTTGTACTTAGGAGCCTGTGAATTGTCTTGTGAATATATCTCTCAGAGACATGGGATCTGAAACATGAGATTTCCTGCAAACAATCATGAAATCTAGTATTTGGTAGGGTCTACTGGTGTATGGGCCAGGCTAGGGTAAAATGTGTGGTATTGATTGCTGGAAAGTAGCAGAGCTGGAACTCTGGAACTGATAAATCAACATTCACCATGTCATGGAAGGTAGTTCAGGTGGTTCAAGCTTCAGGAAAACTATGCACAAAGATTTGGCAAGATTTTATCCATATTTAAGACCAAACCTACTTTACCCCAGACTTACTCATTTTACCCCAGTAGACCCTGGCCATCAAGAGCCAAGATTTAACTTTCCGTTGATGTAAATTGTTGGAGATTGTACCCTCTTTCTTGGCCAGGAATGCAAAAGGTAAACCTTCATATGTACTAGGAATACTGCAAAATATAACCTTGAGGATGGGGCATCCGGGTCTTCAAGATAGATTACATGATTTTAGTTTTTGTGATGGCTATTCACTTCCTTTCAGCCAGCCAGGTTAACCGTGTGACAATCTTTTTCTCTTTTTTGCAGTTGAATCTGAAGAAAATTAAATTCAACATGTCTGATCCGGCCAAAACATTTTTCAATTGCTATCCACTTCTGGTTCATGTATCCTACAGATTGGCTGCTCATTCATAGTCATTGAACTGGACAAACTAGCCATGGATGTTTTATGGATTATCTACAGGACACATACATATCTTTTATAAAGAAAACTTCATATCAGAAACATAACTCTTAGATTGCTAAGAAAGTTAAGAAACTCCAGTAATGGGAAAATTTTTCTCAACAAACCATCTATTTTGATCTGAGGTAGTTTTGACTTTTGTTTTCACTTTTTCCTGTATCATACTGTATTAGTTGGAAGGTGGGGTCTTCTGAGGTAAAATGGGTTAGTCCTGATCGCAGGAAAACAGTGAACCCTGAAAACTCATAAATCAACATTCACCATGCTAAGGAGGGTAGTTTGAGCAGTTCTAGCTGGAGGAAACCCTGAACAAAAGTTTTCTGCAAAATTTATCCAAATTTTCACCCTTTCAATTCTATTAAAACTGACCCATTTTACCCTAGTTCAGTAGACCCTAGTTGAGAAATATTTTAACATTGGAAAGGCTTGGAATACCTTGTTTGGAAGTTTTCACAATGGCAAAGAGAATGAACATTAAGATTGTCATTGAAACCTTCAAGAAACTTGTAAGAACTCTGAGTACTCAAAACTCACAATTTTAACAAACTGCCAGCATTGGCCCTAATTCTTAGCTTCTTACAAAAAATTGTAGAGATTATTCATATTGATGCAACAACCACTAAATACAATGCGCAGTTGACAATTCCCTGAAGGCAATGCATTTTGCATTTTTGGAAGCAAAATGATGCAAAAATTATGTTGCTCCAAATCCAAAAATCTTTTTTTTCAAAATTTGCATGCATCCAACTTCCTGACATACTGACATCCCTTGCAACTATAAACTTGTGTGCTGTGCAATTTCAGAATATATGAACAGTGAATACAACAGCAGCTAAAGTTTGTTTACCCACTTCAAGTTATGTGACCTTACTCTTGGGTTTTTGTATTATAGTACATTTTCAGTTTATGGCACACCTTTTCATACCACAAAAAATTTTAAAGTATATAACCAACAGATGTTTTATCAAGAGAATCATCATATGACTTGAAAAGGATGTAACAAGCCCTGGCTGAGCTTCTCTATTCTATTTCTGTTGCTATTATAGTTGATGGGCATATCCTTATGTATTTCAATTAAAGTTCCTAAAAATCTCTGAAAATCCTTTTGTACTGAAAATCTCATACACTTTTTTTGGAAGAGTGATTGATACGCCCTCAATCATGCTGATCCCAAAGTAATTACTCTGCAATTAGTAGATACTGACAGTGTAAATAAATTTTCTTAGAAACCAATCCTCCATAAAAAGACTTGTAGTGGTGATAAAAAAGTGTATTTTCTTCTGTACAAAGTGTCACAAAGGAAACTTGTGCCAGCGAATACATTCCACTGCTTCTCATGCCACAGAAGACACTTGTGCCACAGAGTAAATTCCACTGCTCTGCATTGCCTCTTTCAACAGTACATGAAGGAACTGTAAAAATTTATTGACTATGAACATTTAGCACTACTAGTGGTCTTTTTCCCTAAATGTAGATAATTTATTAAACATTTCTAACATCTGGGGCTGGGTGCTGTCCACATGGCTCATGTGCTTACATCATCAAAGGCATTCTTATTCAAATATGGAGTATGGTCCAGATCCTAGAAGAAAACAGAAGTCTAAAAACCTTGAACATCAAATCTGGGAAGCTTGTCACAAAGATCTAGCAAATGTTTCTCTTGGCTAGCCTTTGACACTTCTCTTTTGCATCCTGGATATTTTTAAAGGAATCTGTACAGTATCTGTCACCAGAAATGGAAGTACAGTACAAGCACCTGTAATCTAGTGCTGGTGAGACTAATTCTGCCTCTGCCCTACTCTCTTCAACTTTGAAGTAAAAGGCATTGTTGTAAGTTTGAAGTGTCTTTATATTTCACAGTGAAGAAGGGGCTTTGAATCTTCTCACAAACACACTACAGCTTAATATCCCTAAACTCATCCAAGTGGCTTGATCAATATCATCTGGTGCCATCACAGGTGATGGGGGAAATTGGTTTAAATTGATAAGTACCTCTCTTGTTACTTCAGTGCTTGCCAATTTGTCTGGATTTAGGCCAAGGACAATGTTTTGATAGAACAATTCCGGTTTCCTCTTTCTTATTTGAGGGGAAACCAGAGCTGTTCTATCAAAAAAACATTATTCTTGGCCTAATAGACAAATCTGGCAAATACTGAAGTAAGAAGAGAAACATTTATCAGTTTTGAACTAATTTTCCCCCACCACCTGGGTGGTGCCATCGCCAAAAAATTAGAGCATGGTAGGCCTATTCAACGTCCATTATTTGCAAGAGTCGCTCACTGTACCTTTCTTTTAGTTTCCTTTGAAGCAGCTTCCATTTCTTCTCGAATGGTTTCAATATCATTAGGACGACAGGAACTCCATAATCTTGAAGGTGAACAGTATTTGCTCCCACAAGAACGAAAACTTTGTCGCTGTCGGAAGAAACGCAGGTCCAACATATCCAATTCATAGGCCTAGACTAGGTAGGCCTTGGAGTAAAAAACTCGGTTTCACTTCAGGCGAAGCATTTCTGCTGGTTCAATTCTAACGTTTATCTTCACTTTGGTGCAGCCAAGTCACCTGTCATGATGACATGCAATAGGATAAAGTGTAAATCCTTCTAAGATTCTGCTACATTGTATCCGGCAGGCATCTGTTTGGGTTGTAGAGCTGCAGGTATAGCGGCCTCCAGTGTGAGCTTCCTACTCGTGTTTGTTTGCTTTCGCTTTGCCTTCCCGGTATGACGTAAAAACGTCTCGTGCCCAGGCCGCCTCTTGGATCGTTTTTCCGCGTCCTTGACACCTCAAATTGGGCCAAAAACGCAACTTTGAAAAATCGTATAAAAATAACCAGAGGTCGTAAAGAAAAAATTTTTTCTGTTTCTGGCTGGGAAAAATAATATCTATCAATTTCTGCAAAAATCCCTGAACGTTTAGTGGCACTTTAAGTACCTTGGAGATAAAACTGGAGTAACCAAATTTAAGCTAGACTACAGCCAATAAGTGTAGGGTATGGAGAACGTGCTATAAATGCTCTGAGTAACTCGAAGTCTCCTGGTGCTGACAGAATCCCCGTCAAAATACTGAAAGATGCCATAAACTTAGTGTCGAAACCACTGACACTGATATACAATGCATCTTTAGAACGGGGCATTTTCCCCCAGATCTGGAAATTAGCCAGAGTCACACCTATTCATAAGGCGGGCACGAAAACAGATGTAAACAACTAGCGGCCTATCTCAGTGTTATCAGTTGTGTAGAGAATTTTAGAAAAGATTGTACACGACCAACTAATGGAGTTTCTAAAGGGAGAAAACAGGCTTTGTTTGAACCAGTTTGCGTTCCAAAAACTACACAGTACACTGACATGTCCATTGAATGTTATAGACCCATGGTTCAAGAACTCTGATGAGGGGAAAATAAACTTGAGTATATTCCTTGATCTCAAGAAAGCAATCGATACCGTTGACCATAAAGTCCTATTGTCAAAGTTGCGAGGGTATGGTGCTGAAGGTGCTTCCCACAGCTGGTTAACTTCTTATCTGACCAATAGGGAGCAGTTCTGTTATTTTGAAGGATCCACTTCTAACAAAAGCAGCATTGAGTGTGGTATTCCGCAGGGCTCGTGTTTGGGACCCTTACTCTTCATAATATACATTAATGATTTTGAGAATTGTCTAAAAAGCACGATCCCAAATATGTATGCTGATGATACATGTGTGAATATCGCATCAGAAAACCTGGATGAACTTTTAACAGATTTGAAAAACGAGCTGGAAATGTATCGAATTGGATGACGGTTAATAACCTTAGTTTGAATGCCAGCAAAAGTGAATATATGGTTATAGTGAATATATATAAGATAGGTAATGATTTGCCAGATCTTGTCCTCAATAATGAAGTTATCAAAAGGGTTGACAAGACAAAATACCTAGGGATCAACATCGACGAAAGCCTTAATTGGAAAGAGCAGTACAAAGCTATCAAAAACAAGCTGAAAGGGGGCTTGAGCTCCTTAAGAAAGCTGAAAAACATCCTTCCGCAAAGGAAACTTGATCAAGTTTATAAAGCTCTCTTTGAAAGCCATCTTCGCTATGGCAACATTGTTTGGAGTGCTCTTTCCAACACCAAGCTATCCCAGTTGCAAAGATTACAGACAAGGGCAAAGAAGCTAATAGCGAATGCCAAGTATAAGGACGGATGGACTTGCAAATGGCTCAATGTAAAGTCATCGATCTCCTTTGACCAAGGAGTCATGACATATAAAATCTTGCATGACCTCTGTGCCGAAAATCTTCGCCAGAAGTTCACTGAAAGATCCATGATTTCAGAGTATAGAACCAGAAACCGTGGAGATCTGCAAATTCCTAAAGTTAGGTTAGAATATGCAAAGCGAAGATTCTACTTCTCTGGTGTCAAAAACAGGAATGATATCCCTGACAATGTTCGAGAAAGAGACTCAATCGCTCGTTTTAGAACAGGTCTTAGAGATTATCTTTTGAACCTTTCACAGGACCCAAACATGACCCCTTGGTAGAGCAGCAATGAATATTACTATTTTTTTTCTTTTTCTCGTATTATTTTGAACAAATATTTGTAGATAGGTTATTAATTTGCTGAAAGGACCTCGTGTATAAATATTGATAAATGAAAAAATAAAAAAAGCTAATTCTTGATTTTGCAAAGGCACTTGACACTGCGCAACAAAATAGGCTAAATACCCAGCTGAAAACTATGGCTTCACTGGAAACAGCGGACAGTAGAAAAGGAACAAGAAGCCGAACGGCTTGAAGACGATACACGTATCTTTTTTATAAGAAACTGCTTACAAGAAACTCAACTGTCAGATCGCCAAAAAATTAAGAAACTCCAGTACTGGGAAAATATAACTTAAGAAACTATTTATTTTTAACAAAGGAAATCCTTAACATATTTTACTTTATTTCACTTTTTTCTTGTGTCATATTACTCGCAATGTACTTGAGTGATGCCTAAACATCGGAAAGTTGTTAAAAAAACATTGTTTTGAAAATTCAGACAGGCGCAGCAAATGCACATGAAGATTCTTATGGAACCTTTAAGAAACTCGTAAGAAACTCTGAGTTCTCAAGATCTGATAATTTTAAGAAACTCTCAGTACTCGCCCAAATTCTTAGTTTCTTATAAAGAAATACGTGTATGGAAATATTCTGGATAGGGGATATCTCATTGTTGAAATTTTCCATTCAAACAAATATAATTTACGCGTATTTTTTTGTATGAGAAACGAAGAATTGGGGCCAGTACCCTGGGTGGCGTACTTAGTATATTTTGCTGACGGGATGTGTACTCCTTCCCGGGTATCGTTTTTGCCCCTTTCTTCAACACCGGGCATCGGAGGAAGGCAATTTTCGTAAAGTCGGTTGTCAAAAGTGTTATTTCATTGTTTTCCTATGGATTTTTTAAACTTTTGAGTATACTTTTCGCCGATTTTTTCAAAGCCGGCTATCATTTTGAGGGAAAAATTCTAAAGCCTGGTGAAAAATTTTATTTATTGGAGTGCATACCCCCGTACAATTTAAAGTCAAGTAGCCCCCGGGGCCAGTACCTAAAGTCATCATTTCAACAGCGATCAACAAGGGCAAATAATCTTTCAATAGGGCCGAACCGGATGTTTACATTTGCACGTTAGCCAATCAGATGTGACCATGATGTCACGCAAGCAAAAGAATGGACGTGAGAAAGTACCCCTCACATATAGGAGGTCGTGCACGCGACTATTAGGTAAATTCAGGAAAAAACTATATTTTTCAACTCTGTACTAATATGTTTAAATTTTCCTCGCGGGTTTTTTTAAAAGAACGCGTAAATCCAGATAAAACGGCTTTTGAGTAAGGCTTATCATTTGGCGTCTTGATCCCTAGCAACTAAGCCCTTCAAAAACGACATAAATTCATATCAATATCTTTCTATTTTCTAAATATCATCGAAAATACATTAACAAGGCAATAGATGGGTTATAAAGGGTACTAAACTTTCATTACTGAGGCAGTGGCGATGGAACGGGTAGCATATGATACCAAACGCAGCTCCTCCCTCATCGTTGCGTTCCTAGTAATTCAAAGCAGCACCACATTTGAATTTTCTTTGCTGAACTTTAATAATTCACTTTGTCGATTTCGTTTGATTTAAAAATAAACCTTGATTTATAAACATGGTCGTCAATTTCCAATTTGTTTCATCAATTATTGAGCTTGACCTTAACCCTCTTCTGTCATTGGTCAAAATCTGGAGTGGCGGGAAACTGACGTGAGCTGAGGCCGTTGAGTAAAGTATTATTGCTCTGCAGTTGGTTATTCCTAGAACGTCTGCTAAAGCGTCCACGATTCAGAAGAAATGCTGAAAATAGCCACTGAAGGGACTCACCTTACCAAAAATAGTGCCACAAGTGTACCAGACCCGTATGGACTCGGTGAAGCATTCCGTTGCTTCCCGAGTAGAGATTTGCTTGATCTGCATTGCTCTGCGTACTTGGCAGAAAGGCTTACCCAAGTCAGATATTTGGCTAGCAAATTGCTTGAGGTATCATACTGGACCTACAAACGCCATTCTGTCAGTGAGGTTGCAAGAAAATAACCAGGTATATGTTGAAAGTCATATTTCCCTCTATCTTCTGCTTTTTGCATCAACTAGATAGGCTAGGTAGACTACATTCATTTGTTTTTAGTGAGCCCAAGTTTCTTACGAGCAGTTTCCAAGAAGAACGATAAGTCTAACGATAAGTGTAGAGTCCAAAATATCGCAGGAAGCCAAAGTCAGAAACTGTAAACACTTTTAATTGACAGGAGACAAGATTAAGCTACAGTTTTAAAAGGGGGAATTGGTGGGTTTCCTCGGCTTTATTGCACCCCAAGGTAGATCTGTGAGAGGACTGTACTCTCGAAGTTAGCATCTTGCCCCTTGCTTTCATTTTGGTGTTATAAACTGAAACGTGATATCTTTTGCTCTTAAATGCTGGAACATCAACTCTCAGTGGAAAGGAAGTAAGCGAAGATTTCTCATACCTTTGGCAACATATATTCTTAAGTTCAAATACAGCGTTTCAGAGATCGATAGCGGGTTTGCGATTGGTAGTGGACGGTATAGAGCTTTTTTAACCAACGGCATCATTTTGAAAACTTGAAGGTTGATTGGATATTTTTAGAATGATAACAGCAAGAAGTAAAGATCAAAGTTTTATAGATACTTCAGATGCAAAGGTTTTAAGAGCGAAACAAAAATCTATCGTGTTTCACACTATTTCACACAGATTTAGGATATTCAATGTTGTTCGTGTATGAAAAATGCGAAATTTTGAGTTGCCATTGCCTCCGTGATAGAAGTTCGGTACTGTGGAAAGCCAACTGCTGTCGCTTGCTAATGTATGTTCAATGATATTTAGAAAACAGGAAGACATTGATATGAATTTACGTCGTTTTTGAAGGGCTTATTTGTTAGGGATCAAGATGTCAAATGATAAGCCTTACTCAAAAGCCGTTTTCTCTGGATTTACGCGTTCTTTTAAAAAAAAACCCGCGAGGAAAATTTAAAAATATTAGTACAGAGTTGAAAAATATAATTTTTTCCTGGATTTTCCTAATAGTCGCGTGCACGACCCCCTATATGTGAGGGGTACTTTCTCACGTCGATTCTTTTGTTTGCGTGACGTCATGGTCACATCTGATTGGCTAACGTGCAAATGTAAACATCCGGTTCGGCTCTATTTAAAGATTATTTGCCCGTGTTACAGCGATCAGATAACAGCTTTTGTTTCATGATGAAAGACTCCACTGTGCTTGTCAGAATGAGAGCAACATGCGAGAACAAGGATTAAGAATTCTTTTGTTCTTCACTGTCATTGACGTCATACATTGAAAACCCGAGGCAAACCGCGGGTGAAACAATTGCCTACGTAGCACGGAAAGTCGAGTTTCTGACATTCAGCCGAAATCAAAGACTCTACACTGCGTGTATCGTCAATTAGCTATCAAGCAGAATCCAGCAAATGACTCGTGAGAGAGAAATATCAGATCCAGTGCATGTGAGGTCTGGTGTCCCCCAGGGTACCGTACTGGGGCCACTACTCTTTCTGCTATTTGTAGATGACATTGCTGAAGAGGTGAGGTCGTCCAGAGTCCGACTTTTTGCAACTGATTGTTTGTTATATAGAGGTTAACTGTTCGCAAGACAAAGATTATCTCCATGCAGACTTAGATGCCATGCAAAAGTGGGCTGAAAGGTGGCAAATGTGCTTTAATGCTTCAAAATGCTACCTTATTCCTACGAATAGGAAAGGGGAACAGAAAATCAATTCATGAAACCTGAATAATCACATATTGGAAGCAGTTGAACCCAACCCTTATTTTATAGTAGAACTTCAAGGAGATCTCAAGTTGGACCATCATGTTAGCAATTTTACCGCAAAGGCAAACAAAGCGCTTGGTTTTTTCGAAGAAACCTATATACGCGCCCAAGAGAAATCAACGCAACAGCATATCATACACTTGTACACACCCACCCAGAGTACGCTGCTGCAGCCTGGGATCCTCACCTGGTCAAGGATATTCAAACATTAGAAGCAGTACAACGGCGCGCAGCTAGGTTTGTTACCAAGAACAGTAGCAGAATCTTTGGATCCATGACTAAAACACTTGATGATCACAATAGACCTTTTCACGGAAAGAAGAACATGCTGGGAAAATGGGGGAGATTTGGAGAATTCGACACCATGCAGCTTCGAATTTCGCCAGGTTTTGCGATGCTTATTTTCGCAACAAACCTCTCTCCCTAAGCATGAACAAAGATGTTAGATATCTTGTTTACATATCGATAAACTTCTTACACTTCAGAGATAACGAAAAAGCAACATTTTTGTGGATCGAATTCCTCTAAATCTTTTTATGGGACCAGAAAGCAACCCGAGGCAGCTGCGAGAATCACAGAATCATGCCTAGGCCCTTGCGACCAAACGCCACATTTAGGCACATAATTCTGCGATCAATGGAGGAAATCAGCTGAAATTCAAAATGAAAGCACTTCCTTTGTGTCTGAAGTTGGATTTAAATTGGCAGGCTGCTGCCTGAACGCATATGAACGGAGGGAGGTCAAACAGCTCAGATCACATGTCGTCCTTCCCAATGAAAAGTTTCGACTAAGTACCGGGTGAGTCAAAAAAACGCCCGGCGTTTGGGAGGCTACTGCTCCCTGACTATATAAGCAACGATGTTTTGCAATATCTGATTAAATAGATAACATGTTCAATTATTTTTAGAAATTTTCCTGGCTAAAATCGGTCACTCCGTTCAGATTCTGTAGGCAATTTTCTAAAATGAATCCCTTTGAGAAACCTTAAAAAACGTGCTAAAATTACAAGCAAAGTTCCCCAATGTGGTTACCTCACAACGATGACATTCAGCACGCTTTAGCGCGTGCTTTTGTTTTGGTGGAGTGAAAAGTCTTCCCCCTAGTGTGAATAACTTATTCAGGGGGATTCCATTCTCCCATGAGGACAAAATACATGAGCACATCCAGGAGTCATTATTGCTAGGAAGGAGAACAAAGGGAAATTTTGCTTGCTGTTTTCGCTTGTTTTTGCAGGTTTTCGAAAGGGGCCTTCTGCAGAAAATCTCCTATTTCGACGGGAAGGAATGAGCGATTAAAGCCGGGTAAATTACTGAACATAATTTGACATATCGGGGATAAAACAAGACGGTTTTGAACATCATTGCTTTCATATTCAGGGATCAGGATTTTTTCAAACGCCGCGCGATTTTATTGACTCACCCGGTATCTTAGCAGAAACCGAGTTCAATTTTCTTACAAAGCGAAAAAAAACCCTTTTACTGCTGATTTTTTCATCCAGTGATTGTCGACAGATGTATTTTCTACCTTTTAATTGATATTTCTAGCAACCACCAATTCTGAAGTATCATCTTACCAGAAATTTATTTCAGCTTGAAAATCCAGGTAAGGCATAGGCGATTTGCTGTCCCTAGACTAAAGGATGAAACCTGCAAGCACCCATCGAAGATATTTTGTGAGATATTTGAATCATTATCTCTTCATCTGCCATTCATGCTAAAAAAATATTTGGTACATGATATTTAGGGTCAACGTTTCCTCGAGCTGCATGCCCTTCAGGAGATGAAGATTAATTCTTGAACTCATTTTTGATGCCCTTTTTGCTCGCTATTTGTTATCGTCTCGATCTTTTTTCAAAGAGGACTTTTCATTATTATCGCATCTGCATCGCTTCTTTGTTTCAATGTTGCAACCAAAACAAGACATGATTTATTTCTAGCAAGTCGACAATCGATATTAGATGTAGATAATTAAAGATCTACCAACCTTAGCAAACCTTCTTTCTTCCAGTCGTTTCTAGGTATCTACTATAACTAAGCGGTGAGCGGTGAGATCAAACGAAAAACGCTAATCCATACGTCACTGAGATCTCCTTCTTCCCGTCCGGGTAGCCCCTGCATTTACGCGTCAAAAAATCCGCGATAATACCTAAGTTCCACAAGTCTGCTTCTTTTTCGCCCAAAAACGCAAGGCAGCGAAGCCAGGAGCGAAAAAGCCTTCTTGCGGTTTCACTTGGATATCTGCAGAGCTAGCCCTGTGGACAAAATCCCTCGCCCTGTGAAACCGCATCGTCCGCTACGTGTCTTAACAGTGAACTTTTTGCAAAAAACTTCGTTTTTCGAGTCCTTGAGAACATAGATTGTTTTTAACAAGAGAACGTTATTGTAGCAAGATCAACTATCAACAGGCTTGTGAAAACAGAACGGATTTCCGTCCATTGGTCGAAAAACTAGACTGACCCAAAGCATGCTTGCCAGCTCTTTCAGCGAAGGAAACTATCCTCATAACTGTTTACTTTCACCGTTTTTAAAGATTTAAGTTTACTTGAAATCTATAGATAACAACGAAGAATTTACCTGTATTATTACTCTGAGTGCTGCTGAAATCCCAGTTCGAAAATATAAACCAAACAGCTTTTACTGGGCCTTTACTATGTTGCTATAGTTAGAAATTACACGACGGAGTGAATTTAGCTTCTCCAGATTTCGTGACTGAAAGTCGATATCCTAAATCATAATCTTGTATGTAACCATAGCTATTTGCCTTACTTTTGTTCAGTGTTGCTTATAAGTAATCTGAGTTTCATGTGGAACACACTAACAACCCGCGAAATTCAAACCACGTCTTTCAAAGCAAACTGTCAACTTTCCCATTAATAAATATTGTACAAGCTTCTTATATGAATCGAGTTTCGCATACAAGTCTCCCATTTGAGTCAAGTTTCTTATATTTATATGATTATGTGAGGGTACCAATTCTCAACAGAATTAGGGTGAGGTGTCTTAAAAGTAGTAGTTTTTATTTTGTGGGCTCTAACAACAACAAAGGATTGACCAGGAAATCGAAGAATCGTAAAAAAGAGAACGGTGGAATAACGGCCAGTAAATGGCAAAATTAGCATTAAAAGTAACGCAGAAAACCAATCCTTTCAAAGGAACCTGTTCGCTTTCCCATTAAATATTGTACAGATTTCCTTTGTTTCTTATGAGAGTACCATTTCTCAAAAGAATTAGTATGCGGTGTCTTAAAAGTAGTAGTTTCTATTTTGTGGGTTCTAACAAAAGGATTGACCAGGAAATCGAAGAATCGTATAAAAGAGAACAGTGGAATACCGGAAAGTAAATAAGAAAAGTAACATTAAGAGTATCGCAGAATACCACTTCTTTCAAAGGAACCTGTTCGTTTTCCATTAAATATTGTACAAATTTTCTTTGTTTCTTATATGAATATGGGGGTACCATTTCTCAAAAGAATTAGTGTGAGGTGTAAATAATAAAAGTATTAGTAAATTAATAAAAGTAGTAGTTTCTATAATGCGGGTTCTAACAGCAGTAAAGGATTGACCAGGAAATCGAAGAATCGTATAAAAGAGAACAGTGGAATACCGGACAGTAAATAAGTAAAGTAACATTAAGAGTATCGCAGGTATCGCAGGATACTACTTCTCACAAAGCCACCTGCTCACTTTCCCATGGAATATTGTACAAGTTTCCTATCACTTCTTATATAAATATGAGGGTACCATTTCCCAATAATAATTGCTAGGTATCTACCCAGAGGGAGGGGGGGTAACATCTGAAATCGAACCAAAAGTTTAATTTGAATGGACACAAAATTAAGTTCAACATAGCTAATTAGACTAGCCATAGTAGAAGGGGAAATAAAAGAACCTTCATTGGGAAGAAGTTTAAGAATGCAATGATTTTTTTGCATGGGTAAATACTGAAGTCACCAGTATGTTTCATTCTGGAAGAAATTCTGGGCACGTCAGTCTGCAAGGCGCTTTTCAATAAAAAATCGTTTTGGTCACTATGACTTTTGGTCTCAATCACATCAGTTGGATGGATATTTCAATGCCTTCATTATAGGCTGCTCGGCACTGAGGAAGTGGCACGCGAGGCGCGCCACTTGATCAGTGGTAGCCGCCGAGCCCTCCGCAGGAGCTACGAATTGCAAACCCACGCGCAGCGCGGGTTTGGATTCCTAGTATTTATGAGTTCTTGCACTCCCAAATCAAAACATTGTTTACGGGCTGTGAGAAAAGCCTAACAAATCAGAATTGATGAAAGAATCATTCTGCACTTCGTGAACCTGTATCAACAGTGACTTGCAGCAACAAGCTATGCATCTGTTATGAACAGTGAAAAGGACTTTGACCTCTGAGTCGAAAGGTCAAACTCCCGCGAGAAACAAGATCCAGACTTTCAGGAATAAGGAACTCTCATGAGACGTATTTGTAGTAAAATAGTAGTATTTATAGTTTCCCAGACAAAAGCGTCTGGGACTAAAGTTAGCTGGACTTTGGACTGATGTTTGGTATAAATACAAGCGTAGATTTGTATGTTTTAGTTCGTTGAATATCATTGAGTTATGAAGATATCGCTGAGATAAATAGATCAAACCAAGAAGCTTCTCTTGTGGTGATATGGACGAGACCTCTGAACAAACAGCATCCATTCGAAGCAAATTTAAAGGAAATCCAGCATTTCATTCTTCGTAAAATATTCTCCTGGCCTCTCTTTGCAACTGTTCAAATCAGAATCGATTTGGAAATAATGTGTAACACAACTTATGTCATGTGACAAATGCACTCCTTCCTGAACTCTTTGTCATGCCCTGTCTCGTTCGTTGATGGAAGGAAGCATTAATTAATATACCAATATTTTATAAGAAACTAATTATTTAGGTCTTTCTTACAATTATCGGATCTTGAGTAATCCGAGTTTCTTACGATTTTCTTTTAAAGGCTTCGTAACAATCGTCATTTTTGCTTCCTGTGCCATTCTGAATATTCTCAAAATGCCTTTCAAATAATATGATTCAAGAAACAAGTGAAAATAAAGTAAACATGTACGAAAGATTTCCTTTAGTCAAATAGATAGTTTTTTTACGAATTTTTACAATACTTGACTTCTCCTCAGTTTTTTCTTAACAAAGAAGATGCATGTAGTCTGGAAGTTAAGTTTTGTTGAAACATTGTTATAAAATAGAGCAAAATAGTAACTATAAAATGAATAGTGTGAGAGGAAGATTAAAGCAAAAACAAATTCATTATCCTTTAGAATTTAGACTTCCGTGGTGATGATTTGGTGTAAGTTATTACATGAGATAGCTTTAAATTTGTTTAACACACCCCCAGGGGAGGCACTCAGCACATATGCATACGGGGGGGGGGGGTCAGTCCGAGAAATTTTCTGGCCACCCAAAAAATATCAGTCCAGCTTCATTGCTACCCAAAAATATCACCTACTTTTATGCTTTGACACCTGTAAATGAACATAAAAATCCAGAAACAATGCCAATTGAAGGAGGATTGCCTCTACAGAACCCAGAAATATCATTTCGACTATGTTATATGCCCAAAAAATATCATGGCTATGATTTCAGTTATTTTGGACCCAAAAATATCACTTTTGGAAATATTCAGACCCAGAAATATCGGACTTACCTTCCCGTAAGTTCATGTTCAGAGTGTCCCCCCTGGGAACACACCTTTTGCATGATTTTAGTACAAAATGCAGACCTTTCTAGTGAGGTCCTTGAAGTTCTCTCTCTAGTGAACTCCTCGGGTCAGTAGCTTCAAGAAACAAGGATATATTTTGAGGAGGTGTGGAGGTGCCCCTCTCTGCCGCTGGTGGCCCACATTTTCATTGATCCTTCAGTCTTTGAACCTGAGATAGTTTGAGCTAAAATGGAGATCTAATGGAGGTCCAATAGTTAAAAGAACCCAATTTTTAAGAATTCACGAGGCACATTCTTACGAGCAAACTGTGCAGCTGCAACCGATTTGAGAAGGCATATTCTAAAAAATCCAAAAGATTCAAAGACACAGAGGAAGCACATTCTTCCCAAATAATTTTTATGGGGGTCAGGAGTAGGATATTTTTTGCATATTCTGTGAGCTTTCAGCAGCTTAGGATCATGACGAAAAATTGGTTAGCCATATGGGGAGGTGAGAAGGACTGAAATAATTCATTGGATGATAAGAACAAAAGTTACATCGTTGTTTCAGATATAGCAACCTGACAATTACAGTGAAGGCATCGCTAGCTACGTGAATATTGCATGGTTTCCACCCAAATTCTCGGCCGACATCGCGTCCTTGCTGAGGTTTCACTGGATACTTTAGACAGTTTTTCACTCCCTCCCCCCCAAGAAACGCCCCCATCAAGTGAAGCTTAAGACACTTTTCTTTCTACGTTAAGCTACCTCTAAGGAAATTTGCACCCTACACTTTTCCTACCCTTTTGGTCCATTTCATGGATATTTTTCCAAAACAATGAGGAGAAGATAGCATTCAATGCTCAAATAGAAGACAAAAATTTCAGGAAGGAGTGCATTTGTCACATGACGTAAGTTGTGTTACACATTATTTCCAAATCGATTCTGATTTGAACAGTTGCAAAGAGAGGCCAGAAAAATATTTTACGAAGAATGAAATGCTGGATTTCCTTTAAATTTGCTTCGAGTGGATGCATAGCTTCTTGCTGCAAGTCACTGTTGATACAGGTTCACGAAGTGCAGAATGATTCTTTCATCATTTCTGATTTGTTAGGCTTTTCTCACAGCCCGTAAACAATGTTTTGATTTGGGAGTGCAAGAACTCATAAATATACCTAGAAACGACTGGAAGAAAGAAGGTTTGCTAAGGTTGGTAGATCTTTAATTATCTACATCTAATATCGATTGTCGAATTGCTAGAAATAAATCATGTCTTTTGTGTTGGTTGCAACATTGAAACAAAGAAGCGATGCAGATGCGATAATAATGAAAATTCCTCTTTGAAAAAAGATCGAGACGATAACAAATAGCGAGCAAAAAGGGCATCAAAAATGAGTTCAAGAATTAATCTTCATCTCCTAATGGGCATGCAGCTCAAGGAAACGTTGACCCTAAATATCATGTACCAAATATTTTTTTAGCATGAATGGCAGATGAAGAGATAATGATTAAAATATCTCACAAAATATCTTCGATGGGTGCTTGCAGGTTTCATCCTTTAGTCTAGGGACAGCAAATCGCCTATGCCTTACATGGATTTTCAAGCTGAAATAAATTTCTGGTAAGATGATACTTCAGAATTGGTGGTTGCTAGAAATATCAATTAAAAGGTAGAAAATACATCTGTCGACAATCACTGGATGAAAAAATCAGCAGTAAAAGGGTTTTTTTCGCTTTGTAAGAAAATTGAACTCGGTTTCTGCTAAGATACTTAGTCGAAACTTTTCATTGGGAATGACGACATGTGATCTGAGCTGTTTGACCTCCCTCCGTTCATATGCGTTCAGGCAGCAGCCTGCCAATTTAAATCCGACTTTAGACACAAATGAAGTGCTTTCATTTTGAATTTCAGCTGATTTCCTCCATTGATCGCAGAATTATGTGCCTAAATGTGGCGTTTGGTCGCAAGGGCCTAGGCATGATTCTGTGATTCTCGCAGCTGCCTCGGGTTGCTTTCTGGTCCCATAAAAAGATTTAGAGGAATTCGATCCACAAAAATGTTGCTTTTTCGTTATCTCTGAAGTGTAAGCAGTTTATCGATATGTAAACAAGATATCTAACATCTTTGTTCATGCTTAGGGAGAGAGGTTTGTTGCGAAAATAAGCATCGCAAAACCTGGCGAAATTCGAAGCCGCGTGGTGTCGAAATCTCCAAATCTCCCCCATTTTCCCAGCATGCTTTTCTTTCCGTGAAAAGGTCTATTGGAGCTCATTAAAGAAGACGAGGAAACTTCAGAGGCTCGCCATCCTCCACAGAGCCTATAAAAAGGAGGTTGCTATCCCGATATCTGAACACATCAACGTATAAGACAGAAGTAGACGCCGGAGTAGCTGCAGTATTGAAGGAGAGTCACTGAATTATATACAGTCCATGCGAAGCGAGACTTCTATAGGTTCAGTTACCCACCAAGAACTATTGTGGAATGGAACAGCCTTCCACCTGATCTCAATGGACACCAAAAAATTGACTCATTCATACAAGTTATTTTTGTTCTCACGACATGTGTTACAGTGTGTTGTAAGTTTATTCTATTTATCTATTCACTTTATTTTTTTCTCTTTTTCTTTTTTTATTTTTACAGTGATAGTCAAGCCGTTCAGGGTCTTGAAATAGGACATGGCAGCATATACTACAAAGTTCTCAATGGAGATAATTGTACCCTGCTATGTCCTGCAAACATAGCATTTGCTTGCAAGCTCAATATCAAGATCATAATCGGTGTGATGCGCCATAGGGGCTTTACTAATCATTCATGTAGATGTAGATGTAGATGTAGATGTAGATGTAGATGTAGATGTAGATGTAGATGTAGATGTAGATGTGGATGTATAGATCCATCAGAAGAAGAGTGCTCCGGTGCGGGAGAACTTAGTAAATTTGCCCGAAGGGGATGTGCCATTTTTAAGGGTATAATTTTTGTTTTGAGAATGGGCTGCCATTTCATGTTGCTAGGTTAAAATTTTGTGTTTTGGAGTATAGCTTTTATCGACTTTTTTGGAGTCAGATATCGCACTGCAAGAAAAATAATATAGCCGAAGAAAACCCGTGCAAATGAAAGTCAAGTATCCCCTTTCTCCTAGAAGAATGCACATCAATGTATTTTATTCACACGCTCGTTCTTTGTTATTAGTACGAGTATGAGAACCTCAAAATTCTAAGCAATTACCCTTCTACTCCATCTTTTCAGGATGAAAGCACTAAATATCAAATTGAGTTTTCATTCCTTGAATGAACTACCCAGTTTGAAAAATTACTAAAATTAGATTACAGCGATGAAGTTTCATTGGCAAGTAGATCAAAACCAAATCATTTCCCAAAGTCTGATTTTGTGATTGGCTTTAAAATGAGCAAATATAGCTCTTGTAGGGTTGCTTTTGGTTTTGAAGCAAGTTGCAAAAAGCATTGATGATTGCCGGGCTGATTCATTGTTGCGTATTCTTCTACATTAGTCATAAATATCACAAAAAAGGCAGACTATCACGGTAGACTTCAAAGCTAACAAAAAACTCAAAACAATAGCTATTGGCCAGGATCGACGATGATGCTTAACGAGTGTGGCTCACCGATGCATTTGGTTCAATGAGAAGTGAAAGAACAATAGGAACATTTTATCAAAGGTGTGGCAATTGAGATTTGGTGGTTTTTCAAACGGGAGTAGTTGGGATACCTGTACATTCAATAATCGTTATCCACAAAAAACTCTATGGAGCAATTTTGATATTCCTTCCCACCACTTTGTTGACATTGTGCCAAATAAAAACTTATAATTTCACAGCTTTAACCGCCTTAAGTTAGCCATCTATCCGAGTTCTATTTTCACGGTCACAGGATTTATCAATTAAAATTATTTATTCAATTCCATATTAAATTTTTCTTCAGATCCACAGGTTCAACAAAGAAAGATACAACAAAATCCAGACTTAGCGCCTACATCAACGGATGAGTCGGAAAGATGTTCAGTTGTTCAAAAAGCCTGTAGTTCTGAAACCATTGATCAGATTCCTACAAACTGATTATTCTTCTGTGGCTAACACATCAAATTAGTTAATAAATTTAGTTGTTCGAAATCGGTTGTACCTTTCTCACATCACGTATAATTTTATGACAAGGCGCCATCTCAAAATCCTTCAAAACAGCCTAAATTCTTTTATCCGGTTTCCTTTCAGTTAAGCCTGATGAAATAGAAAATATGAGAACAAACGAGGAGTGACAATCTCCATAAGATTATACTGCAACCTCTTCATACACCTTTAAAAGGTATGAGGAAGGAATGATAGCTCCAGGTTAAATTTGATCAAGGATTTTAGGCATGTTTGAACGATTTTGAGATTCTTGTTTGTTTGTTTGTTTGTTTGTTTGTCAACTTATTTTTATTCGATTCTTGCCTAGCTATACATATTTACATATATACAACTAATATAAATCGAATAACAGATAAAAAAATTTCACAAATCGCTAGCTTTTATAGAACAATGCAACTGACTTCAACGATCTAAGTTTCTTATCTAAGTCGATATGTTAGATTGACGAGGATCATTAGTTTATACAAATCTGAGCCTTATCTAGACATATTTCTGACTAATCCGGTAAAAAGTCTCTCTTATTTTCAAGAGGTGGATCATTGTGTAGAAGACGTTTCAGTACTTACCTGCAGACAACTGAAACAAGAGAAACCAAAGTAGACAAAAGAGAGCAACAAAGATATAAGGTGAAAGAAAACAAGTTACCATGGCTTTCCTGTACAATCCTTTCACGTTTAAAGAATCAATTTCCAATGCTTTTTGACAGTGCTCCTTCGCCTTGCGATACCGTTCGATTTTCAGTTCGCACATAGCTGCATTTAAATATGCAATGCATTTTGATGAATTGGCTTGTTTCTTTTCTTCATCTTTGTACACATCTAGTATAGAGATCATTCTCTCATACTGTTTTAGTGCCTGTGAGTAATCACCAGCCTAAAGATACAAGAGTATAGAGTAAAAACGTGCATATATCGGGTGAGCCGAGAAAATTCACAGTAGCTACCAAGGGTACTGGGGAACGTCATTGCAATGAATCTAATCCTGTCTGACAGCCGACAGAAGGAAGTACTTTTGCAATCTTTTTTATCACCACTAGGAATAAAGATAAATTCAACTTCACAAAACTTTCTTGGTCGCGAAGACATCTAGCAAGGGCCTGAAGCACTTGATCAAGTTCTAAGAAATTTCTCATATACCGGGTGAGTCAATAAAAACACCCGGCGTTTGAAAAAATCCTGATCCCTGAATATCACAGCAATGATCTTGACAACTGCCTTGTTTTATCCCTGATATGCCAAATTGGGTTCAGTAATTTACCCGGCTTGAATCAGTCATTCCTTCCCGTCGGAATAGGAGATTTTCTGCAGACAGCCCCTTTCGAAAACTTGCAAAAACGAGCGAAAACAGCAAGCAAAATTCCCCTTTGTTCCCCTTCCTAGCAATAATGACTCTTGGATGTGCTCATGTATTTGTCCTCATGGCAGGATGGAATCCCCCTGCATAAGTGATTCACACTAGGGGGAAGACTTGTCAACCCACCAAAACAAAAGCGCGTGCCAAAGCGTGCTGAAAGTCATCGCTGTGAGGTAAACACATTGGGGATTTTTGCTTGTAATTCTAGCACGTTTTTAATGTCTCTCAAGGGATTCATTTTAGAAAATTGTCTACAGAATCTGAACGGAGAGACCGATTTTAGCAAAGAAAATTTCTAAAAATAATTGAACATGTCAGCTATTTAATCAAATATTGCAAAATATCGTTGCTTTAATAGTCAGGGAGCAGTAGCCTTTCAAACACCGGGCGTTTTTCTTTTACTCACCCGGTAGAACAATACAGAAAGTACACTTTTCATAGATGAGAAGAACCGTCTGCACTGTATTGCCATGGCATAGAAAACTTCAGTTTTGATTTGGAAATCTATTTTTAACAACTCAACAGTGATGAAATGCCCTTGGTATTTTTCTGTTTCTAAGGACAAAAATGCAGTGGTTTTCGGCTCTTATCTAGAAGACTTTTATCTAGAATTTGAATCCTTCAAATCCGTCAACTATTATGAATTTTCGAAAGTAGGAACTTCTTTCTGACTCACTAGGTAGGAATGCAGGTTTTCTAATAGCCTGTCAAGTTCCGATTAAAATGGGTGTATAGACCATGTGCCAATTAGAAAAGGGACTGAGAAGTGTGGGATCAATCTCGTAAGCCCTAACGACGGTCGGAAATCGGGGGAATCCCCTCTTCTACAGTGACCAATGTTTACAGCTGCAGCTCGTTTGCATCTCTCCCTCCCTCTCTCTCTCTCTTTCTGCCTCTCTCCAAACTCAAGCTATTTTCATTCACATCTATGGAAGGCCGTTTGCACAAAATGACACAAACTAGGTTTAGGTGCACATAAGCTATGATTATGTACATAAACATAGTCTGTGTCAATTTTTGTGCAAAAGGTGTCGTAGCTGTTCAAGGAGGCGTCATCATCATAGTCATGATAATTCCCTGTAGAGCCATGTTGGAAACAATAGAGGGCTCATCTTATTGTGATGTGAATTTTCCCTTAGGTTACTCACAATCACAATGTGTTTTTAGCAAGCTCGTGTCCACCCATTACAGTTCTTGACTGTCAAAAGAAGATGGAGGCCTTGTCCAGTGCCGACGGTGATGATTTTCAGCTTCCTGATCCTCCACGGTAGAAACTGACGATCTTTCACATCGTGTACGCAATGACGAACAAAACGTAATTTCCGTACTTTCCAACAAGACTGAATTCTGAAACGCACTGTCTTTCCCTTCTTTCATGAAGGAGGTGTTAAGAGCATAGGGCTCGAATCTTTGGAAAACTTGGAAATTATATGTGTAAAATGTTATCGCCTGATTCTTTAAACTGAATGGATCGAAGGGAAGTTTAGGTCATTTGCCATGATTCCAAACAGAGCATTTTTGATATGATCATTATTATTGGAATAACAGCATTGTTAAGATTTCTGCTATTTTTTAGTTGTGACGTCATCAAATTGCTAAATCGTAAACCATACAAGCAACAGGCTTCTGCTTGCTACCGTTTTGTAGATCTTCAAAAACTGAGCATTTCTTGCATTGGCCATTTTGACTTTCCTCAATCAGTTTAGAATTTATGGAGCTTTTACTGTTTGTCAAAGCTTCTGACACCTCCTGTGGTACAACCATTCATAAAACTTTACAATGCTGTTAATCCAAAAATAATGATCATATCAAAACACTCTTTCTGGAATCATGGCAAATGACCTAAAGTTTTTTTTTTTTATTTACAGTCGAGGCAAGAGTAGTGTGACCGATTGAAATAGATTATGCGAATATTAATCGTAAAATAATTCAATATTGATTTTCAAGAATCAAATAATAATAATAATGTTTTTATTCAACTGACCACCCCTACACTGTGTTAAGTTGGGCAATAGTTCAGCGGATGTGTGTGCTTGAGGAAGACAAAACAAGGCACTCAATGTATTTAGCAGCACGAGGGCCTTAAACCACATGTCATATCATTATTCGAATTATTATTCGATTAATAATCCATTGATGATTTGGAAAAATCAAATATTTTAGGATTATGCTGGTCACACTACTCTTGCTTTGACTATAATCCATATTTAAAGTTGGTATTTACAATATTAATCATAAAAAAACTAATTTAAACAAACTATTTACAGAAGACAAAAATACACAACAAAATAATACAAAAATTAGCGGCATATTTTGCAGGTGCATTTATTACCAGCCCAGTCTTTGATCCTCTTTTTGAAAGCCGCAAGTGTTGGCTCATTTTTGACGCTATCATCTAGAGTGTTCCAGAGTAGACTCCCTCTAAATGAAAGTGACTCTTGCCCATAGCCCTGTGTCTTTATTTGTGGCAGTTTGCACAGATTTTGTATCCTTAGATTATAACTTACATGCTTCTTTTCATGAAATTCCCATATAAGCGATGGGTTAAGATGATTTATGGACTTATAGATTTCTGTCATCAATTTCTGCAAATTTCTAACATGTATACAAAAACTGTCACTTCGAGTGAGCAATGTTTCAAAGGGGCATTCGTATTCTTTATAGAGGATCCGAAGAGCACGTTTGTGTGTGCGGTCAATTTCTTTGTATGCACCTTTATTGCAGAATATCCAGATCAAAGGGCAATAATTGAAGTTCGACAAGATAACCGCGTTGCAAATTGTCAATGCCTGTTCTCTAGAAATATACATATTAAGCCTAGAAAAGGCACTGATTTTTTTATTGACTTTTGAGCACAAAGTTTGGACGTGATTGCTAAACTTTAATTGGTTGTCAATTTCAATCCCTAGTAATTTAACACTATCTGTTGCCGATAATTTGTTCTCATTGATGTTAAGTCGAAGTCGTCTCTGCCCTTTCAAGCCAAGGAAAATGAGTTGGAATTTTTTTGGGTTTGCAACCTTTCCATTGTTTGTAAACCATTCTAGCAATCTGCTGAGATCACTTTCCAAATTGGTAACAATCTCATGTAGGTCTAGCCCACATGAGTATATGGTGTTATCATCTGCGAAATTACGGATCTCAGAGTCTAATCTCATAAGAAATAGATGATTGATGAATATGTTAAAGAGCAAAGGACCTAGGACAGATCCTTGTGGTACTCCAATTTTTATTCTTTTTGCGGTACTCCTATGTGAACCAATCTTTACCCTTTGGTGGCGGCCATCCAGATAGCTATACATAAGGCAAAGGCTATTTAAATCAAATCCATATGCCTCCAGTTTTGCTATAAGGAGGTCATGAGGCAGACGCAGTCGTAGGCCTTAGATAAATCCATTAGAATTGTTCCTACTAGACCTGATGCGTCAAGACATTTCCTCCATTTTTCTATCAACCTTATCAAAGCATGTTGCGTACTATACCCCTTTCTGAAACCACACGAGATTTCGGAGAGTTTCTCTTGAAAGTATGGGTACATTTGGTCTTTTAGAATTCTTTCCTATATTTTAGAGACTGCAGGTAAAAAACTAATTGGCCTAAAGTTTCCCTTATAATTCGAATCATCATTTTTGAACAGAGGGCTGAGATCAGCTTCTTTCAGTTCATTTGGAAACTTGCAATCATAGACTGCAGAGTTGATACAATCTGTCAGGTAGGGGCAAACTATTTCCCTCGTTGCCTTTAACATACCATTTGGAATATTCCCACTATTGGATTTATTCTTTTCAAGCAAGTCTATCTGCTTCATGACCTCGTTTGGGCTTACATGAGAGAATCTAAAGCTGTTACCGTTTGATGTTGAGTGTTGACTAATCACCTTTACAGAGGGGTGATCTTTATAATTATTAATTGCTCTCAAAACCATTCAGTTCATATTTCAAAATTCCTCTACATACAATATCTTAATAAAAACACTAATTACATACAATGACTGCGAATAACATAAACATACTAATATAACACACAAAAAATAACAATTTACATAAGATGTTGCATGCAGGGGGATTTCTTTAGGAGGAGCTCTCTCAATAGATAAACTAATCGAGGAGAGAGCACCCCCTTCTTTAAGATGGTTCTGAATTTTATCTATTCATAGACTGAGTGACAGAACAATATTTATCACTTTAGGATCAACTTTGATTGTATTTCATAAATAAAAAGGCTCGAAGCTTTTGACGAAACCTGAAAGCAGATGATGATCTTTTTATGTCAACTGGAATGCTGTTCCAAGATTTAGCACCAGAGAAACGCACAGACCTGATACCATATTGCAAAGTATTTTTTCGAGTTAAGAAAATGTCATTCTTAGAGGCTTGCCGTCTACCATA
Organism: Aurelia sp. 3 sensu Dawson et al. (2005); assembly: GCA_964020215.1. NCBI lineage: Eukaryota > Metazoa > Cnidaria > Scyphozoa > Semaeostomeae > Ulmaridae > Aurelia > Aurelia sp. 3 sensu Dawson et al. (2005). The sequence continues at coordinate 10,568,193 of OZ026581.1, read as the reverse complement.
CTGATGAACATTTGATACTGATTCGAAAAAATTGTAGAAGCAATTAGGAGAGTTCTTATTGACACAATCATAAACAAAGCAAAGCAAAAGATCTTGAAGCTTAAAGATTTTCAAGTCAGAAAAGATAGGAGTGGAGGGTGAAGTAAAATGCTCAAATGCAATAGCCCTCTTTGAACTCCCAAACGTCATCTATTCCCATGGTCTTATTCTGATTTTGCCTTATTAGGTCTTGTTTTTCATCTCGCATTTTAGTACTTGTTTTTTTCTTCTTTGTTTTGCTGTTTATTTTACCTTATTAGGTATCTCTCCTCTCCCGCATGCCGTGTTTCGTTTTAGTTTAAAAGGCCCTCGTGCACATATTTTCTTTGCTGAAGATGACTCTAGCCAGAGTCGAAACGTACTGAATTATGTTATAACAACTGGACTGTCACATTTTCTTTAATTATGGATTTTCTACTGGATTGTCAAATTATTTTGTAATGGATTTTCAACTGGATTGTCAAAAATTATTTCTGTAATGTAACTGGATTGTCAAAGTCTTTTCAAAGTCTCACCACAAAATGTCTTTTCTGATCGTCGTCTTTATCCTGCGATTTATAATAAAGCTGCGTTTCGCTGAATCATCATCAATATCTTACCACTCTTTTTTGCAACAAATATATAGGCTTGATATGAACAACATATGTAAGTCCCCATACTACTCTACCGTATTGAAGAAAGGAAGAAAATAATGAATTGTACAAACAGATCATAACATCAACAGGAAGAAAGTGTCTTATCTTGAAAAACATACCGCATGTTCTAGCCAGTGTTTAAGAAAGTTCAGATAAATGGTATTTCCAGCTAAGATTTCATCATTTCATTTCATTCATTTCATTCATTTCATCCAAAAGAACACCAAGAAATTTTACATACCTAGACTGTTTTACTGGTTGATTTCCAATTTTGATATTTACTGTTCCCAATGATGAATGTTGAGGAGACTTGAATATTATGAAGTTAGTTTTATCAATGTTTAATGACAATTTGTTTACATAAAGCCATTGTTTAACCTTTTTTAACTCATTATTTACTATTATTTGCAGCTTATCAAGATTTTCAGCTTCAAAGTAGATATTAGTATCATCTGCAAATAAGTAGAAGGAGAGTACAGATGTTGAATTTGGTAGATCTTTAATAAAAATCTATCAAGTTGAAAGAATTAGGCAATAACATTTTACACATTATATTTTAAAGTTTTCCAAAGACTCGAGCCCTATGTTGGTGTCAAGTGATTTCACTCTAATTCTGCCAGGCTTTAACAAGAAAGAGCGATGTAATTTGTGGGCTATTCATCAGAGTATAATTTAGACGCGTCTCAGAACATTGGCTACAACACCGTTTGCACAAAATGAACAAAAACTATGTTTATGTACATAAACATAGTTTTTAGTTTATGTACATAAATCTAGTTTATGTTCATTTTTGTGCAAATAAACATAGAATCACGGAATATACTTTTTTGGTATGGCAAGTGTTTTCTCTGCATTCATGAGCCATCCATTCGTGAATGTGTTTTGAACCACTTGATTTGAAGTACTTACCCTCGACCTTGAAGCTGCTCAGTTTAGACCACGCAACCAAAGGTAACTTTTACTTTTTTATAAGACCTGTTCAATGCATTTACAGTTATGCAAGCAAATGAAAAGCATTGTTTGAAATCATCTTAAGCTTCAAATTGAAACATTGTACGGTATTGACAAATTCAATGAGCAATAACAGGTCGAGCCAAGCCAATTGAATGCCAAGGAAGATGATTTAAGATCAATCAATACGCCTGACTAGAGCTTCCTCAAGCTAGAGTCAAACAACAGAAAAAAAATGGTTCAACATCCACTCAGTAATGGGTGAAGGATGACAAGACGGCTACACAATCCAGAGAAAACATTTACCCTGCCAAAAAGTATCGTGCAACTCTTGAGAGGTGCAATAAAACAAAAAGTAACTTGAGTTTAGTGAGAAAGAGAGAAAAAGAGAGAGATAGAGATGCAAAGGAGCCGCAGCTGAAAAAGAGGTCACTGTAGAGGAAGGGATTCCCCAGATTTTCGACTGTTATGAGGGCTGTCGGAATAGACGATTGTGCTAAAGATGGAGGCGCGGAACTTTTTACCAAGATGCATTGCGCTCGACTTAGGAATCGTTAACGAATCTATTGGGATTCGATGATGAATGCAAACTGAAATTGAAAGGCTCAATCCCAAGAAGGCCACAACCTTCAAGAATATACCGCCAAAGATTCTTAAGAATAATTCTGATATATGCTCCGAACCTACATGGAAAATATCTAATAATTGCATTAGAAGCTCTAATTTTCCTGATGAGCTTAAGTGTGCAGACGTATCCTTCCTTCATAAACAAAAAGAAAGCACGGTTAAGAAAACCTACGGGCCAATTAGTGTTCTGCCAACTGTTTCAAAAGTTTTCGAGAGGCTTCTAGTCAAACAAGTGGAAGAACGCATAGAACCACATTTGTCCATACTATTATGTGGATTTCGCAAATGATATAACACTCAGCAAGCCTCAGTACGTTTTTTGGAAAATACTAAACTTTGCATTGACGTAGGTGAAAAAGTTTGGTGATGTCATGATGGATCTTTCCAAGGCTTTTGATTACCTGAGACATGATCTCCTTATAGCCAAATTGCATGCCAACAGCTTCAGTCAACTTAGACAGCAAACTTACATTTGAGAAACATGTAAGTAATCTATCTCAAAAGGTCAGCAACAAGCTCTATGCCCTGTCACGTATTGCACACTATATGGACCAAGCTAAATTAAGGATGCTAATGACATCATTCATAAACAGCCAATTTCAATACTGTCCTTTGGCATGGATGTTCCATAGTAGGAAACTAAATACTAAAACCAATAAACTGCATGAGCGACCCCTTAGAATAACGTATAGAGATCAGGAATCTCGCTTTGACGATCTACTAGAGGTCTTAGGTTTCGTCAACAATCAACATGATATATTTATCCATTCTGTTTTTTGTAATTTGAATTAGTTGTCTTTTATTAGGTATGTTTGTAAATATTTTGTTTTATGCATGTATAGCTATTTTATACCGGGTGTCCCAAAAAAAACTTTCCAAGTTCCACAGCAACAACTATTCCCTCGCTTTGAGCGATGTAAACAGCAATCCTTTGCTTAAAGGCTCACTTGAGTCCATATTATTTTACGCGGTTTTTTTGCTCATCAAAAGGCCTCGAAAATATGGAATTTTCCAAAATTGTATGCTGGAGAAGTCCTAGAAAAGGTGGGAAATCTAGTGATGGAGATATGTTCCATTCCTTCCATGTTTTACATCACAGGTGTTTTTTTTACATCATCTAAAAAATTACAATGCAAATTTACAAACTACACTACTTTACAAAATTACTATACGACTATACAATACTACTAGAACGATACCTCGAGGAGCAAGAGGCTAAGACTACCCCGAGATCAATTGAACAAAGAGATTAAAACCACTCTGTCTCAAATTACATGCCACTACGAGAAATGCCTGCGATTTGAAACAACTAAAGTGATTGAATGAGTAAAAGGCCATTATGACAGATATCGCCTGGCATCCAATTTGAAAAAGACCTTAAGTATACCAGTAAAAGAATGAAAGGAAGCCTTCCGGCGAGTCACGGAAAGCAGTTTATTCTATTGCAGCAAAGAGTTTAGATCGAGCTATTTGTATACACTTTTCATACGATACATTGGATACAGTGGCATCCAGTATTCCATAATTATGACTTCCTGCACCTTCCCCGCACAATTAAGGGAATTAAAGCTTGGAATATGTTATGACATTCAGTGATAGACTCAACAACAATCGAATCTTTTAAAAATCCTATTTAGTATAAGTAAATACTTACAATAAATTTCAAGAATCTGAAAAAAGCCATGAAGAGATTATAAACAGATAGGTATCGTTGCAGAGCATTTTTACTGCGAGTGGAGCTTGTTCAATATCCAATTTGATTGCATGCATTTTTCATATGAGATATAGAACAATATAAAATTGTTGCTATTTGCAAAAATGCTATTTTCAGCCAAGGTATTGTTCATCCGTTGCCTTATTTATTTGTTCTTTTCATAATGCTAGCAAATGAATTCCCTTTGCATTAACATGAACCTTCAGTGTTGAAATTGTAGATTTAGCTGTAGAATTAGAAGTATTAATGTATGCAGGTAGAAAATTCTACAAAAGAATCAAAATTATTGTTTGATTCAGACCTTGGTGGTGCACTTTGTGGCAAATACATTAGTTAATGATGGCCATGCTTCAAATCCATTATTTTAACTTTACCTGACTGAAATCAGCCACTTCATTCTAAAACAATGATGGATTTTCTCAAGAAAATCCCTTCAAGAAACCTTTAAAATTCGCCTAAAATCATGAGCAAATTTCCCGATCCTCTTGGGAGGATGAATTTGCATGAAATAATATCAGGGACGTAGGAAGCATCTGAAACTTGGGGGGTACGACACTTTGAGGGCACTTTTTTCCTTAAAAAATGGGGTCATTTTCTGAAAAAAGGGCACATCTTGGTTTACTGCAAAATCTTGGGGGTACATGCCCCCAGTGCCCCCCCCCCGCTTCTATGTCTATGAATAACGTTGCTGTGTTCCAAGGGATGACACATTTGTTATCCTAAAGGGGCCACATGTTCTATGCTAGTCATTGTAAAACCAAAAATATGGTGTGATTTGGGCATGTTTTGAAAGGTTTCTTTAAGCGGTTTGCTTGGCAAATTCCTTGAAATTTAAGAACAGAAAATAGCCAATCTTCATCATGTAAATTTATAATCTATTTGAACATGTTCACTAGTGCCAATTGCCTTGATATCAAGGGAGTGCTGCTTTTAAAAAAACAGGATTTTTCCTATTCAGCTGGTATTCTGGTATTATATTTCTACCCTTTGCAAAATGTTATATGCAACCTTTCATCGAGATTTCTAGCATCAGAAACCAAAGCATTCCTCATCAGAAATGTTGTGCGCAATATTAATCTCTAAAGCTCACATAGTAGCTGTTCATACATTGCAATAACAGCTCTTTTTGAGATAGTTACCCAAAGAATATTTTTCTTTTTTATTGTTTCATTTCTGTGACATCCTCACCACTTTGGTAACTTGCAACTTGCTGTTCAATGTACATAAAAATATATCAGTATAGTTACTAGTAACTTGTAGTTTGTAAATATCAGCTTTTGGCTTTCATGTTATTGCAGAGCACAGCTCCCCAATCCATGCAATTCTTTCACAAATAAAGTTAATAAACCTTGTTTAATCCAGTGCTTCTCCTGTTTCAAATTTTGCCAATGTCTCTTCTGTTTGCTAGCATTCCTTTACAAAACATAACAAGTTGTGTCTTTACACCATGGAATGCTTTACACAATGACATGTTTGTAGAATGCAGCTCCTTTGAAATACAATGGAGCTAGTATTCAGTCTGGTACTCTGGAATTCAAGTTCCTTGATTTCTTGTTATTGGCTTTGTATATATCATTTACCATGGATAATAAATGCACCTATGAAGGGTCATTTTCTCCATTAAATTCTATTGTGCTATGGAAATTTTGAAATAGTTTGGCAAAATTGATACCCACTGGTATCCTGCTATCAGTGAGCTCTTCACAACATCATCTGCAATCAAGACTGAAAATTCCAAAGAGGCAACCACCATTCATCTCCATGCACAACAAACATTGACTCTCTGTAATCATGCCATGATACATTATTCTGCATGCAGTTCTGAAAAAATTTGAACACATAATTGAGTGGATATATAATTAAAAATCAAGCAACTAAAGCGAAAGATTGTGCAAAACATTTAAAAAAGAAACTGAATACCAAAGCTCGCAAGACAAAATATTTCAGGCCGGGCAGGCTGGCCTACCTACCCCTTTGAAGGCCTAAGCTACCTTTGAAGCAAAACCGGCCGTGATATGAATAAAATGGAGAGAATATTTAAAATGCTAGGCTTGAATTGAAAAAAGATATGTTAAAGCAAAAAATAAATGATTTTAAGCAGCTACGAATAAGTTGCTTGATAAATTTAGTGATAAAAGACGAGAGACGTACCTTCGTTCCTTCGCTGTTGTTTGTGCAATGTGGATATGGTGGAGTCTTCCTGCGTCGTATTGGCTAAGATTCCCAACGAGCGCTGTGCACGGCGTTTTGAGCGTGTCAGCGCTGAGACCTGGCTGCGACAATAATTGCTTCTTTGGGAAGCGATCTCAAGAGTCCCCGCGATGGAAGTTCAACTAGTTTCTGCTCACAAGGTGCCCAAAGATCGGCCGCAGCGATCACTCTCATCTCAAAAATTCATCAATTCTTCATGAACCTATTTTATCCGATAAAGTTTATCGCGCGGGCATTACGATAAAATTTTCCGCAGCACCCGCTCCTGTTCAAACCGCTGCAGCGCTAACCTCCAAATTGTCATACATCCCCAGATGTATTATGTTCAATAAATTTTGACCTCGTTTCCCTGTAAGGCTTCTTATTGGCTTAACCACTCCTCACAAGTCAGCCTCCTAACGCTAAAGTCAGCTGAGAGCGTTAACAGTTTCAAACATAAAATTAAGAACAAATTCTTTAAGGACCTCCAAAATCAAGAAGACAACCCTTATGAATATTACTGAATTTCCAAAATTGCAAAAAAAACAAGACTCCACCATTACTTTCTACTTTGATACAAAATATACATTTTTTTTTTACACTTTCCTTTCAAGAAAACTTTTCTTTTAATGGCACCTCTGGGGGGACCATTATGGAAACAAGGTCACACTGACCTTTTAATGCTATCCCTGCCATTTTAAACTGGGGGTGTTTTTATACTTAGGTTTTTATATCAGATCTTAGTTTTTTGTTTTTCTTTTTATCATTATTGTTTTTTCTACGCATGTAATTAGCTTTATGTTTATTTTGCAGTAAATTTTATAATTAAGTTTTTAATTTTAATGGCATAATATTACATACATACATACATACATACACAGTCCATGACAAAAAAGGGAAAGGTCACAGGAAAATGCTCCCTCTCCAATAGACAGAACTTCCGTTCGTCAAAAACGAAATAAAAGGAAGCAAAAACAAAGAAAATAACTACACGTTTACTTAAATGGGAAATGGTGGTTGTGGTTTTATGGCTTAGAACGGAGTTTGCAATTTTCTAATCAAATCGACCAGATTTGTGAATAAACTGTAGAGTTAGCAGCAGTATATTTTTATTGAGTTCATTGGGAAAGTTTTTGTCACCATACAATAAGATTTGCATTAGGACACCGTTTTGGACATTTGTATATCCAAATGGTCGTAATAAAGCAAAAACTCCAGCGAGAAGATCTCTGCGTGGTATTGCAAAGGAAGGGCAAAGCAACAAGAAGTGTTCTGTATTCTCGATACCATCGTTTGTAGGGCACATTGGGTTTATTGTATCCCTAAAATTATGCCTGAATTTGTGAAAATTCAATTTGCTGAGACCAATCCTGAGTTGAGTAAGATAGGTGTGAAGGCATACAACCGCTTGTCAATTTCTTAAAGCTGCATTCAAAGTCGGCAGGGCGCTAAAGTGCAGACCACAGGACCTTGTCCTGTGTACTATACTTTTTCTTCGAATATCAAGCATAATCGTGCTTTCTACGGACAAAACAGACAAATATGATTTTTCTTGGGTCTCTTCCTGGAGTTCAAGCTCCGCACTGTTGGAATTTAGTTAAAACACAGAATTTCTGTGGAATTTGAGGTGAAGATTTAACGATCTTATTGATAAACCGTTTTTAGCTCTTTCTTGAGCATTTCAGGTATTCTGTTTTTCAGGAAAATAATTATAGAAAATCAATGCGCGCAGATACAGAAATGAAATAAATACTCAAATCTAAGCTGAGCATTGTATAACATTTAAAATATTTATCAAATAAAACACACTTTTACTAAAATAACAGCTCAAACAGGGAAAGTTTTTTGTGGGACACCTTTTTAATAGCAACATTGCAAATAAAAAGTGTTAATAAAAATAATAATAATAATAATAATAATAATAATAATAATAATAATAATAATAATAATAATAATAATAATAATAATAATAATAATATTAATATTACGTCAAGTAAGATTGATTATTCTTGTTTAAAGTAGATGATACACAGAGAAAACAAGACTTGTTTGTTTGAAAATTGACGATCTAACGTAGATCTTCATCAGTCAAATAATGTTCGAAGAAATGCTCTACAATCTAACGCTATCAAATACCAATGTAAACTTCCATTAATGAAAGAGTACACATACCTACACATACCTACCTCCACAAACTATCGGATCATCCAACGCATACACTTCGCTCAAATCCATTGTCTCAGTTTATAAGGATCAGACGTATCTGTCATCTTTTGACTGACTATCGTAAACATGCAACGCAGTTCGTTAACTTTTATGCAAACAGAGGTTATTCAATGAACACACTTACAAAGATTGCAACCGAAGTAGAAACACGTGATCGCAACTGTCTTTTAAAGCCGAGAGTTGTTGAACAAAATAAGGACAACAGAGTTCCTCTAGTAATCACCTGGCACCAAAAGTTTAAGGGACTCTCCAAGATTTTACATAGACACTACAATTTCATGGTCATTGAACATCCAGATCTCCAAAAGGTGTTTCCAGAACCTCCAATAGTTTCATATCGTAGAAATCCGAACTTACATAACCATCTCGTTCGAACAAAGCCAAAAGAGAACGCAAAGGCCGGTTTTTCCGTTCGCTGTACATTAGAAAAAACAAAGAAAAGAGGGCGTCCGTGCAAACTATGCACCCACATGGGACAAAAAAATGAAATAACGAATGCAAGGACTGGTAAAACATGTCATATTGACGGTGGATCTTGCAAAAGCAAAAACGTAATATATGCCGCTGAATGTACCAAACATAAACTGATCTACGTCGGATACACCTCTACAACATTGAGTCAGAGATTTAACAAGCACCGAAGTGACGCGAAAAATGATCCGGATGCCACAGAACTGGGCAAACATTTTCACGAGAGTGATTCATGCAGCTTCGAAAAAGATTTGAAAGTGCACATTTTACAAAGATTAGAGGGAGATAGGGACAAACTTGAACACTTTGAAAACTTATGGATATCGCGGTTAGACTGCAAAGAGCCAAACGGCCTAAACTCTGGTCTTAATGAGCTCGGTAAGACATATTACAAATTATATAAACATATTTAGCAGTTTGATCCACTTTCGTCACATTAATCGTACTCCATTCTCTCTTTCATTATAGGAACTTTAGACTCTTTCATTAATGGAAGTTTACATTCGTATTTGATAGCGTTAGATTGTAGAGCATTTCTTCGAACATTATTTGACTGATGAAGATCTACGTTAGATCGAAAATTTTCAAACAAACAAGTCTTGTTTTCTCTGTGTAATAATATTAATATTAATAATAATAATAATAATAATGATATTATCATCATCATTATTATTATTATTATTATTATTATTATTATTATTATTATTATTATCATTCTTTATATCTCGGCGATGATGTTATGCCGGCGTTCTTCTTGGGAGCGGGCTGCAACCAGCAGCTTTAGGTCTCAAGAGTCTTTCTCAGTATTCTTGCAGTGCCCAAAAGAGTGGCTTTCTGCAACTGCGCTGTGCTACTTTTCAAACTAATCTTCTTCATCCAGCCTTCCAAGTTCTTTGACACAATTCCTAAAGCTCCAACAATGATTGGGACAATTTCAATATGTGAGCATTTCCATATTTTCTTCAATTCTCTCTTGAGGTCTGACTAATGCTCAATTTTCTCTTGTTCTTTCTCTACAACTCGCTTGTCACCAGGAGATGCTATTATTATTATTATTATTATCATTATTATTATTATCATTATTATTATTATTATCATCATTATCATTATCATTATTATTATTATTATTATTATTATTATTATTATTATTATTATTATTATTATTATTATTATTATCATCATCATCATTATTATTATTATTATCATTATTATCATTATTATCATTATTATTACGGCAAAGAAAAAACAAGACTATTTGTGCGAAAATTGTCGATATATCTTATATCTTCTTCAGTCGCTAATGAAATTTTATAAATGGATCTAAGCTTAAAACAGTAGTATGGGAATGTGGCGTTCGTAGAATATGGAATATAACGTTCTCCTAAAACTATCGAGTGTAGAATTCTAATAATGTGGCGTGATATTAAGGAATCGTGAAAACTGAACTTCTATGCCTGATAAACAATTACTTACAATTACCATAAAGAGAAAAATATAAACGTCCAAGTTCATTCGTCATGCTGTTCAGGCCAAATGGCTCACGTGAGCCCAATCGAGTCATCCAAAGATTTTCATAGTGTTCGAGCTCATCAAGTCCTCCTTCTATTTTCTCTAAAGCATGTACTTTGAGGTCGTGCTGAAAGTTACAGCTTTTACTTTCATAAAAATGCTTTGCCAGCTCTGTGCTCGTCGGGTCATTATTATCATTATTATTAGTATTATTTTTATTATTATTGTTTATTGTTATGTCTTTTTGTCTTTTTGTTACAACGAGTTCTAATTTGAAAGTGTTTCCACCCCAGTATCATTGTTTGAATTGCGTCCCAATCTTCAATAATTCCATGGTTTCACTAGTTCATTAAGAATCTTCTTACTGCGAAGCACGTTCCCAATAATGTTACCTTTTGTATCTCGAATATTGATCTTTCCTGGTATCTTTTAAATGTATTTCGTGAACATTTTGTCAACGACACCTGTACATCCAACAACGATAGATACTATTGTAATTTCTTTGAGTTGCCATAATGCTTTCAACTCGATAGCAAGATTTTGGTACTTCTTGACTTCCTCGATACGCTTATCAACAATGTTGTCACAGCTATTAATAAAGCAGTTTTGTCTTTTTTGTTCATGAATACTATATCGGGTCTAACCGCCGTTCTTTCTTTATCTTTTTGAATCGTAAAATCCCATAGTGCCTTGATTTCGTTATTCTCGATAACCGGTTGTGGTTCGACGTCTTACCATTGATTCATTGATGGTAGACCATGTTACTCGCATATCTTGTCGTAAATGTATTTGCTACATTGTTGTGTCTCCTTAGGTAAATTGTATTTGCATATTTTGGGCATCCGCTAACAATGTGATGTATTTTCTCTTTGTATTCATTACACAGCCTACATGTATCATTTTCCCTTGTGTGATAAATATTCTTCTCGATGTACCTTGTTTTAGTAGCCTGATCCTGTAAAGCAAACACCATACTTTCTGTGTTGCCTTTTAACCGAGAATCTTTCAACCATTTAAGAGACAAATCTTTATTTACGAAATCTTCTCCTATAAATCTTTGATGCTGTCCCTGGAGTGGCATTTCGCTCAGCTGTTTCATACTTTGGTCTATCATAGCACTTTTTATTTTTGCTTTGCATTGCTCTTTTGTTTTACTCATTAGAATATCAAGGTCCATTTTCATCTCAGCTGAGAATTCCTGTGCTTTTTCTGTAGTGACTTCGCCTTTCTCTGTGTATCCCATTTTAGTAATAGTTCATTGAATCGGGAATTTGTATTTCGGAGATAGTGGACCAGATTTATGATTTGTTTCTGGTACTGTTCCACTATGCTTAGTAACCCTCTTCCACCCAAACGCTGTGGTATATAAAGCATTTCTACGTTGGACTTGTTATGGAGTAGATGGTGATTCCTTAATTGGTTTTGAGTCTTTCGATCTATTTCTGATAATTCTGTTTTCGACCAGTTTACTATTCCGAATCCATATGATATTGAAAGTACTACCCATGTGTTAATCGCTTGTATCTTGTTTGCACTGTTCCATTCTGATTTCAAAACTTTCTTCAGACGTCCAAACTATTCAGTACTAAGGCGATTTTTGGTGTCTGTGTGGCATATTGTTTGCGCTTCTTCTATTCCAAGGTACTTGTATAACTGCGAATTTTGTAGCTCTTTGATCGTTTCATTTGATGTTAGAGTTATGTTTTCTTTGATACCTTAGCGCATTTTTCTAATCCGAATGTCATGCCAATATTTCTATTATTTTTATTATTATCATTATCATTATTATTTATTATTGTTATTATTATCATGGTGCTAAATGTCACAGTCCATACTTGTTGCTTTTTCTTTGGCTGAGTGTAAACAATGCACCTAAGGCATGTGATGTCCTGAAGTTCAGATGCTAAGCACTTTGCGAAGGATCCCTGCAGTTCCTAGCAAGCATGTCTTTTGAACTGTCTGAATGTTCATATTTTCTGAGACTCTTTTATTATATTATTGTTATTATTATTATTGTAACTCTAAGGTTTGGAAGGTGCCTAGAGTATTTTAGTTTTGTTTTTATCCTGGGGCCTGTTTCGCGCTGGGTCTTTTGGGTTTGCTGGGGTCGTGCGGGGGGACCCGAGAGACAAAGGACTCAAACTTCGGGTCTTTGTTTTTCGGGTCTTCTTGCGCTATCCTAGCGGCCCCGGGGGACCCGGTGTGAATCAGGCCCAAGTTTTCTGTCAAGGTTGTTTACGTTGTAAAAGTTTGAGATGTATCAAGGGTATTTTAATTCTGATTTTATGTAGATTTTATGATAATATTAATTTTGCTTACAATGTATAAAACCTGGCTGTCCTTGTTTGTAAAGTAAACTGAGGAAGATTTTAAATCGAAACGTCTTGCAAAATTACAGTTGTCTTTTCTTATTTTATTTCTCTGTTATCTTTAGATGGTGCTTTCAGCTTCTTTATCATTATTATTATTATTATTATTATTATTATTATTATTATTATTATTATTATTATTATTATTATTATTATTATTATTATTATTATTATTATTATTGTTATTGTACTCATTCACAGTGTTGTTGTAATTTACTGGTTTGCGTCCTACCAGCAGGCCACTTCCCGTAGCTTTAGCAGGTAGGCTTCTACTGTTCATTTAATCTTTTCTTGATGTTATCTCCTGTTCTTCTACTTTGTGTCCAAAACTTTCCTCAGTATTCTTGCTGATCCCAGAAGGCAGGTTCTTTGCACTACTTCCAACTGAACATCGCACTTCAACTGCTCTAGGTAACTTTTGAATCTTTTGGTCACTGAGCCTGACGCTCCGATGATAATTGGAATGATAAAAACTTTGTTGACTTCACCTTTATATACTTTGAATATCTCGTACTTCAGATCGCAGTAAGCATCTTTCTTTTCCATTTCTTTTTTCTCAATTCTGGTATCGAAGGGACATGCCACGTCTATTACATAACATATTTTTGACTTTTTCTCAATGACAACTATATCTGGCCTGTTATGTTCGATTTTAGGCTCAGTCTGCATAGAAAAATCCCATAGAAGTTTAACTGCTTCATTTTCTAGTACAGCAATTGTGTTATCTACAAAAGTGTTCATAGTTCTTTGATCCGCAAGAAAATCCAAACTTGTGACACAGATGCCAATGTATCACGGCAGCAACCTTATCATGACGCCATTTCTTGTACTCATTTTGTGCCAGCTTTTTACACTCCGAGAGAATGTGGCTTATAGTTTCATCCCTCTCCCCGCACATCCGACACATTGCATATCCTTGTCTTTTATCTATCATAACCGATACCCAGTTTGTTCTGAGTGCTTGATCTTGGGCTGCCATGAGCATTCCTTCTGTTTCCTTTTTAAGATATCCATTGGCCAGCCACTTCCAACTTTCTTTTTCATCTTTAACGTCTTTTGTCTCTTTGAAGTAAGCAGAATGCAACGGTTTTTCCCTAAACCTTTCTTTTCTATTCTCAATGATCATTCTTTTCTTTTCCTTAGGGCTTTGTCTCTATTTGATGATATTTTCCTTGCAAACTTCTTTCAGTAGTTGATCTTGTTTCGTGTTTATATAATATCCAAGACTATTTTCTTCAATAGTGATACAATCCTCTATACTAATTAGGCCCCGACCCCCTTCTTTCCTCTTCCAATACAATCTATCGACATCTGCTTGCGGATGCATGCACCGATACACAGTCAGCAGCTTTCGTGTTTTCCTGTCCATTTCTCGTAAGTCTTCTTTTGTCCAGCTGACAATTCCTGCGCTATATCGCACTGTTGCAACTGCCCATGAATTTATTGCCTCGATTGTATTCTTTCCATTAAGACTATTATTTTTATTCTTTCCATTATTATTATGAAAATTCAACGCTCGTCCATTGACGGATTTAATGTTCTGAACATCTAGTGACAACAAGTCTCCTTAGATTTCCAGGACCTTTCGTAGTATTCTTGCAGTGTTCAGTAATACGGTGGTCTGCATTTGGTTGATGGCAATACTTGATTCAATCTGTTCCAATTGTTTCTGCAGTGTTTTAGGAATCGTCCCAAGAGCACCAATAACGATGGGTATAATCTTGGCTTTCATGTTCCAAAGCTTTTGCACTTCTCGTTTAAGATCTTGGTACTTCTCGATCTTCTCTCTTTCCTTTATTTCAATGCGATGATCAGAAGGTACAGCGAAGTCAACAATTAAACATAATTTTTTCTCCTTGTCGATAATCATCATATCTGGTCTCCTTGCCTCAACGATATGATCAGTTTGTACAGTGAAGTCCCAAAGGATCTTGAACTTCTCGTTTTCAGTAACTGGCTGGGGTTCATGTTCGTACCACTTATCAGTGGTTGCAAAACCTTTCTTTCGACAAAGATCCCAATGGATCGCCTTACCCATCCAGTCATGCCTTCTTTTATATTCCTTTTGGGCTAGTTTAGGGCATTCGCTTATGATGTGGGTGATTGTTTCATCTTTTGCGTTGCACATACGGCACATGCTGTCATCTCGAGTCTTGTCGATTTTGGCCTTGATAGCATTCGTTCGGATGGCTTGATCCTGCGCTGCTATAATAAGAGATTCGGTTTCCCTCTTTAGATGACCATTTTTCATCCAGTTCCATGTTTTTTCATCGGCAACTTCCTCTATATCTCTAAGAAACTGACCATGTAGTTTTTTCTCCTTTAATTCCGCCTTTCTGTTTCTTTTAATTCGCTGTTTAACATTGTTAACACTTTCAGTTGATTCTTTGTCTTCCCCTCGTGCTGCGATTATGAGTCTTTCTGTGCTATTTTGAATGTAGTTTTCTAATCCTACTGTTGCAATTTCAACGCAATTCTCTATGCTAATAAGGCCACGCCCACCCTCTTTCCGACTTATGTATAAACGGTGAACGCTGTCTTTTGGATGATGAGCCTTGTGCATAGTAAGTAGCTTCCTTGTCCGTAGGTCCAACTTCATTATTTCCTCCTTCCTCCAGTCAATAATTGCTGCTGTATATCTAAACAGAGACACTGCCCAGGTGTTAATGGCTTTTATCAAATTCCCACTGTTTAGTTTTGACTCTAGCACTTTTCGCACTCGCCTAAGATACTCTTTTGACACTTTATCTTTCATTTCTTGATGTTTTATTCTGTCATCTTCTAGTACTCCTAAATACTTATAGGATTCTCCTTCATCTAATGACTTTATCTTTACTGCATCTGGTAATACAATGCCATCACTCTTTACCTTCGTTCCTCTTTTCATAATTAGGACTGCACATTTTTCTATTCCGAATTCCATTTTAATATCTGCACTAAAGATCCTCACGGTGTTAATCAGTGAGTCTAGCCCTCGTTCGCTTTTTGAAAACAATTTTAAATCATCCATATAGAGCAAGTGATTCAATTTCTCTTTGTTCTTATAAAATTCATATGCCTCTTTACAATCACGCAGAACTAATGTCAGTGGGATTAATGCAATAACAAATATTAGCGGTGATAATGTGTCTCCTTGAAAGATCCCTCTTTTGATATTAACTTCTCCTAGTAATTTTCCATTTGATGTTAATTCAACACACCATTTTTCCATTGTCTCTGTTAGCAGATTCCTGACATTCTTTGCTACTTTGAACAAGTCCAGACATTCTATGATCCATGAATGTGGAACCATATCGTATGCTTTACGATAATCGATCCAACACATTGCCAGATTCTTTCTCCTTCTTTTCACCTCCCTTAGTACCATTTTATCAATGTAAATAAGGTCATGTGTACCCCTTGTTCCACGTTTACAGCCCTTCTGCTCTGCAGTCAACACTCCTCTGCTATCCAGAGATTCGTAGACACAAACAGCAATAATTCCCGTTAGTATTTTCCACATTATTGGCAGGCACGTAATTGGCCTGTAATTACTGGGAACATTTCCTTTACTAAGATCTTTTTGGATCAGTACAGTTCTTCCTTTGGTCATCCATGACGGAACCCAACCTTCTCCTAGGCATTTATTAAGAAGCCTCTCCATATCTCCGTGTAATGACTTGAAGGCTTTTATCCAATATCCTTGTAAACCGTCACTGCCTGGTGCTTTCCAGTTAGGTAATTTCTTTACAGCTTTTTGTAGGCTTTCTTTAGTAATAGTGATGTCTTCTTGTTGTTGTAATTCGTTCATTTTTGATTTGACATTACTTAGCCATTCCGCATTTTTATTGTGTTCTTTCTTCACACTCCAAATATTCTGCCAGAATTTCTTTGCTTCTTCGGCATCCGGAGGTTCATTCTCGGTTTGTTTGCCAGCACCATTAAGCTTACAATAGAAGTTTCCTTCATTGTTCTGGAACATTCGGTTTTGCTGGTATTGACTAATCCTGTTGTTATATCGGTTGATTTTGCCTTGCTTTGCTTTGATTCTTTGACTTATTACCTCTAAGACCGTGTTCTCACCTTTCTCTTTCAATCTATATTTTTGTTGTAATCTGTCTCTGTGCTTCTTTTTTATCTTTCCACCATCTTTGATCACTTTCACTCTGTCAAAATCTTTACGAAGCTCCTTTACCTGGCTTTCCAGTCGTTTTTGCCACCATGGCTTCTTTGCAGTTTCTTGTACTTTCGCTTTTACTCCCAACATTTGTGACGTTATAACTCCACCCGCGTACATGACCCTGTTGAGTGTTGTTATGTCATTAATCCTGATCTTTTTGAGCATCTTGTCAATTTTTGAGCTTGTTTCTGCTAGTTTTTGTCTATCAATATTTCTCATGCTCGGAATTTCTGTATTTCCCTCTTCCATTAGCACAATCATCCTATTAAAGTATGTTTGTTCTTCCTGGGTGAATGGTTCTAATATTTCTAAGCCCTCTAGAGGTTCTGAAATGGGGGTCGTCTGAGGATTTTCATTTTCTGCCACGTTATTTGTATCCTGATGATCACGTGTGTCATCATCACGATCCGTAAAAGCCTGTCCGAAATTCTCTTCCACTTCAATTTTGCGCCGTACTTCTTCCAGTTCAAGTCCTGTCAACCAACCTCTCTTCCTGATACAGTTTGCCTGATCAACCAGACGTTGCTCATTGGTTATGAATAATCCTTTTTCGTTCCACAATCTATACATTCTCTTACGATATCCTATAATATGCGGCTTACTCTTGTAATAGCATTCCATCACCACCATATTTTCCTCTTTCGTCCACTTTCTTCTCCATTATTATTATTATTATTATTATTATTATTATTATTATTATTATTATTATTATTATTATTATTATTATTATTATTATTATTATTATTATTATTATTATTTGTCTTTTTCACAGGAGTGTTCTTATTTCCTGGTTCATTTGCCACGATAGCGGACCACACCCAGTGGTCTTTGGTATCTTGACATCACTTCTTTCCTTGGTCTTTACTTTATATCCAATACTTTACGTATTATTCTCGCTGTTCCAAGCAAACATGGTCTCTGTAACATCTCTACCGTAACATCCAATTCTAACTTTTCCAGCCATTTATCAAAATTCTTTGTCACTGTTCCTAATGCTCCAATAACTACTGGTATAACATCCACCTTTTTCATTTTCCATATTCTTGCAATTTCATACTTCAGGTCACTGTAATTTGTGCATTTTTCCTCTTCTTTCTTTTCAATACGAGTGTCGAATGGGCAAGATGGGTCTATTAATTTACAACTTTGATTTTTCTTTTCAATCACAGTAATATCAGGTCTATTATGCTCCAACTGTTTATCAGTCTGTAAAGGGAAGTCCCATAAAATCTTGCAATCCTCTGATTCAAGTACTCTATCCGGCTGATGCATGTACCATTTCTCGGCCTTTTCAAACCCCCACTTTTGGCACAGTTTCCAGTGAATTACCTTGGCTACATTGTCATGCCTCAAATTCTTATACTCCTTCTGTGCTAGCTTCGGACATTCTGAGACAATGTGTGCCACTGTCTCATCTTCCGTGCCACACATTCGACATAATGGAGACACATCTTCTCCATACACTACTTTCCTCATGTTATTTGTGCATACTGCCTGATCTTGAGCTGCTATGATTGTGCTCTCTGTCTCTTTTTTCAAATATCCTTTCTTTAACCAATCCCATGATCTACCTCCTCTAATATCATCGGTCCCTTTTCTAAACTGCCCGTGTAGTGTCTTCTCTTTATACGCAGTTTCGTGTTCCTTTTGTACTTCGTCTTTTCCTTTTCCACATTTGTTGACCCCAAATGCATCATTCCTGTTCACTGCTGTTAGTAGCTCCTCCTTTGAATTCTGTAGATATTTCTCCAAACTGTCAATTTCTATTCTTACGCAATCTTCTACTCCAATTAAACCTCGTCCTCCTTCAGCTCGCCTCAAATACATTCTATCTACATCTGCTTTTGGATGGTGTGCTCCATACATTGTTAACATTTTCCTAGTTTTTCTGTCTAATGCTTGCAACTCGGCCTTTGTCCATCCTATGATACCGGCTCCGTGTCTAATGATTGATACTGCCCTTGAGTTGATAGCTGATATGATATTTCCACCGTTTAGTTTCGACTTTAATATTGTTCTGAGCCTTCGAACATACTCTTTGCTTACTTGATCTTTCATCTCCTCATGTTTTATTCCATCCGCCTCCAAGATCCCCAAATACTTGTAACCACTTCCTTCCTCGATACATTTCATCATCTTTCCATTAGGCATATCAATTCCTTCTCTTGTGACAACCTTTCCTCTCTTCATTATTAAGACAGCGCACTTCGACAATCCAAATTCCATTTTTATATCATCTGAGAATATCCTCACTGAATTTACTAAGCTATCTATTTGTTCCTATCTATTTGTTATTATTATTATTATTATTATTATTATTATTATTATTATTATTATTATTATTATAATTATTATCATTATCATTATTAAATGAAAACAACTGTTTAAAAACTTCTACGTTTCGATATAAAAATCTTCGTCAGGAACTCCTGAATTCCTGACGAAGATTTTTATATCGAAACGTAGAAGTTTTTAAACAGTTGTTTTCATTTATTTCATGTTTCTGTTTATCAATGATGGTGGTATAGTTTACTTCTTTATTATTATTATTATTATTATCATTTCATTCCAAATACACTTCCAATACATTTTACTGAGTAATGAGTTCTTCTTCCTTGAAACAAGCACATTGCGTGCCTCAGATATCAAGGGTTTTCCTCAGGATATTGGCTGTTCCTAATAAGGCAGACATTTGTAAGCTTGAATTTATCCGAGGAAGTCCAATGTTCTTTAAATATTCTTCAAGCTTTTTTGTTGTACAACCAAGGGCTCCAATGACGATTGGCACTACCCAGGCCTTAACGCTCCACATTCTCATGATTTCCAACTTTAATTCTTGATACTTATCAATCTTTTCCTTCTCTTTCTTTGTAATGTTTTGGTCTGAAGGTACGGCAATATCAATCATTTGGCAGGTTTTGTTTGCCTTGTCAATAACCACGATGTCAGGTCTTCTTGCCTCAATTACTCTGTCTGTCTGGATAGTAACATCCCAAAGAATTTTTGTTTTCTCGTTTTCTTCTATGCTGTTGGCCTTGTGTTCATACCAGTTCTTGCTGCATTCAATATCATATTTGCAACAGAGTAGCCAATGAATATGTAGACCTAATTTGTCATGTCTTTTCTTGTAATCTTTCTGTGCGAGGTTTTCACATCCACTTACCAAATGCATTACGGTCTCAGAATGTTTGTTGCATAGACGACACAAAGGACTAATGTTTTCTTTGTAAATTTTTGACTTGATTGCATTGGTATGCAAGGCCTGATCTTGTGCGGCACACACCAAGCTTTCTGTTTCTCTCTTCATTCTTCCGTTCTTCAGCCAGTCCCAAGATTGATCACTAGCTACATCTTGAACATCCCGAAAGTATTGTCCATGAAGTGCCTTCTCTTTCTATCTCCTTTTCCTTTGATTGGTGAGTTCAATTTTCATCCTTGGGCTCACAAACTTTTGACAGTCAAGCTCAACTGCAACCTCTTTCAGAAGGTGATCTTCGCTTGTCATTGCATATTCACTTAACTGGGCCTTTTCGAGCGTGATACAATCTTTCACGCTCATTAACCCTCTGCCCCCTGCTTTACGCTTGATGTACAGCCTTTCAACGTCTTCTCTTGGGTGCAAGGCACCGTAACGTGATAGCATTTTCCTTGTTTTACTGTCCATTTCTTCCATTTCTTCTTTGTTTCAGTTGATAATTCCTGCACCATATCTCAATAACGGGACTGCCCATGTGTTGATTGCTTGAAACAAATTCCCTGCATTCAGCTTTGATTTACAGAGGCTGGTCAAACGTTTGAAATATTCTTTTCTGGTTGATTCTTTCACTTGCTCATGGCATATGCCATCTTTTTCTGCAATACCCAAATACTTGTATCCATCAGTACCTACTTCTCCTATTATTTCGTTGTTTCCAAGATTGATTCCCTCGGAGCTGCTGATTTTTCCTCTCTTTAGAACAAGGGTGGCGCATTTCTTGATGCCAAATTTCATCCCTAGGTCTTGGGTGCAAACTCTCACTGTCTGTACCAATGAGTTATTATTATTATTATTATTATTATTATTATTATTATTATTATTATTATTATTATTATTATTATTATTATTATTATTATTATTATTATTATTATTATTATTATTATTAAAATTCAACGCTCGTCCATTGACGGATTTAATGTTCTGAACATCTAGTGACAACAAGTCTCCTTAGATTTCCAGGACCTTTCGTAGTATTCTTGCAGTGTTCAGTAATACGGTGGTCTGCATTTGGTTGATGGCAATACTTGATTCAATCTGCTCCAATTGTTTCTGCAGTGTTTTAGGAAGCGTCCCAAGAGCACCAATAACGATGGGTATAATAATAATAATAATAATAATAATAATAATAATAATAATAATTATTATTATTATTATTATTATTATTATTATTATTATTATTATTATTATTATTATTATTATTATCATTATTATTATTATTATTATTATTATTATTATTATTATTATTATTATTATTATTATTATTATTATTATTATTATTATTATTATTATTATTATTATTATTATTATTATTATTAATGATAATGATAATAATGATAATAATAATAATAATAATAATAATAATAATAATGATAATAATAATAATAATAATGGTCCTGGGTATGACAGTAAACTACATCCGCTTGTGGAGTTTCGACGTGGGATAATGAGGTTACCCTTTGCCACAACTACCTCCAGGTCACCCTTAGGCAAGGTGTAGTACCTGTGAGCCTACTCCGAGACCATGAAATACCGGGTTGGCGTCCGGCGGGGTTAAGTCTGTCTCATGGGGAGGAGGGCGTCTTTAGCCATGGTCGGCAACCCTCCTAGAGATGGTGTCTCGATAAAAACACCGGTGGTTGTGTCACCATATCACCACTAACCTCAATATGAGTGAAATGAATTCTTCACTTGACGATATTAACGGCGTAAATGGTACTAGAACTGCATGTGAAGGTGCCTCGCCCGGCAGGTGTTCCTCGGCCCAGCAGCGGGGACCCGGTCGTCATCCAGTGACTGCTACGACCAAGTGGAGTAAAGAAATAAACAAATTGGTGATGAAATGTTTCTACAAAAGTACAGCACCACACCTACCTAAGCGGAACTATAGAAAAAGAATGTTGGATGCTTGGAATGAAATAGGTCTGTTTGAGTTGAATGAGCAGAAGCTGGCAGGACAAGCGAGGGCTATTAAAGTCAATCAGTGGCTCTCAGATCTTGAGCTGGAGAGAATTAGGCTTGAAGTAGAACGAGAATTAAGTGTATCGTCTATGTCTGCTGACCAAAGTGATGAAATGGGTGTTGCTGATCATAATGTAACTGAAAGTAATGTATCACCTAATGAAGTCTGTGATGCCTCCTCAATTCATAATGATATGCAATCAGCTGACAATGATGAAGGCCCAAGGCCTAATATTGATTTAGATGAGGATGAACTTCAGATTCTGAATGTGTTGAGAGAAGAGCTCCATAAAAATAAACTTGTTGAGCCCATGAACCTTAGGTTCCTAGATAGAAAAAGGCTTAAAGCACTCACCTCCAAAGTAGACAAAGTTATCCCATACCTGGAAACCAATACCCTTTTAGAATGCAACAACATCATGAAAGTGGCTGCAACCGTTGTAGCAAGATTAGCCGGATTAAATAAGCGAAAGAGGAGGGAAACGGCTGAACCGTGGTGGAAGAGGAGAATAGACACAAAAATTCGTGAATTAAGAAAAGATCTCAGCAGACTTCAAGCTATCAAAAATAACCACACAAAGAAGAAGAGAATTCAAGATGTATTATTCAAAAAATATGACGTGTATAGGAAAGGAATTGGCTTGGTAATTGAAGAATTAAAACAAAGAGTTACAGCAAAAAGTGAAAAGATAAAAAGATACCAGAATCGTATCAGTCAGTACCACCAAAACAGACTGTACCAGAACAATCAAAGAAAACTGTTTGAGGAGTTAGATGGTATAGAGAAAGGAAATGATGAAGTACCTGAGGCAAAACCGACTGCTGATTTTTGGAAAGGCATTTGGGAAAAAGAAGCGGGTCACAATGAAAAGGCTAGCTGGATAAGTGAAGTTGAGGCTGAGATTAGAAAAGTCAGCAATCGACAGCCAGATTTGTTCATATCAGTTGAAATACTTAAAAGGCAGGCAAACAAGCTGTCTAACTGGAAGTCTCCAGGACCAGACGGGGTGCAAGGGTATTGGATAAAGAATTTGAAGTCCCTGCACGAAAGGCTGGCTGCTTTGTTTAACGATTGTTTGAGAACAGGAAACGTTCCAAGCTGGTTAACGAAAGGAAGGACAGTTTTAATCATGAAAGATAAAGTTTAAGGCAAAGAGGTCATAAATTACAGGCCCATAACATGTCTATCCTTAACTTGGAAACTTCTCACCAGTATCTTCTCGGAAGCGATTTATAACCATCTTGACACAAATGAATTGCTTCCAGACGAACAAAAGGGGTGTAGAAAGAAAAGCAGGGGGTCTAAGGATCAGCTCTTGATCGACAAAGCGATCATAAGAAACTGCAAGAGATGCAAAACAGGGCTAGCCATGGGATGGGTGGATTATAAGAAGGCATTTGACATGGTCCCACATTCATGGATTTTGAAATGTCTAGATATCTTCAAAGTAGCTGACAATGTGAAGAAGCTTTTAAGGCAAAGTATGTTGAACTGGGAAACAGAGCTAACATCTGGAAATGAGAGATTAGGAACTGTCAAGATTAAAAGAGGCATTTTCCAAGGAGATAGTCTTTCACCTCTGCTTTTCGTCCTTGCATTGATGCCTCTATCTATGATATTACGAAAAGTAAAGGCAGGATATGAATTCAGGAAAGGCTCTCCTGTCATCAACCATCTACTTTACATGGATGATTTAAAGCTCTTTCGCAAGACAGAGAGACACCTGGAAACACTACTGAGCACGGTAGAAATCTTCAGCCAAAACATAAGAATGGAATTTGGGATTTCCAAATGTGGTATTTTGATACTGAAGAGAGGAAAACTGGTCCATTTGGATGGAATTGAAATACCGTCAGGCGAGCGAATAAAAGAGATCGATACAGATCAAGGCTACAAATATTTAGGCATCTTAGAAGCTGATGATATGAAATTCTCAGAAATGAAGAGTACCATAAAGAAAGAATACTTAAGACGGCTAAAGGTGATCCTTAAATCAAATTTGAACAGCAAAAATACTATAAGTGCTACTAACTCTCGTGCCATCTCCATCGTTAGATACAGTGCCGGTATATTAGGATGGACAGTTAATGAGATGAAGGAGCTCGACCGAAAAACAAGAAAAATACTTACTCTGCACAATATGTTCCATAAAAAAGGTGATGTCGACAGGCTTTACATAAGCAGACAAGAAGGTGGGAGAGGACTGATAAGCATCGAGGACTGTGTCCTGATGGAACGTAATAATCTTTTCCACTACGTAAATGAGAGCCGTGAACAATTCCTAAGGGAGGTTATGAAGGAAGAGGTGGTCAGCGAAGGGATGCCAAAGGTTGAAATTAGGAAAAGGCGAAAGGAAAATTTGATGAATAAAAACCTGCACAGTGTCTTCTTTGTTAAAATGGACTTCAGGGACTCTAGAAGCTGGGAGTGGTTAAAGAATGGAGACCTTAAAAAGGCAACAGAGGGTACTATAATGGCAGCACAGGAACAAGCAACAAGGACAAGGTCAACAAGGCACCGCATCGACAAGGAGAACGTTTCCCCACTCTGCAGGCTATGTGGTGAGAGAGAGGAGACAGTGGCCCATGTGGTCTCTGAATACAAAGTTTTGGCGCAAAACCAATACAAAAGTGGCGCCATGACACCATTTGCCAAATTATCCACTGGCAGTTGTGCAAGGATAATGGTTTGGACTACTGTGAAAGGTGGTATGACCATAGGCCAGATGCCATCACTGAGAATGAGAGTGTGAAACTTCTTTGGGACATGCAAATTCAAACAGACAAAGTACTTGAACATTCGAGACCAGATATTGTCCTGATGGATAAAGGCAAGCGAAGTGTTAAGATAATTGACATCGCATGTTCATTTGACACTCGTGTTGTTGAAAAGGAGCAGGAGAAGATAGCAAAATATCAAGACTTGAAAAGGGAGCTCAACAGAATTTGGAACTGCCGCGAGGTGCTGGTGATTCCAGTGGTGATAGGAGCGTTAGGAACAATCTTCAGGTCTCACTTCAAATGGCTAGAGAAAATTACTCCCAACGTTCATTTTGGCATGATACAGAAAGCTTGTCGTTTAGGAACTGCCAGGACTCTGAGGTATACGCTGAATATCTAAGGTCACAGGTCGTGACTTGATATTTAGCAAGTTTCCAGCATAAAACAACTGCAAAAGCTGTGATAATAGTTGCATAATAAATCTGATATGATTCGACTAACGAGAGCTAACTAAGATGTCTCAACGTCAAATGTTTGTCCAGCATACTCACAACATCAAATTCCAGTCTGTCCGTGAATCCATTTGCATCGGTTTCGCCATATCATGTTTCCACATATCATATTAGATACACTGCACCATTTCATTGCAGACTTCGCCTCCTCACTCGACAGTCCTAATCCCCTTAAGTTCTTTCTTACGTCTTCGTGAGCAGTTCCAAGCGACCCAAAGCACAATATTCTTATATTTGTCTTTATCCCATTCCGATTCAATATGTTTTTGAGTTGTTGGTACTTCCTAGCTTTACTTTCATAGGACTCTGACATGTACAAATCGAAGCATACAGTTACTTCTATGATTTCGCATTCTTTTTCGTTAGACTTTATCTCTAGCAAATCAGGCTTCCGGTTATTGATTTGCTGCAGTTCTGTTCGTAAATGTGGAAATGCTGTTTCTGCCATCCTGTTAACAAACTTGACTGACGTTTCACTGTACCGACGAATCTTTTGATAGATGGCTTCTACTATCCTATCGTGTCGTTTTGAGTAACGATCCTTAAATCTGTTGCAAGAGTTCATTAAATGGGCTACCGACTCTGTGTGATGGTTACACAACGAGCATTTTTTTTCGTGATCTTTATTCCAAAAATTGATCAGCTGGTTGCAGGGTATTTGGTTCATCCTTGCTCGTAACACAAATTTTACTAAACTATCTGAAAGCTTCCAACCGTAGTATATTTGATGTGATATTTTCCGATCAATGGCATCTATTCCTATGAATTTCCCTTGAAACCTGAGTTCTGAGCACTTTGCTACATCAAGTTTTTCCAATTCTCCCTCGATCTCCTGCTTCAGATTTTTATGACTAAGTTTTTTTCCATTGACAACAACTTTCGCCAAATTATCCTCGTATATGACACACCCTTTCAACTTATTCACTTGGAGAAGAAGATCTGGCCAATCTGAATTTCCACCGTAAGTTTTGTTTTTCACCAGTCTGTCGTTATCATCTAATTCGTAGCCTAAAAAGTTCTTTTCACAGTTTGTAGATCTTACACCCCGGGCTCTCATATCCAAACTTAACGATTCTCTTGCTATATACCTTATATTTTCCTCTTCGTGGTTTAGCATGTTGACTAGATTTGAGATTCGTGTAGCTCTGTAAACGTTGGATGGCTTTTTTATACCAAGACCTCCTTGTAGCCTGCCAATGAAAAACACTTTATCGGTTGTTTTAGGGTACAACCCAAACATATTTCTTATGACACAGCTAACTTTACTGTCCATCTCTCCTAGTTGTTGTTCCTCTATTCTTGTGTTGTCAAAGTGATGTAATATTTTGGCTAGAGCCATGTTGTTAAACGCACTAAGTTTTAGAGGGATTGGAAGGGAGCTAGCCTCAATCTTATTCAAGATTTCTTTGAATTCTTCGATGAAGGCTTCAACTTGCTTTTAGGAACTGCCATGACTCTGAGGTATACGCTGAATATCTAAGGTCACAGGTCGTGACTTGATATTTAGCAAGTTTCCAGCATAAAACAACTGCAAAAGCTGTGATAATAGTTGCATAATAATAATAATAATACTAATAATAATAATAATAATGGAAACTTTCATTCAATATATCCTAATACATACAATACAAAACTAAAACCAAAATCTATGGCATTAACTCGCCAACAAGGGGCATTAATGACATACTCACACAGGTGACGTAAAAATGTAGAAATCAGAAACCTAAAAATCTAAGAGTTCGGGATTTGCCCATTCCTTGTTTCTGCAGCAAAAAATGAAGTAGGATGCGCGAATACAGATGTTTATCATCTTTTTAGTTAGATATTTTATTTCTGTGTCTGAGACATGTAGATTAGATAGCAGTTCGAAGAATCTTTTACTGTCCTTTTCGATGAAGCCACATGCCCCCATTGAGACATTACAGTACACAACCTTATCATATGATGATTTCAGTCTGTTCATAAGTGGCTTGTATTTTTCTCTCTTTCTTGTGCTGTTACCCGCCATATTCGTCTCGAAACCAACCGTAAGCTCAACAAGTAATAATAATAATAATAATAATAATAATAATAATAATAATAATAATAATAATAATAATAATAATAATAATAATAATAATAATAATGATAATAATAAACTCCCCGAGGCCTTGAAATACCGGGTTGGCGTCCGGCGGGGGCTAGTTTTCATTTTCATTTCATTTCATTTAAAATTATTTATACACGAAAAAAACCCTTCAGCAATTAATATAAAAAACCTACTTACAAATTTAAATCTAGAAATCAAATTCCTAAAAAGCCTAAAATCCTACATTCCTAATCTGCTGTTGTTCCAGGGAGTCGTGTTTTAAATATGAGTCTAGCCCTTTAAATGCGTTTTTAGTCTTTGTTTAAAACGATTTAAAGTCGGTAGCTCACGAATCGTGGAAGGTGTATCATTCCAGACTTTCAGCGATGCATAGTGAAAACTCTTTTTGAAAAACTCTGTCCTGCATCTAGGGATTTGAAGATCCTGAGAATTTCTCGTATTGTATGAAGAAACCCATGATCTGGGCAAGTATTTATCAAAAAGGTTTTCAGGACATAATCTGTTTACGATCTTGTAGGTCATCACGTTCCTGTCATAACGGATAATATTTTCTACATTTAGCCAGGAACTAGACCAAAGATCTTTAATTTTTGCATTCTCTATTATTGACCATGCTCGGGATTGAAGACGTTGAAGAGCAGCTAATTTTGTTTTACACAAGCTACCCCAAATAATGTCGCCATAACGCAGATGACTCTCGACAAGAGCATAATACACACTGCAAAGCTGAGATTGTGGTAAAATATTTTTCAGTCGTTTTAGAGCTGAAAGACCAGCACTCATTTTGCCCTTTACACGCCTGTATTGCTCATCCCAGGTAAGGCTTTCGTCAATAATGATGCCAAGGGATTTCGCTTGACCAACCTTTTTTATATCAGAACCATCCAGCGTTAGAACCTCTAGAAGGTCAAGACTCCTAGTCTTGAATGGGTGTCCTATTACCATGAATTCAGTTTTTTTGGGATTAGGACTTAGTTTATTCACTCTCATCCACTCTGAGATATTGAGAAGCTCCCGGTGTGCATCGTCGACCAATTTTACTGAATTACTAGAAGCAATTGTCAAACTAGTGTCATCAGCATAGATGCTAGCTCGTGAGAATTGCAAGCACTCTTCAAGGTCATTCAAATAAATGATGAAAAGAAGAGGGCCTAGGCATGACCCTTGTGGTATGCCACAGGTAACCTTTTTAGCTTTTGAATGCAAACCATTCAGAGAGCAAAATTGTTTTCTGTTTGTTAGGTAGGATTCAAACCAATCCCCAGATTTGCCTCTCACCCCATACATGCGTAATTTTTTCATTAATACGCTATGGTCGACCGTGTCGAAAGCTTTCTTTAGGTCAAGAAATACAGTAAGGTTGACTTTGCTGTGATCTATGCTCTCATACCAATAGTCAGTGCTGCCAATCAGCGAGGTTATTGTGGAGTAATGCTTGCGAAAAGCTGCTTGGTTACTTGTTAGTCGTTTGTTTGTTTTGAGAAATTCAAACAGCTGGTCGTGGGTAAGCCGCTCTAACATCCTCGAGAACACAGAAATTACAGATATGGGCCGGTAATTGTTTGTATCACTTTTAGGGCCCGATTTGTAAATAGGGGCGACCCTCGCTAGTTTCCAAATATCTGGAAAGATGCCATTCATAAGTGATGCGTTATAAATCAGCATGAGAGGATAAGCGATGGAACTGGCCGCGTCTTTTACCAACGTTATCGTTACTTTATCGGGACCGGATGCTTTTCCTTTCTCTAGCCGATTTATTGCATTCAAGACATATTCCTCATCTACCGTTTGAAAAAGCATTTCTCTGTTTTCTGGGATGATATGCCTCAGGCAGTCATCATCAGATTTGGAACTAATCTGTTTTGCAAGATTAGGTCCAACTGAAACAAAGTGACGGTTAAGAGCCTCAAGCATATCATGTTCTTTTGTCAAAGTTTTGCCTTCACTTTCAATGGCGGAGAGGTTTGTGGATTTAACATCTTTATCCAAGACCCGATTTATTGTCTTCCACATTTTTTTCGGGTCCCCATTACTTTCATTGATTAAATTTTTATAGTGATCCTGAATAGAATTTCTGATTTCTTTTGTTACTCTATTACGTTGCTTGGTATAGAGAGACCACATTTCCGGATTCTGAGTTGCCATTTTCTTCAGCCTATCCCGGGTTGCCATTGATTTCCTAATAATCGGGGTAAGCCAGGGTGCAAACTCGGACCGAACTCTTCTCCTTTTTATTGGAGCGTGAACGTTCAAGATTGACTCAAAAATTTCCTGAAATGTGTTCGCCATACCAGATGGATCACTGGAAAGAGGGTCAAGGATGGTTTTCCAGTCTATTTGTTGTAGGTCGTTCAGAAAGAGGGCCTTATCATATTGTTTCATATTTCTTGATTCAACTAACTTTGGCTTTGCATGTTCTTTTTTCAATCGCCAGGCATTAACTTTCCTAACCCCATACACCATATAATGGTCAACCATCCCCGTTTCTAAGACATCTGCCTTTAGAATGAATTTTGAGTTCGAGGTAGAGAAATGGTCTATGAGTGATTTACTTACTCTCTCATCACCTTGCTCAGTTGTTGTTACGGCAACTCTTGTATAGCTCTTTATTAACTGTTCCAATTGATATTCAGAATAGACAAGCTTAAGTTTTTTGGTGTTAGCGATTTTGTGATCCATTATATCACAGTTTGCGTCCCCAACTAAAATTATTTCCTTTTCTTCCTTATCCAGTTTCGCTAGAACTTCTCTCAGATTTTCGAAAGCAGCATCATCCACCACATACGTTGGTGGTCGATACCAACAGACGAAAATAAAAGATTTCGCATTTTTTGGCTTAATCCTTAATGAGAGAAGTTCTAGCTTGTCACTTTTCATCTCAATTATGGGTTCGGGTAGGGAATCTTTGACATAAATTGCAACTCCTCCCCCATTTGCATTCCGATCATTGCGAACAATTTTGTAGCCCTCAATTGCAAGCTCGCAGTCTTGGACATTTTTATCTAAACGCGTCTCGCTTAGGCCTATAATGTCAATGTCATTGTCGTGTAAAATGACGCCCAGTTCATCCTTATATTTCCTAAGGGATACTATATTTAGGAAAGCTATTTTAAGACCATTTCTCTTCCTAGAACCAAGCACCTTGCTTTTGTGAGTATGACTATTAGAGCTAAGACCCCGTTAACAATATTTACTGAACTTAATTAAGTTACCTGCAAATTTTCGTACTCCCCCTGAATTTAAATGCAGTCCATCTTGCTTCAAGTTACTGAATAATATATTACTGTTATCGATGATATCAAATCCATGCAAGGGTAGTTCTTCCGCTAATAGAGTATTCAACTGTGTAACCTTGGCATTCAGTTCATGCGAGTCCTTTCTTCGAAAGACAGCAGAGTAGGCAATTTTCGATTGAGGATTATTTTGTTGGAATTCATTTAGGGTGTCCAACACATCTTTGCTTAAATCTTGTGTGGTCTGCTTGGAGACATTATTTGTTGCTGCATGCTGTTGCTGCATGTCTGTCTCATGGGTAGGGGGGACTATTTGTTGCTGCATGTCTGTCTCATGGGTAGGGGGGACTCTTTAGTCTTGGTTGACAGCCCTCCTAGAGATGGTGTCTCGATAAAAACATCGGTTGTTGCGACAACTATCACCACAAACCTCATCACGAGTGAAAATGAACCAAACAGAAATGCAAATAACGACGTGAAAGGCACTGGAACTTCAAGTGAAGGTGCCTCGTCCGGCAGGTGTTCTGTGGATGAGCAGCGCAGACCCGGTCGTAACCAAGCGACTGCCAGAATGAAGTGGACGAAAGAAATGAATATCGTTGTCATGGAATGTTCCTATAGTGCTAATCCATTTGATGAGAATGGTGTGCCAGTAAGAGGATATCGGCAGCGGATGTATAGAGAATGGAGGGAAAGGGGAATGTTTAACACCAGCGAACAAAGACTTTGTGACCAGGCCAGAGCTATCAGAAAAAATGGTTGGTTGTCAGAGGTGGAATTAGAGGCCATACGGAGAAGATTGGCAAAACAGAGTGAAGATGAACAGCAAGAAGTTAAGGACATCAATGACGGGGAAGATATATTATCAAGATTGAACATTGCGGGTGAGATGAATGAGGTTAATGAGGCTGAAATTGCAGTTGAACTTAGTGAGGCTTCAAAAATAACAACTGAGGAGCAATGGATCATTGATGAAAAGGATTGATGGCACAAAGAGAAACAAATGATAATGTCATGCTTAAGAAAGTTGATCAGAAGAGATTAAGTGGAGAAACACTAAAAGTGAATGGAGCCATTAAACACCTTGTGACAGCAGATATCACCCAGACTAATAACCTCATTAAAGCAGCTGGTCTTTGGGTTGCCAAACAGCTAGGGTTGAAAACAGTCAAGAAGGGGAAGAAACAGGACCCATGGTGGAAGCGACGTATAGAAGGCGATATGAAGAATTTGAAGAAAGATATCAGCATACTTGAAAGAGAAAAAAGAGGTGAGACTGGTAGAGAGGGAAAAGGAAGGTTAAGAATGAATTAAAAGGAGCGCCAACACTAAGGAAATTCCAGGAAGGGCTGATAATATCGCGCAAGGCTTAAACTGGATACTATGCTTTATGAACCATGAACTCTTTTCTTTTTATCTTGATTTTTTTTTGTTTTTATTGCAATCATTAATTGTAAATTATTTATTAAGTTTTTAGAGTATTTAAATGCATGGCCCCCTGTAAAACAGTTTCTCTTTAACTGAGGGGCTACCATGCCTAAAAAACTGAAAATGAAAAAATGAAAATGAAAAGAATTTAGGGGATAAGTATGGAATTATAAGAAAAGGTCTCACAACTGTCATACAGTAAAAACTCGCGTATAAGAACCTAATGATTAAGAACCTACAGGCTGAAATTCTGAAATTAGACCCCCAATACATAAGAAGCAATTCAGTCTGAAAATCGAAATAGGTTCTTATCTGTAGAGATCATCAAATTAGATCAAAACTCAGGTTGCTTTGTCATTGAACCTATACAGACTGATACTGCTAAATGTGCATTTTGGAAAGAACTCTAAAGATGCTTTGAAAGCTTTCATTGCATACTGTACAATTTCTGATTCTTCCACAAACTGCAATTGTAGATAAGGCCTCACGAACTCAGGTGCTGTGAACTGATAGTAAATAATGGGCTTAAAGATACAATCTGAACAAAAGAAATACCTGAAAGCCCTGAATAAAATAAGAACCAATTTAAGAACCTGAACAGCCTAATTTCCCACTAAATACTCAATATATAAGAACCTAATCAGGCTGACTTGCAAAATTGTAGGTTCTTAT
Organism: Aurelia sp. 3 sensu Dawson et al. (2005); assembly: GCA_964020215.1. NCBI lineage: Eukaryota > Metazoa > Cnidaria > Scyphozoa > Semaeostomeae > Ulmaridae > Aurelia > Aurelia sp. 3 sensu Dawson et al. (2005). Next base: position 10,535,433 of record OZ026581.1, on the reverse strand, counting down.
ACGCGGGTTTTTACTGTAGAAGAAATGAAGCAAAGGTCATTAGCACAAGCGGCAATGATACAGAGATATGGAGATAGAATAACACAATACAGACAGAATCGAATGTTTGCAGTGGAGCAGAAAAAAGTGTATAAAGAACTGAATGGGGGACCTGGTGGCAAGAGTGTAATACCGGATGCTGAAGAGAGTAAGAAGTTTTGGAGTGAGATCTGGAGCATAGAAAAAAGAACATAATAGACAAGCAGAATGGTTGCAGGATCTGAAAAGAGAACAAAGTAACGTAAATATGGAGGATATGGAGATCACAGAAGAGATGGTTAAAAAACAGAGTAGAAAGATCCCTAATTGGAAGGCCCCAGGAAGAGACGGTGTCCAAGGTTACTGGATCAAGAAACTATCGTCATTGCACGCAAGAATTGCAAATCAGTTGAATGAAATTATAAGTGGTGCAAACATGTTGCCTGAGTGGATGGTATATGGGAAAACTGTTCTATGTCAGAAGGATCCGGCAAAGGGCAGAGCAGTTGATAATTTTCGACCCATATCTTGCCTACCTTTAATGTAGAAGTTACTAACAGGCATGATTGCAGAAGAGATCTATGGCTTCTTGGAAAGGGAGAAAATATTACCAGATGAACAGAAGGGTTGCCGGAGGGGGAGTCGGGGAACAAAGGCCAGCAGTTGATCGACAAAACAATGCTAAAAGATTGTAAGACTAATCTAGCTATGGCGTATGATTGATTACAAAAAGGCGTACGACATGGCACCTCATAGCTGGATTTTTGAGTGCCTAGAGTTGTTTGGGATAGCTGATAATGTTATAAAATTCATGAGTGATAGTATGCGATCATGGTAGCTAGAATTAACATCTTCTGGTGAAAGCTTAGGAGATGTTCATATTCAGAGGGGAATTTTCCTGGGGGACTGTTCCCGATTTGGCCAATTGGCCGATTGACCTCGGAATGAAGAGGGCCCTTGACAGAAAGTGCCCGGCCCTTTTTTGAGAGCTAAGCCGCGCCTGCTGGCTGGTACAGATATACATTCGTTTCCCTGTAATCGTACCTGTCAAAGTTTTGCCAGGAGCAAAGCTGCTGATACTGGATAAAAACTTTGATTTGGTAAGTAGTAATTTTGTTACTGATGCTACTGATTGTACTGAACCAAAAAAAGAGTCTGGTAGCAGAACTCAGCTCTGTTCCATCACTCTTTTGTTGGTACAAGTGAAAACCGCCTAAAATTATAGATATCATTAGGCTGGTCACGAGATTCGTTCTCCAATAAAGGCCTTCGTCCCATGAACTAGTGAAATTCATCCCCTTACAAAACTACAGATGTTTTAAATTTCTGCAACAAAGACTACCTATTGTTAGTTCCAAACCGTAGGCTGTGTGGGATTGTTAGATTTGCAAAGTTTTTGCTGCAAGACATGCTTTTTTGCAGTCGTGAAATACAACTTACAGAATGGCCTTTTACAACATTAACGAGAAAAAATGCGCAAAAATCGTTTAAATTTAGTTCTCTAGATATCCAATTTCATTTCATTTTCATTTTATTTTCATTATACAGGGTTTAGTTACAGCTTTCTTAAATAAAGCTGAATTCCAAACTGCCCTGTTAAAATAAATACAATAAACTTAATGTATCTAAGCATAACAGTTTTACAAGCAAGAAGAAGGTAGAAAAGGAAAAAAACTATGTATTAATGAGTTACACGAAAAGATTACTTGCTGTTTTTATAAGCAGATTTGAATCGACTCGAGGTGGGTGCTTTCTTGACTTCAGCGCTAAGGTTGTTCCATAATTGTGCCCCTCTGTAAGCAAAGCGTCGTTGACCACTGCAAGTTTTAAGGCGAAGAAACTTGAGGTCTGTTTTAGTATTACGAAGCTCTCTAACACTAATATCTGACAAACTATCGAACAGAGCTGGAAGGTAATTGGGAGCTTCCTCGTTTATCGACCTGTACACCATCGTAGCAGTTTCCGTTTCAATAAGTTCTTTGACTGTTGGCCATCCTAGTTCCTTCAGGAGTGGTTGCGAAGACGCATCGTAAGGGCTGCTAGTAGCAATCCTTAGGGCACGGTTTTGTAGTTTCTGTAGTCTATTTAACCAGAGTCAATAGAAAAAGAACTATGGTCTGGAAAGCGGCAAGCGCTCAAAGGATAATCCTCTACAATCCCTTATTGTTCCTTTATGTTCATTTCAAGATGTTGAAACATGTGCGCAGACGGGATGCGCGAAATTATACCTGCATAGCAACAGACATTCTCGATAGTAACGCATAGAGATGGCTACGTTTCGTGGCGAGGTTTTGCGGCGAGGACGAAGTTTCTGGAGGCAATTTTGACGTTATTAAAGTATTTTTCAGCTTTAATTCTTCCCAGCTCATTCAAAAATGTTTTGACACCTTCCTGTATCGCCAAATGTTTCAAAGATCCCCTTTCATAACTCTCGATCGTTTAGTAAAACTTGAGAAACTTACGAATTGGAAATAGATAGGCCCAATGTCAACGGCGTTTGTCGGATTCAATGAGGATGCTTGCCATAATGTGTAAGACTCTTAGAAATTACCATACTTTAATTAAAAACTCCAAGAAACGTTTGTAATTTGCAGTTTTCATTTCCCCAGTCTCAACGGTTTCAACTTTTCAACACCACTATATTCTTCCACTCTAGATATATAGACTGCATTCATTTTCAGTGACCGCATACTCAAATAGTTTCCAATACACGATTACGCTAAAGATGGCGGCGAAGAACTTTTTACCAAGATGCATTGCGTTCTGTAGTCGAATCCCTATAGATTCGTTAACGATTCCTGATTCGAACGCAATGCATCTTGGTAAAAAGTTCCTCGCCGCCATCTTTAGCGTAATCGTCTATTATAAATTTGTTTGACTTCAATTTCGACTTCGTAAAGGGGAATCATTGTTGGGGTTGGATTGTAATAAAGCTCAAATTAATTTTTTCTGAGTGTAAGCTCCAGTAATGCGTTCTTTGAAATCTACCCATAGCGTAAAATCTTAAATTTAGGAAACACAAAACTGTTGGTCGCGAATTGGCTCTAAAGTATAAAAAACTACCTACCACACCAGCCCGCGGACCCAGTTTCTTATAAAAAGATGAGTGTATTTTCGTGCTTTACTCTTCAAGCCACGGTAGCTAGATAGTTCTGCCTTTCTAATAAGGTCTGCCCGAGCTTTCACTGTCTTTCTCTAGGAATTAAATTTTTACCGAATGTAAGTGGCACATGCCTAACAATTTTGAAACTCATTGTATGTTGTCCGCTCTCTTCCTCAAAGATCTTTTACAAATTTCTGGAGTCATCAACGACATAACATCGGATTTGAAGAACAATCTCAATAAAGGAAGCTTATATTCGTTGATGACAAACTAAGAACTTGGGCCACGGAAAGTTGCTTAAAATGATCAGATTTTCAGTACTCAGAGTTTTTTACTAGTTTCCTTAAGGCTTCACAGCAGTCTTCGTGTTCACTTCCTGTTCCCTCATGAACACTTCAAAACAAGCAGAACATTTCCAATGTTTAGTTATTACTCAAGCGCATCCCGAGTAAAACTAAGCAAGCTAGGAAGCAAGCAAAAGGGAAGTGAACTATTATGTTAAGGTTTTCGTTTGTCGAAGTAAATAATTTCTTAAGTTACATTTTCCCAGTACTGGAGTTCCTTGATTTTATAGCGATCTGAGACTTGAGTTCCTTACAAACAGTTTCTTGTAAGAAATTCGTGTAGTACTCTGCCAGAAAATTAAGAAACTCCACCTGAAGTGATCAGATGCCAATTCGAAGATACACAACATTTCCAGTATTTTAGTTCTGAGTTGCAAAGTGTTGACTGTAATTCTCAGCTCAGATGTCAGTCTTTCATGAATTCAATTTTATAAAAAACTATGAAACCATGTTAGGATTTTGACTACAAGATTGAATTGGGCTGACCTTAGGAAACCCTACCATGAATTCCAGAGTTTCGTTTCGTGTGAAAAGAATGAGTAAACTATATTTGCTTCCAAAAACTTGTGTCCAGTTTCGCAATATTTCGTTATGACGTATAACGTCGTCCCCATTCTTCGCTCTTCTCATTGACCGGAGCCAGCCGTTACTTTTAGAACTGAGATGATTTTCGCCATGTACTAAACTCACGTAACTTACAGTTTTCGCCAGGTATAGCAATATTTTCTTCAGCAATGAATAACAAATTCGTCTGATCATAGCTCATATCTCCTCCAAAACACCCAAAACACACGGATCTGTGCGACACGCGCTTCATCGAATGCAGGCATAATTTAGATGCGAAGTCAAAATCGCGGACAAAAACATAGTTCGTTTGATCAGCGCCGCTTTCCAGACCATAGTTCTTTTTCTATTGACTCTGATTTAACGCGGTGGTACTACAGACTCCCAACACGGAACAGCTAGCCTGCGTGCAGACTCTACTGATCCCTTTTCAGACAGGTTCTCCTCCTGTAGAGTCTGCGCATCAGCAACCAAATCCTTGTTGTCAGTTCATGAGAAACAAGGAACCTTTCCTGATTGGCTGACGGATATCCCCTTTCTTTCATGAGCGTCTCTGTCTTTGTTCGAGTCTGCAGGTATTTAATTAACTCTTCCATAGACAAAGTTGGCCAATGAAACCTTATTGTGTGTGGGTGTTATGCCTTCCCACTCTAAAAGTCGCTCTATTGAATCCAATTCAGTGACTTGGTTCCTCAAGAGAGGGAATCGCGCGTGGCTCAGAACAAGGATTTGGTCGCCGATGCGCAGACTCTACTGGAGGAGAACCTCTCTGAAAAGAAGTCAGTAGAGTCTGCACGCAGGCTAGGAACAGCAGGATCGGAAATATGGCTCAATGAGACTTCTGTACATTGAGTGAATCGTAGTTAAGGGAAGATATCTTTTCGCATAGCGTACCATACCAATTCCTTTTCAAATCTTGTTTGTTACAGCGGAAATGTGATCATCCCAACTTAGAAATTGGTCGACTTCAATCCCCAGGTATTTTATGTGTTTTACTATGGAAAATGGTTCTTCACTAATAACTATTTGTAACTTTTGCGTTACAGAATTTTCATTGTCTTTCAACTTCTTTCTACCTCCTATGAGGAGATTTCGTGTCTTGGCCACGTTGAGAGACAGCTTATTTGATTCCAACCAGGTTTTTAAATAAGCAAGGTCCGAATTAACACTTTCGTTTATTGTGGGGATGGAAACGAGATGCTGATGTCATCGGCATACATATTCACGTCAGAATAATTTAGTGATAGGGGTAGGTCGTTGATATAGAGTAAAAAGAGGAGAGGCCCTAGGCATGAACCTTGTGGAATGCCACATGTAACGTCCCAAGTTCAGACATCTGCCCATTCACCTTACAACACTGTTTTCTGTTCGAAAGGTATGAACGAAACCAACGAAATTCCTTTTCTCTTATACCGTACAGATAAAGCTTCTTGAGTAGAATCTCATGATTTGCTGTGTCAAAGGCCTTCTTAAGATCTATGAACGTCACTGACGTGAATTTGCCTTTGTCTATATTTAAATACCAGTCATTCGTGCACTTTAGTAAACAAGCTAAAACTGCGTGCAACATTCTGAATCCTAACTGCTTCGAATAAAGAAGTTTGTTATCGTTAAGAAAGGTATACATCTGGTCAAAAACAAGTTTTTCGAACAGACGTGAAACAACAGGCAAAACTGAGATCGGACGATAATTCGACTGATCATCAGTTGGACCAGTTTTATGAATAGGTGCAACACGAGCAATTTTCCAACTGTCGGGGAATAGCCCCTGAGACATAGATAGATTGAAAAGTTGGCTTAGAGGGCTGGCAAGGATGGGCATCCCAATTTTGAGAAAATAGCTGGAAATGAGATCAAGGCCAAAGCTCTTGGAAGTCTTAAACTTGCCCATAGCTTTGAAAAGTTTTTGGGGCGATATTGGAGAAAAAGAAAACGACACTTTTTCAGGATTTACAGCAACATCTCCTTCGAGGAGAGAGTTCTTGGTATGTGGGATTTTCGCACTAAGTTGATCAACAACAGTGCAAAAGAAATTATTCATCCTGTTTGCTATATCTTGTATCTTGAGGATTTGAGATACGCTCATCACCATCACACAGCGAGCTAATCCAAGAAGGCAGTAGTAAAAGTCCTCTGTTTTATTCGATTAAGATAGTGAATAAACAAGCAAAATATGACCGCTTAACAAGGATTTCATCATGGTTCCACGTATGAAACATTTTGCAGTACTGTCTGTTCACTTTGGCAACACTTTACGTCACGCGTAGTACTCAAAGGTCTGACCACGCAGAATTTCCGCCACTGGAAGCTGTTCAACCATAGAATAAAACTGGTTCAACACCACTTTATGAAGAGACAGGAGTCCAATTCAACAATAAAGTACATCATCATTATCAGCGATGTTTATTGCACAAGATTGTGCACTGCAAATGTTCGCATCGTAATCTCTTTAACAGAGTATACTCAGATTCTGTAACACAGAAAACTGGCTGCGTCTTAATCATTGATGTAAAATACAACTAGACTATATACAATTAAAACCTATGGTTCACAAGCTCTTGAGTTTGTATCTTGTTATCAAATGACCTGTCTGCCAAGCCACTCGGTCTCTGCCGACAGATTTTGATAATTTTTCTGCAACGAAAACGTTATGATCAAAAACCCCTACAAAGGAGGGATTTTACGGGTTCCATATTCCAAATTTCAGGTCACGGTTCTCAATAAACATGATGGATTCAGACTTTTACTGTATAATTACCACACGAGAAGTAAACGATAAAGCTACCATGCTTATCAAAGTGTACACTAAATTATCCACAAACATTAAACAATGGTGGTATCCTCTTCCCTCAGTGATTTCTTCTGTACCATAGGAGAGACACTAAGTAAAAAAATTCCCAGAGCAAATAACCCTCTTCTTGAGAATAATTAAGAGGTAAATCCACAAAAATCTCGGTTTAACTTCCACGTTATTGTCATCTCTCAGTTAGGAAAAGTTTTTGGCAAATTGAAAACATCAAAAAAAAGTAACTCTTCAGTCTTGTCAGAATTGAAGTGCATTTTCCATTGCCACGCCCACAGGGAAATTTTTTCTACATCTCTATTCATATTTTGGGCAGAGACGGTTTCATTTTCAACCACTGTAAACAGAGAAGTATCATCAGCAAATAATTTGACGTCGCACTGTAAGTTATTTGTTAAATCGTTAATATAAATAAGAAAAAGTAGTGGACCTAATACCGAGCCCTGGGGTACACCAGCAGAAACCTCCCGCCACTCACAGGATTGCCCATTTAAAATCACGCACTGCTGCCGATGTGAGAGAAAGCTTCTGATTAGCTTCAGAAGATTTCCCGAGATACCATTACTTTCAAGTTTGTAGAGTAGATCTGCGTGCCACACTCTGTCAAACGCCTTGGATAAATCCAGAAATACAGCTCTCGTTTCCCTGCTTGGAATTCGATCGAAACCACTGTAGATTTTGTGGGTGATGGCCAACAATTGATTTACAGTTGAATCACCTGGGCGAAACCCAGACTGATTCTCACTAAGAAGACGATTGGCATTAAGGTGTTCATATATATCATCAAGCAGGAGCTTATCAAATATTTTCCCAAATATTGGTAACAGCGAGATTGGCCTATAGGTTTTCTTGCTTTGTCTGCTCTCCTTTTAGTGGATAGGAATGATGTTGGCTTTTTTCTACGAAGATGGGTACAGCCCTGTGCTGAGACACTTTTCAAAGATCATACAAAGTGGGTCAACAATAGAACTGTCACAGATCTTAATCATAGAAACTGATATTTCGTCACAACATGGGCTTTTATGGTATCAAGCGTTCTGATCAATTTTAAAACTTTGTCTTTGTTTACAGCGATATCCTTTAGTTGACTGTTGATTCTGGGTAGAAAGGTTGGTAAAGAGCTCGTATTTTGTATAGTGGAACATTGCTGAACAAAGTATTCATTTAAAATACTAGCTTTATTCGCAGGATTAGTGATAAACAGTTAAAAAGCTGCGCCCAGTGCACCCTACCTTGAGACTTGGAAATGAAGAAATCACAAGTAAACAGAGCACAAACATCTTGGAATGATTCTTGACTCCAAATCGAGCTTTAAAAGTCATGTGAGTGAAGCTATTTTGAAAGCCAGGCAGGGGATCGGGTTGATAAGACACCTGTCACAATACGTATCAAGGTATGTACTTGATCAAATGTACAAGCTGTATGTGCGCCCCCACCTAGATTACGGTGATATAGTTTACCACAAATATGACCCTGACTTGTCATCAGTTATCACAAAACGTCTTGAACAAACGCAGTATGTAGCATCTTTGGCAATGACTGGGGCATGGAGAGGTACAAGTAAGCAAAAGCTTTACGATGAACTTGGTTGGGAATCTTTGTACCAGAGACGATGGTATAGAAGGCTATGCCATTTCTTCAAGCTAAAGTTGACACAGTACCCAGCATATCTTTTTTCTCTAATTCCTCCTGAACGGCAGATATCATATGATCTGCGTAATCCTGAAGCTATGTAAAAAATAGAGCCAGAACTGATCGCTTTTCCAATTCTTATTTTCATAACACGTTACATGAATGGAACAAACTACCAACTGAAATACGCGCTTCTAAATCCATTGCTGAATTTAAACGGAAACTGATTGCGTTAATAAGACCGGTCAAAAATACTATTTATGGAGCATCTGACTTAAAAGGTATTAGAAATATAACAAAGCTTCGCGTACAATTCAGTGATCTAAATGCGCACAAATTTTATCACAATTTTGAGTGTCTTAGGCCTATATGTAATTGTGGTACGGCTAACGAGGACAACGAGCATTATCTCCTGCATTGCCCCCGCTTTAACCAATTGCGAGAGGATCTCTTTGGCACTGTCACTGAAGTGTCGGGTATTGATATCGCAAACCTGGATTCAGAAACATTGTGCAACTTGCTTCTTTATGGCAGTTCTGATATGAATATGATCGACAACAGGATAATAATTGAAGCAACGATTGAATACATCGAAAAAACAAACAGGTTAGATTGATTGTGGGTGCTGGCGTGTTGCCTAGGCGAAGGGATGAGGTTTCTTTTTCCTGTTGCTTGGGTAGCATGTTAGTATCTGTGGATCAGCACGAAATAAATTTGGCATAACACAATCATCTAGCAGCTCTTCTTTCTATCTTCTATACAGTTCCAAACCAAACCATCCAAATGCTCCCATAGTGCTTTACTGCCATCTTCATTGTACCATCAGTTTTCGATGTGATGGTACAAAACTGATGTTAGACCTACGACACAAGGGTTAGACACATAGCATGGTTTGAGTTTGGTGTGGAACTGCCAGTCCCTTTATCTCCTTAATTTTTGCTTCGTATTCCTGCTTTCTTTTTCTGTTCCCAGTAGTTTTCTTTAGTTTTTAAGTTGCATTTGAAATTGTAAGTGCCGTTCTTGGTGTAGGCCAGATGACCTTGTGTCTTCTTACACCAAGAGCGGTACAGTATTAATGTATTTCAGTTTCTTTTAATGTTAATTTATTATGAATAGAAAAAAAAACATCAAAGGGATGAGGTAATGACGGTATTGCTAGCTGTTTTCTAAAAATTGCACTTCCGGTTATTTCAGAATCTCTTTGTGATATTTTCAATCTCTCAATTGCTACGGGTTGCTTTCCAGATAGCTGGAAAATCGCCAGAGTAGCACCCATTTTTAGAAGTGGCCAACCTGATGATCGATCGTTCTGCCTGTTTTAGCTAGGGTCTTTGAAAAACTCATTCATAACCAATTATACGATTATTTGGACACAAACAAAAATCTGTTTTCAAACCAATCTGGCTTCAGAGCTCTTCATTCTGTTGTCACGTGCCTTCCTAACACCACAGATGACTGGTATGTGAACATGGACAATGGCAAATACACTGCAAATATTTTTATTGATCTCAACAAAGCATTTGATCGAGTGGATCGTGACATTTTACTTGCTAAGCTGAGGAAATATGCGTTGACAATCTAGAACTTACTTGGTTTACGTCTTATCTTACTTACAGAAAGCAATTTTGCAAGGTTAACGGGATATGTTCCAAAACTAAAGATATTCACTGTGGTGTGCCCCAGGGTTCTTGTCTTGGCCTTCTTTTGTTTCTGACTTATATCAATGATCTTTCGTTCGCACTAAAGAAAGGCAAAGTGACGATGTACGCAGACGACACGAGTATTTCTTATCCCTCTTCGAGTTTAGTAGACATAGACCAAACTCTAAATAGTGAATTGAATGATCTAAAGCTATGGTTGCAAGGTAACAAACTCTCTTTGAATGTCCAAAAAACTCAAGCAATGGTTGTAGGCTCCCAGCCCATAATTAAGAAATTACTGACAAAATTGTTGACCATCCACAGGTTTTTATTGATGGCTGTCAAGTTGAAAATGTAGACCGGACAAAATACTTGGGTGTAATAATCGATAGGAACTTAGATTGGGAAGAGCACATTAGCAATGTTCGTACCAAAGTTTCTCGTGCATTTGGGGTTTCTGAAATATTGCAGCAAATTTTTACCTCGAAACACACTGAGTAAAATGTATCGGGGCATTGTCGAGCCACAAGCTGCAAACCCTTCAAAAATTGCAAAGTCGAGCGGCTAGAATCGTTACGAAGAGCAGTTTTGATACCCCTTCTATAGGTCTGATACAAAGTTTAAATTGGCCTACTGTAAGTGACACCATTAAAAGCGAAACCACAACTACAGTGTTCAAATCGCTAAACGGTCTCATCCCAGAGGACCTTTCCAGCTTGTTTGAAAAAAAAGCGACTCGAAATGTCCGGGAACTGAAAAATACCGAAACTGATCTTTCGATACCTTTACGAAAAACTAACAATGGGCAAAAGGCTATATCTTCTTTTCGTGGACCAAAGCTTTGGAATAACCTTGAACTTGATGTTAAACATGCACCAACTCTTGCCGCCTTTAAGAGAAGAATCAAATCGTCATAATTTGAAAACGCTTTATGCCACGGCCTCTGAAAAGCAGTTATCATGGACTGATGGGGCTACCGTGCCTAAATAAAAAAAAATGAAAATGAAATGAATGAAAAATGAAAGTGATGGTCATTATCATTATCATCTTCTTGAGGTTATGAATTTTGAAATTGATCACACTCAGAGAAAATCGCATTTTTGCTAATAACAGATTTCCTATAAGTTGCACTGTAATTTCACTGTTTTCAGTATTCGCAGGCGGCAGAAAGTAACTTATTTTATCACTATTTTCACGAAAAAATCGTAACGTGTAATTTCTGCTGCGTAAAAACTAATTTTTGATCAAAAACGGGCAATTTTTGAACTTGTTTTCACAGCGCTGAATGGCAACAAAGTTTTCAGCTGGTATGGAGAGCTGAGAACCAATTCTTACATGGGATTATGCTGAATTTTACTTGAAGTAGCCCTACATCGGCATATGAGTCTCCAGTATGAAGTAGGCGCTGCCGAAAGGATAGGAAAATTTTGTCCGTCCGATAGTGTCCGTCCGACAAACGGACTGCATGCACTTAATGTATCCTCATGCTATATAAATAATCATTTTAAGCAAAGAGAAGGATTGAAATGCAATCCTGAAGAGTTGAGCTATTCATAAATACCAAAACTTCACAAGAAAATACTGTTTAGCAGCAAAGACATGCAACTGAAAAACAAGCACTAAAAATTCGCTTTCTATCTAGTCCATCCGACAGACGAGCAAAACCTGGATTTTCACAGGACAGGGAAGGTAAAATGCAGGTCCATAAGGTCTATTTTGTAGACGACCAGATGTCTTAAACAGAATTACACCTCAGGCAGCCATGCGCATTAAGGTTTAGGCAGGCGGTAGCTCCAAAGTATCAAATGTCCATCCGACAGATTTTTGAATTAAAAAATAGGCCCTGAAATATGGGAGTATAAAATGTCCTTGTAGACATACCTTGAAAAACTTTGTTCCTTTTTCTTTGACCAGTTTTGATGTTTCAAGCTTTTCTTCGATGTCCATTTCATAAGGTTCCTTTGGGTTTTCAAATGATATGAGATACACTTCATAAGTGATCACTGCATCCTCTGGAATTCCATGTTTTTCATTGCCTTTGTCTCCGAAACCATACTTCGGCTTTATGGTTAACTGGACTTTTTCTCGCTTTCTCATTGTGAACAATGCTTTCTCTATGCCAAGGCAAACATCTTTTTCTCGCCCTGAAAAGACCTTTAAAAAGTGGATAAACTACTTCAAAATACACTGGTTCAAAATGCAATACAATGTTGGAAAAGATATGAAAATTAGATATGGCACTAAGGTATCCTGAAAGAATAGCTGCATAAATTATGATTTTGAAACCATACTAATCTATAAATAAGTGCTTGTTAGAATCAAGATACTCGTACAGTTGATCATAAATGAGCTTTTCAAATAACCTTGAAACTACTGGTAGGACAGAGATTGGTCTATAATTTGATCTATCCTCAGCTGATCCACTTTTAAAGATGGGAGCAATGCGTGCTATTTTCCAGCTATCAGGAAATATTCCTGATTCAATTGACGGACTATAGGTCCTACATAGAGAATGTGAGATAATTGGAACTGCAATTTTTATGAAATGGCTTGCAATGCCATCTGATCCAAACCCGAATGAAGTCTTCATTTTCTTGAGAGCCTTTTCTACAGAAACAGAATAGACGGTCTTAAACTGAAAACTCGTACCTTCTTCATTGATGTTACATTCATTCAAAAGTAAAGGGTTAGGCTTCTGCGGTATATCGTCACTAAGCTTTTACCTATGCTACAAAAGAAATCATGCATCGACTGTGCGATTTCGTTGTTGTCAGTTACATTGCGACCTTCAACATCAAGACAGCTAACATTTGTTGTCTTTGATCTCTTATTCAACAAAAGGTCGATCGTTTTCCATGTCTCTTTCAAATTCCCCTTATAAAGAGCAATCTTGTCGGTAAAGTAGTCTCGCTTGAGCTTTTTGCCTAGATTGTTTACTTTTTCCGCACGTGTTTATAAGTCTCCATAAGAATGGAAGACTTGTTTTTAAAAGCAGAAGTCTTGAGCTTGTCTCTGGAAGGAGCAAGTTTTCTGAAATCAGTAGTCAACCCAGGGGTCAGCTTATCCGAAACTTTGATAATTCACATTGGGGCATGCCTTTCAATAATCGAAGATAGTAAGACCGACCAGTTTTCTACAGCCTCATGTACGTCATTATTAGACTCAACTAACAGATCCCAGTCAACTTGACTGAGGTCAAACAAGAAACTACTATTAACGAAGTTGATATTACCGCTTTGATATTAAAAAGCTGCGTGATGAAAATATTTTCATTCACTTCCGGGGTCTTGGGTCTGGGGTCTTGGGGTGTTGGGGTCCAGCGAATAGAACATGCCTGAATTGAAAAGGCTCCGCCTAAATCACCCTAAAAACCTCATTATTGGTTACCTCAAATATAAATTCTGTTAGAAACAAATTTGAAAATTTCTCACAAATGATAAAAATTGATCTGGACGTCATCATAATTGCAGAAACAAAATCAGATAAAACATTTCCAAAGAATCAGTTTCTGATCGAAGGATTTGGTGAACCATTTATATTTGATGTTACATCAAATCGTGGGGGTCTCCTTGTTTATCGAAGACATGGCATTATCGCAAAAGAGCTCCCCGGTACGAATTTCCCAAATGACATCCAAGTTATTCCAATCGAACTCAGTATAAGAAAGCAACTAGGTTATTGCTACCAACATACCGACCTCCAAGTCAGGACCAAAAATATTTTGTATCTGCAGCTTCTGTAATTATTGATAAGTATTCGGCCAAATTAGAAATGTAATATTAATAGGAGATTGTAACATGGAACCAAATGATAGTAATATGGCAACACTTACGCGTGACCATAACCTTTATAATCTTATAAAGGGAAAAACATGTTTTAAATCGCAACATGGCGGTTGTACTGATCTTATTTTAACTAACAAGAAGCATTCATTTATGAAGAGTCAGTCATTTGAAACAGGTTTTAGTGACCACTACCACCTAATTCATACAATCCTTACGTCGACTTTTACAAAAGTGAGTCCAAAGAAAGTAGTTTATCTTGGATACAAAAACTTCAGCGAAGAACATAATCTAATTGACCTCAATATCAATTTGAAATTGAGCCATCCAACTGAATATCAGGCATTTCAGGATACATTCGTGCAGACTCTGGACAAACATGCACTAAAGAAACATAAGTTCTTAAGGGCCAACAACAAACCTCACATGAATAACGATTTAAGCAAGGCTATTGAGACGCGGTCTAGGTTGAAGAAAATTGCTAATAAAACGAAGGAGACTGATATCAAGAAATGTAAATCACAAAGAAACCTTGAAGTGAAAATGAACAGAAAGTTGAAACGAGATTTTTACAAGTCAGTAGATCTGAAGAAAATAAACACTGACACAAAGTTTGGAAGATAGTGAAGCCTATGCTCTCCAATGTAAATCATCAAATGGAGCAGAAGATTATCCTCAATGAAGGGGAAGAAATATTACAAAAATTAGGAAGTCACTGAATACGTAACACCTACTTTGTGAACATTACTGACTTTTTAAATCTGAATGCTACTTATAATGAGGGCAACGTCGAGGATTCGCTCGATAGTCGAATTAACACTGATGTTGCAAGGTATGCCAATCATCAAAGTATCCTGGCCATCAAAGAAGCAGCAAAAAACGTTACCAAATTTGATTTCGAGCATGTCAACCCATGGAATGTTATGGAAAAGATTGAGTCACTCGATTGTAGCAAATCATTTAATGGTAATATTGCTACCAGTATGTTAAAACAGGCGAAGGAAGTTGCATGCCCTTATGTAACTGACGGTATCAATAATTCAACAAATGATGGTATTTTTCCAACGAAGTTGAAAAAGGCTGATGTGACGTTACTCTTCAAAAGTGGGGAGAAAACCATAAGGAGAAACTTTCCGCCAATAAGCATATTGCCCTGCGTGTCTAAAGTATACGAGCGACTACTCGGGGATCAACAATATGATCACTTTATAAGCAGAAACGATATACCGTGCCATTTATTATCGGGGTTCCGAAAAGGTCACAGTACCCAACACGCTTTGCAAATAGTTAGAGAAAATTGGAAAAGATCCTTAGATTCAAAGGGGATAATGGGTACTATTCTAATGGACCTATGACTGCCTACTGCACCATTTATTGATCGCGAAATTGGAGGCGTACGGAATTGAAACAAAGCCTCAAACTAATCTACAGCTACCTCAGTGGTCATAAACATAGGGTTAAAGCTGCATCGCATCACATCATAGCTAACTCTTCCTTCCCGAACCCTTCCTTTCTCATAGCACACCAATTTTTCAGTCATTAAAGACTTTAAAAATTGTGGATGTTCTGCACCTGAACATCTTAACCTTTGTTTATAAATCTATTAATAAGCTATCTCCTTCCTGCTTTCATGATTATTTTCAGCCAAATTCATCTGTTCATAGAATTGGGACTCGCCAGGCTACAAGAGGTGATCTTTTTAAGTCTATTAAAAATACAACTCTGTATGGTCTGCAAACAATTCAGTACTTTGGCTCAAAACTTTGGAACACCCTTCCACTGTTCATACGTGTTGCTAGCTCTACTGTGGTTTTTCGTTCAAAACTAAAAAGATACTTCCTTGATTCATATTCACAAAATAACTCTTAGTTTAACACACAAGTCCTATCCCGTTGAGGTTCATCTGGTTCTTGGTTATTGTCTGTCTTTGTTTTTAAAATAATTTTTGGTTTCTTTGTGTTTTATGGGGGGGCTCTCTCTCGATTAGTTTACCTACTTAGAGAGCTCCTCCTTAGTCAGTAAATCTTAAATACAATTGTGTAAAGTAATTTTTCTTCTTTTGTTTTTTCAGTAGTGTTAGTTATAGTTCTTATTGTTGTAATGTATCTTAGTTGTAGAGTTTTGTGTATGAATTGTATTTAGGATTTATTGACAATGAATGAAACTTGAAACTTGAAACTTGCATTACAGCTCATATAAGCAGATAAAAACTGGTATGCCTCAAGGATCAGTCCTGGGCTCCTTTCTTTTAATATCTTTATTCCTCATCAATCCTCAGTCAGATTTATGTAACTTTGCAGACGACAACACACTCTTTTGAATCAGTCGTTTCAAAACTTGAAATGACCTTGAAAAGATCCTAGATTGGTTCTTTCGAAGTAATATGGTTGCGAACCCTAGAAAGTTTCAATTGATGTTCTTGGGCTCGAAAGAAACTGAGCACTTGGGCTTGAATATAAAAGGCCAAATCATACGTGCTAGTGAAAAAGTGAAATTACTACGAGTTACCATCGATAAAAACTAGCTTTTGGCCAACACGTGGAGGATCTCTGCATGAAAGTTAGCACAAAGGTAAAGGCATTCTCTAGATTGTCAAACCACATTAATCTTAATCAAGCAAGGATATTGCTTAATGCAGTTATAATGTCAAATTTCAACTATTGTCCCCTGATTTGGCTATTTTGTAGCAAAGCTGCCAACAGTACCATCAATCGAGTGCATAAACGTGCTTTAAGGCTTTTGTACCAGGATTTTGAATCCTCTTTTGAAGCACTTCCATCGAAGGATGATGATGTAAAACACCTACAGAAACTGCCATTGGAAGTTTACAAAACGCTCCACCACTTAAATCCGTTATACCTCTGGGAGAATTTCCAAACAAAATCTATAACTTATAACTTACGCAAAAAATCTCTTATGTGAACTTCCTCAGAGGTCTCACACTTCAAAATATGGGATAAACTCCCTGAGATTTAGAGGAGCTGTGCTGTGGAATACCCTAAATGATGATGCAAAGAATATAGAGTCTGTTGCAGCTTTCAAAAAGGAAATTAAGACTTGGGATGAAACCAGCTGCCTTCGTACGATTTGTAAATAGACGCTGAATTCATTTCATTTTAATATGTATTTCCTTAGGTTTATTTGTAAAAAGTTGATGTAAATTAGATTTACTTTTGTAAAACTACGCATGAAACCAATTTTAAATAAATATATGAATGAATTTCATTTTACATTTCACTTTATTTTTCATTTTCAATTTTTTAGGCATGGTAGCCCCTCAGTTAGAGAAAACTGATTTACAGGGGGCCATGCAATAAAATACACTAAAACTAAATCAAACATTTTACACAAAATAAAACTAATCAATAACATAATTACAATCGTTAAAAGAAATTTCAAAAGAAAAACATTAAAAACGAAAAGGGAGGTTTTATTGATTCTTCGAGGTCAGAAGATCATTTTATGGCTTTCATAAAATTTTTTAAAGTTGACGTACTTCTAGATAAACCATTCCAAAGTTTCGCACCCTGATAAGAGAAGCATCTCTGTCCTGTGGTCGTTCTTAGAAAAGGGACTCTTAGGTCATAATCCGAATTTCTGAGAGACCGTGTTGTAGAGACGTTGACTTTAGTAAACATGTCACTCATATAGGACGGTGCATCACCATCTAGGGATTTGTAAACAATCCTTGCAGATTCAAGATCAATTATTTCCCTTACTGTGGACCATCCAAGTGCACGAATAATTGGGAGTGGCGAAGCATCGAATGGGCTGTTAGTGATCAATTTTGCCGCTCGATTTTGCAGTTTTTGCTATTTTCCTATAATTGATACACCAGCATTACCCCAAACCGGGCAGCAGTATCTGAAACAGGGCTCTACCAAACTTCTATACATTGTTTCAATCGTAGCTGGTGGAAGATATTGCTTTGCATAACGAAGAATGCCAATACCCCTGGAGATCTTTTTCGTGACAGTGGTTAAATGATTCGTCCACTTTAGTTCTTGATCCACTTGAACTACGAGGTATTTTACATCACTTACAAGTTTGACATCTTCAGAACCTATTCTAAACTGCGGCTTAGGGGCGTCAGGAGTATCTATGTTGCGTATCTTTTTCTTGCTTCCAATTATCATTGCTTCTGTTTTGCAACGTTTAATGAATGAATGAATGAATGAATGAATGAATGAATGAATGAACGAATGAATGAATGAATGAATGAATGAATGAATGAATGAATGAATGAATGGACCTAAGCTTTGGAATAACCTTGAACGTGATGTTAAACAGGCACCATCTCATGCCGCTTTAAAGAAAAGATTCAAAATGTTGTAATTTGTAGATATTCTTGTCATGGCCCCCGAAAAAGCAGTTCTCATGGACTGACGGGGCTACCGTGCCTAAATAAGTAAAAATGAAAATTAATGAATGAGAATGAAAAGGAATGGCTCTAGTGAAGGACTTGAAGAACACATTTAATGAGTACTAACTAGGAATTGACGACTAAAAAGGCCAGCTGCTCATCTGTGAGTGACTTTGTTTGTTCAGCGAACAAGGCATTTCAACGAGACATGAGCTTTTCATCAATCATTGTCATCAAGAGCGTTTTCTAACATGAGATTTTGGACATGCGAGGGGCAATCAGGAACGTAGTGAGTCGGTATGAAAGACGCAAGCTTTTTCGTCGGCGGGTGGACCTGCAGAAACCAGCGTATGGATACGAGTATTCCAGGTATGCTCTCGAACTGCCGGCATTCGAGGTAGCTATGATGTTTGACTTGTACCGGGTGAACCAGAAAAAATCCCACTTTGGAAAGTTCAGAGCACCAAAATTACTCCACGTATTCAAATGATTCAAATCGTAGTCAACAGCCGAAGAATCGAAGTATTTTTGTGATTTTTCTCGCCTTCTTACGAATTCTGGAAATATACAAGGTGTCTCAGAAAAATTGTTGAGCGTTTGATTAAATGCTAAAAACTTTGTAAAGTAATAGAAGGCAGGAACACCACAATACGACGCAAAATAAAAGACGACTATTATTTGGATTAAATGTTGATTATATATATTGTATAAAAGAGCTGATATTTCGCCTCGGCATACGAGGCTTCCTCAGAGCTGAACTAACGTAATCACAATTGTACAATAATTTGAATAAAGGTTAACTGTAACATGATTGGCTAAGTTGTGCTGCATCGCAGGGGTAAAGGTGGGTGGATGTGGGAAACATGATAATGTGGAGGAGGAAAGTAACATGTTGATGATATAGAGAATAATGGTGGTGTGATGGAATACAAAATAATAGGATAAGTAGAGGATATCTATATACCATATATTCTAATTGTTAGTAGTAAGTTACAAACTGGTAGTATTTGTGTTAGCGGTCAGTGGTCCTGTTCATGCCGTTAGGTGTGAGAGTATTAGCCAAGCCAATGAAGTATTGCTCTTTGGCTCGCCTAACGCTCTCACGTTCGTTGTGCATTTGTAGCAGTGGCAGTATCTGTAGGTCATTAACAGAGTGTCCGGGTTTACAGAAGTGTTCTGCAACCCCGGATTTGTCAGTTTTTCTGTTAATGATGTCTCTGCGGTGTTCGTTAAGTCTATCTCGTAGTCGTCTTCCTGTCTGTCCGATGTATTGGCAGTTGTCGTTTCCGTTTTGTGTGCATGTTTTACATTGTATGGCGTAGATGATGTTAGTCGAGTTGCAGTCTAGTCGCTGTTTTATTGTAAACGTCTTGTTGGTATTCGTAAAGGTGACTGTGTCGTCTCTGTCCAGTATGTGTGAGCAAGTGTTGCAGTGGCGTCGTGAGTTGCATTTGTATGACCCCCGTGGAGCACTGGTTGCGTCACTTTTTAATTTGGCGCGAACCAAATGATCCCGGAGGTTTTTGGGTCTACGGTAGCTGAGTATGGGAGGTTGGGGGAAAGCCTCCTTGCAACTGTCAGTGTCTTGTAGGATGTGGTGGTGTTGTTTGAGTATGGTTGTGATTTGTGATAGACAGGGGTTGTAGGTTACCACAAACGGTGTTCTGTTGTTGTGTCGTTTCTGTTTCGTTTCGAGGCTGTCTTGTCTGGTGGTAGTGGAGGCTTTCCGTATTTCGTTGCGTACGTGTTTCCGTTTGTATCCTCTGTTCGTAAGGTAGGTCAGTAGTTCGTTGGTACGTTTCTTGAAAGTCGTGTCGTTGGAGCAGATTCGTCGAAGTCGTAATGTTAGACTGTAGGGTATGGATTGTTTGGTATGTCTGGGGTGTGCGGAGGAGCTGAGGAGGTATTGGTGCGTGTCTGTAGGTTTGACGTAAAGGTCAGTGGAGATGCTGTTGTCGTTGTTGAGCGTAACAGTGACGTCGAGGAAGTTAATGGATGTGGAGGAGGTTTCGTTGGTGAATTTGATGGTAGGATGTATGTGGTTAAGTGTGGTGATGAAGTCTGCAAGTTTGTCTTGTCCATGTGTCCAAATTAAAAAAATGTCGTCAATAAAACGCCACCATACAAGGGGCTTATATGGTGCGTTTTCTAGGGCAGTAGCTTCAAGGGACCCCATAAATAGATTTGCATATGGGGGAGCCATTCTAGTGCCCATGGCAGTACCATGTTTCTGTAGGAAAAATTGTCCGTCAAACTCAAAATTGTTGTTCTGTAAGATGATGTTGATGAGGTCGCATATGGTTTCTGCAGGTGGTCTCTGTGTGGTACGTTTGTTAAGGTGTTCCCTGCCTGGCAGCCTGGATGCCTTCAGAGTGAGGGATATTAGTATAGAGCGAGGAGACGTCCAGAGAGACAAGGAGAGAGTTGTTAGGGAGATTACCAAGTGAAGAAAGCTTGTTGAGGAAGTGTGTAGTGTCCTTGATGAAGGAAGGTAATTTAAAGACTAGAGGATTGAGAATATTACTAACATATTCAGAAATGCGTTCAGTAGGATGGCCGTTAGCTGAGACAATAGGCCTGCCAGGTGGCGTCTGTCTGTTTTTGTGGATTTTGGGGAGGATATAGAATCTGGAGCATCTAGGATCTTTAGGAAGGAGGTAACTGTAGGTGTCTTTGTCTATGTCTTCGTTTTGTTTCATTTTTTCTAAGTATCGTGTGACGGTCCTAGTGACTTTGTTGGTGACGTCATTGTCGTGTTTTTCGTAGAATTTGGTGTCAGTCAGTTGTCGGTTGCATTCGTTGATGTAAAACTGTTTGTCCATAACTACTGTCCCTGATCCCTTGTCTGCTGGCTTGATGACGATGTCCGTGCGTCTTGTAAGTTTCTGTAGCGCGTCCCGTTCTTGTGTGGTCAAGTTGTCGGAGATTTTGGTGGGTTGCATATTCGTTATGTCGCGTTCTATGTTGTGGATGTACGAGTCAAGTGCAGGGTCAAGGTTTTTAGGTGGTGTCCAGGTGCTAGTCTTCTTGTATCTGTGTGTTGTCTCGTCTGGATCTTCGTTCTCGTTGTTATCGTCTGTTTCTGTGTTGTCTTTTTCGTTTTTGTCGTGGAAAAAGTGTTTGAGTCTAAGTCTGCGTTTGAAGTCTGTTAAGTCTGCGTTGAGTTCGTTCCAGTCGATGCTATTAGGTGTGGGGCAGAAGTTAAGTCCGCGTGAGAGTAGTGATTTTTCGTCATCAGTGAGGTCGGCTGTAGCAAGGTTGATAACTGTTTCTGTTTCGAGGTGTTTAGGTTTCTGTCTTTTGTTTTTGGTCTCCTTACGTGTGTGATTGTCGTTGTTGTTGTTGTCATTGTTTTTGTTGTTGTGGTCTGTTGTGGTTTGTTGTTGTTGTTGTCTTCGTCGTCTAGGTAGTTGTTGTCTTTGTGGTTGGGGTAGACTTATTACATGAGCCCTTGTTTTCGCTCCATTTACCCCAACCATACCCCAACAATACTCATTCCGCTTCAACGAAGGACTCATAATCAAACATACATTATTTTGAGACTAACTTCTGCGAGGGCGCTCCTGTGGGCGAAAAGGTGGAATCCAGAATGGGACGAGTTAGCCGGAATGCCTGGAATTCGACAATCCATTGGACGCAGTGCACTTACTACATTCATCATAGTTTCATTCTTTGAGGGACTAACTGCATAAACAAAGTTTTACCGTCATCCACTTCAATGGACGAAGCAGAAATAGGGACTGAAGTAAAAAGCGTTTTTGGCCAAACAAAAACATGATGTCGACGATCAAACAACACAGCAAACTGTGTTACTTTTGTCAAAGAAACTGAACTGCTGCTGCTGATTTGGTCTTTGGTTACTAACGTTGATTATCAGGTAAGTGACATGGCACCCTTCAGTATCTATCTCTTTCATAGGTACTTCCTTTGGGACTCGTCAGTATCAGGAACTATTGGGCCTAATTTCATTCAAAGAAATAAAAGACCCTATACAGTAGATACCCTGGTAGATACCCGCATAAAAGAACCTATTTTTGTAAGAACCTTGAGGCTGAAATTCAATATTTCAAACCCCTAAACAACGGGTCTCATGTCTTCAGAATTCCTCAGAACTTTCAGGAATTCTTGACATTCCGATCAGAATCCTTCAGTGGTACGAAAGACCAACAGATTTTTAACAATAATTCTAATCAAAATTTGACCTCAAGGATTCTCAAGGAATTCCCAAAAAGTTGACATTCCATTTAGATTTCTTGTGCTTAGAACAGTCGTGTGCAAGGTGAGTACTGTATATACACTAAGAACCTCTTTAAGAACCTTGCAGGCTGGAATTTAGAATAACAGCCACTGGATTAAGAGCCTGTTCAGGCTGCTCAAGAAAAGCCTATGTTCTTTTATACGGGTTTCTACTGTAATGGGTTGCATAGCAGGCTAAAATAAGGGGTGAACATATGTAGTTGGAGGGGAAACTTGCAGAGAGGTGCCAAATGTAATTAATTTTTGGACTTTATTCTTCCTGTGAAAAATAGGCAATTGTCCCTATCCCCCCTTGATTCAAACCTGCCACTGGCAAGATCACTAAGGCCTAATGTTGCTTTAATATGTAATGTTGCCTTATCAAGAACAGACTTGAAGTAATCTAGGTACCACTTTCTTATGAAGAAACAACATGTACAGTATGTCATCCTATTGCATAATTTACCATTTTTAACAGGTTTCTGCATTTCAATGAAGTATGTGGATGAAGTTCAAGGCTCAAGATCTCAGAACTGTTAATGTGCAGCAGAGGCAAAGACTCTTTGAAAGGGAAGAAAATAAAGAAAATGCTTCATTAGTTCAATATAGAAAAAAATTAAAATGGCTTCACATAATATCAAACCTTGTTACTGTACTTTGTCTACTGGGGTAGAATGGATTACAGTATTACCCCACCAATTAGAAACTCATTTTTTAAAACCAGGCTGCTTGGTTTCTTGTAAATGGAGAAAAAAAGACAAAACAGGCTGAATAATTTCTTATGATTACAGCAAGAAACTCACCAAATGTGCATCAAAAGAAACCATGAAATTTGTTTTTATGTGGGTTACATTAAACCAAATGTTTGATAGTGACTATTCAAATTCAGTTACTGTAATTTTAAATTGACAATGCCCTCCTATGTAAAGTGTGGACAGAGACATAATAAGCTGGACATATAATAAGTTGTCTATTATGAAATGCTTGAAAAAGACTTTCCAATCAAAATCATTTTTAAGAAACAAAATTTAAAATTTGAGGCTGATTGGTTTCTTATATCAGGGTAGATGTTGGGCCATCTGGAAGGCTGCAGTTTCTTATAAGTCAGTTTCTAAGTGGCGGGGTAATACTGTAAGTGATAAGTAAATAGGCAAGACAAAAATGTGAACAAATTTTGTAAAGCTTTCGATACAAATTTTTTGTGTCTGTTAGGGTCATCAACTTTCAATTTTTGTAGTTTTTGATGGCACTTGGCCTTGATGGGGTGAAGGGGTCTTACCCCAAGGCTGTTAAGGAAATGAAAAATAGTATGGAAATCTCTTCAAGGGAATTCTTTGGAAAAGGTGTAAATATACTGAAAAATAATGCAAAATGCAGAATAGAACAGTTTTACCATACATTAAACCTGAAAACTTTCGGACAATCAAACTTTTGGGCAAAGAAAGTTTATTTGCCCCAATTCTGGTGATGTCTGAAAGTTTTTTTATCCAAAAGTGTAAAATTCATTGAATTATTGTGAATAGAAAAGCACAAGGAAACTTGACATAAGATGTTAATTAATTAATGTTTTGCTAGTAGTAAGTTGCAGTTAGGTTTCTTGAATTTTACAATCTAAAAGGTTTGGTTCCTTGGACCTTTCTTGAAAATAGTTCACGTATGGCAGCACCTTTCAATTTGGTTTACAGCTGGTTTTACCATTGTTCAATCTCACGAAAATTACATTAAAATGTCCTTGTAGATGTGATGATCACCATGTACCTGCTGTAATATGATATTTATGATAGAATCACAATTATTTTTAACTTATATTTTGGTATCATGCTTGTATTTTGATGTCATGTTCGTTTGAAAGTTATTTTGTCTGAAATTCCTGAAAAGGCATCCAAAAGTCCTTTGTCCAAAGTTGTTTTGCCAAACTTTTCTGTCCAAAAGTTTTTGATTTAATGTACCTCCCAATATGGCGTATCTTTGGTTGATGTCTAGCTGACATCCACAAGACCTCCATGTGCTGCTCCCAAACTTTCATTTTGGCTGAAGATTTTAAGCAAGTTGGGGGCACTGTTGGTAGCAGGCTGTTGATGGGGAGGGGGTGGGGGCTGCCATCTTGATGGCCAAATACAATAAAAAATGTGAAAATCTTAAATTGATGATCCCTCTTTGAAACAATGAATGTTGAATGACCCATCCATGATCTACCATTTCTTGGCAATCAACCCTTACCCATTGTACCCCCCCCCCCCCCAGTCCTGAAAAACTTGATTAACGAAAAGTTCTTATGGGATTATCTAATTGTTGGACATTTGCAATGTTTGATTTTCATCATCAATGTTGAAACAGGAAGAAGAGTATAGGGAGTAGTTTTGTTACGTAGTCCTAACTGCAAATCAAACGCGCACACCAGCGTCAGCACACTCCACACACTTCAATCACAGATTGACACAACCATTGACAGTCAAGGTAAAGTCCTTTAATTCAACTGCAAATTGTCAAAAGAAAGCCTTTTCAAGGACACATAACCAATTGAAGTGGGGTTGGAGGATAGAAAATCAATTTGATAATTACTTGATGTACTGATCATGATCAATGTTCCTTATGACTTTCAAGGTAAGATTTTTCAAAATTTCTCCAAATATTCCTTGATTATTTCTTGATGTACCAAATTTTATGGTCTGATGTAAACACACTTTATGTTTTGTTGAGATGGTTGAGAAACAATCTTACAGTTGCAGATATTTGCTGCTTTAACTTTAAACCAAAGTTTTTCAAAGTATTTACCAACTGAAAATTGTAGAGTTCTGAATTTGTAATGAAAGGCTTTTGTAAACAAATTGCTCTCAAACTGAAGAAACTTGGTACCAACCTTGAACCTAACTTTCTTGCAAACAATTAGCTCCAACTGGCAAATACATCCTGATGGTCGGTGAACTTGAACTGGTTTTCTTACTAGCTCTACTGTAAACCTAAATAAATTTCACAAACCATGTCAATGAGATTACCAGGAGTACACACCCTTGAGCCTCGCGCTGATCAAGCTGATCTCGCGGCCTGCTTGATTATCTATCGGCCCTAAGGAACGCTCTCCATCCATTCCATGCTGACCAAACTTTCAAAATGGCACCTCTGCAGCGAAGCAAAGCACAGCAAATTTTGCCTAGGAGCAAGTTCATCCCAAAATCTTCGTCTTGCATCAACTTCATGCGCTCCATGCCTCCCAAAACTGTGCAGTTCACCTAAAATTCTTTCTCCACAGCTTCGACATTTTGTCGGCCATTTTCACGTCTCGCCCGCTCAGTGTCATGTCACTCAAGTGTCTTGAAGACAGCGGACCAAAACAAGCTTTTGGTCAATGTTTTGCGATCATTACGTAATTTGACCGTTACAGAAATGTTCAACCAATCAAATCACGCAAAGGTGAAAAAGAAGCAATCTGATTGGCCGCTCAAGAAGTTGAGCGAAATTCAAAAATTAGTCTCAAAATGATGTATGGAAGATTATGAGGCTAAGTTTTAGCGGAATGAATGACTGTAACAGTAAATAAAAATTCAATTCAATGGAGCAAAACCTAGCCGAAAGTCATCAGTCTGTGGTTGGGGTTCAGTGGTAGCTATTAGTTGGTGTGGTTATGTTAGTGGAGGGTACATTAGTTTCATTGATGTTACGGTTACAGCTAAGATCAACGGAGATTACAGTTGGGTTAGTATTGATGTCTCTGTGCTTATGATTGTTGTTGTGGCTGTTACTGTTAGTGTTGCTGTGGTTGTTGTCAGTTGTTTCTGTGGTCTGGTCAGTGTCGTGGGTATGAGGAGTAGTATTGCATCTAGTGTTACTGTTAGCGGTTATGTTATGGTTAAAATTTCTGTTAGTAATTTGAGTACTTTTAGACTGGGTGACTTGCAGAAAAATTGGATTGTTATGATTACGGTTATTATTAGTAGCTGGAAATTGTGGATAAAAAATGTTACTGTTCATGGAGGAATATAATCTGTTTGTGCAGTGGTGTGGTGATATATATGGTTGGTACATCTTTCTATCATAACTAAGATTAACAGAATGGCAATCAGCGGGAATAGGAGCACTAAAACGGATAATATTTACACGAGAATTAGGTAGGTCTCTTTTCAATTTTCTTGATTCTTTAGATTGAAGCTTGTTCTTGAGATTGATACAGGAATGCCTGGCCTACCTAACCTAATTCTCGTGTAAATATTATCCGTTTTAGTGCTCCTATTCCCGCTGATTGCCATTCTGTTAATCTTAGTTATGATAGAAAGATGTACCAACCATATATATCACCACACCACTGCACAAACAGATTATATTCCTCCATGAACAGTAACATTTTTTATCCACAATTTCCAGCTACTAATAATAACCGTAATCATAACAATCCAATTTTTCTGCAAGTCACCCAGTCTAAAAGTACTCAAATTACTAACAGAAATTTTAACCATAACATAACCGCTAACAGTAACACTAGATGCAATACTACTCCTCATACCCACGACACTGACCAGACCACAGAAACAACTGACAACAACCACAGCAACACTAACAGTAACAGCCACAACAACAATCATAAGCACAGAGACATCAATACTAACCCAACTGTAATCTCCGTTGATCTTAGCTGTAACCGTAACATCAATGAAACTAATGTACCCTCCACTAACATAACCACACCAACTAATAGCTACCACTGAACCCCAACCACAAAGACAACAACTACCTAGACGACGAAGACAACAACAACAACAAACCACAACAGACCACAACAACAAAAACAATGACAACAACAACAACGACAATCACACACGTAAGGAGACCAAAAACAAAAGACAGAAACCTAAACACCTCGAAACAGAAACAGTTATCAACCTTGCTACAGCCGACCTCACTGATGACGAAAAATCACTACTCTCACGCGGACTTAACTTCTGCCCCACACCTAATAGCATCGACTGGAACGAACTCAACGCAGACTTAACAGACTTCAAACGCAGACTTAGACTCAAACACTTTTTCCACGACAAAAACGAAAAAGACAACACAGAAACAGACGATAACAACGAGAACGAAGATCCAGACGAGACAACACACAGATACAAGAAGACTAGCACCTGGACACCACCTAAAAACCTTGACCCTGCACTTGACTCGTACATCCACAACATAGAACGCGACATAACGAATATGCAACCCACCAAAATCTCCGACAACTTGACCACACAAGAACGGGACGCGCTACAGAAACTTACAAGACGCACGGACATCGTCATCAAGCCAGCAGACAAGGGATCAGGGACAGTAGTTATGGACAAACAGTTTTACATCAACGAATGCAACCGACAACTGACTGACACCAAATTCTACGAAAAACACGACAATGACGTCACCAACAAAGTCACTAGGACCGTCACACGATACTTAGAAAAAATGAAACAAAACGAAGACATAGACAAAGACACCTACAGTTACCTCCTTCCTAAAGATCCTAGATGCTCCAGATTCTATATCCTCCCCAAAATCCACAAAAACAGACAGACGCCACCTGGCAGGCCTATTGTCTCAGCTAACGGCCATCCTACTGAACGCATTTCTGAATATGTTAGTAATATTCTCAATCCTCTAGTCTTTAAATTACCTTCCTTCATCAAGGACACTACACACTTCCTCAACAAGCTTTCTTCACTTGGTAATCTCCCTAACAACTCTCTCCTTGTCTCTCTGGACGTCTCCTCGCTCTATACTAATATCCCTCACTCTGAAGGCATCCAGGCTGCCAGGCAGGGAACACCTTAACAAACGTACCACACAGAGACCACCTGCAGAAACCATATGCGACCTCATCAACATCATCTTACAGAACAACAATTTTGAGTTTGATGGACAATTTTTCCTACAGAAACATGGTACTGCCATGGGCACTAGAATGGCTCCCCCATATGCAAATCTATTTATGGGGTCCCTTGAAGCTACTGCCCTAGAAAACGCACCATATAAGCCCCTTGTATGGTGGCGTTTTATTGACGAAATTTTTTAATTTGGACACATGGACAAGACAAACTTGCAGACTTCATCACCACACTTAACCACATACATCCTACGATCAAATTCACCAACGAAACCTCCTCCACATCCATTAACTTCCTCGACGTCACTGTTACGCTCAACAACGACAACAGCATCTCCACTGACCTTTACGTCAAACCTACAGACACGCACCAATACCTCCTCAGCTCCTCCGCACACCCCAGACATACCAAACAATCCATACCCTACAGTCTAACATTACGACTTCGACGAATCTGCTCCAACGACACGACTTTCAAGAAACGTACCAACGAACTACTGACCTACCTTACGAACAGAGGATACAAACGGAAACACGTACGCAACGAAATACGGAAAGCCTCCACTACCACCAGACAAGACAGCCTCGAAACGAAACAGAAACGACACAACAACAGAACACCGTTTGTGGTAACCTACAACCCCTGTCTACCACAAATCACAACCATACTCAAACAACACCACCACATCCTACAAGACACTGACAGTTACAAGGAGGCTTTCCCCCAACCTCCCATACTCAGCTACCGTAGACCCAAAAACCTCCGGGATCATTTGGTTCGCGCCAAATTAAAAAGTGACGCAACCAGTGCTCCACGGGGGTCATACAAATGCAACTCACGACGCCACTGCAACACTTGCTCACACATACTGGACAGAGACGACACAGTCACCTTTACGAATACCAACAAGACGTTTACAATAAAACAGCGACTAGACTGCAACTCGACTAACATCATCTACGCCATACAATGTAAAACATGCACACAAAACGGAAACGACAACTGCCAATACATCGGACAGACAGGAAGACGACTACGAGATAGACTTAACGAACACCGCAGAGACATCATTAACAGAAAAACTGACAAATCCGGGGTTGCAGAACACTTCTGTAAACCCGGACACTCTGTTAATGACCTACAGATACTGCCACTGCTACAAATGCACAACGAACGTGAGAGCGTTAGGCGAGCCAAAGAGCAATACTTCATTGGCTTGGCTAATACTCTCACACCTAACGGCATGAACAGGACCACTGACCGCTAACACAAATACTACCAGTTTGTAACTTACTACTAACAATTAGAATATATGGTATATATATATCCTCTACTTATCCTATTATTTTGTATTCCATCACACCACCATTATTCTCTATATCATCAACATGTTACTTTCCTCCTCCACATTATCATGTTTCCCACATCCACCCACCTTTACCCCTGCGATGCAGCACAACTTAGCCAATCATGTTACAGTTAACCTTTATTCAAATTATTGTACAATTGTGATTACGTTAGTTCAGCTCTGAGGAAGCCTCGTATGCCGAGGCGAAATATCAGCTCTTTTATACAATATATATAATCAACATTTAATCCAAATAATAGTCGTCTTTTATTTTGCGTCGTATTGTGGTGTTCCTGCCTTCTAATATTTTCACTCGTCCTTCGCTGCAAGCATCTTTCGCTCAAGGAAGATCCGACGCACAGCCTGCCATCGTGGTTTTTTCTCGATACAATTCATTTGTAAAGTAACCCGTCTCCTGAGATTTCAAATTAATTTTGACACCAGAATCTTGCAAATCCGCTAAAAATTCACGAGTTATAAGCTGTTGAAGTTCAAGGTTGTGCGAAAACTGAAACCAAAGACCACTAAATGGCATTTTTGGTGAAAGTACCATGGTCCATCGTTTCTGATGTTTCTCAATTATTTCAGGGCAAATCAAATGGGATTTGAACAGGTTTTCGATAACCTAACTTTCAAGCGCATGACTGCTTTAAGGAAAAAGATTCAGTGTGTCGCCGATTATTTTTTAAACTACTGTTTTTGGCTGCATGTAAGCAAATTTTGACAATGATTGTAAGGATTAAATTACTTTAGAACTTTCATTTGGTTTGGTCTGATATCAATGAGAGGTATGACATTGGATAACCTTCTCTTACCCCGATCTTCGAGCTTTTTTGCACTGTACGTAATCCGGGGGTCTCTGGTTTCAGCTGTCGCATATTTTTTATCTTTGAGAGCTCGCAAATCAGTGAATCTTTAACCGATTTGCAATATTCTGGTCTCTAAACTTATTTGAAAATCTTAGGGACAGGGCTACCTTTCCATGAGCCAGTTCATCTTATCATTATTTTTCAGTATTTAATCAAACGTCGAACAAACTTTTTGAGACACCTTGTAGGTAAATTAAACTTTATAAAATATGCATAGTTGCAATATGACTGAAAAGGGCCTAAAATAATGATCATATCGTAAAGATTCTCCTCACACAGAACAATACGCACATGGGCATCTGGCCTCTGTTACAAAAGTTAAAAGAAATAGATTTTCGAACGAATACTAAAGATTTTCAGTTCATATATCAATAAATGGGCAGATGATATCTCTCACCCATGAGAGCTTGCATTTCTTTGTTGTTCTGTGTGAGGAATCCGTTATGACTTGATGAAGTGTTTTAGGCCTTTTTCGGTCATGTTGCAACCATGAAATATTTGCAAAGTTTGATTTACCTGTATTTCCAGTGCTCATAAAAAGGTCAGAAAAATCCCAATAATGCTTCGATCCCTGGCTGTAAAGCGAATGTTGGCTTAATCAAAATCAATCCAGTACTCTTGATGCTATGAATTTTCAAAAGTGGGAAGATTTTCTGCCTCAACCAGTGAATAGACCAGCTTTTTGTATTGAGGATGTGTTGCAGAACCTTGGATATGCGTCACAGACATAAAGTTGATGTGTGCTAGAACTTTTGGCAATTGATAAGTTGTCTTGTTGAGTGTATTTGCCGCCGTCCAACTTCCTACATATTGTGGCTTGTTGCTATTATTTGCAAAAAGTTCTTGTGCGAAATGGGATGCTTGATCTTTGCTGAGGCCTGCATACCTTGAACTAAGCCAAGAATCGCTAAGTTGCCGGAGATGGAGTAGACGCCTTACTTTATTCTACAAAATAGTAAACCACTTAACCCCTGAATACACCTTGGGTCCAATCCCCCACGTCAGCAATCTCAGTACTCCCTCCGCAAAAGGGATGTAATCGGGCAAATACGAGCACGAACAGTAAAATTCCAGTCTAGTTTCTATCCTCACTGCCTTTCTGAATGGAATGAACTTGATCCAGAAATTAGACTGGCACCTTCAATTGCCGTCTTTAAGAGAAAATTGCTCTCCAAAATCCGCCCCCTTCCAAAATCAATATTTGATTTTAAAACTGTTTCAAAAGTCTTCGAGAGGCTTCTAGTCAAACAAGTGGAGGAACACATAGAACCGTATTTGTCCATACTATTATGTGGATTTCGCAAAGGATGTAACACTCAGCAAGCCTTAGTACGTTTTTTGGAAAAAACTAAACTTTGTATTGACGTAGGTGGGAAAGTTGGTGCTGTCATGATGGATCTCTCTAAGGCATTTGACTGCCTGAGACATGATCTCCTTATAGCCAAATTGCATGCCTACGGCTTTAGTCACGATGCATTGTCTCTAATTTATAGTTACTTGCATAACAGACAACAAAGGGTCAAGGTCAATGGGTCTTTTAGCTCATGGAAGCGACTTACTTTAGGAGTACCTCAAGGATCTGTCCTTGGACCTCTTCTCTTCAATATCTATATCAACGATTTGCTTCTTTCCTTAAACAATACTGATGTATGCAATTATGCCGACGACACAACTTTATTTGCTTGTGATATTGATACTGATAATGTTGTTGCTAGGTTAGAACTAGATTCCGCCCATGCAATCAAATGGTTCTCTGACAACTATATGAAGCTTAATGAAGACAAATGTCATCTATTAACGTTTGGAAATATGAGTGATGATTCTGTTTCGGTTAAAATTGGCAGTTCTACTATTGCTAATAGTACTGAAGAAAAATTGCTAGGAGTTACCTTAGACAGCAAACTTACTTTTGAGCAACATGTAAGTAATCTATGTAAAAAGGTCAGCAACAAGCTATATGCTCTGTCACGTATTGCACACTATATGGACCAAGCTAAATCAAGGATGTTGATGACATCATTCATAAATAGCCAGTTTCAATACTGTCCTTTGGCATGGATGTTCCACAGTAGGAAACTAAATACTAAAATCAACAAACTGCACGAGCGAGCCCTTAGAATAACGTATAGAGATCAGGAATCTAGTTTTGAAGATCTCTTAGGACATGATAACAGTGTATCTGTTCACCAGAAGAACTTACAGGTGTTAATGATAGAAATGTTCAAAACAAAGCATGGCTTAAATCCTCCTTTTATGAAAGAAATATTTTGTCCACAAACCAACCAGTATAGCCTCAGAAATGATCGCGATTTTAACTTACCAAGAGTGAGATCAGTAATGTATGGCTCAGAAACTGTTCGATATAGGGGTCCACAGTTATGGTGTACACTTCCAGTTTCAATTAGACACTCAACTAACTTGATTGAATTTAAGACCAAAATCAAAGCTTGGAAAGGAAATGAGTGCCAATGCCAATGTAGGCTCTGCCGAAATTTTATACCACTTTTAGGTTTTATATAGGTTTTAGGTTTGATACTTTCATCCATTCTGTTTTTACTATTTGAATTAGTTGGCTTTTATTAGCTATACTTGTAAATATTTTTTATGCATGTGTAGCTATTTGATACCTTTTTTATGCCAACATTGTAAATAAAGTGTTAATAATAATAATAATAATAATAATGATATTCATGACTCAAGAGGATTATCGTATCTTACTCAACTTAGGGTTGGTCTTAGCAAATTGAACTTTCACAAATTCAAGCACAATTTTAGGGATACTATAAACCCAATGTGCCTCTCAAATGATGGTATTGAGGATGCGGAACATTTGTTGTTGCTCTGTCCATCTTTTGATACCCAACGACGAGATCTTCTTGCTGGAGTTCTTGCATTAGTTCGACCGTTTGGACTCACTAACCCTTCAAACAAGGTTTTAACGCAGCTGTTAATGTATGGTAATAAGGACTTCCCAGATGAAATCAATAGAAATATCCTTGAGTTAACTTTACAGTTTATCCATGAAACTGGTCGATTTGATTGAATTCGTCCAAATCTTTGCCATCTGTCGAGCAGCCGCCAAGTCCCCCTTTTTTAGTGAATTTTTTTTTT
Source organism: Aurelia sp. 3 sensu Dawson et al. (2005) (assembly GCA_964020215.1). Taxonomy (NCBI): domain Eukaryota; kingdom Metazoa; phylum Cnidaria; class Scyphozoa; order Semaeostomeae; family Ulmaridae; genus Aurelia; species Aurelia sp. 3 sensu Dawson et al. (2005). The sequence continues at coordinate 10,501,768 of OZ026581.1, read as the reverse complement.
TGAGTATACTTCTATGTAGTCTAGCCTTTTTCCCTTCTCTCTTTTTTCCTTCCTAAAGCCACGGGGTAGACATGATATCTTGCTCCCCATGGTATTGTATTTGTAGTATCGTAGAGTATTTTGTAAGTAGTGTAGTGAGTATCTCGTATTTGTAAATTTCTTAATTGAAGATATAAAAAAAACTAAGCCAGGAAGTTCAATTCATCTCATGCAAAAGGACCGGAGTTTGAAGGAAGTTACGTTCCGCAAGCCAGAGAATGGAGAGCAGCAAAGAGATGTGTTGCTGGTGCTAGTAGTAATGCTACTATAATATAATTACTTTATTTTAGGTTGGCTTCTCGTATAACCAGTTAATTGGCTAATCAACGCCAACCAAAACTTAAATACACGGTATAATTTACATCATAAAAACCCTAAATTTTGAACAAATCGTTTGCATAATATACAGTTGCACTCAAACTTGTATTTCTTTAATGTCGAGCTTAAAGCTATTCAACGTGTGGGACTCTTTTAAGGAAGATGGCAATGTATGCCATATCTTCGCTCCAAGAAAACGTGCATTTTCAATACCATACCCTGTCGTGTTTGGTTGTGGTGCCAAAATATTTCTTCCACTACGAAGGGTGTATGGAGCATCTTTCTCCACAAAGATTTGATTCATGAAACTTGGATTGAGATTCCTTTGAGTTTTAAAAAATTTCAGTAGCAAGCAACTGTAAATTTTTGTGTTGAATCGTTACTGAATTCGCTTTTGTCAATAATTCCTCGAAATTTGAACAACTATCTTTGTATGCGATTCTCAAAGCTCTCTCATGGATTTTGTTTTATTTTCTTGTTAACCGACCTATCGTGAAACCTCCAAACAAGTGGACAGTAGCTCAACTGGGAAACGATGAAGGCGTTCATCATAACCCTCAGTTTCTCAACATCCACATAGTTTGAAATACGTGCAAGTGCATGCAGTTTCTGTCCAGCTTTTCTACAATGTGTGCTTGCATGGTTCTTGAAATCTACATTCTTATCCAGCGTTACACCTAGAAGCTTTTCTTCAACAGATTCTGTTATTGTACCGGGGGTGTCCCAAAAAAAAGTATCCGGATTTGGTCGACCCTAGCGATAAGAATATAGCGTGAATCAAACCGAAATGATTTTCAAAACATACCTCAATAGCCAACTTGAACATAGATACCTCGTTTGTTGAATTCGGTGCACTGAGAGTGAAGATATCAGTCTTCAAAGGACAAATTTGCCTCCACCTCCAAACCAGAGCTTTGGCGCTTTGGCCTAAGGGAATTCTTGAAGCTCTATGAATAAAATCAACAAAATCTGAGGACGGCACAACAGATGGGTTTTACAAAATACAGTTTATGTGAGACCGATTGTCAAGGGAGCTCCGAAATCAGCTTCATTCATCTCAATATCGACGATTTATTTTACACATACTATTCACCGGTGAAAGTACTCCCTTGAGCATCAATACACTTTTGAAATCGTCGAATCATTCCTTGAAAAGAATTGTTTATTAGATCTCTCGGGGGCCACGACAGGAAGGTCTGGAGATACGCGATGATCAACCTGATCTCGAGAGGTATGATAACAAATTCTTTTCAAGGAATGATTCGACGATGTCAAAAGTGTGTTGATGCTCAAGGGAGTACTTCACCGGTGAATAGTAAGTGTTAAATAAATTGTCGATATTGAGATGAATGAAGCTGATTTCGGGGCTCCCTTGACGATGGGTCTCACATGAACTGTATTTTGGAAAACACATCTGTTTTGCCGTCTTCAAATTTTGTTGATTTCATTCACAGAGCTTCAAGAATTTGCTTAGGCCAAAGCGCCAAAGCTCTGGTTTGGAGGTGGAGGCAAATTTCTCCTTTGAAGATTAATATCTTCACCCTCAGTGCACCGGTATCAACAAACGAGGTATCTATGTTCAAGTTGGCTATCGAGGTATGTTTTGAAAATCATTTCGGATTGATTCACGCTATATGCTTATCGCTAGGGTCGACCAAATCCGGATACTTTTTTTTGGGACACCCGGTAGTTGCACCAATCTGCACTGATACGTCATTGTTTTTCTCCCCATTAGGCATAACATAATTACATGTATAGAGTGTTATTGTACTGAAAGGTGTCGAAGTTAATATGTATGCTCCATGTAAAACAACATAACAAGGTTTCAAGGTTATGCGTGATTTATATTTAGTGTGCATGTGATCGATGTAAAAGGTTTTGCAGAGGTAGCAGTCCTGCTACATTATTGTGTGCCCTCAGCTAAATTTGCACTGCCAACGTCAACATGCCTAATGAGTACAAAGAGCTTATTTATGTTAAGAAAGTCAGTAAATATTTTCACGCTGTAGTTGGTTCAAAGCAGGTTGACTCCTCCCTCTAACAAAGTTTCAATGTTCACTCCTGACCAAACCAATAAAATTATAATTCTGACTTGATTTCACGAGAGTTGCTTGACTGAAATGATTTAAAATGGTAATGAAAAAATGAGCAATATCTGTTAAGCAGTAAAATTTCCTCCCAACAGTTCGATTGAAGATAAAGAATTAATGAGGTTACCTTCTCCAAGAATGAACTCCACATCTCTTTCTTCAAACGTTGTCCCTTGATAAGTTCCTCTCATATGAACTACAATAGATTAAAGGATAAAAGGGTACTCATATGGATGATGTCACATGACTTGACCGATTTGCACTCGAAAGTCGGAGTTTAGGTAAAAAATCCATTGATAAAGATAATGACTCCATGCATTTTGAAAATATTTTCATTCGTTTTCTCACGGGCAATGATGCACCATGTTTGTGGATTAGAAATCAGAGTCCACTACCTCGATATAACCATAGGTTCTTCGCTGTTTCCTGATCTGGTCAAGCTTAACCAGTGCCAGAAAACAAGTTCAAATGGCTCCCACACGTCTGAACTGTTCCTTTGTAAATTTTCGTGTTGTGACTCAAACATTTCTTTTAAATTTACTATATCTTTATTCAACGGATATCTAAGTCGAGGAATGCATGGCAAACAGATAATGCTTGTAGTTTTTTTGGCAAATCTTTACTTCATCAGTGTCCTTATTTTATGATGAAACGCTGTGAGAATTCATTTCTCAACTCCCCCTGGAGATAGCGCCATCGCATTCCTTCGCAAGGATGTCGGATTAGAGTTGTGACGTTTGGTATGGTGGATGTGAAACTGGTCGAAACTGCTGACCCAGTCATATTATAAGAGAAGTTTGAAATGCGGATGAAAACTGTGTAGGAGCCATTTGAATTTGATTTCTAGTACTAGTTAGGCTTAGCCCGAAGAGAAAACAACGAAGAAACTATGGTTATATCGAAGTAATGAACTTTAATTTCGAAGCTACAAACACGGTGTATTATTTATTGCTCAAGGTTTTCTGAAATGAATCAACGATAAAGCTAAGAAGCTGATAAAATGATTTTGACAACTTTGGAATAAAGAAATCCACACTGAGATTGTCATAGACAATTATTGCCTGTCTAATTCAAAAAAACCTGTTTTTAAGACTGTGGTGTTATTGTTTTCATCTTTTGAAGCTTTTGAATAGACTGGCTCCAAGGGGCCAAGGGGTCTCTTAGCTCATGGGTTATAAAGTTGCTCACGACTGTTTTTGTTTCTGTTCTAAGTTGTATCTTTTGCAAACCAGACGTTTTTCTTTTATGTCTAAAGTACGACCAAAAGCTAGAGGGGTGTCGCCCTGATTGAGGGTATTTCACGTTGGTAGAATATTCCTGTTGAACGAAAAAATTTTCAGAACGAATCTTACCATGAACACCTTCGTAAACTCTTCACTGTTGTTGATATAGAATATATTTGTCATTGCTCATGCTGTCTTTAAGAGCGAGCTACTCGATAACAGAGTGGTCGAGAGGGCCTAAATTTCCAACGTCGCCCTGGTTGAGGGTATCCAAATTTTCACATGGTTTCAGGTAAATTTAAGATAACTTGATGCGAAAATTAGCAGCATATCAACAATTAAAGAGTTTTTGTTGTTATCAAATGTTTTCTGATTGTGTTTGCTGTGTTTCGTTATCCTAAACACTGACCTTTGTTGCCGGTTTCGTTCAAAGACTTTTCAAGCAAGCTGACATCAAGTTTTCCTCCTCCGGTGAACTGAGCGATGCTTAAATCAATTTATGATCAAAAAAATAGTTTTTACAGTCCACTGATAGAACAAACCTGTTTTTGCCCCATAATATGTCCTTTTACAGCAAATAGTAGTCGCCTGTCATCCGTTGACAATACAGATTTCGTTCAAGAGCCGGAAGATACCACAGTATCCTCAGCCAGGGCGACTTTAGGCCAATCAGACGGGGTGCGAAAAGTAGCCCGTCGTGGCGGAAGCGGATGCCATATCTCTGAATTTACGTTAAGTACTCATTCTGGACAATTGGAGCTTGGCAAGAGGCCATTTGTTTGCTGTGAAAGTTTTAACAACGTCAAGAAACCACGCAAAAAGAAAATTGTGCAAAAAAATGTGAAAGGAAAAATGGCGGATGCTTAAAGTTACATCTTAGGTGAGCTTCTTTGTGCACTTCTCCCTCTGTTTGTGGACGGAGTTTTAAGAAACACAAACAAGGAAATGTTAAGCAAATGGAGTCACGAAAATATTTTTGCACACTGTTTGGTTTTAACTAGGCCCAAACGCCTGTTATTCAGCAACAAACGCAAGAGAATTAAAATCGGTCAAAACGCGTTTGCCCTCAACCAGGGCGATACCCCTCTATGTATAGTAAAAATGTTTTTCGATGCCCTTTCGACTCTCTTTGCTTAATAGTAAAAGCTAAGGTCTCTTTCGAAAGAGGAAGAGAAGCACAACATTTCTATGAAACATTTTCGAAATTTAAACATACAGAAGGGGGTTGAAATCAATCTTCAAAAAGGCAACTTTTGGCCTACGCAGCTGTCGATGTTGAAAAGTATGTGGTTAAAAATCTTTACTCTAGCTGCATCCAAATCTGTGCCTCGTTTATTATCTCAGTAGATTTTCGTCTACATACGAAGAAATGGCCAACGGTTGGCAGAATTTGCAAAGTCTGGTTTTCTCAATAACGGGGGAAGCAGCAAGTCGCTACAACAACAAGTAAGAAGGACTTTATCACAGTGAAACTGTATCGTGCATGAAAAATTAACTCAAAGGGGAGTTTGACCGCAAGTTGTTTTTCGTGTCCATTGATGCTTTCTTTGAAAAAATATTATATTCGAGTTTTGAGCCATTCATTTTAATACTTTAGACAACAATTACATAAATGTATCGATCTCTCAAGTGGCTACATCGGCAAACGAGAAATACTGCGCTACTGCAAAGAAACACTGAAAACGTTCTTTTAAAAATTGTCAGCGTATCAAATCTAATTGTTTAATATGTAAAAAAATATGTTTTAAAGAAATCAACAACGTTTAGTATTAAAAAGTCACTTTTGGTTCAACTCCCTTGAGATAATCTCTCATACTCGATACAGTTTCATTGTGATAAAGTCCTTCTTATTTGTTGTTGTAGCGACTTGCTGATTCCCCCGTTATTGAGAAAACCAGATTTTCCAAAATCTGCTAACCCTTCGCCATTTCTTCATATGTAGACGAAAATCTACTGCATTAACAAATAAACGGAGCACAGATTTGGATACAGCTAGAGTAGAGCTTTTTAACCATATACTTTTCAACCGCAACGGCTGCGTAGGCCACAAGTTGCCTTTTTGGAGGCTTGATTTCAACCCCCTTCTGCATGTTTAAATTTCGAAAATGTTTTGTAAGAATATCACGCTTCTCTTCCTCTTTCGAAAGAGACCCTAGCTTTTACTATTAAGCAAATAGAGCCGAAATGGCATCGAAAAACGTTTTTACTCTACACAGTTTTTGGTCGTACTTTAGTTTGGCTAGGCCATGGTCTTGGAAAACATATCATTTTGGCCACTGGCGGACTGGTAGGGATCCTAGGTTCCGAAAGCAACCCAGGCCCTCAAGATCTCGTATAATCCGGTCCCTTGCTTGAGAAAAATCTAGATATGCATGCGTTTTCTGTGAGCAAGAAAATAACAGGCAACTTTACATAGATATGGCTATTGGAATCAGGATTGATAAGGATTCTACAATTAACTATCAGATCCTTTCGCATAATGCAGCTTTTGTTATCCTGCAATCTTTCTCCTGTAGCAAAGTGGACTGCCTAATGCTGAGAAATTTTTCGATGCACCCTTTGCTCGGTTTGCTATAATGCTAGCACGTGGTTGGGAAAGTCGTTTCAAGCCAATTTTTTCCAACAAGAAACCATCAAAGAATTTTCAAGGCTTCGATTTTAGGGGTAGGCAAGCATTGCATTATGAGAATCGTTCCTAGACAAAGGAAAGGGTACATATTAAACATTTCTCAGGGTGTTGATTTGATGGGAACGACGATTGTCCTGGATACTCCGTTAGAACAGAAGAGGCAAAGGTGGGGCATAGGTTGGCAAGAACTTTTCTGAGAAAAGCTTGAGGGAGATGACGCAATAGCAAGATTTTGGTAACGGCCTTGGCTTACGTGATGACATATTTTAGTGCTCTTGTGCTCTTTTGGTTTGAAGCTAGAGGACATTTTCTTATGAAGGACATTGGCTTTTCTTATGAAGCGTTAACACTCATTAACGATTACCTCACAAAAAGACAACAGAGAGTCAAGGTAAATCCTTCAGTTCTTGGAAGGACCTAACACGAGGTATCCCTCAAGGATCAGTCTTAGGCCCTCTGTTGTTCAACATATACATCAATGATATCTTAATTTTTCTTCAAAAGTCAGATATCTGTAATTATGCAGATGATACCAAATCTATGCTTGCGATAAGAACCTGGACAACATAACTCATAACCTTGAAAATGACTGTAATGAAGCATTAAAATGATTTGCCAACAACTTCATGAAACTAAATGCAGATAAATGTCATCTTTTGGTAATAGGGCACAGATGTGATAATCCAGTTGCTGTTAAAATTGGAAATGCTGAAGTCGTTAATAGCTCTGAAGAGAAATTACTTCGAGTTTATATTGATAAAAAACTCTCCATTGACCACCACGTCTCCAAATTGGCAAAAAGCCAGAAATATACGAATAACGCCAGAAGTTTCCAGAGAAAGTTTATAGTCGCCTTCGTCACAAATTTCAACATTGTTTGACCAGATTAGCAACATTGTTTGACCATTGTCTGACCAGAAACTGAATCAAAATCAAGCCATTGACCAACAGAAACGAGGGCAATCTGACCTGGTCAGCTATTGCTATTCCACTTTTACACCTCATAGCTGTGGAGCTTAAAAAGGGCTTTTTCTCGAATAAATTGACTTGCTCTATCCTGAACGGCACTCCTACGTTATTTGAGCCTATTTTCAAAAATTTGCATTCATAATGACTGAAATACCGGATGTCCCCAAAAAGTACCGAGCCCGAAAAATCACCTACATTTGATTACAAGATAAGGCTAATCTTCAAATGTTTTCTTTGGGAAGACGATCAAAGAACAAATCATTTCCCATGCATAGCTGAACTTGTCATTGGCTCTTTTTAGGGCTTACTGGCTTTGAATCATATTGCAAAAGCTCTGAGAATTACTCTTGATCAGTTTATTTATGTATGTTAAGCTTGATTTGACCATAAAAGATGGAGCGGACAGGAAGCTATTGCTTCAGTTAAAAAGCATTAACAGAAGATCTCTATGCTAGCAAAGGGTCCGTCACTGAGTATGGGAAAGGTGCTGCCAGCATTCTATTTGGCAAAACTAATAACAAAGAAAGAAAATACTGTGCCTTACGCTTGACTTGTGCATCTTCCTTTGGCTTTTTGTACCCTTCCCCTGCAGTCATCACTTTCTTCATGACACCTCCATCATGAGTTACATCCTCATCTTTCCAATAAAATAATTCAATTTCAAAGATCAAAGTTGCATTGGCAGGTATCTTCGGTGGAGAGCCAGGTTCCCCATAGGCGTAACTGGGAGAACATTTCAGCATGCACACTTCTCCTTTCCTCATTGTTGCAACTCCTACATCCCATCCTTTGATAACTGCACCTGTATGGACAAGCATAACAATTTGGTTGTTGGGTGAGAAAAACAGGGCAAAACAAAAAACTTACTCATTAAAACTAGTCCAGTAAATCTAGCGCCTGGCCTTGAAACAATTGCAACAAAAATGATCTTTGCAGGATCTAATAGTTTAAACAGTGCTACCACTGGGCTCGAATCTTTGCAAAACTTTAAAATTAAATGCGTAAAATGTTGTTGCCTAATTCTTTGAACCGTAAATATCGAAGGAGACTTGGGGTCAATTGCCGTAATTCCAGAGAGAGCATTTTGATATCATCATTATTTTTGAAATTACGGCGTTTCTACGATACGTGAAGAGTTGTACGAAGGGGGTATTGGAAGTTTTGCCAAAGATTTGAAGCACCATAAATTATAAATTGATTGAGAAAGACAAAATGACCAATACAAGAAATACTCAGTTTTCTAATGATAAACAGGATGGTAGCAAGCAAAAGTCTGTAGCTTTTATAGTTTATAATTTAGCATTTTTTATGATGTCCCATGTCACAACTTCAGAAGAAGCAGAAATTTTAATGCAGCAACTCTGAATAATGATGATGTCAGCAATGCTCTCTCTGGGATTCTGGCAAATGACCTCAAGTTCCCTTCAATTTATTCAGTTGAAAGAATTACGCAATAAAATTTTACGCAATTGACTTTAACCCCATTTTAACCGGGGGCGTTTTTCGCCCCCCTCCCGAACTTCTTTTAATAGCTCCTGAACGATGATAGCTATAGCACTGAAACTTGCTGACTTTTCCTAAAATTTAACTGGATATCAGAAAATAAAATTTTCAATGCCTATTGTTAGACCACGTGACCGCCAGATGCCCATATTTGGAGAGTGGTCACAAAGAAAATCGTGAAAACTGCTCTAGTTTCTTTATTTTGTGCTGAATCTCGTCAATACATATACCATTCGATTTGTCTCGATGAGTACTTTCATTTGATATATAATTTATCTATATTTGCTGACGTCAGCAATTTATAATTTCTATGACGTCATACATCTTTATGACGTCATATTTCTAATGAATTAGCAATTCATATATGAAAAATCATGTAATAACTTGAAATATTGATAAAACTATTTGATTTCACCCAAATTATGTGAAATTGATTATGTTTAAGCATTATTATCGAGGAAACAGTTTTGCATTGAATCAAATTACCGTTATTTATTTAGTTAATTAATTAGGAACCACGAATATTCATACAAAACTGAATGAAATTTCAAACTAAGGCTATCAAGTAAGTATTTGGATAGTTTTTAGCCGAATTTAGCCAGTTATTTTATGTAAATATACTGTTTTTTCCTGATAGCTCAATTTCGTCAAAATTTGCCCTAGTTTTGGTTGCCTAGCAACCAATCACGTGATTAAGAATTATTTAATGCTATTTTTGGATTCTCCTTTGTTTAATCATAACACAGTGCAAGTTTCATTGTCATAGCTATTATAGTTCTGAAGATAATTAGGGGGCGAAAAACGCCCCCCCCCGGCAGAAAATCACTTTTTTTCACCCGGTTAAAATAGGGTTAAGCGTTTTGGAAAGATTCAAGGCCTATGGTAAGAGATCCTAAAGTCTAAGAAAATCGAAGCATCGGAAGATCAAGAAAATTGACATTTTTCATGGGGTAATTCACCATGTTCCATGTTTTAGACTTTTGGCATGGTATAAAGTGCGGACCATTGCGACAGAGAAAGATTGGAGATTCTTTTCACTGTAAGGGTTCCTAAGGTAAAAATACTATGAATTCTAGAATCAGCCTTGGATTTCGAGGCCCCTCATGTTGATATGTTTGAAACCTTGTTTCTATAAATTTGAAAAGCAGGCATGACAGTGTGACATTCCATCTAAAAACTTACAATACATATTACCTAATACCACTACTTACAAAATACTATACCCTACCACAAAAACAATACCATTTGGAGCTAAAAACTACGTCTACCAAATGGCAAGAAAAAACTGAAAACACAAACATAGCACTACACGTTAGAATTGGGAGACAACGATTGCACATAAATTACACGTAACTGCTAACACATAACTACTCTAAATTTCTAATCAAAACGACCAGTTTCATGAATAAAACGGAGCGTTAAAAGAAGTATACAGTAAAAACCCGCGTATAAGAACCTGCAATTTTGCAAGTCAGCCTGATTAGGTTCTTATGTATTGAGTATTTAGTAGGAAATAAGGCTGCTCAGGTTCTTAAATTGGTTCTTAATTCATTCAGGGCTTCCAGGTATTTCTTTTGTTCAGATTGAAACTTCAAGCCCATTATTTGCTGTCAGTTGAGAGACACCTAAGTTCATGAGGTCTTATTCAAAACATCACTTCGTGGAAGAATAAAGAAATTTTACAGAATACAATGAAAAGCTTTCAAAGCATCTTTAGAGCTCTTTGCAATTTGCACATGTTGCAGAATCAGTATGTATAGGCTCAATGACAAAGCAACCAGAGTTTGATTTAGTTTGTTGATCTCCACGAATAAGAACCTATTTTAAACTGCAGGCTGAATGGGTTCTTATATACTAGGGGTTTAATTTCAGAATTTTCAGCCTGTAGGTTCTTAATCACTAGGTTCTTATACGCGGGTTTTTACTGTATCCTTATTGAGACTATCGGGAAAATCTTTATCACCGTACAATAAAATCTGCATTAGAAACTCGTTTGAAAGATCGGTATGTCCAAGTGGTCGTAATAAAGCGGAGACTCCAGCGAGAAGATCCCTACGTGGTACTTCCAGAGAGGGGCAGAGCAACAAAAAGTGCTCCGTATCCTCAATGACATCGTTGGTAGGGCACATTGGGTTTATAGTGTCTCTGAAAATGTGTTTGAATTTGTGAAAATTCAGTTTACTGAGACCAACCCTAAGTTGAGTAAGATACGATAGCCCTGTTGGATCATGTATCCGAAAGACAGATTTTGGCAAAGGGCGAATTTTGGACAACAGTTTGGTCTTAAATGCATCGATAGAAGGAGCGTGTCTAATTTCTGCATCAAGCTCATTCCATTCTGATAGACAGTGAGGATAAATGGTGGATTGAAAATTTTCTGTCCTTGTCCTTATTCGCCCGACGGCATCCTGCTTGCGAAGACAGTATCGTGACTGCAGTAGTGGTGCATGCATGTCAGTGTCTTTCTTTGGGAGCACTCCAGACAGTATTTCTTCATGCATGCATCTATGATAGAGCTCTTGCTATGTTCTTCTGCAACTGCTGATGTTTCAGACCTACACTTGAATCTCAGGCTCCGATCACAACAGAATGCAATTGTTCAGTTTTCGCATGGCTCCATTCCAAAACCCCATAAACTGCAATGCTCCTAATGCCCATGGCTCGCATCCACACAGGACTGCCGCAATAACACCATTCTGCTCCAAAGAGTAAAACACTAAAAGGAGCTAAAAAGACCCCACTCACAAAGGGGCACAATCGGAATATTGAAATAGTCCGGTACAAGCCATGGTACAAGCAAAAGGGATTATTCTGGAAGGCGCTAGGTTTGATAAACACAGCAGATGTAAAAATCGAAATATAAACCTATTATGTGCCACTTCATTCAAGCATTTTGTGGAACATTTTGCATGGGTTGCGTCGACCAATCAGGTCGGTCTGTCAGTTAATCTAGGGCTCTCCTGAACATATCCTTCCCTTCCACTTTGCCAGGCATACAAGAACATGCAGCATCACCGGCTCTTTTATCCTGTTTGATCTATGAATGTGCGACATCTTCAATTTCTACAATATTTTATTGGCTAAGAGTAGACTCAGGTCTACTCGTAAGATAGAGATTTCTACATAAAGGAAATGACTTTCAGGTTCTTCCTCATCATTCCTCATTTCTCCAGCAATGCCCTTTGAGTCGCATTCTTCATTCCCTTGTTGCTACGATGGTTGGAAATGTCAACAAAGGAATTCCTAATTTGTGACATTTGTTCATTTAGAGATGAAACTGGCGAGTAGTAGTTGCTCCATGCCAAGAAACTACAGTACAAATCATAAGAACGTACTAAGAAAATCATGAAAATCAACCGGGTCCGTAGAATAAACGTATTATTATATAAGAAACTGAGAATTTTGGCCAGTACTGAAAGTTTCTTAGAATTATCAGATTTTCAATGCTCGGAATTTCTTACCAGTTTCTAGGCTAAATAACAGTCTTTATGTTCACTACCTTTTCCCTCGTGAACATTCAAATCCAAGTTATTTCAAGCCTCTCTAATATTTAGACATTACTCAAGTACATTCCAAGTAATATGATACAGGAAAGCAGTGGAATGAATTAAAATTATGTTCAGGGTTTCCTTTGTCAAAAATGAATGGTTTGTTAAGTTATACTTTTCCAGTATTGGAATTTCTTAGTTTTGTGGCGATCTGAGAGCTGAGTTTCTCATAAGCAGTCTCTCATTAAAAAGATACGTGTAGCAGGCAGCATCGCACTGTTAATCAAAAAAGACCAATTGTTTCAGAGTTTCATGCACTGTTAATCAAAAAAGACCAAACGAAAACCAGTGGCGAGAAAATAAGCATCCAAGGAAAGACTATTGAGTCAGAAGATTCAGTCAAGCTTCTCGGAGTTCAGCTAGACTATAAACTAAATTTTGATCCACACATTTCAGAGCTTTGTAGAAAAGCTGCAACTCAACTTAAAGACAAATGACGGATATATAGCGGCAAGTTTAAAAATAGAACAAAACTTGGGCGCCTGCCATCATTTGTCCAATTGTTTTGATATAATCTCTGGAGATCATCAAATACAATAATAGAATACAATAGTCAAAATCTAGATTTCCCAGGGCCCTGATTTAAGTTGTCTTAGATTATGTCTTATAACGCCTACAAAAAGAGCAAAAGATGGCCGCCTGCCATCACTTGTCCCATTGTTTTTGACAGTCTTTTGAGATCATAAAATATATAGGAATACAATAGGCTATTTTTAGATTGCCCAGGCCCCTGATTTAAGTCGCCTTATATCTCCGTCATTTGTCTTTAATGTTCTAAGGAGGCTTCGATCTTATATTGGTTTCGAAGAGAGAAAAGTCCTTGTTCAGAGCTTTGTTTATTCAAATTTCAATTACTGTCCTTTAGTGTGGCATTTCTGTTCATCAAAATCCACGCACAAAATCGAAAAGATACAAGAACGTCCACTTAGATTTCTTTATAATGATCACGGCAGTTCGTATAATGATCTTCTACTGAAGTCGCAACGATGTACGATGCATGTTTCCCGACTTAGATCTCTTTCTTTGGAAATTTTTAAAACTTTGCACAATTTGAATCCATCCTTCATGAAAGATATTTTTCAAATTAGAACCTCGAACTATTCTTCGCAAAATCCTAATAATCTTATTCACTACAGGCCAAATCAGGTTACTTTCGGTACAAATAGTCTTAAATCCTTGGGACCTCGGATTTGGAACTGCTTACCAGAGGAGTTAAAATCTGTGAACAGCCTCAATATATTCAAAAGCTTAATAACTCAATGGAATGGTCCAACATGCAACTGCAATGCCTGTCGTTTTATTGTAAATATTGTATAAACTGCATTGAAAATAATTATTAGTTTTATTTCTTTTTTTATTAATTGTGTCCATCGATTTTGATTAGTTCGCTTGTACATACGTATATAGCTGACTAGAAAAACAGTATTTTTGTAAAAATAAATCGATGTAAAATAAAGTCACAACAACAACATCGCACTCCCCGTAGATAGTTTTGTGTGCGGCTGTTTCATCTAAGTCCAGCAGATAGAGATTTAAAACGAATTACAACAAAAAATATTTACAAGATTTGTTAGCTTCAACTATAGGAAAATCTAAACATTAAAAATCTTTACATTATGCTCTTCTCAAATGCAGTCTTGCTGCACTTTCAATGAAGAATATTTTTAATTGTTAAATTTCCAAGGGTCCGCATTTTATATGTTGCCCGCTTTCAATTATGAAATCGACGAGGTCTGATTTTCTTATCTTGAAACGTGGAACATGATGAACACCCTTCAAAATACATCAAATTTCGTGGTCTTCTGATGCTTAGATTTTGTTAGACCTTTGATATGCTAGGAAGTAACTATTGAAGAATGGTTTGCAGCAAGAAAAAATTCTGTTCCACTAAAATTTGCCTTTCAGTTTCATTTACTGGATTAATCCAACAGCTCTATTTGGCTAGCGTTTTTTACGCCCAATTCAAGTCAAGTGATCAGTGCAACCTCTTGGAAAAACATTTGGGGATTACTGTAACAGATAAACAGGCCAATACCAAAATACCGAAGGAATCATGAATTCAAACTTGTGAACACCGATTTTGGGCTTAGAAACCTGTCCAAATCAGATGTAACCAGGGGCATGTTCAAACTTTGGCTGTGCAGTCACATTTTTTGATGACGTATAAACTTGAGTATATGTTTTGCATAGAGGACAAGAAGACTTTCCAGTCACATTATCATCTTTTTTATGTTGAAAAGTGAATTTTGCATGATGTCAGTTATCCAATGATGTCATAAACTGAACTTTTTTGAGAAGAATGGCAGCCTAAACTTATCGGTCATTTTATCTAAACTGGCTATGTCGATTCAAAATCTGATGATGATGACGAAAAAGCAACGTGCGTTTTTACGCGTTTTTACACCATGCTATTTTCATGTTGTACTGCTCATCCTACAACAAGGAGAGAATCGCATTACTTAAAATATCATTTCTGGGCAAAATAACTATTCATTGACATTCGGAATCTACATCGGCCAATTCAGCAATAATGACTACAAAAATTTCAGCTACAATGATTCTACCAGGTGAGTCAGAAAAACGTGGGGCATTTGGAGGACTGTGACATCGCATTTAGCCACCCGATTGTCGTGAAATAATCCTTCCCGTGCAGCAAAGAGTCTAACTTAGATCTTAAACCTTTCCCCATCGAAATCAGTCATTTGTGCATTAATTAAAAAGGATTTTCTTCCTAAGAACTTGCATGAGAGGCTTGATAAAACTGGTGAAATCTTTTGCCAATTCCCTTCCGCATTTTATCTTGGCAAGAGTTACAGGTACATGTGGTATTATCAGGGAAGAATGAAATAATTAGGATATAGTATTTTCTCTCCTGGGATGTCTTATCATAACTCGCCCTTAGTGGAAATCTGTGAATCTGTCAGCGTCATTGAAGTTGGCACACCACTTTTTCAAAGAATGATGGCACCGTAATGCTCTTTTGGTCTGAACAATGAAGATAAACCAAATGACCTCTATCGAGACCTCTATCTTGTGGGTGATAACCGTATGGTGTTAAGAGTCCTTCCTAGGGCCGTCGCGACGTGGGGGTGTGGGGGGTGTGACACCCCCCTGAAAAAAGCATCAGTCGGCAAATGAACCCTCAAACCTGCATTTTTTGGCAAAAGAACAGTGAGTTATTGTATGACTAATAAAGTTAGAACAGAATTAAATCACAAAAGCAGTGTAAACTATTGTTTGCAATCTTTGGTAACATAAATAGTTTCTTTGATCTTATTCCCAAAACAAAATTATTTTTACGACAGAAAGGAAATGAGTAACGAGGGAATCAAAGTGTTTGCGCCTCATAAGAATGTGTCATATTTCGACAATGATGTTCAAGCACAGGATACGTCTTTCTTGTTGTTCTTTGTCTTGAAATTCTTACTTGCCAACTTGACGATATTTAGGCCCCGTTTACACGAGATCGGATCCAAATGGATCCGTACCCAAACTGTAAAAGATAGGCCTTGCGTTTACACGGGACTCAACGGATCCGAACCCATTTGGATCTGCTATCCGTACCCAAACGGGATCACTTTCGAAAGAAAACGGGATCGTTTGGATCTGCTATCGGATCCAAACCGGATCACGTTTGCGAGGGGTTTATCACTCCTCCGAAAAGGCGTACGAGATTTTTTAAAACAATAGGATTTTTAGGAATTTTTTATGGATTTTTCTTGAAAACAAAAGGATCTTTGCAAAAGGTGTACGAGATTTTTATAGAGTGATACGCCCCTCGCACGTTTGGATCCGATACCAAAAAGGTCTCGTGTGAACGGGTGGGATCGGATCCAAACTGGTACGGATAGGAAGTTACACTTCCTAAAATCCTTTGTTGACATTTCGAAGAGGGGAATCAGAGATGTAACAAAGTCTATTAGAGTGCAAAATTTCAAAGGATCGGACTGAAGTGGGAGAAAAGCTTTACTAGAGCGCTGCTAAGAGTTCATAAAATTCAAATGGATCCGATACCGTGTAAACGCCAACAGTTCTGGATCCGATCCCGTGTAAACGGGGCCTTAATTTCTGGTCGATGTTCGGGCTGATTTTGTTGGGCAAAAGTCAGAAGGAGCAAAATGAGTGGCAGTACTACTACCGATGTCACCAGAAAACGAAAACGTGTGAAACTGAAATGTCTTGTGTGTGGTAGAGCTTTCGACGACAACCATAGAAAAGATGACAACGAGAGATTCCACCCAGAACATGAAAGGGAAAACAGGTTGGTGCCGTTCGAAACATTGGGAACAGCAATTGGAAATCAACAGACTATTTGCAATTTGCTTTAATTCTGAAAGCTAGTATCTAAGCAAAAGATCTTCTTCATGTATACCAAGTAGAGCATGGTGTAAAAATCGAGTTAAGAGAGCTGAGAACCAATGAATAAAGACGCTTCTCAGACATGACTAGTTCTAATGACCACACCCAATGACCACGCCCTTTGTCGGCAAATTTAGACCATTACACCCCCCTTGCAAAGCTTCCTTCGCGACGGCCCTGGTCCTTCCTGACATTGGTACTTAAACGAAGTCCCAGGGTCCGGTTTTTACTGTATGCCAGGTAGGCCAGCTTTAAGAATTCAACGTAAGGCCATATCAACTAACTGCCATAACGCCACATTAACTATCAATTTACTTAGTTGATTCTCATCAACCCTTGCATGACATTTTGATGCCACCTCAAATTTCTAGTTTCCATATAAATGTATCATCCCTCATATATTTAAACATGGTAAACATCATAAATTTAGTATTGCCCAATTTTACGAAATTAAATAATACACCCTTCTCTAGTTTTCTGTTTACCACATAGCAACACCAGTAGCGGACGCTACTTGTTAATAGGTACCGGCGAGGGGTGAATCACGAGCGGAAATCTCGTACACCTATGTCAGAAATCCAAAATGAAATCCGGAAATCCTTTGAAAATCCTGGAAATCCCACAAATCCCTCTTCAACTTAAGAAAATCCCTAGAAATCCAATGAAATCCCTAGAAATTTGAAGAAATCTCCCAAATCTTTGAGAAATCTGACGAAATCTTGGAAAATCTTCCACAAAATTTCGTAGAAAACGTACGAAAAATCTCCAATAATTAAGAACAATCCACTGAAAGCGTTCATATCTTGGCACTCTGCAAGGTTATATTTCATCCAACAATGATAACAACAACAACAGCAACAACAACAACGAACGAAGGTCGGAAGAACTTATCAGTTTTGGAATCAGAGGGTGCTGGCGGTCTTTCTTCCTGCTGCTGTTATTCTCTGGAACAACCGACTAAAATGTCTGCAAAGGTGCATGAATAGTAAAGCCTTGTAAGTAATTAGCTCTCATTACTACAATTGATAAATTGGATAAGGTTTGTTTACAGGCCCTTTACACCCATTTCAAGTCATGTGATCAATCTCTTCATAAAAAACAACCTTTGATTTCACTAACTTATTTGGTCTCATGCAAAGTTGTGTCATGAATACAAGAAAATTGGAACATATTGAAACTTCCCAAGAGTATGGACACATGATTGAAATAAGTAAAATAAAACTTAGCCAATTAGCCGATTAGGTTGTCGGTCGGTCTACTGGTTGCCTGAATGAGAGGCTCTTAACAGATCATTTGTATACGTCATGGTATCTTACTTCAAAACGAGGTTAGTTAAAAAAGATGCTTCGCGTTGCTCACAAAAATACACTTTAAAGTAAAAACTGAACAGAAGTCCTTGAAAAGCCTTCGTCATTGCTGTGAAAAGGATAAATTTTGCAAACATATCTTTCATTGTCAAACCTTTTGAAATCCCACAAATCCAGGGAAATCCCACCAGAAATCCAGAAATCCCTTCGAAATTTTGAGGGATTTCAGAAATCTGGGAAATCTCGTACGCTATTTTGGCTCGTGATTCACCCCTCGGGTACCGGGGTGCGATCAGCCCCAGTGTTGGAGAGAACAACGATCCTTTGTTCAAAAACAATAGAAATAAACAATGCATTTTACTGAAACAATAGCTTTGCCTCCCTCCCTCAAATATTTGGCAAAGTGTCCACCACTGAACAACTCTCATGGAGGAGAAGCACATCTTTGATCTTACGTGCAATAACGCACAGGAGACTACATGATGGGAACTGACATTGTGCTGAGACTCACGACATAGTCCCTGATATCGCAAAAATAACAACAACAACAATAACAACAACAACATTTTTTATTTCCATCAGTCTATCAATAGCGATAACTACGAATATGCAATCAGTGAAATTCTGCTGACCTAATTGGCGTTCTTTTTCTTTTTGAAAGCAATGATCGAAAACGGGAGGACCAAACAGCTACACAATGGGCTAGAGGCTGACATCCGAAAATTGTGAAGTTCTCGAAAAATCAAAAAGTTGAACAACTGGGCTTAAGTGTGCTTTTTAAAGTTTTCAATTATTTTGTGTTAACGCAGAGTTGTAGATATTTGAATCTTAGAAAATTGCACAAATTTCAAAATGTTACACCCAGCTTTCTAGTGGCACAGAATGCGGATAAATGTTTTTCGGCTAGAATGTGTTGCAGAGTGTTTGATCGCCATTACCCAGAGGGGTGTCTCAAAAAAATTATTCGACGTTTGATCAAATATTGAAGCATAACAATAAGATGAACTGGGTCATCGAAAGGTAACCCTGTCCCTAAGATTTTCAAATAATTCTAAAGACCAGAATCTTGCAAATCTGTTAAAAATTCAGTAAATTACGAGCTCTCAAAGATATAAAATGTGTGACAGCTGAAACCAGATTACCTGTAATACAAAAAAGCCCGAACATTGAGGTAAAAGAAGATAATTCAATGCCATACCTCTCCATTGATATCACAGCAAACCAAATAAAAGTTCTAAAGTAATTTTTTAATCCTTACAATCATTGTCAAAATTTGCTTACATGTAGCCAAAAACAGTAGTTCAAAAAAATAATCGGCGACACACTGAATCTTTTCCTCAAAGCAGTCATACGCTTGAAAGTTAGGTTATCGAAAACCTGCCCCAGTCCAATTGGGTTTGCCCTGAAACAATTGAGAAACAACACAAGCCATGGACCATGGGACTCTTACCTAAAATGCCATTTAGATGCCTCTGGCTTCAGCTTTCGCACAAATGTGTACGCCATGAATTTTTATCGGATTTGCAAGATTCTGGAGTCAAAAATTAATTCAAAATCTCAGGAAATGGGGTTACTTAACCAAGTGCCCATTCAGGATATCATAAGGGACCAGTCATTATTAATGGTGGGGGGGGGGGGTGGGGCGGAAGATATTAAGGGGGGTCACCAATAATTTTTCTGCCTAGATGAGGGGGGCCAGATCGAAAATCAGACAGCGAGAGGGGGGCCATGAAAAACACTCAGTCAAAATTGACAAGTATCTTTTTCAGAAATAAATAACAGTTCACATTATTATTATACAAGTACAGCTTTTTCTTGTACTCTTGAATCTGATGGCTGATCTTGCCAAAAAACAACCTGGATTGTCCGCTGCTTTCAACTCTGTTTGTTTTGCTGAACTTTGCTTTCTAACCTCTGCAACATTTGTCCTCTTTGCAATTGCTTTCTGCACCGAAGTGGAAACTATGGGGAGTTGGAGAGGTGACTGCCCTCCCTCTCACAATTCAGGAATACTTGGACATTTTCTTTGAACGGTAAGAAATTTGTTACGTGGGACTGAAAGTGCACTGAACGAGAAGAAGGTGTTAAGAAACAAGTCACCATCGAGAACAGGAAAAGTTCCTATCTTGAAAAAGCATGGAGTTGGACATAGTTAGGAAAGGGTTAGCAGTATTTCTCAGAGATATTGGAATGTGACTGAGACAGGCGCTCTAAGCCAATGTAAAGGAAGTCCTTAAAAAATTTCGTTGAGGAGCAGGCAAAAATAGAATTGTGATAAGCATCCTAAGACAAAGCAGCAGTCCTTCATGCAAAAGTTTTTAAACATGTTACTCATTACAGTACATGCTACCCCCCATTTTCTTTGTTACTCATGCTTATCAAATTTTCGGCGTTTGTTCTGGCAAAGAAGTTGAAAGAGGTCTTCCAAGCCAATGTATTATGTTGTGTTTACTCTAAACAGAGAATCTGTTCTAAACCTTCCTTGGGATGCTAGTTTATAAAGATTGTGACAAAATTTTCCACAATAGCAATTCATGGGGTTGCGAGAGGCAATCTAAGCAAAAGTAGAAAGCATGTCGTCAGAAATTTTCTGGGAGCTTCGCCCCCAGACTCTATAGTGCTTGGATCTGTTTTTTGCAATATGTTCTTGCCTGTTTCTATCAACTGGTGAGTATGAATAGTTTTAAAATCTGATATTGGCACATTTTAAGGGCCCTGATTATGTCAGGTCTTTCAGCAATACACCTCAAAATGAAAGCGTTATCCTCCGAATCGGCAAATTGATGCGCTTGTCCTTCCACTCAAAAGCTGAATTGCCGCAAGTGGTGGATCCCCTTCTCAAGATTTTACCAATTCCCATCTTTTGGGTATGAAAACTGACGGAAACTAGGCTTCATATATCTGAACAGTTTTCTGTCCTAATCTCCCATAAGCGTACGAGGCGAGAAATTTCCAGAAATCAGCCCCATTCGGGCAAACCTTTGTCCTCAGTCGCGCAAAAATGTTGGCAAACGATTAGCTTTGTGTCGCGCAGCCCCCCTAGATTTTTCCTTCCCGTACGCTTATGTAATCTCCATCTCAAGTCTCTGTGATATAATAGTAGCATCGTGGTTCATCAGGTCATACGAACTCATATAACATCTTTCTACTTTTTAGGGGGGGGGCTCCAAAAACTTATACTTAGATTTAGGGGGGCCACATTTTAGTTGCATGAAACCAAGGGGGGGTCAAGGAAAAAATCACACTGTTCCAAAAATCATACGTAATTTATATAAGTTAAAACGAGCTGAAACGACCTGGAACGACCTGAAACGAGATGAAACGACCTGAAACGACCTGAAACCATCTGAAACGAGCTGTCCAAATCGGGATCGAGGCTGAAACGACTTGAAACGACCTGATTATCCTAGCAACGAGGTGTAGGTGTCAGGGGAGTACTTTTGTTCTCTACGTATTGTCGCATTCTCTTTAAGAAACGATAGTAGTAAATCTAAGGGGATTCCTTTTTTTCGCTTTGTATTGTTGCATTCTCTATCAGAAACAAAAGAAACGAATCTTAAAGCTTTACTATCGCTATAAATATATTCCCAGCCTCGCTTTGTCAGTTGTCTTCTAACGCCATGAGAGACGGTCGTCAGGTCTCCTTGTTTTCCTTGCCATGGGAAGTTACACCTTGTTGATCTTCAAAGAACTTCAAAGGGAAACCGCGCTAGTCCTCATGACCGAACGATACATGCGAGGCTGCCAACTGAATTATTGGCTGCCAATAACTGAGGCGCGGTTTATATAGCGATAATAAAGCTTTAATGGATTCTCTTTCTTTTCTACGTATTCTCTTCAAGAAGCGACAGTGATAGTCTTAGGGGAGTCCCTTTGTTCTCCAGGTATTGTCGTTAAGAAACGAACGAAACAAAGTTTGGGGGGGTTCTTTGAAAGCATAGTTGGCAGTCGTGTTGGAGGGGCAAATAAATTCTCAAATTGACGTACGCGATTTTGTGATTTTAGAATCGCGTGATTTCTTTCCGTACTTTTTGACGAACGGAAGTTCTGTCTATGGGAGGGGGAGAATCTTCGTGTGCACCTTCCCTTCTTTGTCATGGGCTAACAGGAGTTGTTAAGCCAATAAGAAGCCTTAGACGGAAACGAGGTCAAAACTTGTTGTGCATAATACTTCTGGAGATGTATGACAATTTGAACGTTAGCGCTGCAGCGGTTTGAACAGGAGCGGGTGCTGCGAAAAATTTTATGGCAATGTCCGCGCGATGAACTTTATCGGATAAAATAGGTTCATGAAGAATTGATGAATTTCTGAGATGAGAGTGATCGCTGCGGCCGATCTTTGGGCACCTTGAGAGCAGAAACTAGTTCAACTTCCATCGCGGCGACTCTTGAGATCGCTTCCCAAAGAAGAAATTATTGTCGCAGCCAGGTCGCAGCGCTGACACGCTTAAAACACCGTGCGCTCGTTGGGAATCTTAGCCAATACGACGCAGGAAGACTCCACCATAGCCACATTGCACAAACAACAGCGAAAGAACGAAGGTACGTCTCTCGTCTTTTATCACTAAATTTATCAAGCAGCTTATTCGTAGCTGCTTAAAATCATTTTATTTTTTGCTTTAACATATCTATTTCAATTCAAGCCTAGCATTTTTAATTTTCTCTCCATTTCATTCATATCACGGCCGATTTTGCTCATTCATTCATTTCACATATTTAAGGAGGGTAGCCCTTCAGCAATGCTGATTTTCAAGGGGCCCTCCATTACAAAACTTACAAAATTAAATACTTTTATAACCTAAACTAATACAATGCAATTTCAAATACAATAATGAAAACCCTATGATCTAAAATAAATATTTACAATAAAAGAAAATCCATATGGCAAATACAGTATTAAAAGCTAGCTTTCCCTATATACATTGTTTAAATCTATTGAGGGAGGATGCTAGCTTGAAATAAAATGCATACAAAGGGGTTACGCTCTTTTGCTTCAAAGGTAGCTTAGGCCTTCAAAGGGGTAGGCCTACTAGGCCAGCCTTCCCCACCTGATATATTTTTGTCTGGCGAGCTTTGGTATTCAGTTTCTTTTTGTAATGTTTTGCACAATCTTTCGCTTTAGATACTTGATTTTTAATTATATATCCACTCAATTATGTGTTCATATTTTTTCAGAACTGCATGCAGAATAATGTATCATGGCATGGATTACCAGGGGCGGATCCAGACTATAGCAATCGTTGCTCGAGCATAAGTCAGATTCTCAGAAACAACAATTCAGTATTCAATATTTCTTTCAGAATATTATTGCAAATAAGCAATTCTAATTCGTCTTAAATGTTTGTATCATCATTGAATTGTGTGCGCAAGAGCGTAACCCCTTTGTATGCATTTTATTTCATATGTACGTCATCACCTATTTATAAGCCATCGCCCCGTGAAGAAACATTTTGCTTCGTGCTTCGCTTTGTGAAAACATTTTACTGACCAGCATGGCCCTGAAATCATTGCCATTTTCTTCACTATATTCCAGAGCATAGGTGGGTCCGAATGTTATTGAAGCAGTTGCCCATACATTTCATCAGCATAGGTCTGCAAGCCAATGAGCGACCAGCTTTGCTTGACAAATTTTTGGCGCGAGCATAGGTGGAATTTGAAGTAACGAATAAGGAGCCGAGTTGACTTATGCTCAAATTCATTTGTCCAATCGAAATCAAAGTTGACCTATGCAATTGTTGTTCAAGTATCCAATGGAAATCGGAGTTGACCTATGCAATTGTTGTAAGACCAAAACAAAGAGACTTGGATTGCACGGTGAGGTCATAGTCTAACAATTGACAGGCCTCTGAAGGAATGGATGTCAACAGCACACGGTGTTGCCGCTTTACAAAAAATATCTTGTGTTACTAAACATGAAAATTGAGAACTTAAAGGGAAGAGAGAAGACTCGAGACTACTTGGGACTTGTGTAAGACAACTTGTTGCAGCTGCTAAGATCGAATACCCACCACGATTATGGACCTATCTTCACTCCCACTGTTGATCTGTGGTAATAGGCCTAGGCAATCGATTTCAGAATCTGCAGCAACAATTATTTCCACCGAGCCATAATGGTCCAAAGCTAATGTGTTGCGAGTAAGAGGTATGATATTTTACATTAAAGTTTACGATCTTTTTGCTAACTGCTCAAATTCCATAAAGTTATTTGAGCTCAGTAGAGTACAGTATCTCAAGTTGTGTTACTAGGCGCCTGTGGTATTCGAAATATGTGATCATTTACAGGCCCGTCGGAAGCGGGGGGGGGGCTGGGGGGCTTCAGCCCCCCCAATAATTTGCAGAAGTTTGATAATTTTGTAAGTGAAAAAGGCTGTAAAAGCCAAGGTCCTAAGAATGAAGATTCAAACTCGTATATATTCGAGGAAGCTACCAGAATCTATCCAAAATGCAATATCTTTTGATATCATACAAGTCAAAAATTTCAAAACTTTCATGGAAAGACCCTCATTAGTCGTGATCCTTTGCCTCCGTCAATGGCACATTTTCCAAAAATGGGGCGTTTTCCAACGATCTAAAGGGCGTGGTCATGAAAAATTTTCCCGGGGGCAAGCCCCCGGACCCCCATTTTGGCTCGCTTCCCTGGCACCTCGTTTAAGCCCCCCCAATATCAATTTCGTTCCGACGGGCCTGATTTAGATTTTGAGAAAAAACTTAGTGTAGTAGTAGTTCATATTTTGCAGATTTGAAAGAAGTATAAGTAGGGAGTTTGGTTATACCCTTGATCCTAATAATGCGTAACTCAGTAATGAATGAATGAAATTTCAAGTAGTGTTTCAAGGAACAATGGGCGTTTCCGATGATAAAAAGGGCGTGGTCCCCAAAAATTTTTCTGGGGGCTTCGCCCCCAGACCCCCTCCTGCCCTGTCCTGAGCATAAGTCAGATTTTGGGCTGGATCCGCTCCTGGATTACAGAGAATGTTTGTTGTGCATGGAGGAGATGAATGATGGTTTTAGACACATGCCTCTTTGGAATTTACAGTCTTGATTGCAGATGATGTTGTGAAGAGCTCACTAATAGCAGGATACCAGTGGGTACCAATTAAGCCAAACTATTTCAAAATTTCCATGGCACAATAGAATTTAATGGAGAAAATGACCCTTCATAGGTGCATTTATTATCCATGGTAAATGATATCTACAAAGCCAATAACAAGAAATCAAGGAACTTGAATTCTAGAGTACCAGACTGAATACTAGCTCCATTATATTTCAAAGGAGCGGCATTCTACAAACATGTCATTGTGTAAAGCATTCCATGGTGTAAAGACACAACTTGTTATGTTTTGTAAAGGAAATGCTAGCAAATAGAAGAGACATTGGCAAAATTTGAAACAGGAGTGGAGTAAACGAGGTTCATTAACTCTATTTGTGAAAGCATGGACTGGGGATCTGTGCTCTGCAATAACATGAAAGCCAAAAGCTGATGTTTACAAACTACAAGTTACTAGTAACTATACTGATACATTTGTATGTACATAGAACAGCAAGTTACAAGTTACCAAAGTGGTGAGAATGTCACAGAAATGAAACAGTAAAAAAGAAAAATATTCTTTGGATAACTATCTCAAAAAGAGCTGTTGTTGCAATGTATGAACAGCTACTCTGTCAGTTTTAGAGATTAATATTGCTCACAATATTTCTGATGAGGAATGCTTTGGTTTCTGATGCTAGAAATCTCAATGAAAGATTGCATATAACATTTTGCAAAGGGTAGAAATATGATACCAGCTGAAAAGGAGAAAATCCTATTGTTTAAAAGCAGCACTCCCTGAATATCAAGGCAATTGGCACTAGTGAACATGTTCAAATAGATTATGAATTTACATGATGAAGATTGGCTATTTTCTGTTCTTAAATTTCAAGGAATTTGCCAAGCAAACAACTTAAAGAAACCTTTCAAAACATGCCCAAATCACACCACATTTTTGGCTTTACAATGACTAGCATAGTATATGTGGCCCCTTTAGGATAACAAATGTGTCATCTCTTGGAACATAGCAACATTATTCATAGGCGTAGAAGCGGGGGGGGCACTGGGGGCATGTACCCCCAAGATTTTGCAGTAAACCAAGATGTGCCATTTTTTGAGAAAATGACCCCATTTTTTAAGGAAAAAAGTGCCCTCAAAGTGTCGTACCCCCCAAGTTTGAGATGCTTCCTACGTCCCTGATATTATTTCATGCAAATTCATCCTCCCAAGAGGATCGGGAAATTTGCTCATGATTTTAGGCAAATTTTAAAGGCTTCTAAAAGGGATTTTCTTGAGAAAATCCATCATTATTTCAGAATGAAGTGGCTGATTTCAGTCAGATGAAGTTGAAATAATGGATCTGAAGCATAGTCATCATTAAATAATGTGTTTGCCACAAAGTGCACCACCAAGGTCTGAATCAAACAATAATTTTGAATCTTTTGTAGAATTTTCTACCTGCATACATTAATACTTCTAATTCTACAGCTAAATCTACAATTTCAACACTTAAGGTTCATGTTAATACTAACGAAAAAAAGAATGAAGTGAAGAAAAAAGGGAATTCATTTGCTAGAATTATGAAAAGAACAAATAAATAAGGCAACGGATGAACAATACCTTGGCTGAAAATAGCATTTTTACAAATAGCAAAAATGTTATATTGTTCTATATCTCATATGAAAAATGTATGCAATCAAATTGGATATCGAACAAGCTCCACTCACAGTAAAAATTCTCTGCAACCATACCTATCTGTTTATAATCTCTTCATGGCTTTTTTTAGATTCTTGAAATTTATTGTAAGTATTCACTCATACTAAATAGGATTTTTAAACGATTTGATTGTGGTTGAGTCTATCACTGAATGTCATAACATATTCCAAGCTTTAATTCCCTTGATTGTGTGGGGAAGGTGCTGAAAGTCATAATTATGGAATACTGGATGTCACTGTATCCAATCTATCGTATGAAAAGTGTATACAAATAGCTCGATCTAGACTCTTTGCTGCAATAGAATAAACAGCTTTCCGTGAGTCGCCGGAAGGCTTCCTTTCATTTTTATTTTTAGTGATTTTTCGTGTGATTTTTCAGTAATTTTTCAGCAATTTGTCGTCTTGATACTTTTTGCATGCGATTTTTCTGTGATTTTTGTATGTGATCTGATGCGAGTCTGTGGACAACAAGCTAAAGCTCTGGCTTTTGACAATAAAAAGACCGTAAATCCAGGGCTGGAAAAAGTGTCGGACCGCATGACCGCTGAATGGAGGCATGTTCTGAAATCTGAGAAAACAATGGAGGCACTTTTCAAACTTTGCTGGAAGGGCTTTTTACTTGCTATCGTCTACTGTTAATTATCTCAATGGAAGGTGTCATGCAGTAAACACCAGAAACTCTGGGCGTTAATATTTTGGGATGTTTTATACGTCTGAAAGTTTTAGTCTGAAATAATTAGTGTAAGAAATGTTTGCCATCATTGAAAATTCATAGCAAAATATTTCTCCTCTTTGAAAACGTAATGTTTTGCTCACGAAAAGCTTTGCATTGACAGGAATGTGGTGAGAGTGTTGATTATTAAAATACTATGTTTTCGCAATAAATCCATTTTAGCAATCATTCTCGTTATGATACATGACAATCATTTGTGGAAATTTCTGGCCTAGCACCTCTAAAATGAAGAACGATCTATAAATGTAAGACAATTTTAGTATGAAAGAAGCAATAATAAACAGAAAATATAGTTTTCATTCATCCAAAATTTCTGTAAAAACACCCGAATTTCGGTGAAAAAAGATTGAAAATTTGTTGTCCGAAAACATCTTGTCCAAAATCTATTCGTCCAAAATATTTGGCTTTTAATGTATGAGAATCCTTTGGAGGAAAAATGCTTCATGTAACAACATCGTTTTAAATGTCCTAACTTTGCCAGGCCATTGTATCTACAGATATTCATCTCATTTTTGGCATAACAGCAAAGAACCGATAGACATTTTAACAAGTTCTTGAGAACCAAGAGAAACTGTCGAAACTGACTTTTTTGCATTTTCAATCATTATCATTCGTTCAGTTATATTTATCTTTATACCTGGTGAGTCACATAGACTTAAAACGTTCGAAAAATTAGAAGAACCCACTTCTAAAACAGAAAAAGTTTGCTGTCATTCATTTAGCCGGTTGGAGTATGGAAAACACTATTTTTAAGCGACAGATTGTTAGTATACATTTTACCATTTAGTATCAGTTTTCTATCTCATTCATGTACCACCACTCAACCTTTTCAACCACGTCAAAAGATTTGAAAACTGCCAAAAATTTGTAGCTTAAAGGGACTGAATCAGCATAAGACAAGAAGCTCATGTGATCACTTTGATTTGATCTTTATCTTTGCATGTTTGCAGTGGTCAATATTGTTTTCTATTTGAATGACTTTTCATTTGTATAAGCACCTTTGGAGCTGCACTTGTGTACACTTGTGTCCCGAGGGGCTGTTTTTATCATCCTCAAGTGCAGGAGATTATATTGCCTGTATGTAAAGACAATAGAGGCGTATAAGCCCCATATGATTTGACCAACAGCTTTTGAATTTTGTAAGTATCAGCTGATCTTTGCATTGTTTCTGAACTAAAGCAAACAACACAACAACACACTATTTATTGTGATCAATACATTATATAGAAAACGATATTCATGTTGTCATAATTACTACTTACTATTGTTATGTTATTGTTACTTCTTTTCCTAGTTTTCGTAGAGTTATATGCAAATTATAATCTACTAGTCCTGCAATAGGAGATGAAAAGGCTTATGATAATTTGCGAAGTTTTTAAAAACTTTGCAAAAACTTTGCAAAAACTTTGCAAAAACTTTGCAAAGTTTTTTCGATCCATCTAATATAGAACTAAAAACTGTTAAATACACGGTGAAACGGCAGAATCTAAGAAAATTGGGTGAAATAAGAAACTTTCAGAAAAACTTCGCAAATTATCAATTGGCCCCCCTAATTGATAATTTGCGAAGTTTTTTCTAAACAGCCCTGAATTGGTCAACAACCAAGGTGGAGCATTGTGGATATGTAGAACATTGTACAGTGCGTTGAATCGTCATTAAATGCACCCCTTCAAACAACTTTTGCCGATGTTTACGAGGAGACTTGCAATCACCACATGCTTTAGGCCTAAAATATGAAATTGCTCAGAACAACGGGCAAACGCGTGAAAACTACTTTATTTGCCGCTAAATCAGCTTGCCTTGATACTGTCTTGATGATTAAACACAACAAAATCAAGTATCAGGCAAATTTAATAGCATTTTAAAAAAACTTCGCAAATTATCAATTGGCCCCCCTAATTGATAATTTGCGAAGTTTTTTCTAAACAGCCCTGAATTGGTCAGCAACCAAGGTGGAGCATTGTGGATATGTAGAACATTGTACAGTGCGTTGAATCGTCATCAAATGCACCCCTTCAAACAACTTTTGCCGATGTTTACGAGGAGACTTGCAATCACCACATGCTTTAGGCCTAAAATATAAAATTGCTCAGAACAACGGGCAAACGCGTGAAAACTACTTTATTTGCCGCTAAATCAGCTTGCCTTGATACTGTCTTGATGATTAAACACAACAAAATCAAGTATCAGGCAAATTTAATAGCATTTTAAAAACACTTCGCACATTATCAATTGGCCCCCCTAATTGATAATTTGCGAAGTTTTTTTCAAACAGCCCAGAATTGGTCAACAACCAAGGTAGGGCATTGTGTGTCTGTAAAACATTATACAGTGCGTTCAATCGTCATCAAATCCACCCTTTCAAACAACTTTTGCCGATGTTTACGACAAGATTTGCAATCACCACACGTTTTGGCCTAAAATATGAAATTGTTCAAAAAAACGGGCAAATGCGTGAAAACTACCTTATTTGCCGCTAAATCAGCTTGCCTTGACACTGTCTTGATGATTAAACACAACAAAATCAAGTAACAGGCAAATTTAATAGCATTTAAAAAAAACTTCGCAAATTATCAATTGGCCCCCCTAATTGATAATTTGCGAAGTTTTTTTCAAACAGCCCAGAATTGGTCAACAACCAAGGTAGGGCATTGTGTGTCTGTAAAACATTATACAGTGCGTTCAATCGTCATCAAATCCACCCTTTCAAACAACTTTTGCCGATGTTTACGAGGAGACTTGCAATCACCACACGTTTTAGGCCTAAAATATGAAATTGTTCAGAACAACGGGCAAACGCATGAAAACTACTTTATTTGCCGCTAAATCAGCTTGCCTTGATACTGTCTTGATGATTAAACACAACAAAATCAAGTAACAGGCAAATTTAATAGCATTTTAAAAAAACTTCGCAAATTATCAATTGGCCCCCCTAATTGATAATTTGCGAAGTTTTTTTCAAACAGCCCAGAATTGGTCAACAACCAGGGTAGGGCATTGTGTGTCTGTAAAACATTGTACAGTGCGTTGAATCGTCATCAAATCCACCCTTTCAAACAACTTTTGCCGATGTTTACGACAAGATTTGCAATCACCACACGTTTTAGGCCTAAAACATGAAATTGTTCAGAAAAACGGGCAAACGCGTGAAAACTACTTTATTTGCCGCTAAATCAGCTTGCCTTGATACTGTCTTGATGATTAAACACAACAAAATCAAGTATCAGGCAAATTTAATAGCATTTTAAAAAAACTTCGCAAATTATCAATTGCCCCCCTAATTGATAATTTGCGAAGTTTTTTTCAAACAGCCCAGAATTGGTCAACAACCAGGGTAGGGCATTGTGTGTCTGTAAAACATTGTACAGTGCATTGAATCGTCATCAAATCCACCCTTTCAAACAACTTTTGCCGATGTTTACGAGGAGACTTGCAATCACCACACGTTTTAGGCCTAAAATATGAAATTGCTCAGAACAACGGGCAAACGCGTGAAAACTACTTTATTTGCAGCTAAATCAGCTTGCCTTGATACTGTCTTGATGATTAAACACAACACAATCAAGTATTAGGCAAATTTAATAGCACCTTAAAAAAAACTTCGCAAATTATCAATTGGCCCCCCTAATTGATAATTTGCGAAGTTTTTTTAAAATGCTATTAAATTTGCCTGATACTTGATTTTGTTGTGTTTAATCATCAAGACAGTATCAAGGCAAGCTGATTTAGCGGCAAATAAAGTAGTTTTCACGCGTTTGCCCGTTGTTCTGAGCAATTTCATATTTTAGGCCTAAAACGTGTGGTGATTGCAAGTCTCCTCGTAAACATCGGCAAAAGTTGTTTGAAGGGGTGCATTTGATGACGATTCAACGCACTGTACAATGTTCTACATATCCACAATGCTCCACCTTGGTTGCTGACCAATTCAGGGCTGTTTAGAAAAAACTTCGCAAATTATCAATTAGGGGGGCCAATTGATAATTTGCGAAGTTTTTTTAAAATGCTATTAAATTTGCCTGATACTTGATTTTGTTGTGTTTAATCATCAAGACAGTATCAAGGCAAGCTGATTTAGCGGCAAATAAAGTAGTTTTCACGCGTTTGCCCGTTGTTCTGAACAATTTCATATTTTAGGCCTAAAACGTGTGGTGATTGCAAATCTTGTCGTAAACATCGGCAAAAGTTGTTTGAAAGGGTGGATTTGATGACGATTGAACGCACTGTATAATGTTTTACAGACACACAATGCCCTACCCTGGTTGTTGACCAATTCTGGGCTATTTGAAAAAAACTTCGCAAATTATCAATTAGGGGGGCCAATTGATAATTTGCGAAGTTTTTTTAAAATGCTATTAAATTTGCCTGATACTTGATTTTGTTGTGTTTAATCATCAAGACAGTATCAAGGCAAGCTGATTTTGCGGCAAATAAAGTAGTTTTCACGCGTTTGCCCGTTGTTCTGAGCAATTTCATATTTTAGGCCTAAAGCATGTGGTGATTGCAAGTCTCCTCGTAAACATCGGCAAAAGTTGTTTGAAGGGGTGCATTTGATGACGATTCAACGCACTGTACAATGTTCTACATATCCACAATGCTCCACCTTGGTTGCTGACCAATTCAGGGCTGTTTAGAAAAAACTTCGCAAATTATCAATTAGGGGGGCCAATTGATAATTTGCGAAGTTTTTTTAAAATGCTATTAAATTTGCCTGATACTTGATTTTGTTGTGTTTAATCATCAAGACAGTATCAAGGCAAGCTGATTTAGCGGCAAATAAAGTAGTTTTCACGCGTTTGCCCGTTGTTCTGAACAATTTCATATTTTAGGCCTAAAACGTGTGGTGATTGCAAATCTTGTCGTAAACATCGGCAAAAGTTGTTTGAAAGGGTGGATTTGATGACGATTGAACGCACTGTACAATGTTCTACATATCCACAATGCTCCACCTTGGTTGCTGACCAATTCAGGGCTGTTTAGAAAAAACTTCGCAAATTATCAATTAGGGGGGCCAATTGATAATTTGCGAAGTTTTTTTAAAATGCTATTAAATTTGCCTGATACTTGATTTTGTTGTGTTTAATCATCAAGACAGTATCAAGGCAAGCTGATTTAGCGGCAAATAAAGTAGTTTTCACGCGTTTGCCCGTTGTTCTGAACAATTTCATATTTTAGGCCTAAAACGTGTGGTGATTGCAAATCTTGTCGTAAACATCGGCAAAAGTTGTTTGAAAGGGTGGATTTGATGACGATTGAACGCACTGTATAATGTTTTACAGACACACAATGCCCTAGCCTGGTTGTTGACCAATTCTGGGCTGTTTGAAAAAAACTTCGCAAATTATCAATTAGGGGGGCCAATTGATAATTTGCGAAGTTTTTCTGAAAGTTTCTTATTTCACCCAATTTTCTTAGATTCTACCGTTTCACCATGCATTTAACAGTTTTTAGCTCCATATTAGATGGATCGAAAAAACTTTGCAAAGTTTTTGCAAAGTTTTTGCAAAGTTTTTAAAAACTTCGCAAATTATCATAAGCCGATGAAAATTTTGAAATTGAAATTGAAATTGTGATCAATACAGAACTGGCCAATCAAGATCCTTATTTTCAAATGCGTTGTCAGCAGATTTTGACAGATAGGGTATACCTTCGCTACTTATGCTGATTCATTTCCTTTAATAGTGTGTATCTAAACAAAAAAGTTCACTGCCACGTTAAAACAAATTCTAGGATAATTGACGTTTGCAAATCTCTGTCACTATGTGCACCTCAAACAGGAAATTTTAGGTTTCTAGAATTCTCAGATTTAATGTTTTCACACCAATATTTCACTTTGGTCCAAGATTTCTGTTATTTTGCATGCAGTATTGATATTTTACGCTTTAAACAGCTACATACTTCAATCATGGCACTGAACTTACAAAAATTCTTAGAACAGTTTTTGGAGGCTGAAAATTAAAAATGAATTTAAAATAAGAATTTAAAGAATAAACATGAAATTAACAAAATGAAACTTGAACATGAACTTGAACTTGAGGCCTTCTGACAATGCATCTTTCCCGTTTGGAGGCACTAATAATTTTTTCCAGCCCTGCATAAATCATTGCAGTTTTCAGGCCATTTAAGCTTTGTTTTGTTTTACATTAGAAAATTTCCATCGAGAAGTTCATGGGGCAAAACTGATTATCTCCTGAGCAAATTAAAATT
Source organism: Aurelia sp. 3 sensu Dawson et al. (2005) (assembly GCA_964020215.1). Lineage (NCBI taxonomy): Eukaryota > Metazoa > Cnidaria > Scyphozoa > Semaeostomeae > Ulmaridae > Aurelia > Aurelia sp. 3 sensu Dawson et al. (2005). The sequence goes on along the minus strand of OZ026581.1, from coordinate 10,468,104 downwards.
TAACAGCCAAGAGTCCATTCTATTACCAGCATCCGTCAACAAACCAGTACCTTTTGACTTTGTGTTGTAAATCATCGTAAAATATTTGACTTCACACTCAGATTGTTTGATTGACTTTGCTTTCAAATTCCCTTGGGAGCGCTGATGATTTTGCCTCATCTTCAGGGTGCAGGGGGTTGGAGTTCAACCTAGTACTGAAAAGCCTGTCTCCAGTCTGTGGACACATGTTATTCATCCATTGTTTCGCCTGCGCTTCAGTGCCCTGTGGAAATGTGACGATTTAGGCCTAATTTTTACGAGATGATATGACCCATTTGGTTTCTTAATTTTAGCTTCAATACAGAGCTTATTTGAATCAATGCAATTTGCAAAGTATTGTTATGTGATATCAATGGTTACGTTGCTGGAAACATTCTGGAATAATGCACTTCAAGGCAAATTTGTAGTGAATCTATTACACGTCCGCAGACTGGAGGTCATGGCCGCAAACTGGAAAGAGATAGCAAACAAAGAAGGGTTGAGAAATCCATCTTGAAGAAATTGATAAAATTTCATGTAGATTTTCTGATAGCACATGTAGACTTTTGTTGTGATTCAAAGGTTTGTATGCAATTTCTAAGTGATGATGATTACCAGTAGACTAGCTCCACTAGCCTCTCAATGTCACTGTTGTTGTTGTTGCTGATGGCCAGCTCAATGAGGAGCTGCCAAAGAGTATCTCAAATCAGAATCTTGGAGCGGCAAAATCTGCCCCTAACCTGATTGGAGCATTTTAACGATAGCAATAGCTAAATCCTTCGTAACCAATCGATTTTTGCTCTCTTTACTTTTTATTCCTTTTTTATTCAAAATGTATCAATCTGTTGCTCGATTTGCATTCTTTTTAAGAATGTAGCTGTGGGCCTAAATCATCTACTACTTTTTTCTCACGACCACTGGGTCTAAAATGCCTTGAAAATCAGTTTTCTAGAACTGCTGTACCATGCAATCAGGTGTCAGTACTTCGGCAAAGGATCATTCTTGCCACAAAAGCAAAAACCGCCTTGCTCTAAGCCACATGCTGATCAGTAGACGACGAGGTGACAGAATCCTGTCACCGATTGAAATTTTTTGCCGTTTTTACAGCTCTATGTCCAGGTTTCATTCATTATCAATCAATCCTAAATACAATTCACATACAAAACTCTACAACTAAGGTGCATTACAACACTAAGAGCTAAAACTAACACTACTGAAAAACAAAAGAAGAAAAATTACTTTAAACAATTGTATTTAAGATTTACTGACAAAGGAGGAGCTCTCTAAGTAGGTAAACTAATCGAGAGAGAGCCCCCCCCATAAAACACAAAGAAACCAAAAATCATTTTAAAAACAAAAACAGATAATAACCAAGAACCAGATGAACCTCAATGGGATAGGTCTTGTGTATTGAACTGAAACTTATTTTGTGAATATGAATCAAGGAAGTAACTTTCTAGTTTTGAACGAAAAACCACAGTAGAGCTAGCAACACGTATGGACAATGGAAGGGTGTTCCAAAGTTTTGAGCCAAAGTACTGAATTGTTTGCAGACCATACAGAGTTTTACTTTTAATAGACTTGAAAAGATCACCTCTTGTTGCCTGATGAGTCCCAATTCTATGAACAGATGAATTTGGCTGAAAGTAATCAGCTTCTTCTAAGGACAATGTTTGTTTACAAGATTATGAAGATTAAGAAGAAAGGTGTCAAATTTTCCATTTTCCATGCAAGAAAGTTAGCTTCATCAAAGGTCTTGTAGTCATATGAAAAATAAGACCCTAAGAAATAAAATGATTCAGTCTTCTCACTGGTGTCAACGATGTACTCGAAGCTTGTGGACATTCTGAGAGTGCAGATATCAATGTGTTGCAAATTCTTCTGTATGGAAACAAACAGTTGCCCTTGGAAGCCAATAAAATGATCTTAAATTTAACTATCAAGTACATTTCTTAGACAGAACGCTTTGGCTGAAGGTTACTGGAATCCCTGAAGGGAGCACCCAAATCCCTTCTATATGTGTCTGTTTTTCAGTAGTTAATGTCTTAAGGAAGCTTGCGACCAAATAATAGACGTTTTTACACTGCCTTTAATGGTTCCAACGTTCCCAATCTTCACTCGCAATTATTTGGTTGCAAGAATCCTTAACTTGTAGCTCTGTTTGTCTTTTTACTAATCTCTTTTTATGTTTACAACCCCTGGGTAGACAAAATGTTTTGCTCCTTGGGGTATCGTCTTCGTAGTAGGGTAGTGTTAGGTGTAGGTATAATAAGTAATCATGTATTGTAAATTTTTAATGGAATATATATAAAAAAATAGCAAGGGGTCATTAAATTTTTGCTTGTGATTTTAAAGTACACTTTATTTTATATTGATGTCAATGTTTTTAATCCACAGGGATTGGTCTAGAGCAAGATAGCTGCTTCATTATTATCAGACCTCATGTCAGTATGTATTTAGATGGCACTCATCTTGAGGAGAGACCGTCTTTCTGATGAAACAAAGCACTGGAACAAATTATAAAGAACATTACCCTTGAAATTCCTTGTTTTTCACATGCTACGTAACTGATTGCTAATAATAACAATGTATGATGCTGCTTCATTATTATCAGATCTCATGTCAGTATGCATTTAGATGGCACTCATCTTGAGGAGAGACCGTCTTTCTGATGAAACAAAGCACTGGAACAAAATATAAAGAACATTTCCCTTGAAAATTGAAAATTCCTTGTTTTTCACATGCTACTTAACTGATTGCTAATAATGACAATGCATGATGCTGCTTCATTATTATCAGATCTCATGTCAGTATGCATTTAGATGGCACTCATCTTGAGGAGAGACCGTCTTTCTGATGAAACAAAGCACTGGAACAAAATATAAAGAACATTTCCCTTGAAAATTCCTTGTTTTTCACATGCTACTTAACTGATTGCTAATAATGACAATGTAGGATGCTGCTTCATTATTATCAGATCTCATGTCAGTATGCATTTAGATGGCACTCATCTTGAGGAGAGACTGTCTTTCTGATGAAACAAAGCACTGGAACATAATATAGAGAACATTTCCCTTGAAAATCCCTTGTTTTTCACATGCTACTTAACTGATTGCTAATAATGACAATGTATGATGCTGCTTCATTATTATCAGATCTCATGTCAGTATGCATTTAGATGGCACTCGTCTTGAGGAGAGACCGTCTTTCTGATGAAACAAAGCACTGGAACAAAATAAAAAGAACATTTCCCTTGAAAATTCCTTGTTTTTCACATGCTACTTAACTGATTGCTAATAATGACAATGTATGATCCTGCTTCATTATTATCAGATCTCATGTCAGTATGCATTTAGATGGCACTCATCTTGAGGAGAGACTGTCTTTCTGATGAAACAAAGCACTGGAACATAATATAGAGAACATTTCCCTTGAAAATCCCTTGTTTTTCACATGCTACTTAACTGATTGCTAATAATGACAATGTATGATGCTGCTTCATTATTATCAGATCTCATGTCAGTACGCATTTAGATGGCACTCGTCTTGAGGAGAGATTGTCTCTCTGATAAAACAAAGCATTGGAACAAAATATAAAGAACATTTCCCTTGAAAATTCCTTGTTTTTCACATGCTACTTAACTGATTGCTAATAATGACAATGTATAATGTTAATATTATTTCCAATCTTGTTGACTCTTTGGTTCCTTTATTTTTGGTCACTCTGAAAATCTCTGAAATTTTAATTTTGTGTTCACTATACATGCTCCAATTATGTCAGAGTCACAAACTGTTTGCAATTGTTTCCAGGATATTCTTGTTTGATGATTACTGATCACAGCAACAACAACCGCCAAAACGTTAATTCTGTGGTCTGAATTTTGAGCAAGCAACGATTATGAAAATGAGGCTATCAAATCAATCTGATTTCAGACACTGCTTGGCAACAAGTCTCCGGAGATCTGGGTTGAGTTTTGGATTTGTGACGTAAAGTGTTTGGGTAGACAGACTGAGATACTTGGATATCAAAGGATAGTGTTGTAGTCACAAGGGTTTTAGGGTTTCATGGTTGCCCAACAGAAAACCTCCACACTCGTATGATTCAAATTCCACCGAATTTGTGTTCTCACACTATTTTGGCAATTAATTGATATCTTTTGTACACCTGAATTCCACAAATGGGCACTCAATTAACGCTTTCTTTGATGAAAGAAGTGGGATCATATTTATTGGGTTCTGCCTTTCAGCATGACTCAGAGAATACAATAAGAGCACAATAGGAATGAGTTCATCCTTTCATCAGAACTGCTCGCTTCGTTTCCTCGTGATTTCAAGTTTCAAACCATTGCAAACAGAGTACAAACAGACAGCGTCGCTTGAAGAAACATTTGCCGTAAAGTTTCTCAAGTGGACAGGTCGTAGAAAGGGAGGGAAAGAATTCAGGCCAACTGATCTTCATTGACTGGCTATGCTTCGAAAGTCGAAAGAGAGGGTCTACGGGTTTAGGCCATATCCATTCTGTCTGGTTGGCACTCGACTGGGATAGATTTATTTCGCTGTAATCGTATTTTTAAAAGTTTCATGAGGTCCAGAGATGTGCTGATACTACAGATACTTTGCTGATTTTGTTATTTAGCGCTACCAGACTAAATCAAGGACAAACCTAGTAGTTTGGCGTCTGATCACGCTAGGAGAATTGAGAACCATGTAAAATCATGGATATCGTACTGGTCAGGCTTCCTTCCCCAGAGTGTAGGACTTTGTCCTGTGAAATTCCAGTATTCAACCATTTATAAGCCATAAATGTCTGAAATCTTTGCAACATGGACTATCATTTATTGTTATTTCAAACCCTTGAGTTGGTTAGATGTGCAAAGGTTGCTGTGAGACATGGCTTCGTGATATCCAGCTTGCAAATAGCGTTTTGTACCACATTGACAAGAGAAAAAATATTTGAAAACATTGTAAATTTAGCAGTTGAAGTATTCAAGAAACCAGGAGTGGAATTCCTTAGTTTTAATCGGTTAAAAGGGTGAATAAACAATCCAAACCTGACCGCTTATCAAGGTTTCGTAATGGTTTCATGTATGAAACATTGCATGGTGTTGTCAGTTCCACAAACACTTTACGTCACAGAGGCCTGGTACTCAACGGTCTGACCGCGCAGAATTGCCACCACTTTTCGAAGCAAAGTGGGGGCTGCTCAACCCCATTTTCTGAAGAAATAAGTGCCTAAATCAGAAAATAAAGTACGTCATCATGACCAGCGATGTTTAATGCATAATATTAGACAATAAAAATTTTCGCGTCATATTCACTTTAACTTGCTAATCTTGTACAATTTTGTTACAGTACCTTGGTTAATTCCACATTTTTTAAGAGCGTATGATGTGGAATTTCAAAATAAAACTAAAACTTGAAAAAACTGAACATACAGGGTGTCCCAGAAAATTTGTGCCCCGTTTGCCTGAAGATTGCGACAAAGCGGCAAAAGGTACTCACCATACTTTTACTTGATGTTGCTCTTCAGATGTTCAATTAAAGTTTGCTACTATCCCCGTAAAAATCTGTTGAGAAATGATGGAGCTATGACGTTCAGAAGGCCAAATTTACTTGATGACTGAAACCAGCGGTCGGCCATTTTGTTTTACTATTTTGCAACGGTAAACAGCTTCATGGATGAGCTGAAACAGTAGCCTCCAATTTCATAGCTCTCGCGAAAGTTTCAGTTATCTTCAGAGAGTTCAGCTATTTCTTACCCCACGAACCTTGATTGAATGTCAAAACGAAGACAAGGATCCCAAGATAATAAACAACCAAACGGTAATGAAAAACATATAGTCACGTTTTGTTTGCAGGTGTGAGGAGTGTCTGAACCAATTATTTAGTTTATTGATCAGTTCAAAATCTTTTGCCCCCCTCATTTCTTTAGTTCATTGTCTTCGGTAGTAAATCAACAATTGCTTGTAACAAATTAAGGAAGAAATCTATGTAAGGAAGGCGGCAAATTTAATTTTAAATATATTTTTGTCGAAACCTTTGGTGTTTTACTACTTTGGGAATTCTTATCTTCATTTTGCATTCCATCAAAGATCGTGGCGTACACAATAGTTGAACTCTCTGATGATTATTGGAATTTTCATGAGAGCTATGACATTAGAGGCTGCTATTTCAGTTCATCCATGAAGCTGTTTATCGTTGCAAAATAGTAAGATAAAATGGCCGACCGCTGGTTTCAGTCAACAGGCAAATTTGGTCTTCTTAAAGTCATAGCTCCATCATTTTTGCACGGATTTTTACGGGGATGGTAGCAAACTTTAATTGAACATCTGAAGACCAACATCATGGAAAAGGTTAGTGAGAATTTTTTGTTGTTTTGTCGCAATCTTCAGGCAAACGGGGCACAATTTTTCTGGGACACCCTGTATATTCATCCTATGTGTATTCAAAATACATCCTCAGATGGAAACTTCTCTGATTTTGTGATTTATCATCAGGATTAGATGAAAGAAAAAATGCTGTTCTTCTCTGAGACACCTTTGACTTGATGAAAGTTCCCGCCTGGTACTGAGACCTCTTCATTTCACTTTTGCTTTGAGGAGACGGATGGCCTGTTATTGTTTTGTTTTCTGCAAATAAGTAGAGGGCCTGATTCTGCATTATTCCTTTCCTATCAATTTAAACTTTGATAAAGGCATGATCAGGTGTGATTGTCATGAAGATTTCGTAATTAATAATGATCCTAGATACCTTCTCCGAGTTTAAAACTGAACAACTCATTTCGATCCTTGCTGGAGTCGAATTTCTCGCCATTAAGAAGTGTGCCAGTGTAGTGAACAAAAACCTCGCTGCCGTAGCCTGGATACTCATCCACTTCTCCTTCCTTTAAAAGAGTCTTGAGTACCCCTCCATCTTTATTAGGTGAAACATCGACTTCTTTTGGGGTCGCCTGCATCTCTACATCTTGATCTATGGTCATTTTGATGTGTTCTTGGAGTGAAGAAGCCAAGACGAAGAGCGCCGCAGTGACTCGAAAGACGGGTAGGCCGTACACGCCGGATACTGGCACAAGCACAAGCACATGCTTGCAGTGTAAGCTCATGACGATGAGTCTCTTGTTTCCCTGTGCTCTTTGACTTGATGATGGCGCTTCGGTCAAGAGAGACCAGAGAGACTCATAGTATTACTATGAAAAACCTGGCCCTATTTAGGCCCAAACTGAGCAATTTCTTCAGTACCAATCAGATTGCGAGATTTAGCCAAGAACAATGCTGTCGAATTTTCAATTCGAATGATGCAGTTGACAAGAGTTTGAAGGAAGTTGCTGCGGCAGGTTGTTGTAAATTGCTCTGGTTTGTTTTGGTCTTAAAAATATTGAAAATGTAGAGTTGAAAGACTTATTTTGCACTCACCAGGTAAAGTGAACTTTCTTCTTCAGATTTATACAAAGTATCCTTGATTAAACGTCTGCTTAACGCGGTTTCTGTCGCATTTTCTTTCCAATGAGTGACCGTTGAACAGAGCTACGGCAGTCGTTCGATCATAATTCGATCGATCGAATGCCTAAGATAGGGCCAGGTTTATTACTGTTTCATCATGAGTCCCTTTTGAGCAAGGTTTACCGCAGGTATTCAGGTATACAAGGGACTCATCGTCATCAGTCTACTTGCAGTGCAGCTTGCAGGCCCAGCGAGGAGTGTGGAGCTCCTTCGCAGCTTGATGTTCATAAAGTGCATCACAGCAAACCCAGCAGACCCAGCAGATCTGTTTCTCGATGAACATCGAAAACCTTGATAGTTCAGAATTCCAGTAACCCTAAGGAGATGTGAAAACGATTAACAAAGTCTTCAAGGGAATCGACATGGTAAGCTGGCCCGGGCCAGGTAAAAAATATAATCTATTGTACTCGACAACTTCGATGCATCAGGTTTTATTGTGTAGCCAAAGAAACAAAGGAATTGTGGGCGTTTCTCTAGCCCATTCATAGCGGCTATGAGATATACCTATGTCTATTCCCTTTAAACAAAAATAAATGCTCCACGACTCCCAGATCCGCTATGTACGAGGGTCAACTGGTTGAAAAGGAAAAGGAAATTGCGGAAGCATTCAATAACCATTTTACCACCATAGGCCCAAAACTTCCGGCAAAAATCGAAACTAAAGAATCCGATGACCCGCTCAAAAATGTAATTGATGAAGGGCCTTCCATCCACAGCCCCTCCTTTTGAATTTCACCCCGTTGATCCAAGCACTATCGAACAAGAAATCATGAAGCTGAAATGCTCCAAATCTGCAGGATAAAGCTTCTGTAAAGTTATTAAAAGATGCAGCAGGCATTTTATGTAAGCCGCTAGCTGCCATATTCAACTCTTCATTTGAAATGGGTGATTTTTCTGACACTTGGAAAATAGCAAGGGTAGCCTCTATTTTCAAGTCTGGTTCGAAGAACGATATGGCCAATTATAGGCCTAGGCCTAAATCCGTGTTATCTGTTTTCTCGAGGTTGTTAGAAAAACTAGGACATGATCAAGTTTCAAATACAAATTACTTGAAGGTGCATTCGAAATTTTCAAAGTGTCAAAACGCATTTTTAAAGATGCATAACACTCTAACGTCACTACTTAACGTAACGGATGCGTGGTTTTCTAACATTGACAAACGCAAAATTAACATAAGCGTATTTCTCAACCACAGAAAGGCTTTCGATACGGTGGACCATGGAATTCTCCTCTCAAAACTTACTAAATACGGCGTAGTGGGGAGACCTCTTCGGTGGTTCACGTCGTACTTGACTTATAGAAAACAATACTGTCAAGTGAATGGCCACAAATCTAGCCTAAAAAGTGTTCAATGTGGTACTCCTCAGGGCTCGTGCTTGGGGCTTCTCCTCTTCATCCTGTATGTCAATGACTTTGAGCAGTGCCTTAATGAATGCACCTCAAACATGTATGCGGATGACACTAGCGTGACTTGCTCTGCTGAAGACATTGGCGAACTCTGCAACGATCTAAGAACTGAGGTTGACAATATTGCTGAATGGTTAAGGCAGAATAAGCTTAGTCTGAACACTGATAAAACAGAATACATGGTCGTTTGTCACAAAAGACAAACTAACCGTATCCAAGGTCCATTAGAGGTAAACATAAATGGAGGACCAATCAAACGGGTCAAAAAAGTCAAATACCTTGGAATTACAGTGGACGAAAACCTTACATGGAACGAGCAATATAAAAACCTCAAAGGTAAAATTAAAAATGCTCTCTCGTCCCTGCGGAAATTAAAGAACATACTACAGCAATCAAAATTGGATCAGGTGTACAAGGCACTGCTTGAGAGTCATCTGAGATACAGTGATGAACTATGGGGCAGTTTGTCAAACACAAAGCTTGATCATCTTCAGCGTCTGCAAACTAGAGCACGAACGCTAATAGAAGGCTCTAGATTAAAGGATGGGTGGAGATGCAATTGGCTTTCAGTCTAAAACTTGATAAAATTTGACAGGGTCGTGATGATCTATAAAATAATGGATGGTTGCTGCCCGGACAACTTAAGAGGGAGACTTGTTACCAGATCTCAAATATCTAACTATCCAGCAAGAAATCAGTTAGATCTTGGCTCCAAAAACAGTTTTTTTCTGCTCTGTTGCAAAGACGTGGAATGAAATCCCATTAGAAATCAGAATGAGTTCCACGATCACCATTTCCAAAAGGAAACTGAAGGAATTCCTGAAAAACTAGCATCCTTCCCGAAGCACAATCCCTAGGAAGACCTACAAATTTGTAAGATTTTATATGTAAATAGATACTTATTTGTATTTGTTTCGACTGCCCGGATACTTTCGTTACGGGAGTGTACAATTGATAAGAAAATCATGCGACAGAGTATCAGGACATTTTTTAGAGTTCCCTCGAAACAATGGATTTTGGCAAAATTTCTGTGCGACAGGGTATATTTTTGGGCTATCTTCTATGCGACAGGGTACAGAGTGCAGAGAGATTTGCCACACACCCCCGTCACTTCCCTAGTCAAGTAGCCACCCCACCCCCGGTTCGGAACACATCGAAAATCAATCCTGAATCCCGAAAGAACGAAAGAACGACAAAATAATCAACGAAAGTGAGGTCGTTGCAAATGCCGGGCCTGAAAAATTCAGCTGGTAGTCAATGCTGGCCTCAATGTTTTGACCGAGCCAACATTTTATGCTCCTACGCTACAACGTATTTCCACTGCAGTGATAGAGAAATGGAGTGAAAATATCGAGTTTGCAGCATGTTCATGTCCTCATTTATCGAAACTGATAAAATTTTACGTGCGCAATTGCTCCTTGCCCCAACTTTTGTCAAGTCAAAGATCAGAGGCGTAGCTAGGATTTTTCGGTGGGGGGGGGGGCAAAGCCCAGCAGTGACCCGACAGGTGAGCAAGTCGGGGGTCTACCCCCAGAAAATTTATACAATTTTTAGTCGCTTTAGGGGGTTAGCCGCCCCCCCCTGCCCCCCTCTATCTCCGCCACTGTCAAAAATCAAAACAAACATGAACAGCGCAAAACAATAAACACGCAATGTCGGATTGATTTGCAACAAACTCTTTGCAAGATGTTGAAAGAAGTGTGAATCAGTTTCCTAAGTGATTTTGCAACAGAAGGCCTCTGGTGCCCAGGGAGTGGGAACTTCAATTGGTATACGACGGGGGGCGTCAGACAGTATATTTTTGAAAAACCCAAAAATTTACTGAACTTAGGACATCTTTAGACCCCCAAAATATATACTCAAAACTGCATGGTACATGAAAACTAAAGGTTTTATGGCATCTTCGGCAACTGCCCTGCAATATTTGATGAAAAACTCAGCCTAGCTCGGCCTAGCACTCACCTTGTCAAATTTTCTTATCAGCAACCCAAAGAATAGACCGATTATGCGAAGTGCCCGAGACAAGGGGGCTCGGGGGCTGTTAGCCCCCAAGACGTTGGAGACATTTTCAAAAATCAGCCCCACTCGGGCAAAATTTTGGCCTTAGTCGGGCAAAAATGTTGGTAAACAATGGGCTTTGTATCGGCAGCCCCCCAGATTTTTTCTTCCCGCGTGCTTATGAGACAACGTCTTACAAACCCAAAAAATATCTGACTCCCCGTCACTTACTATTAGGGAGTCCCCCTGGGCTCTGGTGGTCTTTACAACCTCTTGGACACACACCCCCGTCACTTCCCTTGGACCCCAGGGGGGACACTAAGCACATACGCATACGGGGGATGGTCAGTCCAAGAAATTTTCAGCCAACCCAAAAATATCACTCCAGCTTCATTGCAACCCAAAAATATCAGCTCATTTTATACTTAGAAACCCGTATATGAACATAAAATATCCTGAAACAATGTAAATAGAGATGATAGTTGCTTCCAGTGAACCCAGAAATATCAGTTTAATAATATTTGATGCCAAAAATATCATGAAGATAATTTCAGTTTTATTTGAACCCAAAAATATCACTTTAAGCAATATTCTAACCCAAAAATATCGGACTTACTACCTCCCCGTATGTGCATGTGCTGAGTGCCCCCCTGGGCCTTGGACCAGGCGCTCCCTGTCTTGGACTGAGTGCGTTATGTTATCGACGAAATGAAGTGAAAAGTAAAAAACATTGAAGTCGTGTTGCCTTGTAAAATTGCATAATCACAAAGATCGGTGAAGACATTTGCTTGCTGGCGGTTTCAACTATCAAAACGATCGTGATTGTGATTTCACGAATCCAATATTACTAAATTTCCAGGGTTGGTGAAATTCTAAAGCGGTCTTTAGAATTATTCCCAATGTGGTTTTCAATGCTATGCTGTAAACAAAGCACTGTGATGAGCCATACAAAGCCGTTTAGATAAAATAGTTAAGTCAGCATGCATGACTTATTCCCATTGATCAAAACATATCAAAGGTCCAACTTGAATACATCAAGGGTTTCACTGAAGGTTTTCGCAAAGAATTATAAGGGTTTCACTTGAGTACTTTTCGATTACATGTACTGTAAGTCTTGTTCAATCTCCGCTCTGCCCGGTCGATCGAAAATGTGATACTAGCCTATTTGAGGATTATTCTATAATTGATTAAAAACATTCGGTCTGCGGAATAAACAGATTATTGATCTCGCTGAAGTTGGAGAGAAACACTTTTGCGATGCATCTGGCAGCTTGTGAATTTGAAAACCAACTAAAGAAAGCCGAATTGGAAAAAGAAACAAGGACAACGAACAACGTATTTGCAGCATGCTGCGGAAATTGGCAATAATACGAAACACGCCAACTGTAGCAAGAATCGAAGCCACAACTAGCGAAGAAGATGGCGGATTGCCTGTTAGATCAGGTAGTTCATCCAACTCTAATGGTGGAATGGAGGAGGCCACGAAATTATTTTCATCTTTGGATCATCACGTGGAGGAAGACGAAGAAATCTTACCATTTATTGTCGATTATTTAGGCTTTGATCACATTTCCGAAGCTCAGTCGATACCTCTCATGAAAGAAACTCTAAAGAAAATAAAGAAAAGTCACACGAAGAGTGTACGAGTGGATTTTGTTGTTCATGATGGAATTCTAAAAGTTTCAGACGTAGCTCAGGGGGCCTTGCTGATCACAGCGCCCCTTTATGCTGTTGCTCTATGTGCCCAAGAACAGCTCCGAGGATTCGACTCAACTTTTGCAATAAACATCACGCGAAGAAGAGTCCATCTCTGTCATGTATTTCAAGCTGGATCAAAGCTCGAGGTAAACAAAATCAATGCCTATTTTGGTACGTTTTTATTTATCGGCAGTTGTGTTATCGATGTCTGTACTGTATACACATTAGTTTTCACGATCTTGCAATGAGTGGAAGCAGGGAGCTATACACCTCCCTGAGTGGAAGGCCATTGTAAGACGCTTATGCGTTTGAATAGGAACTTCTTCTTTCATTGTGGAGGCAAACTGTATCAAATCATAAAGTTCATGTTTTACATCCTTCATTCTTTCCTTCGAACTCTTTTCCATTTCTTCATTTCCGGGCCAGACAAAATTTGAAAGCTCGGAGGCATGTTTGACAAGAAGGACCGACTCGACATAAATCCTCATTCATTGATAGGCAAAAATGTTCATTTCATTTCATTTCATTTCATTTGCCATATGACTTCACATTCAAAGGTAACATGAAATATTAATCAATGTCAAACAAAATGTGTAGTAAATATGTCAACAAAAGAAACTTTTGCACCGCGTGCAAAGCATAACCTCGATACTAATCATGCAACCAGTTTATGATTTCTTCAGTGTTCGGTGTATAAAGTGTATCAAATCATAATCTTGGCATTTTGAAGGTATGGGGTATTGCGGTTTAATTTTTTGAAACCCTTCTGAAACTCACTCTGTGTGAATTCAGGAGGTGGAGGAAGCGGGGGTGCAATTGTTTGGAATGGACAACAGTATGCATTCTCAGTTTCCTGTATACTCACAACTAGCCTTTATGGATATTTTTGAAATTCGTTTCTTTCGTTGTTTGGTTAAAGCTATTTAGGAAATGAACAAAATTGTAAAACACGAAACATTTTTTGGGGTGAAAGAAGAATGTCTGACAAAGTGCCTATGAATATTTGGCGCTATCCTGGAATCGCACACCTGTGCCTATACTGATCCCAACTGAACCCTACCAAAATCCTACCAAAACCGTACCAAAACCCTACCAAACAAAACCCCAGCAAAACCCTACCAAAACCTTACCAAAGCCCTTCAAGGTGTGCAATTCTATACTGATCCTGAATATTTTCGCGATAACACATATTCTGTGCGAGAGCTAAACTATTTTGACGACGGACAAGAGTGTAAATGCCCAGGCACAAACGAAGGCATTGCTATATTTGTTGTTACAGATTTGTATCTACACGGAAGGTTGAACATTGACATTATCGTTTTCATAGATTTGCATTCAGTTTTGTTTTACGCAAAATGGAAACTTTGTGATTCAAGATAAATGCATAAATCTTATTTCACTCCTAGCTTGAGGCTTTTCACCATTGGTTTCCAGGTTACTTGCATTGTATTTGGCCAACTTGTATCATTCTCCAGTGTTAACCCGTTGGAACTACTTTGCCTGAGGCAAGTTTCAACCTGATGAATGGTCAAAATTACTTAGTTTCCTCCTCGTTATAACGATATTGTATCTTTCGTACTCCTTTGTTGTGCTGCACAATAACTGTATCAGAACAGGCTAATACAGATGGACCCTTTCCTTTGGGAAAGAAGCGAACGTTTATCTTGTTTCATTGTTGGGAAGAAAGCCTATTGACTTCATCGTTTCCAATATTAGTGGGAAACAAATTTAGACTTGATCCACAAGTGTCTGAGACATCCTCCACTTCACCGCTTGTCAATGCTGTATATTTAAGCCATTGGCTGCTATCTTTTTCAACCTCTTCATCGGGGAGACTGTTTGTTCTGGACAAATCTTGACTGTTTCAAACATCATTTGGCCTGTTATATATATCACCAGTCCTCTTCTAAAAACTGTTGTTCCCATGTGTCTTGATTTTCTTTGATCTTGTGTCATTTACTCGTACCTTTGAAAAGTTTCATTTTGTAGACTGCTTTAATTAGATCTTCGCGTTCGCAACTTTCGTCGGTTGGTGGTCGGTTGGCGTGTTGGCGTCAACCACTCATGAAATGAAATGATGAAGGAAGTTCGTTGCCCGTCTTTGACATTTGTCACTGATCAGCCTTACGATATACTGAATCGTGTGTATGTGTGCATTGATGATCATCTGGGCATTCTTTAAACTTAGACCTGTGCAGTCAGCATTGTGTCATCAGTTTGCAGAAGTTTTAAGCGCATTTTCAGTTTAATTTATCTTCTAATAGGTAGTAAGTAAATTTAGTTCCCCATGAATGGCAGAGTTTCAAAGTTACACATTTTATATGAGACACTTGGATCATGTGAGTGCGAATTTTTTTTTTTGATTCAACATGAACATTCTCACATTTTAGTACTGAAAGGCTTTTATTTTGTGTCTTATGTTTTGAATGCATGAATTATCAATTTGGTCTCTAACGCTGCTGCAGATACGTTTTTCGAAATAAAAACATCATATCGGAATAAAGAGTGTTCTATCATGCTCAAAATATAGACGGCTTACGCGTAGGCTAGAGAATAGTGGTTCACAGGGCTGGTCATGTCCCTATGGGGACAGTGGTTCTAGGTCTGTCCTCAAAGTTGGCTTTTTTTACTGATTCAGGGCCAGCTCTGTCCCCAAACGTTGGTTTTTTTTTGCTTTTAGAGAAGTCTGTTTTTTCCCTCACTATTTTTGGACGATTTGTCATTGGGCAAGGTGACAAATTTAACTTATACAGTAAAGTTTCTTAATAATTGTCAGAGCACTTGGTTCTGCTAAATGTTGTCTTTTGGCAGTCTTGCTATGCTTAAGAAGTTTCCTATTTGAAAATATGTATGATCAAGAGAGGTATGGCGCTCCAGATACCCAGAATCGTAAAGTTTTAGGATTTGAAATGGACTTTTACCTAGGGTTAGGGTTAGGTTGGTACATAATGCCAGTCATAACAAACTGCCAATAGGATCAAGGCCAATCAGTATATTTTCAAAATATTTCACGTTCTATTGCAAACTATACTGTCATAAGTGCCAGTATGTGACCATGCAACTACCTACATACCGTTAGCTGAGGATATTCATTGTACCAATGACTAAAAGGTTTGCTAAGGTATGTGTGTCCCCCCCCCAAGGGTCCTATGATTTTCAGGGACGTAGGAAGCATCTCAAACTTGGGAGGGCACGACACTTCGAGGGCACTGTTTCCTTAAGAGAAGGGGGCATTTTCTAAAAATGAAAAGGGCACGTCTTTGTTTATTGCAAAATCTTGGGGGCACATGCCCCCAGTGACCCCCACAGTTCCTACGTCTATGATGATTTTCTTAATTCGAGTGCTCCTCGCTTGCTGGCGGATTGGTCCAAGCCGAGTTCAGAGCAGAGAGCATATGATTTGCATTCAAGACACAAAGTCAGTCTTGCCTAAGTTTTGCCCGTGTGACTCAACGGTTATGTCGATGTTCAATCCAACAATTGTTGGATGAAGTTTTGCATCGTTTTGCCACCCATGCTGGATCACGTAACCACCTAAAGTTGGCAGGGCCAGCAATGCTGGTTGAACTGACCAAACGATTCAGCATCATCCTTTTGTTTGTTTGCTTGTCAACTTCTTTTTCATCAATTATTTCTACGTTCGGTCTAGCTTACAATATACAAATGCACAAATCAAACTGATGTAAATTGATCCATATACGTAAATGAATATTTTTACAGTCTTTTGACTTAAGGAAAAATTTCCCTCCATCTCTAAACCAGAATTTTGAAGTTAAGGACAAACGTCACATCTCTGGTTTAGAGACGGAGGCAAATTTATACTTTTAAGAATAATTTCTTTACTCTCAACACACTTATATCGACAAACGAGGTATCTATGTTCAAGTTTGCTAAGCTTTGTTCAAGTAATCGAGGTATGTTTTAAGACTTATTTCGGCTTGATTCACGCCATGTTCTTGTGGCTAGGGTCCACCAAATTTGTATGCCTTTTGGGACACCAGGTACAAGGACTAGAGCATTTTCATCCAAGCCATTGGCATGTAGTTTGGCTACGAGTGAATCTTGTAGAATACAATCAAAAGCTTTCGACAAATCCAAAACATGTCCAAGCAAAATGGAAATTCATCAAGAATCAGGGACTTCCAAAATCCTTCATCACTGCATAAAAGATGTTGAGTGTTCCATCAATTGCTGGGCATGCGAACAACCTACTGAATCACTTAGCATGTGCCAAACGATGTAACATTGACAGCCACCGATCTGGGGTGAATGTTGACTGAAATGTTGGATCGACCCTTCAGGATGTTTCTCATCGGTTGATTTCAAATTACACAGCAAGTTCACCTGTCAATTTTTGGTAGAGTTGTCTTTTTGGGGCAACTGGGGGCAAGTGCCCCCTTTCAAGCTGAAGAGTCAGCTGAACACCCACTTTCCGGTGACCTTGCACCCTTCATTATGACACTAACGCATGATTTACTTATTGCTTCAGTCAATACTGAGGCGTAATGCAGCAGAGAAAGCAAGGATTTTCTGAACCAGAAATCCAAATAAACGAAAATCTGTGATAAAATTGACAAATGATGATGTAATGTGAGTAAAATTTTCAACCTATGTGCAGAAAAGAAACACGTTTAGCATTCGGTTCCATTTTATCAATTAATTTGCAGATTTTGTACCACTCGAAACTAAGAGCAAGAACATGGCCTAGATTTCGAATATCTTTTCCAATTGGAACACTTACGAACTGTTTAAAAATATTTGCATGATCTATGATAAACGAGAATAAACAAGTAAAATTTCTTAGATATCTTTGATCTTGAGGAAAGAAGCCGAAATCGAAGTTATCTTAATGTTTAGAAACATTTGATAATCTTGATTTACAAGATTTGAGAGGAGAATTTTCCTGGAGGAGACTAGCCCAGTGGCGTAACGGGCTAAAGTTACCTTTAGTTCAAAAACTAAGGGCCCCCGACCTCTAAGGGCCCCGAAGGGGTCCCAAGCAAGTACATTCCTTTGTTATTTTATTGTAAAACTGGTGCTGTAGCTTTGATAAAATGACCAAGGGGCCCCATGCCTGCATGATGAGTCACTCTAAATGAAAAGCGTGTTGACGGGAAGGGACATTTCTCCCTTTGTCAAAATATATTCCTCAGGTTCTTTCAAAACAAGGGGAAAGTTGTCAGGTATAGATAAGTACGGTAGAGTGTGAATTTTAGCGAAAAAAGCTGGAACGTGACAAGGCTTCTAATTTTAGAGCATGCAAAAACACGGGATTGTGAAAAGCATTTTTAGCCAAAGTAAAGGGTGCTTACGCAAAAATTTATGAAGGAGGTTATTCATAGAAAACTTTGGCAAACTTGTCAAATATTCCAGTTTGATACGGTAAGCGTTGGAGCTAGGTAGGCCCTCTGAGCAAAAAGTGATGTTGTCTCAAAAAGTTTAGATGTAATCAGGAGACGTTTTCCAAGCCAAAGTAGCAGACGTTTTGTCAAAATTTTTGGGGTTGTCCCAAGTGTCAAGTATCATAACAGGAATTACTTTCGTTCGCATGTTCCATAATTTCTGTACTTCCCTTAGCTAGATCTTGATACTTTTCTATTTTTTCCATCTCTTTTGCATTCACCCTACTATCATACGGTATGGCAAAGTCTATTATTTTGCATTCTTTCTTTCCTTTATCAATAAGAATGGCATCAGGTCTTCTGGCTTGAATGGCATGGTCTGTCTGAATACTAAAATCCCACAGTAACTTGCAGCTGTCGTTTTCGGTAACTGTTTCTGGTTGGTGTTCATACCATCTTTCTGATGCTGCCAACCCACACTTTCGACACAATTCCCAATGGATCTTTCTTCCCACGCAATCATGGCGTCATTTATACTCTATTTGGGCTAGCATATTACATTCACTAACAATGTCATTTACTGTTTCATCTACCTTACCACATATACGACATTTGCTTTTCTCCTGTGTGTTATTGGACTTGCTACAAGTCTCTCTCTTGTCATCACAAGACATAGAGCGGAATCAGGGCCCTCACATTTTGCACCTTAAAAAATATGCTGAGAATAGAGAGAGACTTGTAGCAAGTCCAGTGTGTTATCAATCTTGGCCTTGATAACATTGGTTCTTATTGCTTGTTCTTGGGCCCTAGAATAAACGATTCAGTTTCACGTCTGATTTCTGGGCTTATCGTTAGGGTAAACCGGGGTAATTTGGGACAATTTCGTCATTTTTGAGGTATGACTGCTTCGTTGCATATTTAAATAAGACTAATTCAGCTTTTTATATACATTTGAGTGGTAAATGATTGATATTGAGTAAAAGATTCTCTTAATTCATGTTGTTGCTGATACATTAGCGTGTAAATGATGCTGTCCCAAATTACCCCTAGATGGGGTAATTTGGGACAGCACTGAGTTCCGCCTTCAAATGATGCATATTCATACTCAATGGCGAATTCGGATAAGAAAATAGTGTATCTGCCACAGTTCACTCACATTTCTTCAAAAATGGCCTCTTTCATAAATGTACAGTAAAGTAGCCATAATCAAATCAATGCTTCAAAATATCAAAAAAGTACTCAACATCAATGCAAATGTTGAAAAACTTACTTAAAAGAATAAATTATTGCAATAAGTGATATAACTATGCAATTCTAAGCAATGTCCCAAATTACCCCAAGGGTGTCCCAAATTTCCCTTGTCCCAAATTACCCCGGTTTACCCTACTATTATTATTATGAATGTGACATAACAGTGCAAGTCCAGCCTAGTGATGTTTCAGACTAGCAATGTTTGTTAGTCTACTTGATAAGAGTCATATCTACAAGATCAAAGGTTCATGATTGTTGAATAATCCCGCTTGTAAATTTCTTCGTGATAGTCTCACTCTTCGTGAGAACAGTCCTTTGCATATTCTGCCATACTCCTTCCACGTCTTTTTCATCTTTCATTATCTTTGCAACTTGTACCTCCAGCCTTTTCATTCCACCACCCAAACAACCAATTGTCATTGGTAAGGTCTCTACACCATACCCCGGTCTTTTCTCTCTAGTGGTAAATATCAATTTTATTGCAAGTGTCACGACGAACAGTTTCATGGTTTCATTTAATAAAATCTCAGGATACTCAGGATGACATGACAGAAAAAAACGACAAATCCAGTAGAAAACAAAAATCGACAATCCAATAGTTATGACATATCCAGTAGACAATCCAGTAGTTAAGAAATACCAAACAAATTAAGACATGATCAAGTTAGTACGTTTCGGCACTCAAACTCGTGCCATCCTCAGCTAATAAATCGAATTATACGTGCTGTTTATATAGCACTGATTATAAAAGCGGTTTAACTGGTCAGTCCAGACAACTTGGAAAAACAACTAAGTAATAAACAAGCCAAATACCCCAGGGATCAGAACAAAACGAGGGGTATTGATGAGTTTTGAGCGTTAAGGGACGGTCTATCACGCAAAATTAATAAACTCTCAAAAATCAAAAGATCATATTCATTATTGGCCTTCTCGAGAATAGTAAAATTTTCTAAATTCGCACAATGGCCTGTTTGTTTAATGTGTTCACTAATGGCCGAAGGTGATGTCTTGATAGGCTGACCTTTTTTACCTATTCCCAAATGTTCCCTACTTCTAATCAACAAGTGGCGAGATGTTTTACCTATGTAACAGGCCTGGCAGCCTGAGCACGAATACTTATAAACCACATGGGAGCAAACATTCTTAGGAATACGATCCTTAAATGGGAAAAAGTGTTCAATACGTCTTCCTGATCGAAAAACAACCCGAAAGTCTACGCAGGGGTAAGCTTTGCGTAATAGTCTGCTGGTAAATATCAGCTGTTGTGGTAGTAATGGTAAATAACTGTAGTAATGGTAAATATCAGCTATTGGTATTTGTTCAGTTTTCTATGTGTTTATCATTTATATCATATTCTTGTGGGCAAGCCATATCAACTATCCAAATCTTTTTATTTGCACCGTCTTCGAGTGTCAAGTCTGGTCTCCTTGCTCTTTTAGTTACCCTCAGCTTGTATTCAAAGTCCCACAGCATCTTGCTTTCATTACCTTCGACAACATGGCCTTTCCCCTAGTTTTGCACCGTAACACATCATCGCTCAAGATTGTTGTTTGCACCATGCCACAGCCAATACTCTCAGGGCGTTGTCGTGCCTCCGCAAGTACTCTGTGCCAGCAATAACCCTACACCCAGCGAGTACATCTTCAATTGTTTGAGCATTCATTATTGTTTTTTTCCACACCATGCCAACATCATTGGTGGTTTGTTGTTCAGCTAGATATCAAGTCAATACCCTTGACCTTAGATATCTAGAACGTTCCTGATCATCTTTGCCGTTCCTAGCACACAAGCTTTCTGCATCACATCAATCTTCTCTTCTACTTCTATCTTTGCTGCCCACGAGCTAAAGTTCTTGCTCAATGTACCCAACGCCCCTATTACGATTGGAACAACACATACATTTCTATTCCCAGATCCTACTAACTTCTCGTTTTAAGTCCTGATAGCGGTCAACCTTCTCAAGCTCTTTCGTCTTTACCCTTGTATCAAATGGGCATGCAACATCTATGATATAGCAGCCCCTGCTTGTTTTCTCATGTATTAATATATTATCATTATTATTATTGTTATTATTTTTATTCTTATTATATACATATATACATACATATACATACAAGGTCTATTGAGTATATCCACAATAATTGTGGCTCTTCAACTCGAGTTAAAAAAAATTTTTTTTTCCTAAATGTTAAAAACAACCTGTGAGAGGAATAATTTACAACATAAATTAAGTAGTAAAAGAGAAAATTTAACATTAAAAACATTGGCAAAATGGATCAAGGGCAAAGTCGCTCTTTAGCACGTCTCGTTAAATCCGCTTTTAGTTTTGTGCAGAACGAGCTCAATGACTTCTGTTCTCTAATTTCTGCTGGAAGTTTGTTAAATAATTTACTTGCAGTTTCTTGAAACGCATCTCTGATCATTGATGTGCTCAACTTCAGTTCGATACTATTACGAAGAGTACGACTTGTCTTCTTTATTTCAATTCGGTTAATGGATGGCCAGTTCTCGTTGTGAATGGCTTTGAAAGTCATTTTCATGCAATCGAATTCTCTTCTTTCCACTATTGGAAGCCAGTTAAGTTTAAGAATATCAGCTGAAGATGCATATCGTCCAAGCACAAAACTCGCTGCAGCTTTCTGCAATCTTTGCAGTTTGTTATTGTTATTATTATTATTATTATTATTATTGTTATTATTATTATCATTATTATTATTATTATTATTATTATTATTATTATTATTATTATTATTATTATTAATATTACTATTATTATTATTATTATTATTATTATTATTATTATTATTATTATTATTATTATTATTATTATTATTATTATTATCATTATTATTATTATTATTATTATTATTATTATTATTATTGTTATTATTAACTTAGCAATTCTTATTGTTATCAGGGACTTAGCAATCTACAAAAAGCAGGTCCTTAGGGGGTACTTTGGAGTCTCTATCAAGCCATCAAGGATTTAGAAATTTACAAAAAGCAGATCCTTGAAGGTAATTTGGAGTCTCCATCTGGCCATCAGGGATTTAGCAATTTTAAAAAAGCAGGTCCTAGGAGGTTATTTTGTTTGGAGTCTCCATCTAGTCCAGTATCCTGGGTTTCAATAGCGTGGATTCTAGTCCCTTGTCGATTTTAAAACCGCTGAAGCTAGATGAAAAACAACCTTGGACAAACAGTAGCAAATTTTCTTTCATTCATTTTAAAACTGCTACGCATGTATTAATTCGGCACAAAATAAAGGGTTTGTAAATTTTCTACTTTCAAGTTATGCCTTAGAGACTGTGTATGTAAGCAATTTTACCTATGAATACTTGGCTGTTGTCAATGTAAAGCACTGAGGAAGATTTTATAATCGAAACGTATGGCATTTTAACAGTTGTGTTTTTATTTATTATTATTGTTATTATTATTATTATTATTATTATTATTATTATTATTATTATTATTATTATTATTATTATTATTATTATTATTATTATTATTATTATTATGTTTCATACTTTACACACACAGATATTTGTATGGTCATATTGTTCTTGGTACAAAGTGGCAACAAGCCTCCTTAAGTTTCCAGAACCATTCGAAGCATTCGTGCAGAGTTCAGGATTGCAGTTTTCTGCATTAAGTCTCTTCTCCATCTTCTTTGGAATTGCTCCCAGTGATCCAAAAACGATCGGTACAACAATTACTTTCGTCTTCCACAATCTTTTCAGTTCAATTGCAAGATCTCCGTTTTTGTCAATCTTCTCCTTTTCTTTCAGTTCTATTCAGCTGTCATAGGAAACTGCGAAGTCTATTATTGTACAAGTATTTTGTTCTTTATCCTTGATAATCATGTCTGGCCTAATGTCTAATAATAATAATAATAATAATAATAATAATAATAATAATAATAATAATAATAATAATAATAATAATAGTAATAATAATAATAATAATAATAATAATATTATTATCATTATTATTATTATTATTATTATTAGAAGATTTTATCATCGAAACGTATTTTATAAACAGTTGTGTTTTTATATTCTTTTTTCTGTTTATTTTTGATGGTGGTTTTTGTTAACATATTATTATTATTATTATTATTATTATTATTATTATTATTATTATTATTATTATCATTATTATCATCATGGCCCAGGTTGGTTTGGAAGTAAAACCCGAGAAATGCGCCGTTTTATACGCCAGAAGGTCGCGTAATAATTGGTACAAGGGTAAATCGGACAGAAAGCCAAAAGTGAAAGTACAGTCACATGAATTAGCTGTTTGTGGGCGCAATAGGCCATATAAATACTTGGGAAAGTCGTTATCGTTATCTGGAGAGGATCCGAAGCAGGTCAATCAAATGTTAGAAAATTATAAAGAGTTGCTGGACAAAATCTCAAAATGTAAGTTGCCACTTTCGCTGAAGGCAAGTGCTTTCAATAACATGGCTCTTGCTAAAATATTGCATCATTTTAACAATACAAGGTTTACCGAGGAACAGCTCGAAGAATTGGATAAGGCTCAAACACAAACAGTTCGAAATTTGTACGATTTATACAGTTCAACTACGCAGCTCATCATTTACCTACCACGCGAGGACGGAGGAATAGGAATTAAACGTGTATCTGCTGTATACCGGACGACACGAATTGAGTGTTTCCATGCTAAGTGTTTTATCAGCAATATCCGAAGTTTTTGAAGGTTGCTGTCGAAACGAATCATGCCGTTCATTCAGCCAAAATTGTCTAATCTCCTATGTTGCTTCAGAGAAGGCTACAGTTCCCAAGATGCTCTATTTCGAGTTATTGAGCAATGCCGTAGAACACTCGACAAGTCATGCAAGGTTGGGATGGTTCTAATGGACCTTTCCAAATCTTATGACTGCATCCCTCATAACCTGCTGTTGGCGAAGCTTGAGGCATATGGCTTCAGTTTAGATAGTTTGAACTTACTGCATAGTTACCTCACAAACAGGCTACAAAGAGTGAAGATAAATGGTACCTACAGTAACTGGCAACAAGTAAGATCTGGTGTTCCACAGGGTTCAGCTCTTGGACCCTTACTGTTCAATCTGTTTATTAACGATTTCATTTACGCGATTGAGAACTCACAAGTTTGCAACTTTGCCGATGACAACCCTATCTACTCATGCGAAGATAGCATAGATAACATCTTGAGGTCCCTCAAAGGAGACATAAATAATGCCTTAAAATGGTTCAGGGACAATCGAATCTTAGCTAATCCAGACAAGTTTCAGGTTATTTTTAAGGGTCTTGAAAAGGGTCAAAAAGTGAGTCTTGAAATAAATGGTCAACTTATCAAGACAACTGAGGAGGTTAAACTCCTTGGAATAACGATTGACTCAAAGCTACAATTTCATAATCATGTTGAAGGTGTTTGCAAAAAGGCAAGTCAAAATGAGGCATTCTCTCGTATTGCTGGGCTTCTACAAAAGGATAAAGCAAACATACTATACAAGACCTTCATAAAGTTAGCCTTCAACTATTGTCCACTGATATGGATGTTTTGTGGTCAAACAACTAACAATAGAATAAACCGGTTACATAAGCGTGCCTTGAGAGTTCTCCATTGCGATTATGCATCTACATTTGAAGAACTACTGGCAAGGTCAGAAGAGATAACGATCCATTGTAGTAATCTGCAAAAGCTCATGGTCGAAATATATGAATGCACCAATTTCATTAGTCCTTCTATTTTGTCGGAGTTTTTTGCAACGAAAGAAATCACGTATGATCTAAGAATAAAGAATCTACTCCAGGTGCCAAAAGTTAAGACGTCTTCATATGGACAAAGTTCCCTGTCGTTCAGATGTAGTATACTTTGGAATACTTTGTCAGACAGCATAAAATCCGCACAAAATACAAGACAGTTTAAAACAAAGATAAAAAATTGGAAGGGAGAACAATGCCGATGTAACATTTGTAAATAGGGTTTGTAATTAGATAGTTGGTTTTTATTAGTTTATATTAACTGGTCACTTCACCAACTGTAAATAAATGAATTATCATTATTATTTTTTTGTCTGAAGTTATC
Source organism: Aurelia sp. 3 sensu Dawson et al. (2005) (assembly GCA_964020215.1). Lineage (NCBI taxonomy): Eukaryota > Metazoa > Cnidaria > Scyphozoa > Semaeostomeae > Ulmaridae > Aurelia > Aurelia sp. 3 sensu Dawson et al. (2005). The sequence continues at coordinate 10,442,822 of OZ026581.1, read as the reverse complement.
ACAGCATGTGATGTTTTTGCTGGTTGAATCTACTGATTACCGAGCCATCTCCCACGGCCTTAGGTATCCAGAACCTTTCTAATGACTCTTGCTGATCCCAATAAACAAGCTTTCTGTAATGTGCTGAAATTCACCATGATGTCTAACTTCCTTAACCAGTGTTCGAAGTTTTTGCTTACTGTGCCTAGCGTTCCTATGATGATTGGAATTGTGACTATTTCTTGACTTTGCCAAATTCTCTTCAATTCCCGTTTTAAATCTTGGTATTTTTCAACCTTTTCCCTCTCCTTATCTTGTACCCTCGTATCGAATGGGCAAGCGACGTCCACAATGTAACATTTCCTGCTTTTATTACATCGAATGACTATGTCAGGTCTACAGTGTTCAATCTCTTTGTCTGTCTGGATTTTCATATCCCACATGACTGTGACTTCCTCGTTTTCCATAACAGTTTCAATGCGGTGATCATACCATTTCTCACTTGCTGGTAGCCCATACTTCTTACAAATTTCCCAATGTAGAGCCTGTGCCACTTTATCATGTCTCCAGTTCTTATACTGACACTGTGCCAACATCTTGCACTCTGCTAAAATATGAGCCACAGTTTCATCCCGCTCACCACACATCCTGCACTTTGGATCAATGTCCTCTTTGTCTATGACTTTCCTGATGTACTTTGTTCTGATCGCCTGTTCTTGCGCTGCCATTAACAAACCTTCAGTCTCTTTCTTTATGCCGCTTTTCCTCAACCATTCCCACGTTTTCTCATCCCTAACGTCATCTGTAGCTTTAAAAAATCTGCCATGTAAGCTTTTATTTCTATATCTTTCCTGCCTTTCTAACTGAATCGTTGCCTTTTCTTTACCCTCCCCTAGTAATTGTTCATTCTTCACTGCAACCAACAGATATTCATCACTTTCTGCTACATGTTTCCTCAAACTATTGATCTCTGTATTCACGCAATCTTCCACGCTAATCAATCCTCTACCACCTTTACTTCTCTTAATATATAGTCTGTCGACATCTCCTCGGCAATGGAAAGCTCGGTGGATCGTTAACAATTTACGCGTCTTTCTGTCCAACTTTTCAAGTTCTTCCTTCGTCCACTTTATAATGCCAGCCCCATATCTCACAACAGAGACTGCCCTGGAGTTTATGGCTGAGATACTATTCATTCCATTTCGCTTGGACTTTGATATCTTCCTCACACGCCTCACATACTCTTTTTCAATCTTTTCCTTCATATCTTTATCTTTGATTACATCAGCCTCTAGTACTCACAAGTACTTATAACCTTTCTCTAAATCGATCTCCTGGATTTCTTTCTCATTTGGAAGCTTGATACCATCGCTCTTTGCATATTTGCCTTTCTTCATCACCATTATTATTATTATTATTATTATTATTATTATTATTATTATTATTATTATTATTATTATTATTATTATTATTATTATGAATTGTTACTTTCTTTTGATTTTGGCTGTATACAATCTAGCTGCCGGGGATCATCCCGATACCTGAGGCAGCAAGAGGGTTTGTTATTTGCATGCTAACATTGATATGCACTTCAGCGTTACAGTTATTTGCTGTTCAGATCTTTAGATTGACAGTGCTTTGCGAAGAAGGTGGGTAGTACTTGTAAGTACTATTTTTTGTATTTCTTGCAAGTTTGGTTCTCCAGGGATTGCATTAAGATGATTTTGGATTCCCTTTTTCACCATCCCAAGTGCGCCAACTACGACAGGTACAATGGTTGTTTTAAGGTGCCACATCCGTTCTATCTCAATTTGAAGGTCTTTGTACTTTGATAACTTGTCAAATTCTTTGACAGAAATATTTCGATCTGTAGGAATTGTCATATCGATGAGGAGGTATGTTTTGCTCTTGTGGTCTTTGATGACTATATCTGGTCGGTTGGCTTGGATAGCTCTGTCCGTGTTTATTGGAAAGTCCCATAGTATCGTTGTGTTTTCTCCTTCTACTACTGGGGGAGTTTTATGTTCATACCATTTTTCAGCGTGCGGAGTATTATAATGCTTGCAGATTTTCCAGTGTAAGTATTGTCCCACTCGATCATGCCTATTCTTATATTCATTTGGTGTAAGAACAGAGCATCCTGACACTAGGTGATCTATTGTTTCATCATATTGATCACAAAATCGACATTTAGGGTCAGCCCCGTTTTTCGCTATTTTGGATTGGTAATTTCTGGTGAACAAGCTTTGGTCTTGCGCAGCCATTATAAAGCCTTCCGTTTCAGCCTTCAGACCCGTTCCTCGCAACCATTGATGTGTTTTGTCTTTATCGACATCAGCTTGTTGACTACGTTTTGGATACTGACCGTAAAGAGGTTTGCTTTCCCATTTTTCTTGTATTTTCTTCAGTCCTTCTTGTTTGGCTTTCTTCTTTAGGTTCTTAGCTTGTAGTGTACAAGGTAATTCTTCGTTTATTGTTGCTTCGATGTTTAGTTCAGAAGCAAACTTATTACTTTCTTTCTTGATTGAATGCATTTTTTCCCTTGCTCATGGATATTTACTAACTGTAGCATCCAGTCCGTGGATGTTTCAAGGTATTTCTGTAAGCCAATTGTTGTCGTTTTCAAGCTTAGTTCTAATTGTATCATCCCCCTGCCCCCTTCCTTCCTTGGGATGTATAGTCTGTCTACGTCAGCCTTAGGATGATGCATCCGGTTGCACGTCATGAGTTTCCTGATTTTGACATCGATCTTCTTGATATCAGATATGGTCCAGTTGATTATGTTGAAGCTGTACGTAACTACAGGAATGGCTAACGTGTTTATGGCTTCTATGCGGTTCGCAGAGTTAAGTTCAGTTTTGAGTATTGCACGAACTTTACGATAACATTCTTTCCTTATCTTTTCTTTCATTTGGCTATGTTGGATTCCGTCACTTTCATTGACGCCTAGATACTTGTAAAGCTCTTCTTGTTCTAGGTCTTTTATGATTGTGCTTCTGTCCAGTTCTAGTGATGTTGTTTGTGTTAGCTTGCCTCTTTTAAACGTTGCCTTCGCGCATTTGTCTAGTCCGAATGTCATGCCTATATCATCACTGAATTTCTTTACTGTTAGCAGCATTCCTTCAAGATCTTTGTCATCTTTGGCAAACAACTTCAAGTCATCCATGTAAAAAAGGTGACTGATCTTTCGGTCCTGGATCTTGTAGCCATATCCTGTATTGTTCAGTAATGCAGATAGGGGGACTAGCGCAAGACAAAATATGAGGGGTGATAATGAGTCGCCTTGGAAGATACCGCAATTTATATCAATTGTGTTTGATCTGAGCGTACCCTTCTCATGTGTTAGTGTAAGATTGGTTTTCCAAAATGACATGTTTGCTCTTAAGAAATTGATTATCACTGGGGAGATCTTATATAGTTCGAGTGCTTTTACTATCCAGTCATGAGGTACACTATCAAAGGCTTTACGATAGTCAATCCAAGCCATACTGAGGTTTCTATGTCTATTTTTACAGTTTTCTATAATCATTCGATTGATTAGGAGTTGGTCTTTACATCCATACGACCCTCTCTTGCATCCTTTTTGCTCTATGGGGAAAAGATCATTCGATTCTATAAATGTGTAGGTTCGTTCAGTGAGGATTGAGGTGAGCAGCTTGTATGTTGTACTTAAACATGTTATGGGTCTATAGTTCTTTGGTTTGTTTGTTTCTTTAGTTTTGGGAAGCAAGTATGTCAACCCTTCTGATAACCAGTCTGGGGAGTTCTCTGGGTTTCTCACCAACTCAGACAGGAGATTTGCGAGAATATTATGTGTACATGGGAGTGAATGTAACCAGAAGTTTGGTACTTTGTCTACTCCTGCTGACTTCCATTTATGTGATTTCATTAGGGCTTTTTCAACTTCTTCAGTACTTATGTCTATCCATTGTTGTTCTTCAATATGTTCATTACCTTGCTCTATAGTTTCAATCCATTCTGCCGTTTCATTGAATGTTTATCATTACTCCAGATGTTCTTCCAAAACTCCTCGACCTCTTCAATAGAAGGAATTTCCGCCACCCTTATTGTTTCTTTTCCCACTTCTCTGTAGAACTTCTTGGCATCTGTCTTAAAAACCATATTTTGTCTGTAGAATTTTGATCTTTTTTCGTACCTCCTGATCCTTTGCGCTTTGAGTTGCATTTTTTGCTTTATTGTTTCCTTTACTGATAGAATATTTTCTTTTGTCAGTTGGTATTTCTTAATCATTTTCCTGCATTTCCTCCCTTTAACGTTTATGCCTCTTTGCAGCTCACTTAGAATAGATAATTCCCCTCGCATTTGCTCTATCTCTCTATTTTCTCTTTCCATGTTGGTTTCTTTCGCTTGTTCTCTTTTCTTTTCTTTTTGTTTGTGCATTCATCAGTTATTACTTTTGCTGTTGCATAAATAACGTTGTTAAGCTGGTTAATGTTCGGTTCAATCGTCTTTATTATTTCTCTTAGGGCTTGGTTCCCTATTCTTATTTTCACCTGGTTTTTCTTGTTGTTTTGGATCTTTCGAAGGGGCTCTCTGCTGTTGGCTTCGATGTTCTGTGTTACTCCTAGTTCCCTCAGTATATTCTGCCTCATAGTCTCAAGTTCAACACTTTGGAGCTCTGGTGTTATGTCTTCTGGTGCATCAGTTGATTCTTTATCCCTTGCTTCTGTTATCATTTGCTCAGTTTCTACCTCATTCACTTCTTCTGTAATGGTATCTCTATTCTCAAATATCTGTCCAACTATATTATCTGTTGCTAGTGTTGGTGACTGCTCCTTGCCTATACTTTGTTCTTCAGGGGTGTTCTCTTTGCTTTCATTGTTGATTTCTTTTCTAACTTCTTCTTTGATTTGATGAATTTCTACGTCAGTGAGTCTTTTGTTCTTTATGATATCTCTTCTGACATTTGCTAGCTTGTTCGCATCAATATAAGTTCTGATATCTTTGTTGTTTCTTCTCCAGATGTTGTAAGTTCTGGTTGTGCAATTTGTTTCAGATGGTTTCTCGAGTGCATAATAGTAAGCATACAGTACATGTTTATATTCCTGCCGTGTCCATCTCGTTCTTTTTCCTTTCGTACTAACTTGTTTTGGTGTTTTGTCTGAAGGGCCAGGGTTGGTTTCTTCCCGGTTCTGGTTACCATTCAAACTTTCTGTTGAGGAATTTGTTCCAGTAGCCAATTTTTCGACCCCAGCCTGGTCCGCCACTGAGGGACGCGCTCCTTGTTTAACCGCGCGACGAGCGATGCGGGATGATTTTCTTTTGTTGTGTTCCATGTTAATGGTTGTTTGGTTGGCCAGGTTTTCCTTCCTGGGTGTTTTTAGTTGTGACACCATCACATGGTTTGTTCTGTAGGGTTTTCCTTCCCCCAGTGTGTTTATTGTGTACACCATCACTAGATAGATTGCCATTCAAGACCTGAAACCAGCTATTGAATGCCATAAACGAACACTATCTGACCTGGTTTGACATTGAAGTTTTCCTTTTTCTAGATGGATTGCCTTCACCTCGGCTAATGAGCCCCATCCACCCCTTAAGAATAAAGGATTGCCAAGAATAACCTAAGAGTCCCGAACCGGAGTACGGGGTTACATCTAGCCCAGCAAAGAGAACCAATTTTGGTTCCTTTTGCTATCTTGAAGTCTGATCTTTCCAGGAGCTAGATGCCTAGATCTAATCAATCATTGAACCACCGCACCATACTTAACTGCGCACTTAAGAGCCTTGGCAATAGGAGGGGATAGATAAAGAGAGAAGAAGACAGCTAGGGAGGTAGAGGACGCCTAACTCCTCACTTAAAGCCGAATTTATTATTATTATTATTATTATTATTATTATTATTATTATTATTATTATTATTATTATTATTATTATTATTATTATTATTATTATTATTATTATTATCATTATTATCATTATTTTCTCTCACAATGGAAGGCTATAATGTTCAAGGCGGAAACAAATTTGGTAGAGTCACTGGTGAGTGAGTACAGGACACAAACGTTAGTTCTTCAGGTTGAATTTTGTAAGAAACTCACTGAATACTTAGAAGGGGCAGCGGAAATAGGAGAAGCGAGGAACCTTCATGCGGAGCTGTGTGATAGAAATGAACAGGCTGAAAAGAGAATTTCGGTTCGTAGAAGAAGAAAACTTTCGAAACTGAATGTGGGAAGTGAAGCATTGGCTATAGAGCAGGAATTTCTGATGAACTACACATTTATTAAAGATTTGAAATCGTTTTGGGATGTTGAGTATCACGCCGAAGGTGGGGAACTACATTTGGAACAGGAACAAAGGATGGATCTGGACGAAATTCGAAGGGAGCTTATGCGGGATAATTTTGAAAATCTACCACCAGGAATTGAAGAACGAGGATCAAGAACATTTGGAGAAAGTACTAATCAACAAGACGTGCCAGGAAATAATGATGAAATTCAGTATGAAGTTAAAAGAGATGAAAATGGACGTATTGAGGGACAATTTGTTGACAACAAGGTAATCAATTTATCACAGCGTACACTAAGTCAGCATGAAATTTCAGTTTTGTCCAAGGGACTTAAGTTTGTAGCGACTCCAAAAGAAATTGATTATTCACAGGTTAAAATCGATTTAGAGAACTTTGGTAGAAGGTTGCGACTTAAATGGTTTTTTAAAGAGAATGATGATTTTTCAGAAGTACCAGCATTTAGGCCAAAAAGCAAATTTAACCCTAGGAATAAGGACGTGGCAATCGAAGTATTCTTATCTAAGTTAGAAGACGAGCTTATGAAAATATCACCAGAAGGTTGTAACTATAGTAATTTGACTAGAGAAGAAAGAGTAGCTTTAAATAATCTTAAATTAGATCGCACAATTATTATTAAGGAGGCGGACAAGGGTTCGGGTGTCGTTGTTTGGGATAGGGAAGACTATATTTCAGAAGCGGAGAACCAGCTTAGGGATCCAGGGGTTTATCAAAAACTCGACAATGACCCTTCAGCTCTGGTACAACGTGTCGTTAATGACGCAATAGGAAATATTGAGGAGCGAGGGGACATTGACGGGAAAACTCTGGAATATTTCATGGTCAACAACCCAAAGGTGGGTAGGTTCTATCTGTTGCCGAAAATCCATAAAAGACTCAACAGTGTTCCAGGGAGACCAGTTATTTCTAATTCAGGCTGTTTCACCGAAAATATTTCAGCATTTTTGGACCATCATCCACAGGAAGCCCAGGCAGTTAATTTAACTGAACAATAATAAGTTTACAATCTTAAAATCTTAAAATCGTTAATTGTCTAATACCTTTTTGTTTGAGTGTTATTTGTTGCACCTCTCCACAGCTGTGTTGTGTTTCATTGACTTCAGCATTGCACGGTGTAATTGTTCGAATGCGAGAGTTCGATACGATGTAACTTGCTGGTATTCTAATAGGTAAACAAGGAGTGAAACTTATCTTCCAGCCAAATTCAATTAACTGTTTTGTCCTCGCTCGTAATCCGGCATCAATGCTCCAAATTCATAACGGAACATATCAAAATGTTCCATAATCATCGGACTATACTTTCCGATACTTTGTTTCTTCATCTGCAGTGTCCGAAATACAAAAATTTGCAGCTTCTTGATGCAGGTCTCTTCAGATCTGCTTTCTCCCTATGCTCCGGCCATCGAACGGTAACAGAGCGATCGAATTTCGAATGTTTTCGTCAGCCAACCTCGCTCAGCTTTGCACAGAATGTACACAGGGACCCCCTGGCATACCATAGAGCGCCGTTTTTGGTTTAAATCGATCGACAGATGGACCGGGGGATTCCTGTGTACATACTGAGCAAGGAAAAGCAAGACAGGCTGACGAAAACATTCGAAATTCGATCGCTCTGTTACCGTTCGATGGCCGGAGCATAGGGAGAAAGCAGATTTGACGAGACCTGCATCAAGAAGCTGCTAATTTTTGTATTTCGGACACTGCAGATGAAGAAACAAAGTATCGGAAAGTATAGTCCGATGATTATGGAACATTTTGATATGTTCCATTATGAATTGGGAGCATTGATGCCAGATTACGAGCGAGGACAAAACAGTTAATTGAATTTGGCTGGAGGATAAGTTTCACTCCTTGTTTACCTATTAGAATACCAGCAAGTTACTGTACATCGTATCGAACTCTCGCATTCGAACAATTATACAGTGCAATGCTGAAGTCAATGAAACACAACACAGCTGTGGAGAGGTGCAACAAATAACACACAAACACAAAGGTATTAGACAATTAACGATTTTAAGATTTTAAGATAGTAAAATTTATTGTTCAGTTAAATTAACTGCCTGGGCTTCCTGTGCATCATCTCCAACCTTTAGCAAAAAAAGTCCGGTCGTATGTCAAAGATACAAATGATTTTCTGCAAAAGCTTTCTAGCATGGAAGACCTTCCTCGGGATGCTATTCTGTGTGCAATTGATGTGGTAGGTCTCTATCCTAGTATACCCCATGATGAAGGACTGGAAGCTCTTCGTACTGCTCTTAATTCTAGAGAGAATCGGTCGGTTTCTACAGATACATTAGTGGAGCTGGCAAACTTAGTACTAACAAATAATTTTTTTGAGTTTAATGGTAACTTTTTTAAGCAAAATAGGGGGACAGCTATCGGTACCAAATGTGCACCTTCTATGCAATTCTATTTTTGGCTGCTTTGGAAGAAAGGCTTCTGGAAGAATCACAATATAAGCTTTGGTTATGGTGGCGATATATTGATGATGTATTTTTAGTTTGGACACATGGGGAGGAAAAACTTCTGGAGTTTGTAAATTTTCTTAATTCCGCTCATCATTCCATAAAGTTCACTGTTGAATATTCCAAGGAAACGGTGAACTTTTTGGACGTTCAGGTTATTAGGCAGGGTAACAAAATAGTGACCGATCTGTATTCGAAACCCACTGATACTCATCAGCTCCTTCATCGTTCCTCGTGTCATCCGGGTCATACGAAAAAGGGTATTCCATATGGGCAGGCGCTTCGACTTCGTCGTATCTGCTCAGAAGACTCTTTCTTTGAAAATCGATTGGGAAATTTGGAAAATTTTCTTTTGGATCGGGGATACAACAGGGGAGAAATAGAGGGGCAGTTTGGCAGGGTACGGGGATTGGATCGGAGTACCCTTTTTGATCGAAATCAAAAACACCAGGATGATACAAGGATTCCCCTGGTTTTAACATTCCATCCAGCATTTCATAAGGTTTACGAAATTTTGCAAAAATGTTTGAATGCACTCTTTGTTGACAATGAACATCGACGTATTTTTAAAGATAGAATTTTTGTTTCGTTCAGAAGGGCTAAAAACTTTAAGGATACTCTAGTTCGAGCCAAAGTTTACCAATTAACGGATACTTTCTGAAAAGGGTACTTTCAAGTGCAATGGCAGTTGGCAGGAGAAGCTGTCAAATTTGTGCACTCATTGTGGAAGGGGAGACGTTTCAAAATTCTAATCACTCTCGTTCTTTTACGATCTCCTCTGGTGCTTATCATTGCAACTCTGAAAATGTAGTCTACTTGTTGCAATGTGACTGCTGCAATAAAAAATGCCCCCTAATAAGGGATCTCGGGCTCCGAGTCTCCAGAGCGTATTTTAATGGGCTGCGGGCTCCCAAAGACAAAATTGCTGTGCTCCAGGGCTCTATTTTATGCTCTTCTGGGCTCCAGGGGCTCTATTTCTTAAAATTCAAGAAAACTGCCATGGGAATGGTGTGGGCTCCAGGGCTTTTGATTTCCAAGCTTTCAAAATGATGGGCTCCAGGGCTCCAGCGACCCCCCCTTTGGGGGCCTCAAAAATATGTGGGCAGCGCAAAAACCAAATTTCGGCAAAGATTTAATGTATACAAGTCGTATTTTCGAACCTATGCACGTAAATACAATGAGGGCAGCCTTGACAGGGGTATGGCGGTACCACAGGCGGGTTTCTTTGGGCATTTCTTTAGCGAAGGCCATCAGGGTACATTTTCGGTTAGCATAAAGATCATTGATGGGGCTTCAGACGTTTACTCACTTCGTAGAAAGGAATTATTTTAGCAATACAAATTGGGAACTTTCGCACCCAACGGTCTCAATGAAAGAGCGGCTGATATTGAATTGGATATGTTCGCATGTGGAACCGCTTGAATCCGGTCATTGCACTTGAATAAGTCTTGGGCTTTATCCGGGGGGCATGCTTCCTTTCGTACTTCCTGTCAGTTTGCACGTGGTGTCAGGGTGGAATTCCCTGTCTTGCCATCTAGGGATTTAGCAATTTAAGCAAATCCCAGGAGGGTCGTTAGGAGGCGTGCCTCCCCTTCTGCTTGGGACTGTTTACGAAGAGCTTCCATTCCAATGTCGAAATCTAAAGGCTTGGGGTATTTACTGTGTACTTTTATTTGAATTCGAAAACTTGGGCTGGCAAAGAAATTTTAAATGGTCTGGGTGTTTTTGTTTGGTATTGTATTGCAAGTGGGATCTCGGGGGATTTTTTGATCGTGATTTTATGTAATTTTTAGTCTGTAACTTTTACCCTATAAATACTTGGCTGTCCTGGCAATGTAAACACTGACGAAGATTTTAATGATCGAAACGTTTGCTTTTAAACAGTCTTTCTTTTTATTTATCGTTTTCTGTTTACTTTGATTGTGGTTTAGTTTTTATTATTATTATTATTATTATTATTATTATCATTATTATTAAAGCGAACTAAACCATCGTTCAAAGCCAAACAGAAAATAAAATATAAAAACAAACACTGTTGGATTACGTAAACGTTTCGATTAAAATCTTCATCAATATATCAAGTATATCATATACTGATGAAGATTTTAATCGAAACGTTTACGTAATCCAACAGTGTTTATCATTATTATTATTATCACTATTATTATCATTATTATTATTATTATTATTATTATTATTATTATTATTATTATTATTATTATTATTATTATTATTATTATTATAATTGCGTTTCTCGTAAAAATGTTGAATCACGAGAAAGATCATTTTAGAAACAGTGCACGTCAGTCTCTAAGTCTTGACATGTTAAGGAGGGGGGTAGCAGAATCGAGTGATGAAAAGAACTTTCTTGGTTACGAAGTCACAGTTGATGGATATTTGAATAATAAAACAAACTTTGGTTGTCAGTCTGACTGGCCTGAGTTGTTGCGCTATGCAAGGAAACTAGATATCTCCATCGTTTTCAGAGATGGGAAAGCAGGTGTAATCATTGATGGAAAGTTTTACGACGACACTTCATCGCTACAAAAGATTCTATTTCATTACACAGTTAAACGTGATTTGATTATGGCAAAAGAATTGTCAATTCAGGGGTGCTTTTTCGGTATGGATGGCATTCATTTGAAGTCATCACATTCCATTTTCTACAACTGGAAAATAGACAACTTGTTAGTTAAATTCAGCATAAAAGCACGACTTAGCCTCCTTCCAACTAACTTTACGCTGCACATTTGGAACCGTGAAAATGATCCTTTATGCCCCTTTTGCCGAAATCATACCGAAAATATGGCGCATCTGATGAATGGTTGTAATGAATTTCGAAATTTTTATAGTCGTCGCCACAATCGAATCGCTGATAAAGTAGAAGAGGTTATTTCTCAGAGTAACCGTCGTCTACGAGTCTACTCAAACAAGGTAATGGAGACAATATTCACAGATTATCGCGAGGAACTGCTGTTGATTGAACATCGCAAAACAGACATTCTTTTAATGGATCATGTATCACAGAAGTGCACCATTGTCGAAGTAGCTGCGTGTGTTATGATTTGTACTTTGATTACGCGTTTCGAGAGAAGTTGGGGCGTTACGAGAGCGTTTGCTGTCTATTACGAGGTCATGGATGGAACGTTGAATTAAAGGTTATGTGTTTTGGCTCGCTTGGTTGCATAAAGAAGGATATTTGGAGAGAACTGAGATCTTTGTCAGTTGACAAATTAGTTGCAAAGCAGATGTTACAATGGTGTTCAATATCAAATGTTATTATGGCAAATTATATTTGGAGGCACAGGGTGCGGAAGTTATTCCCATAGTCTAGGCCTACATTTTGATACTTTTCAATTTTCTCTTGTTCCTTCTGTTTTATCCTTGTATCTCCTGGTACAGCTATGCGGGCAAGCCTGGGCAACTAAGTTTAATGTTTTTTGTTCTTTAAGTGTTTCATGACCTTTTTTCTTTACTTTCTTGGGTAAAATGCCTAACTATCTCGCAGTTTTGACCCTTGATCCACTTCTGTGACTGTTCCAGTATCAAGATCGTTGTTTTGCTGTTTTGTATCAGTTTTTCCATCTTTGTGTGAAATTGCTTTCAAAGAAGTCAAAAACGACGTTAATCTGGTCAACATTGTATTCTGGGTACATCTTTTCAAGTGATTTCCTCATCTCTCCATATTGTTGTTGTTTTTCATCTTCACGTGTCAAAATGATATCTGGAGCACATACAGTTCCCTCTATCAGTGTTATCTTTTTCGCATCTTTCTCAAATAGGATCATATCTGGCTTTATTGCATTATTGGTTGGTCTTCGTTCTGAAACCAAAGGTACATCCCATAGTATTTTTGCGTGTCGATTTTCAATTGATGTAACAGGAATGCTTTGTTTATACCATGGTTTTCCATACTCTGATTGTTTAAACTTGTATTTGGACAGTAGAAAATGGTAAATTGGCCTTAACATTTTATCATGTCTAGCGTTGTAAAGTGATTGTGCAATGGCAGAACATGAACTCATCAGATGTTTCACTGTCTCTTCAGCATTACGACATAATCAACACGTTGTTGTTGGTACTTGCTCTTGTAGCTTGTATTTTTTGTATGCCTTGGTCGGCAGCAGTTGCTGTTTTATTGCTACATTTGTTGATAACACAATATCTGGTATATTTTTCCATTTATGGTTTATCGCTTGGCTGTTGGGGGACAGGTCTTTGCTGTCAGAAATCAACGTTGCAAAGTGGTCCAACCACTTTTGAGAACGAACTCTCTCTTGGAATACACGCTTCAGGTCATTTTCTAGTCTTCTTATGATGGCACTGGCTTCATTCTCACAGAATTCCACAGAATTTTCATTCTCTATCAACACTGTCTTTCCCTCTTCAAACCTCATTACTAGCTCAAGATGGTCTTTGCAAGTTCTTATCGGCTGTGTTACTATTGATCTATGATTTCTTTTCATTTTATAATTTTAGAATGAGCGTATTACTTTCATCCTTGCATCTTTGGGCACATTGATAAGATGTGCAACTTTTATCTTTGTCATTCTGTAAGTATCTTCAACAGACATAAAGCCTCTCCCTCCTACAGTCTTTGGTAGGTACATCAGAGGTAGTGATTCGGATATATGCTTTCCTTTATATTCTGCGATGATACTTCTGCTTTTTCTGTCGAGAGCCTGAATTTCTGCAACTTCCCATTCACTTGTTCCTACGTGATGTTCTAAGATTGGTAAGGTAAACACTGTACTTGATGTTGCTTTTCTTGGGACAGACCATGGCGATGACCATATTTTCCTAAGTCTTTTACGTATTATCGTAAGTTTTTTTAATTATTATCATTATTATAATCATTATGTTCAATGTATGTATTCACAAAGCTTGCTAGTATTGCTTTGGCAGTACTAGTGTGATTTTGGATAGCTACCCGCTATCTAGGGAATCACACTTCTTTCTCCTTTTCCTTTAATGTCCTAATACCAGACGTAAAATCCTGGCACTACCTAACAAGGCTGTCTTTTGTGCATGTTCTACATTCATCTTGATCCCTATCGCTTCAACGTATGCTTCAAATTGCTTTGAAACAGCTCCTAATGCACCAACAACAACTGGTATAATCTCTACTTTCCTCATGCCCTAGAGTCTTGCTGTTTTATCGCACAATGGCCGATACTTATCAGTTTTCTCCCTTTCCTTCTCTAACACTCTGGCATCCCCTGGAATAGCAACATCGATGATCTTGGTTAGTTTGTTCCCCTTATCAATTAAGATGATGCCAGGTTTCTTTGCAATAACTTCCCGATCACATTGGATGACAAAGTCCCAAAGTAATTTGACTTTCTCCTTCTCAACACACCCTTCGGGTTTCATACCAATTTTCAGTTGCCTCTAGATCGAACTTTTTGCATAGTCTCCAATGAATGTACCGGCACACAATGTTGTGACGTTAGAGCAGTGCATTCACTAACAGTATGAGCGACTGTTTCATTTCTCTGGCCACACATTCTGCATAGAGGAGATTCTTGGCTTTTATGAATAAAGTGTTTGGTGTTGTTTGTTCTTAGTGCTTTTTCTTGGGCACTACAAATTAATGCTTCTGTGCATCCCTTCAGGTCACTTGTCCGAAGTCATTTCCACGAGTTCTGAAGATCCTTCCCATCCATATCTCGTAGGTACTGACCGTACATTCTTTTTCCCTTCCAGGCATTATAGACTCTCTCTTTCTCACGCTTCTTGAACTCTTTTGGCTCGATAGCATCATCAGTCTGAATGGTACCTTGTCTTTTAACAGCTATTAAAAGAGGCTTGATTTTATTCTTAACATACCACCCGAGATTGTTCTCTTCAGAGGCTATACAGTTTTTGCAGCTGATACATACAGACGGTCGATATCACTTTTAGGATGGAACTCTTTATTGATCGTAAGAATTTTCCTGATCTGTCTATCCACCTGGTCAAGTTCATTTACTCGCCAGTCAAGGATACCTGCACCATATCTCATTAATGAGATAGCCCATGTATTTAGAGCATTGATTTTGTTCTTTCCATTTAACTTGCTCTTGCAGACTATTCTAATCCTTCTGAAATATTCCGTTGCGAATGCTTCCATCATCTCTTTCTCCTTTGTGTCGAATAATTCTAAGATTCCGAGATATATATATTTTTTTATATATATCAAGCTAAAAACTTGCAATACATATTACCTAATAACACTACCTACAAAATACTATACCCTACTACTAAAACAATACCATTTGGAGCGAAAAATAACGTCTACCAAATGGCAACATAAAACTAAAAACACGAACATAGCACTACACGTGACGACATTGAAAGACAAAGATAGCACATAAACTACACGTGACTACTACAAAAAAGAAAGAAAGTCTAACTAAGAGGGGAATTAATTGACCTAATCGGCCAAGGTTTGCTTCACCCATCCCGAGTCATGTGACCAAACTCTTGGAAAATTGTAAGTATTATTCAACTGTTGTACTCATGGCACAACTTTTCATGACACGGAATATGTTGGAGAAATCAAAAGTTGATTTAACAAGAGACTGATCACATGAATCGAAATGTTCGTAAACAAACCCTAGCCGATTTTGTCTATGGCTTTGTGGCGCATCGCAAGAGTTAGGAGTTGAGTTATCTTAATCAAACCGACCTGTTCGGTGGATGAATTCAAGAGTCAGCTCGAGTATACTTCTATTGATGTCATCAGTAAGGTTTTTATCACCATACAGCAAGCATTCTATTAGAACGTTGTTTGGAAGGGTGTCGATTTGGACAAATCATCGTAATAATTCCGAAACTCCAGCGAGAAAATCTCGTCGTTGCATTTCAAATGAAGGGCAGAGCAACAAAAAGTGCTCCACATCCTCAATGCCGTCATTCGTTGGGCACATTGGATTTACAGTATCCCTAAAATTATGTAAGAATTTGTGGAGGTTTAATTTGCTTAGACCAACTCTGATTTGAGTAAGATAGGATAAACCTACTGGGTCGTAAATCCCAAAGACAGATTTTGCAGGGGGACGAATTATCGAGAGAAGCTTCTTCTTAAAGACGGCGACAGATGGTGCATGTCTCAGTTCCGGATCAAGTTCATTCCATTCAGCTAAGCAGTGCGGATAAAAGCTAGATTGGAATTTTTCTGTTCTTGCCCCTATACGCCCAATAACATCCTGGTTACGAAGAGAATAGTTGGACCGGTGGAGAAGTGGAATTGGTTCCTTTGAATACAAAGGGGTCAAATTATTTACAATCTTAAAGAACAAAGTTAGACGCCTGCTCCATCTTCGGAAATTTAGTGATTCCCAGCCAAGCTCTGCATAAAGTTTTTCCTGCGATGTTCCCCTCCAAGCTCCTGTTACAGCCAGAGCAGCAGAATACTGGACAGACTCTAACTTTCCCATTAGATTTGACAAGGTCATATCTTGACTGAATTCAGATATTTTCGCCGGAATATGGTAAATAACATCTCCGTAATCTAGATGGGGTCGCACATACAGCTTGTATAATTCGTTTAGAGTCTGCCTGGGGAGATATTTAGAAAGATATTTCAGCAAGCCAATACCCTTTCTTGTTTTAGAAATAGCTGCGTTGATATGGGCAGAGAAGGAAAGTTTCGAGTCCAGGATAATACCTAAATGTTTATGTTCACTTACTTTTCTCACAGGAATATCATTAAAAGTTATCACTGGATGATCAATTTCAATTCTTTTCCTTGAAAATATCAACTCAACTGCTTGTTTTTGCGGATCTGGATTAAAGGACATCTTCCAATCATAAGCCCACTGTCTTATTAACATCAAGTCGTGGTTCATGTCATTGGCAGCTGTGTTTGGGTCTTCTACTAAAGTGAACAATGATGTATCATCAGCAAACAGCTTAACATTGCACTTTAAGTCAGCAGAAAGATCATTTATATACACAAGGAAAAATAAGGGACCCAATATGGAACCCTGAGGTACTCCTGCTGAAATATCTCCCCAGTTGGAGCTCTGCCCATTCAAACCAGTTCGTTGTTTGCGATCCTTTAGGAAACTTTGGATAAGGGAAAGGAGCTGTCCTGAAACACCACATCGTTTTAGTTTGTAGACAAGACCATCATGCCATACTCTATCAAATGCTTTTGAGATATCGAGATACACAGAACGAACGTCCAAAGGAGGATTGCAGTCGAACGCTTTAAACATTGTGTGTGTTATGGAGATTAATTGGTTGACTGTTGAGTCACCGGGACGAAAACCTGATTGATTTGAGTTAAGTAGCTCATGTGAAACAAGGTGTGAATGTAGAGAATCGTATATGAGTTTTTCGAGAATTTTTCCAAATATTGGCAAAAGAGAGATCGGACGGTAGTTTTTCTTTAGATTTTTCTCGTTTTTTTTTTGTGAACTGGCACGACATTTGCACATTTCCATACTTCAGGAAATACACCACACTTCAAACAGTTTGTGAATATGATCTTTAGGGGGGTAACTAAAGCAGCATCACTTAATTTTATCATTCTGACAGATATTTCGTCCCATCCATGTGCTTTATTAGGATTAAGCGATCTTATGATGTTCAGTATTTTGTCGTCGGAGATGAGAAATTCACTTATCTGGGAAGTGGGTACTGGTGCATCATGTGGAATTTCACTGCCTCTGTCAATCGTCGTACACTGAAGTATAAAATAGTCATTGAATATCTGTGCCTTTTCCGTGAAATCAGTTACAAATAGCCCATTCTCTAGAAGAGGTGGTATTATTGGAATCTTCGCCTTATTTAGAACAGTATTTATTAAGGTCCAATAAGTTTTGCAATAAGTTCCAGGATTAGCTAAGGTTTTCCCAGCCTTACGAAAGTAATTGCGTTTGGCATCCTCAATCAGTCTTGTGGCTTCAGATGTCATGTTTTGTGTTCCCTCGAGCTTGTCGTCAGGCCGACCGTTTTTCACAAAGCTTTTATAAGCTCGACTCTTTTTCTTCAAAAAATTTTTAATAGTTTTCGTAATCCACGGAGCTTGACGAGGCTTAATGGTTTTGACTTGGTTAGGAATGAAGTTAGAATAGATGTTTAAAAGTACTTCATTGAGTAATTTGACCTGCTCATTGGGACATGCAATTTTCTGCAGATGCTCTTGCCAACGAAACATTTCAATGCTTTTTACGATTTTCACAAAATCCAAGATATTTGTTTCCATCTTCCTCAGTGTGTTTCATCATCTCCTGAAGGTAGCACTATTCCATTAGTCTTGGTCTTTGCAAGAGCTCCTCTGTGCATTATCAATATCCCACACTTCTTTACTCCGAACTCCATCTTGATGTCGTCACTAAACATCTGAACAGTTGAGACAAGACTGTTAAAATCTTTTTCATTTTTGCCGAACAATTTCAAATCATACATGAATAATAAATGATTTAACTTCTCCCCATTCTTTAAGGTGTAGCATACATTTACCGTTCTTAGTATTCGACTCAAAGGTATCATACATATGACGAAAAGCAAAGATGATAGGCTGTCACCTTGGAATATTCCTCTTCTGATGTTAACATTCCCTAAATAATGACCAGATGAAGTTAAGTTAACATTTCAGTTGTTGATTGATCTTTTGGGCTTTCTATTACATTTTCTGCAACATTCACCATTTTTAGGCTCTCTAATATCCAGGAATGAGGAATTTTATCGTAGGCTTTGCTATAATCTATCCAGACCATTCTTAAGTTTATCCAGACCATTCTTAAGTTCTTAAGTTATCAAAGCAGTTTTCTGGTCGTTCTACCACACCTCGTTGTTGCTTCTTCGAAATACAGAGAGTTGACGACTCTTGTTTGAAGGCTCGTAGAATCAACCTTCACTTTGGTAGTCAAGCATGCTACTACTGAGCCATCTTTGCTCATGTATCTCTAACATGTTTCCGTTTCGCTTACTTTCTCTTCGTAGCCCGTTCCCAAGGACTCTGAGGGTTTCGTGCCTGTTAGTTCAATGAGTATTCATGAACTGTGGTACTGTGGAGGTACAACATTGAAAAAGGCAATAGTGGAGTTTTTGTGAGGTAAATCATATGACCTGTTCAGCAACTGATAAAACTAATGAATTTAAGTAACATAGATTAAACACCGAAAGGTCTTTTTTAATTGCGTCAATAATTTCAATGACTGTATTGCGAAAAAATTAACCCAATGACGCTAGCTTAATTGAAACTACGTAGGCCTACTTCTTGTGTAATGCCACAAGTGGCAGGTCTTAAACGGCTGTTACCAAACGCACCTAATGTTCACAGTGGTATGGAAAGTTGCCAGCCTCGTGTCAAGTCGTTAATGTAAAGTGCGGCAGCTCCTGCGCGAGAGATTCTATGTATCGAACCTCGATTCCTCATTTCATTTCATTTCATTTCATTTTGTACATTTAAGGAGGGTTGCCCTTCAACAAGTTGATTTTCAAGGTGCCCTCCGATAAAAGCATTTAATTACAATTTAGGAAATAAAGTAAAAAGCTATTAAATAAATTAAAACTATAAAACCTTATTTACAATGTCCAAAACCTATTAACAATAAAGTTAAAAATTCAAACCTAAACCAAAATGAAAGGGAACACTTTTTAAATATTTTTCTTGAAATTATACAAGGAGGTTGCCTGCATTGAGCTTTAAGCTCCCAAGTACAACCCTTAGAGCCGTCGAGAGCCAGCTTGGGCCCTGAAGTGATCTATGGAGGCATGTCCTAGGGGGTCTGGGAGTGCAGCTTTGGTTTATCTGAGTCTCTGAGTGCAGCTTTGAGGAAACTTTTGGTGACCACGCCCTTTAGTCGCCCGGAAAATGAGGGATGCACCCCTTTTTCCACTAATTTTTCCAAAAAATTGCTAAAACATTCCGTGTAAACGTTACTATAAAAGATTATATTTGTAAAGTTTGTATGAATCAAGGAAAGTTTTTTATGTAAGTAAAGCCTAGTTCACACCAGGTCGTTGCAGTCGCTGGAGGTGCTAGAGGGAACGAGCGACTCAAGGCCAAAGAGATTGAATGTGAACGGTAGCTTAAAGACCCTACGACACCAACAACTGAATCGCTGGGATAGAGCCATCTTCTATGAAATAGAAATATCAATACGACGGATTGGTTTATGTAGACTGTCATCAAAGTCGGCGGCTCTTGCAAACGCTCTTTTAAAGCAGATAAATTTTCATGCAAATGCACTGCTGAGAAATATTGCAATAGTAAACATTTATAGCCCAAGATGTTTTTTATTGATATACATAATTACGATAACAATATTACTTTCTACCATACAAATTCTAATAACCATACTACACTACAGGGACGATACCATGGGTAGTGAAAGATAATGACGACCCTGTGGTCAATAAGAAGACACGCAACATTAAACTAACAAACAACTACACAACGATTTGAGAACTGATGGATAATGTGCTAGATTCCGTCTGACATTAGATCTCTGGTCAGGGTTTCAAAGAAATGAAATGTATTCACGAGCACAAGTCGTTCGTTATGTTGAAATTTGGTAAGACTGCCTGACATATAATGTGAAACTTAACAATTCTTTGAATTCAACAATTCCAGCGAAAAGATCCCCACTTTAAGCATCAAAAGAAGGGCAGAGCAACAGGCCTGGAGCCCAAGATATTTACGGGCATGACTGCCGAGAGCCGGGGCAACTGCCCCGGGGCCCGTAGAAAAAGAACCTTTGTTTTTCTTGTAATGATGTTATCAAGCTGGGCCTCACAAGGGGCCCGGAAAGTCGAACTTTCTTCTTGACAACTGCATTTAGCAATAACATCACGGGCCTCAGTTCATTGTTTATTCCAACGTTGTTCGTACAATCACATTGAGATTTGAGAACAAGCGACAAGATAATTCTGATGTATGCTCATGCTATTACTGATGTTTTCGAATAGATAAGCTCTGTCAGAAAGTTAGCAATTTTTGTCCGCGCTCTTGCCTTGCATTGTTTTGAAGCTAGAAGTCAATCAAGATAGACATAGCTTTGCACAGTATTCTCAAACGTCATCAAAATGATCCACAGTTTCAGTGGCATGGCCATGTGGAGGGTACGAGGGAGCAATTGCACTCCCACTTTGGGAGAAAGATGGCGAGGTTCCTTGCAAACCGAAGAGAGATTGTGGGGTACAAGATGGGCATGAATTTTCCGAGAAATGCTAGAAGATTACTTAATTCAATTCAACTGTGTTGCCAAAACTTCCATTTCAGCACTGGTGAATTTGGAATCAGGGGATGCCCTCTAAGCTAAACGGCACTTCACAGCGTAGGTTTCAAATCTTTAAAAATCTGGGTGTAAAATTCTGGAACATTTCGAAAAAATCTACAAACAAGCGTAATTTCTAAACCTTTTGACAAAAGATCAAATAATTCTCAAGAAAAGCGCAGTTTATGGATGCCTGCAATATGGTATCAAGCAAAATTCTTTCACTTTCCTGGTTCGTGATTTAGAAATTTGATGACGTCACATCATAAAATGGGCTGAAAAATAAAATAGGCTGTAATTTCGACAGATATTCAAGATTCCTAAAAATTCCAACGGTAGAATCATAAAAAGTGGCTAAAGTTTCTTTCAAGTCATTCAGTTTAAAGAAATAGGTCACTGAATTTTGCACCCACCGTTTTACACCGACTTAAAGATTTGGAACCTATGCTGCACTTCACTCATTCGAAAAAGCATGCGAGACGTTTTCAGAAAAAAGGACTTTTATGGATTTTTGATGGTTTTTCTTGACTACAAATTATTTTCGCCAAAAGTGTTTGAAATCTTTGGTAGTGAAATGCCCTCGCTCTAAGCCAAGGTGAAGGATGCTGCTTCGAAAGTTGTCCTCACGCTTTGATTCATACAATTAATCATCAAAGTTTCCTTTGGCAAGCATAATTTTGGGAGACGCATTCTAAGCCAAAGTAAAGGGCTCGGCCCCAAAAATTTTTCTGGCTTCGCCCCCAGACCCCTTCAATCTTCTGCACCCCACATAATTTGTCCTCGCCACGCCGCCGCAAAATATTCACGAAATTCTCCCAATTGTGCACTTCAAGTGTCAGTGTCCAGCAAGGGGCCCGCATCCACTAGCTGCCCCGGTCCCCGGCCTCACTCTCGGCGGCCCTGTACGGGCCCAGGATCTTTTATCCCTTTCTCGAAGGTCCTGACAACCCTTTCCACAAAATTAAACCAGAACCAACTATTTGCGGCAAATGGCAACTGTGCTTATCATAAAGCAAATGTAGATATCGTGGCATGAACGCAGCTATGAAAGCTAAATAGGCATTTTGGCAAGTTTTTTGTTCTTCCACACTCCACTGTAGAAAACATTGATATTTTGAAAACGATCTTCACAAGTCCCTTGATGTATTCCTTTCTTACCAAGGGTATTTTGACTGAAATACGAAACTTGAAGCTCAATGCATAGATGTCGAAGGTTGGAGCCTCGATGTCTCGATGGCCGACTGTTCGATGGCTGCAGGATTAAAGTATAAGTTTCGAAGGCGTGAGGCTCAAGGGCTTGGAGATTAGAATTACTCGCCAGAGTTGTCTTTATCTTAGAAAGCTGCTGCTGTCTAGGCCGGGGGGGGGGGGGGGGTAACTACAATATGTGCAGGTACGGGATGCGCCATTTTTTTTGGGTGCCTTTCTTCGAGCAAAAAGTAGATTTTGGGGTATCATCTTTCGTAAAATCGCAAGTTGTCATATTGTCATAAATTTTGGGGTGTCATTTTAGAAAAATAATTCTTTAGGGTAATGATTTTGATCAAATTTCACTTTCTTAGTTAAAACTTTGGATGGCTATCACAATTTTAGGGTATACATTTTGGATGGCCTATAAATTTTGGGGTATCGTTTTCGCGAAAATTGATAAATTTCAGGGTGCGATTTCAGACGTCAATTGGCACACCTCCGTCACCCACCTATTGAAGTTACTCCCCCCCCCCCGGGCGCCTAGGGTCAAAGACCAACAGCTAAACTTGATTCTTTGCAGCCAAGCAGCCAGCTTTTTTACACTACAACAGGCAATTCTTGGCTAGTGGGAGAAAACAGTGCTGTAAGGTGAATGGGCACATATCGAACATTGAAAGTATTCGATATGGAGTTCCCCAAGGGTCTTGCTTGGGACCACTTCTCTTTTTGATATATATTAATGACCTTCCACTTGCACTTGATAATGCCAAGGTTACTATGTATGCAGATGATACCAGCATCTCTTATTCCTCTAAATCAGTTGATGAAATCAATTCAGCAATCAATGATGATTTGTCCAATCTCAAATTATGGTTAGAAGGCAATAAGTTGTCTCTAAATGTTACGAAAACTCAAGCTATGCTTATCGGTAGCAGGGCAAAACTCCAGAACATTTCTAACAGTGATGTCATTAGCCCTAAGTTTGTTATTGATGACGAAGTTGTCCCGATGATAAATGAAGCTAAGTACCTTGGAATACAAATTGACAAAACATTGGGTTGGAAGGAACATATCAACATTATTGCTGCGAAGATTTCGCGAGGGATAGGGATGCTGAGATATGCAAAGAGGTACGTCCCACTCAGTACAGTAAAAACCATGTACAGAAGTATAGTCGAACCCTATCTACGATACTGTTGCACGGTATGGGGATGTTGCACTGAGGCAGACTTAAAAAGATTGCAAATTCTCCAAAATCGCGCTGCCCGTATTGTGACAAATAGTGCTTATGATGCACACTCCTTGCCCCTTATTAAAGGTCTGGGCTGGCTAACAGTTAAAGAGCTGATCAGGTTTGAAACGGCAACTACTGTTTTCAAATCTGTTAACCAACTTTGCCCAGACTATATGGCCCAAATGTTTCAAAGACAGCGTGAACAGGCAATGAGGACGCTAAGAAACACCGAAACTGACTTGAGACTTCCTTTGTTTAGAACAAACAATGGACAAAAGTCATTTGCATATCGAGGGGCTACCGTTTGGAATAGTCTAGATCACCAAATCAAACTGTCTCCCTCGTTATCAAACTTCAAATTTAAACTAAAGGAAGGATTATAAAGCAAACTTTACGTACTTCCTTCCATCAAGAACATATATTAATTTTTCCTCTCTGTTGCAATTTAATTTCCTTTTTTCGTTTGGATAGGAATAATTAAAATTAGGTTTTTTTTAGGGAATTTATCTGACAGTGCATTAAGTGGTATTAGGAATTTCTTGAGTAATTAATTTTTTCTTTTTGTTTTTCTTTTCTGTTTTAACAGGGCACATTGTAAAGCAGTTTTTTCCCGTATGAACTGAATGTTTTTTACCCTGTATAAATAATTTAAAATGAAATGAAATGAAAATGAAATGATTCTATTTACTTTGTCATTTATTTTGTATCAGTACTTTATTTCAAGTAGATTTGAAGGATTTCCGGCTATTCAAAGCCAACTTAGGCATATGCAAGCGAGGGTTGTAGAGCGTTGTTGATAATGTTTCGTCATTGGCAACTAAGCAAGTCGGCTAAGTTTCTGTTGTTGTCAAGACTGGAGAATCAGCAGAGTCAAAACCAGAGCCCGGGCCAAGTTAGAATCATATTTGATAATAAAGAATCAATGTGTCCGTAGACGTTTTCTTTATCCAACGCTATAGCAGCTACGAGATCCGACGAGATCTAGCTATGACTATTCCCTGTGAAGTTGGTATCTGTAGTAGTATTAAGATGATACTAATTCAAACCAAGAAATTACAAACATGATATGTACACAGTAGAAAAAAATAATGGTTCTAAGCAGCGACATATTTTGCATCTATCCGCAGTCAAGTCTTTGATCCTCTTTTTAGATCTGACATCCCATAGCTTTTCAATCTCTATACGCAGGTCTTGGTATTTCGCGATCTTTTCTTGCTCTTTGGCTGTGATGTTTTGATCTCCTGGTACTGCAAGGTCGATAAGAATGCATTCTTTTTTCTCCTTATCTATGACAACAGTATCAGGCCTCCGATGTTCCAGCACCTTATCAGTTTGTATTGTGAAGTCCCATAGCAACTTACATCTTTCGTTCTCTTGCACTGGCTCCGGTTCATGCAAGAACCATTTCTCATTGCAGTCTATCAAGAACTTCTTGCACAGCAACCAATGTATTTTCTTCCCTAGCTTGTCATGTCGCTTTCGATACTGATTCTTTGCTAGATTAGAGCACGCACTTACAATATGGGTTACACTTTCTGTTTTCTCTTTGCAAAGGCGGCATAATGGTGTGGTACTTGTTTTGTCTATACTATATGCAACCGAGTTAGTCCTTAGGGCTTGCTCTTGTGCAGCACAAATCAAACTTTCCGTTCCTCGCTTCAACTCTCCTGCTTTTAACCATTGCCACCTGCTCCTATTTGCACGTTCTTCAGTTTCACGGAGGCAAGTTGCGGGGTGAGTGGCCGAGTGGCTTATACAGTCTTCGTCAGGTGACTGAAGTTAAGCTTGGTCGAGTGAGGTCAGATTTCGGATGGGTGACCGCTGAGGACTGACCTCGCAACTTACCTCGTCGTCCTTCGGAAGGGACGTTAAACTAGGGGTCCCATGCCTGGATGCGGCATGCACAGTGGGCCTAAATTAGCTTTCAGTAGCTAGAAATCCTGACAAGCCCACTAAAAATAAATTGAAAAGAAAACAAACAAATTGCCAATGCAACGTCTTTTCCTTCCACTCCCTTTGTCTATCCTTCTTCCTTTCCTTCACCAGAACCGTTGGCAGTCTTTTCGCAAATTTGAGTTCTTCTTCAGCAACTTTGAGCAATTTCTCGGAGCTATCGATGACGTACTTTCCAATACTTAGAAGTTCTTCCTCAGCACAATCTCGAACACTAGTGAGTCCTCTGCCTCCTAAGTTTCTAGGAATATAAAGCCTTCCAACATTAGGTCTAGGGTGAAAGCCACCATGTATTGTAAATGGTTTTCTGGTTCTTCTGTCCATTCTTTCTAAGTCTGCGATAGTCCAGTTAATCACACCCGCACCATACTTTACCGTTGCAACAGCCCATGTATTGATTGCCTTTATAACATTTCCTCCGTTCAGCTTGGATTTTAAAATTGCCCTCACTCTATTGACATATTCTTTCTCCGTTCTTTCCTTCATTTCCTTCATTTCCTTCATTTCCATTTCCTTCATTATTATCATTATTATTGTTATTATTATTATTATTATTATTATTATTATTATTATTATTATTATTATTATTATTATTATTATTATTATTAAATGGGATCTCCAAGCAGAAGGATGACACGAGGATACCGTTGGTTCTAACTTACCATCCGGCACTTCAAGGGGTCAGCAATATTTTGCGAAAATGCGCTAATATTCTCCTCGTTGACGACGAACATCGCAAGCAATTTGGCGGAAAAGTTTTCGTTTCATTTAGGAGGGCTAAAAACCTTAAAGACACTTTGGTTCGCGCTAAGTTGCAAACTCAAGATCAGGAGTTGGTGCCAAAAGGAACTTTTAAATGCAGTGGTAAGAGATGTCAAATTTGCCCTATTATTCAAGAGGGCTGCAGTTTTTCTAATGCGAATGATTCGCGATCTTTCAAGAATTTTTCAGGGGCTTACGATTGCAATTCTACAAACGTAGTTTATATGTTGCAATGTACATGTTGCAACAAAAAGTATGTTGGCAGCACTAAAACAAAATTTCGTCAAAGATTTAACGTGTACAAATCATACTTTCGGACTTACAAACAGAAGCGTAATGCTGGTACTCTTAATACGGGAAAGGCGGTCCCTCAGGCAAGCTTGTTCTCTCATTTTTTCGAGGAAGGCCACCATGGTGAATTTTCGGTCGTTATTCGCCTCATTGATGGAGCACAGGATGTGTACTCCCTTCGCAGGAAGGAGCTTTTTTGGCAATACAAATTGGGTTTGTTTACACCAAATGGCCTAAATGAGAGGGCAGCCGATGTTGAGCTGGATATATTTGCTTGTGGCACTGCTTAGTTCTCTTACCATTGCATTGAAAATCATGGGCAGCATAATGGCAGGGGTGTTGGCTGGCTGACTTCGTGCAAAATTGCACGTAGTGGTGGGGTGGAATTCCCCATCGAGCTATCCTGGATTTAGCAACTTAAATTTAGCAAATCCTTGGAGGGTCACTAGCTTGCACTCTTGCCTTCTGTCTCGGGTTGTATAAGTTCTTGTCACGCAGAGCTTTCACTCTCTTTCTAGTCAGTCCAAATCCAAAAATTTAAACAGGGAGTAGGAGACTTTGGAAGGCCACTTGGGGGTATTTTGGGCACAGAAATCATTCATTGTTTCGGAACCGCTTTGTTCTTATGTAAAAACTTCTTTTCATTTCAATAGGATTTTAAAATGTTAATTTTTCTTTTATTTGTCTGGGTTTTAGAAATACATTTTAATGCAAATTTTATGTTTAGAGTATAAATACTTGGCTGTCTAGATTTGTAAATACACTGATGAAGATTTTATAATCGAAACGTCTGACATAGAACAGTTGTGTTTCTCTTAATTTTATTTCTGTTTTATTTTGGTGATGGTTTGAGTTTGCTTATTATTATTATTATTATTATTATTATTATTATTATTATTATTATTATTATTATTATTATTATTATTATTATTATTATTATTATTATTATTATTATCACTAAGAGTAAAAGACAGTGAGTCGAGTCCATAAATTTCTTAGTTAATGGTAGCTTTCAAAAGTTTTCTTTTCTTAGATTGTATGCTATGACTTCCTTTTCATGAAATTCCCATACAAGTGAAGGGGTTCAAGTGATCATAGACTGGTAAGTTTATGTGATCAGTTGATGTAGGCTTTTAACATGCATGCTATTGCTGCCACTTGGAGCGAGCAATGTTTCAAATGATAACTTTTAATCTTTTTGTGGGGAGACAAGGTACGCTTGACTGTTAAAACCAACATGTCCCCCCGTGCAGTGGGTCAAAGCTCATGCGCCCGTCTGAGCTTCAACCCCAAACCGCTACTGCGCATGAGCTATAACCTACTGCACGGGGGGACACATCAGTTTCCTCGGACAAAGCATATCTGGTCTCCCCAACAACTTTATAAAGCATCCGAATTGCACGTTTATGAGTGCCGTCAGTTTCTTTGCTTGCACCGTTATTGCAGAAAAGCCATATCATCAGTCAATGACTGAAGTTCGACAAAATTACTGCATTAGAAATCGAAACTGTTAATGCCTGCTCGCAAGAGATATAATTAATCAGCCCTGAAAGAGCACTGACCTTTTTATTGACTTAAAAACATAACGTTTTCAATGTATTTGTAATACGTTAATTGCTGTCGGTTTTCACCCCTGGAAGTTTAACGCGATCTGCTCCAGGTAATTTGTTCTCCTCAATGCCAAGAAGCAACCGTTTTCCCGTTCAAACCAAGTATTAGCTGAGACTTTTTTGGGTTGGCAGCTATTCCATTATTGTTAAACCATTCGAGTAATTTGCTGAGATCATTCGAATTGGTCACTATTTCTTGTAGATCATGTCCACATGAGGCGTTGTCATCTGCCAAACTGCATCTCTCAGAGTCTGGGTTGATAAGGCAGGGGCACTTACTAAAGAGAGCAAGGGACCTAAGACCGATCCTTGTGGGACAAACATTTTTATTTTTGTGGTACTTCTATCTGGACCAATCTTTACCCTTCGATGATTGCTATCCAAATAACTGTACATTAAGCAAAGGCTTCTTACATCTAATCTATGAGCTATTAATTTTGCAGCTAGGAGGTGATGAGGCAGACAGTCATATGCCTTCGATAACTGCATTAGGATAGTTCCTGGTGTGCCTGAAGCGTCAAGATATTTCCTCAATTTACTGTCAATCGTATCAATGCATTTTGCGTACTAACCACAAAAACCACTCCCTGAAGCCACATAAGATCCTTCACAGTTTATGGTAAAAGTACGAGCTGATTTGTTCTTTGATAATTCTTTCATGGATTTCGGAAAGTGCAGGTAAGGCACTTCTAGGTCTAAAGTTTCGCTTAAAAGTTGAGTCATCATGTTTAAACAGAGAGCTGAGATCAGTTTCCTTCAGTTAATCTGGAAACTTACAATCATAGGCAGCATATCTGGATCAGTCAGTTAGGAAGGAGCAATTACTTCCGTCGATTCTTTCAAAATACTATAGTTGGAATATTATGACAATCTGTGATGTTTGTAAAACAACTCTGCAATTTCCTCCTAATTTGAAACCTTCTTGCCATTTTCAATAAAAGTTATCTTTTCACACACGGGATGTCCATATAAGAGCAAAGGTTTTACAATCTTCCAAAATTTTTCTCATGATATATATTTTTTGACTGTATCGACATACAATATTGCTTTTTAGCCTGTACATTCAATTTGAAACAAGGTCCCTTTATTCCTATATTTTTTTTACATCTTCCTCTCGTTTGCTCCAGTTTTCAACGTTTTCAAAGTAGATCTTGTAATAGCCCTCCGTAATTAATAAAAGCTGTCTTCAAAATAGTGTGAATCATTCATCGCTAAAGTCCTGATTCAAATGACTTGGCTTGCATAAAGGAGTGCTTATGATTTGCAAACATCAAGCCAATGTAACGACCCTTGGAAGACTTGAAATATTGATCTAGCAGCTCAGACATTTGTTGTACAAAGTACCTTGAATTTTGTTGAGGAGGCTCATAGATGGCAAGCACCAACCATTTTCGTTTTCTGACATTAATTTCAAATGGCACCACCTAAATCTCCGCCGCTAGTCGCAGGATTATTGTCCTTAACCTGTTTGTAGCGGCAACATAGTATACATATGCTAATTTGATCCATGAAAAGTAATGAAATTCGATCCATCGAAATGAAGCTAGGGAAACAGAAAAAATAATTGCACTCTTCTTTGTGATAAGAGCTTCCCACTGTCGAGGTTTATGCTTGGTGTCCAAATACATCCTTTCGTAAGGATAATCAGCAATGTGAAATTTTAACACTTCTAATACATAGTCGAATGTGAATTGTTAAGGTATTTTGGCGTTGTATCAGGTTTCTCAAAAATGCACGAGGCCAGTGCTAGCGATGAGACATCGAATCAGTTCGCAATAATGTTTAAGCTAATCCTGAAGGAGTAAGTTGAACCAAGATATCTTGCTCATTAATATTGTACTTTGAAAGTTGAAATATTAATTTTGAAGGCTCAAACATGCCTCCACCTTCAGACTAAGCTTTGGCATTTTGGCCTAAGCAAGTTTTTGAAGTTCGACGACAATGCAGTGCAGCCCGTGGCTGAGCCTAAAGTCTCTGAGGTTGATACAGTTCTCCAGCTCTTCATTTCCACAGTGTAATGTTTTTCAGCTTTCAAATTCGAAATTGCTGCTAATCAATATTCTAAAACGCAGCTATTTTAAAATCCATTTAGTTAGTTGTTGTTTACGTATGTAACAAACGTGCCTGAGAACATCTGCCTTTCATTCGTGGTTTTAGAGATATAACTTTTCATCGTTTTTCGCTAAGACGCTGTTGGCCACGAGCCAAGAAATTCCATGAAGCAGGAAACCAAGCAGCTGTCTTTAAAAATGCACATTTTTTTCTTCTCCTAGGCAACTGTTTTCTTGTAACCATTGAAGTCCAAAGGTAGCTATTTCTGAAATTTCGTAGTACGAAGCGCCCAAAAACACTTCCGCATCATTGCAACAACTGCTGCAATAGAGTCGAGCTTTCCTTTTTTCTTTTTGAGACTTACGCATAGAAAAAGCATCAACTTCAAATTTGAAGCCTTGCTTTCGTAAATAGAGCAAAAAAATGCAACCTTGTGTTAGGAAAAATTGAAAATCTGAGGTTGCTTCGAAACATGGTCCTACATTCTCAATGCCAAAATCTGGAAATGATGCAAGATCAGCTTCTTGCATGTTTCTGCAAGGCATCAAAATGTGAAAATGTGCAACATAGGAACTGAGCTGGTGACTGAAATACCGCTGCTCTTCATATTCAATTTTACAAGGTTCAATTTGAATTTGTTGTAACCCAGTGTGACCCAGCTACCTATCTTCTGATACAACTCGACTGAATGAGGCTCGTAGACTATAACATACTCCATGCTAATTTCTACAAGCAAAAACATAAATTCCTAGAAGGTCGAAATGAAAACTTACGATTGAAAATTCTCGATAGGGACCTCGAAGTAGTCGAACAAACAAAGTATGGGCAAAGTACGCTGGTGCGCAAATTGACAACTTTAGTTGGAAAGAACACATCAAGACCTTATCAATGTACAGTAGATTTTTTAAAGCTGTCGGCTGTATGCAAAGAGTTGCCTGCCACAAGATTAATTGAAGAATCTTGAATATAAGCATTGCGGAGCCACGTTCTCGATACTGTTGCTTGGTTTGGGCTGTGTTGGGTTGATTGGACGTTTTCAGTTGCGAAAATTCCAACAGCCCAACAGCAACCCGGTATTGTTGTAAGTAGCAACAGCTTCGTTGACACTCCAAGAAGACAATTTAAGTAATGGCTGGGATGGTAGACCGTGAACACGCTAGCGAACCTATACGCACTACTGTGGTGGATACGCCATACAGAGGCGGGGTATTATGCTTGATGTGGTGGATACGCCATACAGAGGCGGAGCATAATGCTCCACCACGTAAGCATAATGCCCCGCCTCTGTATGGCGTATCCACCACATCAAGCATAATACCCCACCACGTTAGCATAATACCCCGCCTCTGTATGGCGTATCCACCACAGTAGTGCGAAAAGGTTCGCTAGCGTGGTTAAGGAACTTATAACTACTAGTGAATCGATGGTCTTTAAGTTCTTGTTTTGACTAGCCCTGCAGTACCTTTGTGACCCTTTCACACGAAAGCCTTGCGCACACAGTGATCTAGCATATGTAATAAATGCCTGAAAATGAAAGTTCTCAAAAATGATCAAGCTATAGTTCATTTGAAACAGCAATGATTGACAATCAAGATAAAAGAAGAACTATTAAAATCGGACCTATGAGAGCCAAGAAACTGATTTTTGTAGTTTCAAGATATCACAAGTCTACAAATTTTACATACAAAATACAATAAACATAAAATTTAGGCTAACTTCAAAATTCAATTTCCCTGCATACACTGATCCGATTCTTGAGATTTTTTTTTATTTCATTGCATACATCTCAACATCATTTCTATGATTCAAATGATCAAGAAAAAATTGAAAAATTTCACGGATTTCGAGAATTATAGCATAGTACTATAAACTGATATTTTGATAAAATCAGTTGAAAATCTAAAATACAAGGTCAAACAGTGTCTGAGCAAGAAATATTAAGTTAACTAGAACATGTCTCGAGCACATCTGCCAAAGGATATGTTCAGAAACCTGTTGCGAAAACTTTTGTGGCCGTTTTAGAATGTGTGGTCACTTTCTCTTTAAAACGACGTGTGGTCACATTTGAAACCAGTATTGTTTCTGTGGACTGGATTACTACTTTAGACAATTACTTAAAATAATTTGAAATCAAAGCCAAGTCAATCAACTGAATTTTAAAATTCAGAATTAGTCGAAAAATTTGAAAATCAACATACCTTGGCGTATGTTGGATTTGGGGAAGGACACCTCTTCTCGTTATGATGTCTGAACTCAAAATTACATAAAGTCACATCAAATTCATTTCCTTAGCACAACTTTCTTTCTCGTAACTATTAAGAGTATGAAAATGTGACTTATTGTGTTGGCCGTACTCTCGTCAGTAGAAGAACAAATTGGTAATTGATCTGATGAGTTTTAGAACCAGGCAAAACTTTCGATTCCGATTTGCTGTTTTGACATACGTTTGCCTCATAGATCCCGAAAATGTATACAAAGCTTAACTGCCAACGTTGATGAACTGAAGCAGTTCACATGCACGTTCTCAGCTAAATTTTGGGTAGGGGTGTGCGGCCCACAGTTTCAAAATGGCACCGTTGGCTATGCTAATTTTGTTTGAAAATGACACCTTTGGCTAGACTAATTTCTACATCAAAAGTGCCATGAGTTAGCGTTTTCTAGACAAACTTGCCAAATTCTCACATTTTCTGGACCAAAGTAGAAAACTTTGGGTGTCTTTACAGGAATTACCGAAGTTTGACATTTCTTTGACCAAAATTGGCAAAAAGCATACCTTTGCAAAGACTAAAATCAGCTAAACTTGCCATGAAACATACCTTTGGCTAGACTAGAAGTCTGAAAAAGTATACCCTTGCGGGCGGCACAGCCATATGGGTACCTTTCTCATGGAAGAACCTCTACCCCGTCTTCATGTGCTATATGGTGCTGCACTTAGTTATCAACTCCCTTTGCGTAAGGATTTTCGTCTTTACACCAGATGCTCGCCCTGAAATAGGAGCTGCTTGAATGTCTCATAAAGGATCTTCAGTGGCTGAGCGGTTCGAAAGCAGTGCAGACGCTGCCAACAAACATGTTTGAAGCTGGCCTAGGATGGAGAGCAAGAAACACGTCTGTCCAACACGACACATATGACTCTCAATGAGACGGCTCATACTGTTTGCCCTGCTGCAACAAAAGCGAGCCACATTCTGAAAAAGTATCGCCAAAGTCAAACAATGATGACACTGCAACTAAAGAGGACGCATTAAGCCAAGCTTTTATACTCTTAATAATGATAAGAAAGTACGTTGTACTACGGAAGTGATTTCGATATGACTTGATGTAATATTCAGTTCACACATCATAACGAAAAAGAAGAGGTGTTGTTTCTTCAATCCACTGTACGTTAGGGGACCTTGATTTAAATTTTTTCTACCATTCTGAACTTTTACAACTCAGTTGATTGACTTGGCTTTGATTTGACGTAAACTTAAGGAATTATTCAAAACAGTAATTCAGTCAACGTAAACAATGCTGGTTTCACATGCGACGACACATCGTTGTCAAGAAAATGGCCACGTATTCCACTGCAAAAATGGTGAAATTTCGCTACGCATTTTTTTGGGGAAATTTTGGGGAAACGGACACATTCCTCATAATTTCCCATGGAAATTTCCATTTCCTTTAATGTTCTCAGAGAAACTTGTCCATATCCCCTAAATTTCCATACGAGAACTATGGGGAAGTTTTGGTATCTTTACCCTGGGTACCAGAGCCTCGAAATTTAGATGAAAGGAAATTATTTTTTGGCTCTGGTACCCAGGGTATGGTATTTTTTGCTTTGTTCTAAAACGGCCACAACATTTTTCGCAGAAAAATCCTGAACATATCCTTTCGTAGCTTTGCTCGAGAACTGTTCTAGTTCATCATAATAATTCTTGCTGAGACACCGTTGGACCCCGCCCTGCCTTTTAGATTTTCAACTGTTTTTATCAAAATAGAGAAAGAAATTGAATTTTAAGGTTAGACTAAATTTATTGCTCATGGTCTTGTTGATGAGAAATTTGTAAACTTGTGATATCTTGAAACTTCAAAAATCAGTTTGAAGGGTCTAATAGGTCCGATTTTAACAAGTACTTTTCGAGTATTCTTTTATCTTATTGTCAATCATTGTTCTTTCCTGTGAGCTATAACTTGGTTAACTTTGAGGACTTTCATTTTTGGCATTTATTGCATTGTTTTGCGCAGTTCACAGTGAGCAGTACAGATACAGACTTGACAATGCCCTTAAAAAGTCAAATAATGGGCAAAGATGTTTGTTTCATAGGCGAAAAAAATATTTTTTTGCCTTTGTTAGCCTTTCAGCCAAGACCAAGCAGACTTCCTCCCAAAAAATGGCTTTAAAGGGTTTGTGCAAGGCTATAAGCCTGCATTTGCACTATCAAGGCAGAAAAATCTAAGAATACCCCCATTGAAACTGATGGCCAACACGTGTTGTTAATAATCGATAGCTAACGAAACAATGCCTTGTTTGCGCATTTTCTTTGTTCTATTTATCGAGAAGCCTATTTACCATTGCACACTACCTTTAAAAATCAACGTAAGCTTACTTCCTCTTTTTATTGCAATGTATTTACTATCGGAAACAGGCTTTGTAACAGTATGGTTTGATTTTTCATGTAGTTGCTAATTTTGATTCAAAGTACATCACAGTTGTTGCTTTTTAATGGAGAGGCCCTCGTAAAACCATGAGTGGTGGGACACTAGTAAATTAGATTCGGTTCTTTACCTACCTTGAAATGCCATAAGATTCTCTTCCTTGACATTGGCAGCCTTTCTCAGCCATAGTTCTTGCCTTGAACTGAAGAGCTCTATCACATGTGCTTTCAAAATGTTTGGGCTTAAATTGAACTTTATTATCTCCGGCGCATTGCTTTGCCTCATCTGCGCAAAGAGGGTCTCGAAAAGTTCGACTCTGTGACCACTGCGTAGATGAGGCAAAGCAATGCGCAGGAGATAACAAAGTCCAATTTAAGCCCAAACATTTTGAAAGCACATGTGATAGAGCTCTTCAGTTCAAGGCAAGAACTATGGCTGAGAAAGGCTGCCAATGTCAAGGAAGAGAATCTTATGGCATTTCAAGGTAGGTAAGGAAGCTAAATTAACCTAATCTAATTTACTAGTGTCCCACCACTCATGGTAAAACAGCTCCGGCTGAAGGGCAACCCTCCTTAGATGCATGCTATCAAATCAAATCAGGTCAAATCAAATTCAATCTAGTTAGATCAAATCAATCAAAGCATCTTAATGCTGCAGCTACCTGGACAAGGTTTTAGCAGTTAAAGTCTCCCTAACTGCTGCGCATGCGTTCATTGGCATACAATTATGTGGTTTCGAAGTATTTCTTAATAAAGATCATCAATGCACATAAAGTCAGGCCAAACATAACTGCTGAAAGCAATTTCTATTTGCTCCCGTGTTTCTCCAGGGCAGACCCCCAACTTTTTAAAAGTTTTCTTTCAAACACAAAATTCCAATACCACTGCATTGAAGTACGCCCTTCAACCTATGTTTCACCAAAGCAAAAGTTTGTTTATACCATCATACGATATTGAAATATACAAAGTTACAACAACAGTTAAACCAGAATTAAAAAAAAACAAAATGTGTCGTCCGCAATGAAAAAGGATGCAATGTCATCGATTTCCCGCTACAAACGATAGTTAGAGGTAGAAATCGAGGTAAACGCTCTTCATGCAGCTCTTTAAAAAGCCTAGCACTCAGTGTTTCTTAGGGCTCAGTCTTAGGGCCTCTGTTGTTTGATATCAACATTGATCATCTTTTGACAATCTTTTACTGTCATCACCATCATCATCATCATCATCATCATCATCATCATCATCATCATCATCATCATCATCATCATCATCATCATCATCATCATCATCATCATCATCATCATCATCATCATCATCATCATCATCATCATCATCATCATCATCATCATCATCATCATCATCATCATCATCATCATCATCATCATCATCATCATCATCATCATCATCATCATCATCATCATCATCATCATCATCATCATCATCATCATCATCATCATCATCATCATCATCATCATCATCATTTATTTATTTATTTATTTTAAGTAGGCTATAGAACTAAAAAAGAAATAGCTAAATTACAGCTAATTGAGGCCTACTTTATACAATTTTTACAATGTCTAAAAAGATTAAGAAAAAAAATTTACAATGTATATACATAAATATAAATTACAAGATAAAAACAGCTATCCTGTTAGAAACCCAACTTACGGAATATATGTTTTACAAAGTCTGCAGTTGCATTCACCACCTTTCCAACATTTAATTCGTTTTTTGAAGATAGGAAGGGTGTTTGATTGTTTTATTTCTTGCAGCAATAGTTGCCACAATCTGCTACCAAGATAGGCTATGGTCTCAATCCTAAAGGACGTGGTTCGCACCTTTGGCACTTGAGCATCATTTTTTTTATATATATGTCATTAAAATTTTACAATACATATTACGGTCTACACTACTTACAAGAATTACTTTACAATACTACTGGGACAAAAACCCGCGGGGAGCAAGAGGCTGTGTCTACCCCAAGGGAATGAACATAGATAAAAGAAAGAAAACTACTTAAACTTAAACAACGCTACTAAAAACAACACATACGGATAGTAAGAACGATTTGACACTAAGAACGATTTGACACTAAGTCTGCTGCATATTAGACGTCAGATCCATGTGATGGTGAGGAAAAGTAATGGTGGAGAAAAACTTATATTGGAAGTCTTTTATATATATATATTTGGAGTAAGAGAATAAACCACTATGCACCTGCCGACCAATATGCAACAGACTTTCAAACATAAAGAGACAAAAATAAATAAATAAATGGACAGGGACTTGAGCATC
Source organism: Aurelia sp. 3 sensu Dawson et al. (2005) (assembly GCA_964020215.1). Classification (NCBI taxonomy): domain Eukaryota; kingdom Metazoa; phylum Cnidaria; class Scyphozoa; order Semaeostomeae; family Ulmaridae; genus Aurelia; species Aurelia sp. 3 sensu Dawson et al. (2005). The sequence goes on along the minus strand of OZ026581.1, from coordinate 10,405,873 downwards.
ATTGCCCTGTCTTAGATTGTAGTTCATGTTTCGTTCCTGAAAAATGTCCTTCATGAAAGGTAGATTTAGATGGGACTTCGTTTTAAAGATTTCCGTCATTAGCAACTGCAGGTTCCGTACATGGATGGGCATCGAATTGCTCTGCTCCAGGGGATAACCAAAATAATTTCTGTGATCTTTATACGCAATGCGCAATGCCCTTTCATGAACACGATTTATTCTATTATTCGTAGTCCTATCATAAAACATCCACACAAGTGGGCAGTAGCTAAAATGAGATATAACAAATATCCAGAGCTGAAATATCTCTATATATCTGGGAAATGTGTGAAGAATCCTATTGTTCATTGTTTTATAATAAATGTAGTTTTTGTTTTTTATGTTTGCCTCCTAAAAGAGACACTTTCATAGTTTCGATGACATCATCGATTAGCCTGATTTTTGAGATCGCAGTTGTTGTTGTTCGATAGGCCTACGTTTTTCGACCGCCTTTTTAAATAACATTGTGTACTGAATAGTTGGAGATCGAATGAAGTATCATATGGAAAACATTATTTGCTGGTGTTAACCCTGAATTTATCGAGTACCTAACATATCCAGATGGAACTACAATCTATCCTTATGAGCAGAGCCTTGACACCATAACTCGCAGGTTTGAGATTAATTGTTGTGCAGCTTTGAAATGATTCGTCAACAATTTTATCCAATTAAATGGAGATAAATAACCATCTTTTGGTCCTTGGGCACAGGTCCAGCTACTGTTATCCACCTACTGTCAGAATTATGAACTACAATCTAAGACATGACAATGATGCTCAAGTGCCAAAGGTACGAACCACGTCATTTGGGATTGAGACAATGCAATAGCCTATCTTGGTAGCAGATTGTGGCAACTATTGCCGCAAGAAATAAAACAATCAAACACCCATCCTATTTTCAAAAAACGAATTAAATGTTGGAAAGGTGGTGAATGCAACTGCAGACTTTGTAAAACATATATTCCGCAAGTTGGGTTCCTAACAGGATAGTCGTTTTTATCCTGTAATTTGTATGTATGTATAGACATTGTAAAAAATTTTTTATTATTCCTTTTTTTAGACATTGTAAAAACTGTATAAAGTAGGCCTCAATTAGCTGTAATTTAGCTATTTATTTTTTAGTTTTATAGCCTACTTAAAATAAATAAATGATGATGATGATGATGATGATGATGATGATGATGATGATGATGATGATGATGATGATGATGATGATGATGATGATGATGATTGGAACTGCTGATGTGGTTTCATTTTTCATTTTTTTCATTTCTTTTCATTTTATAATATTTATTCACGTAAAAAGTTTCAGTGTAAGCTATAAATACTGTTCTCGAAACTGACTTGTTAAGAGCAAATTAATGGATAACACAAGGAAAAGAAAGCGAGAAAAGAGAAAAAATTAGCTCTGGCTCAGTGTATTAATATCATCTTTTGATAGCTGTCTGAAGGGAGGGTGCCACTTTTGCTTCCCTACACAAGCTGCTTCAAAGTCTGGCCTCTCGCCTCGATACGAGAACAACTTTTGACTAGCTCTAGTTTTTAAAAGTGGCAATTTTAGATCCGTATCAGTTGAACGTACTACGCGACCGTTGCTTTCTGAGCATCTTGTGAACAGATTTCGCATGTATTCGGGTGCAAGCTCATTCAAAGACTCATATGAAAAAGAAGCAAAGAACACTACACTCTGTCTCAAAGTAGATATCAGGTGAAAATATCCACGAATAATAGCAAACAAGATGTTGCTGCGTTATGGGTAATTTTGCGTTTCCACAGATCTCACCTTATATATGATTTGAGACTGACATTACATATGATAATTAACTAAATAGTTGTTGGCTTACTGAGGGAGATCGGGGCGAGATACTTTATTCAAGGTGACCAGTACTATGTATACAACGTATTGTTAACTCAAGGATGCTGCTATTGAGATTGTTTGGAAAATTCTTATTGCCATACACTAAGATTTGCAACAGAACATCATTTGCAAGATTTGCATATCCATATAGTCGTACAAGAGAGTATATATTCCAGCGAGGAGATCAGTCCTTTGAACACCAAAAAAGGGGCAGAGCAACAAGGAGCGTACCGTATCATCGATACCATCGTTACTTGGGCACAGTGGGTTTATTGTATCTCTAAAGTTGTGTTGAAATTTGTGAAAATTTAACTTGCTGAGACCAACCCTGAGTTGAGCAAGATGAGACAGGCCCTTCGGGTCATGAATCCCAAACACAGATTTTGTAGATAATATCTCTGGCAGTAGATACTAATCAGATATCTCTGGCAGTACTGCCATAATATCTAATAAATAGTCCTTATATATATTATTGAATTCCTAAAAGCTGTAACAGAAATTATCCTTCAACAATAACAAAAATGTTTTTCTTTCATTTTCCTTTTGAATAGCACTCCTGGAGGGACCATTATGGAAACAAGGTTGCATTGACCTTTTAATGCTATCCCTGCCATCTTTTACCATGGGGTGTTTTTAAATTAGGTTATTAATAAGATATGTAATTTTTGCCTGTAATTATTTCAAATTGTAGACATTGTAATTAGATTTCTTTTCTTTTATTAATAGTTATATATTTACTTTGATGGCAAAATTATACATACATACATACATACATACATACATACATACATACATACATACATACATACATATCTTTGTCTTAAAAACAGCAACAGAAGGTGACAATCTAAGTTCAGGATCAAGTTTATTCCACTCGGACAAACAATGAGGATAAAAACTACTTGCTCGTATTTGCCCGATTGTGTCACGTTCACGAAGTGAAAATTGGACCTGTTAAAGTGGTGGTAATGGGTCCCTTGCGTAGTCAGAGGTTAAATTGTTTATGACTTTATAAAACAATGTAAGACGTCTACTCCACTCCATCTGCGGAGGCTTAGAGATTCCCACCCAAGGTCAAGGTACAACTTCTCTCGAGACGTTCCCTCCAAGCTCCCGTTATAGCTAAGGCAGCGGAGTATTGAACAGACTCTAGCTTCTAAATTTGGTAATGTGGTACTGCCAGTGAAGTCACATACTTTTGGTGGATTGTGGTAAATCACATCTCCGTAATCTAAGTGGGGTCGAACATAGAGCTTGTATAGTTCATTTAAGGTATGCCTTGGCAGATGTCTGGAGAGGAATCTCAACATACCAATACCTTTCCTCGTCTTTGAGATAGCAGCCTTTATATGAGCGGAAAAAGATAAGGTTACGTCCAACGTAATTCTAAGATGTTTATGTTCATCAACTTTCATGACAGCCATATTATTAAATAGTATTACTGGATGATCAATCATCGATTTTTCTTTGAAAAGATTAATTCAACTGCTTGCTTCGTTGGGTCAGGATTGAAGGACATCCTCCAATCATAAGCCCACTTCCTCACCAACTCAAGATCGTGGTTCATGTCACTGGCATGGCAGCAGTGTTGAGTCTTGAACTATAGTGAGAAGGGACGTATCATCTGCAAAAGCTTGACTTTGCACTTTAAGTTCTCAGTCAGGTCATTTATGCATACAAGAAAGAATCGGGACCCCAGTATAGATCCTTGGGGTACACCAGCTAAGATATCATCATCATCATCATCATCATTTATTTATTTACAGTAGGCTTAAATCAGAAATAGCCAAATTAAAGCTAATTAAGGCCTACTTAAAAAAAAAAGAAAATAAAAAAACTTTTTACAATGTCCATAATAAATTTTCGATTACATAAAAGTACTATACATATATTTTACAAGATAAAAGCAGAAAAGCCCCACCCCCCATAGAGGCCCAGGACGGCGACAGCCGCGAGCCACCCCCAGCCCCCATGAGAAGGCCTGTCAAACGTCTATCCTGTTAGGAACCCAACTTTCGGAATATATGTTTTGCAGAGCCTACAGTTGCATTCATCACCATTCCAGCACCTAATTCGTTTTTTGAAAATAGGAAGGGTGCTTGACTCTTTTATTTCTTGAGGTATAAGCTGCCACAGTTTATTTCCAAGGTAGACTGTGGTCTCAATTCCAAAGGACGTTGTCCGTACCTTTGGAAGTTGAGCGTCATTGCCATGCCTTAGATTGTAGCTAATATTTCGTTCCATGAAAATATCCTTCATGAAAGGTGGATTTAGATCAGATTTGGTTTTATACATTTCTGTCATTAACAACTGTAGGTTCCTTACATGGATTGACACCGATATCCCCCCAGTAAGAAGCCTGCCCGTTCAGAACTGTTCGCTGCCTTCGATTTTTGAGAAAATTTGAGTAAGAGATGGAAGTTGTCCAGAGACGCCACATCGTTTTAGTTTATAAATGAGGCCATCATGCCATACTCGAGATACACAGATCGAACAGCTAGGGGTGGATTACAGTTGAAGGCTGTAAATATTGTATGCGTTATAGAGATCAACTGGTTGATTGTTGAGTCTTCATGTCCTTTAGTGTCAACATAATCTCCTCCTTATGTAATTCTGGCTCTTCGCTTACTGGAACACCTTCAGAACCTGATCTATCTTCATCTGCATGCAGTTCTTTGATATATTCTACCCATCGCTTTGCCACTTCCTTCTTGTGAAATAGAACACGACCGTTCTGGTCCTTGATACATCCACTCGACGTTTTGATTCCTCTCTTCCTGTCCGTGATTTCTTTCACTTTTTTATGCATTTCCCTCACCTTATGGGACTTTTCAAGATCTTCTACTGCTTACATAATGAATTGTACTACTCCTCTTTGCGTTCCTTACACCCCTTTTTTATCATATTGTCTACTTGATTATATTCTGAGGTTCCTTTCTTGTTTACTGATTTACTTTCAAAAGGAAACTATGATTCCTGTATCTGAAATATTTTTTCACAATTCTACAATACATACAAAGCTATGCGTGGTCTACTGTACACAAAGTGAATGTCCTAAGTCCTGGGTCCAGGATCATAGGTCCTGGGTCCTAGCCTAACCCAATTTTGAAAACCCGATTTTCCCGGCATAGCTTCCCCAGATGTAATGATGGGCTTGTAAGAAAGGGACAGAGGCAAGAGCACAAATGCTGCCGGAATAAAAACTGCCACGAACAAAAACACATGGTTAAGGGAGGTTTACGGGAAAGTGCAGTTGGAATAAATAACTGACCTTCACTTGAACGTTTTTGATGGCGCTTGAAAATGTCATTCGGCCTTTAAGCTATTTTTAGAGAATCAAATTAAGGCCTTTTGTCGTTCTTTAAATGCTTCACAGTGCTGTAATGATATCCTAGATTGGTTTAGTGATACGAAGATTTTTGTGGGGATGTTATAGTGATACATTATTGTTCAAAGCAGAAAAAACGGGTTTTCTGAGCCCATTGCTAAACCATGATCTTTTGCGGACTTTCAGAGCCGTTTTACATTTGTGTTGATGCAAGTTTGGATCCGTAACAACATTGTCCTTGATAATTTGACGACATAACGAATCAGCCTACAATGTTCCTCCTTATCCTTTCTCCTTCCTTCTATCTGGGAGAACTTGTTAGGATGCAGCATAAGCATTTTTGAATCGAATCATTACGACCCTTTTGAAGCGATTCAAAACTGTACCGATTCAGTTATGTGCACATACGTACCAGTTTTGTGTTTTACAGGAAAATATAGAGCCCTAGGTCTTTAAGGTACAGACCGAGCTTGCGAGGTCTGTGCATTAAGGCCGAGGGTTTTATATTATCCTGTACAAAAATAAAACCGGTTAGTACGAGTATCATTACCTGATATAGCGTCTTATCTCAACTCGTATCACGTAGTCAACGCATTTTGTTACTGCCATGTCCTTTGAGTTCATTGTAAATCTCACAGGCCTAAAGGAGTTGCTGTGGCGGCAAAAATGCGTCCTTGTATCGTATCATACAAGGCTACGGGGAACCCACGGGAAGTTTGAAATTAACCAATAGGAGTTGCAGGATTCTGTAGTGCCTCGTTTTTGAAACTTCAGTCAGGTAGTAAAGCGTGATATTACTCTCTTTTTCATTAACTTTGTAGTGCACGAGTTTATATTTTATTGACAATTTGATAGATCCCCACATCGCAATCTTGATAGCCTTAGCGACAAGATTTGAGTGCAAATGCCTTCAAATACTTTTTGTTGAAGACACAGCCTATAAGTTCCTTTCATAAGACTGTCAGCTTCGGTGAAAAGCTTCGGTGATGGCATACTTTCCTTGCAAAATTTTTTAGGTTGTGGTAACCGCTTATAAGTAGTGTGTCCATTAAAATCAACTGATGCTATTGCTACAAAGTCACCAGGCGTCTATACAAGGAAGCAGATTCAAAATGTATCAAAATTGTCAAAAGGACAAGAACGTTATCTCAGCATCTATTACCAAATAGCGTTTGTTCCATATCATGACCTTTTGTGACCATAGTGTAAAAACACATATTTGATATTCAAATGCTGGGGTAGAAGGGAGGAATCTTTCATTAGATCTTCTGATTTTGCATCCAGAATTAAATACTATTGTAGAAGAAACATTTAGGAGATACAACATAGACTTCTGTCGTGGATCTTTTCGGCAAATAAAGACATAGATTCTGATGACATAGATGATGCTGAAGCTATTTGATCTTACTACGTTTGCACTTGTCAACATTTTACAAAAATATTTTTGTGTGAATTTGAATTTCACTGTGGCACCTAATAGGAGGGAATTTCAAAATTGTCGTTTTATCTAAGCTTGCACATAACATTCCCATGTTTTTCACGAAGGATTATCATGTTTGTAGAACAATGCTGTTTGATGTTTGAAGGCCAGAGAACATTTTCATGTGCAGGGTGTCCCAAAAGCATGTGCGACATCTGCTTGGCTGCTGCGGAACAACCATCAATCAAATTCTCCTGCTTTTGTTATTTTTGATAGAAGGGATGCAGAGTTTGGGTAAATCTGAAATGTATTTGCTGATTTATGGAGCAAGAAAGTCAAAATTAGTGGCTGCTTCAAAACCAGAGGATTCATTATTCTCCGTAATGTTAAAATCGAGGAAATTGATCGAAAACGAAGTACTTAGCCTGATTTTGTGATATTCAGAAACGAAATACATTCAGAAGCCATAAATAGACCAGTTTCACAATCAATTTCAATTCGAGGTAAGAGATGTGATTCCCTGTACAGCAAGAAATCTACATCATATCATTATGTTGCAAAGACACATACAATTCCATGCGTTGCTAAGAGCAATGTACTCTTCGCTTGTGAGATTTAGTTCCACATGATATCGAGACAAGTGATGTTCATGGAAATGTTTCAAAAGAATTGACGTCATTTAGAAAATGGTCCATTAGATTAGATTTAGTGATAACCAAGAATATTTGACATGACATATCTAGGGTACCAGAAATTTTGATGTGCAACGCAAGTGCTACAGCACATGACATTCATTAATCAGTTATTTCGCTTCACAAGTGTAATACAGTCCTTTTGGACCGACAATGTCCTATTCCTCACGCTGCGTGGTAAATCGTAGCTTGAGATCAGGCTCACCAAAAATAAAGTCGAAATTGCGGAGGAGAGGAGAAAGGGAAAAGGTAAGCCTAATCTCAGGCTAGGTAAATCATGGGTTATGTGACCATTAATTACTCCGAACTCCGTTTTCTGGCGCAACTTTGAATTTAGGACGGACTTAAAATCCTCTGGTTTTGTGACAGACCTTGAATTGCCTTCTCAATAAGCCAGCAAACCGCTTGTGCGATTGACTTAAACTTTGTACCAAATCGTAAGTTGAAAAATCTTCTATTCATATATCTTAAAAACAAGGCAGTATGATTTATGGTTCCCTCGCAGTAGCCATTGAAAAGGCACACCACACTTGTTTTCATTTTCATTTCATTTTAAACTTATTTATAGAGGGTAACAATTCAGAATACGCATCTGCTTTACAATTGGCCCTGTGAAAAAAAAGAAAGAAAAAAAACGCTACAAAATAAAGTGTTAAAACCTACTGATAAACAACTAGAAACTTGTTTTCACAAATCTATTTTATCTATCAAACCCATGCCAACTAAGGAGCGAAATAAAGGGAGAAAAAGAAAGCGGAATTACCCAGCATTAGAGGCCCATGGAATTTTTTAGCCTCGATTTGAAACACTGAATATTGGATGCCAACTTCGTTTCTGAATCAAGATCATTCCAAACTTTGGCTCCACGATAAGCGAAACATTTCTGTCCGTTAGAAGTTCTCATTCGAGGTATATGTACGTCAGTCCCAGAGTTCCGTAGAACTCGTGTATGGGAATCTGACAGTTTAGAAAAACAACCACTAAGGTAAGCAGGGGCTAGCTGATTCAGACATTTGTAGGTCATTGTTGATGTTTCTCTGTGGATAAGTTGTTCGATAGTCGGCCATCCTAAGTCTTGAATCAAAGGTGCAGCCGATGTATCAAAATCACTATCCGTTACTATTCTGGCTGCCCTGTTTTGCAATCTTTGCAATTTATTCAACCTAGTGGTCCAACAAGAGCCCCATACCGAGCAACAGTAGTTGAAATGAGGCTCTACTATACCTTTATACATGCTGTTAAGCGTTCCAAGGGGAACATACCGTTTAGCGTATTTCAACAGACCAAGAGCCCGCGAAACTTTTCCCTGAATGTTCTTGATTTGGCTATCCCATTTTAAATTATCATCAATCATTATGCCAAGATATTTTGTTTCGTATCGTTCGCTACATTAAAAGCTGGAACAGATGATAAATTTTTGATGTGACTCATTTTGCGTTTTGAGCCAATTACTTGTTTTAGAAACATCACTGATATTTTATAAGAATGATAAATCTGCCCTTTTCTCTGTAAAAAAGTCTTCCGAGTCCTCCCAACTAGGGTCTTAGATTGAAACTTTTGGTAATCCACACCCTTTCCTGAAAGGCATCATATCTACTACGGTAAACCTTCAGATTTCAAATTTACCGCAGCTTTCTTCCTTCTAAAATCTTACAGTCGCTGTTATCATGTTTTGGCATCAATCTAAAATGAGATCTCCCTCCTTGAAACAGAAATTAATTCTTATTTTTTTCCGATTAAAACCATGTTTATATTAAAAGGAGAAGATAAGATAGATACCCTCACCACTGTTATTTTCAAGATTTGGCTGTCATTGCATATCGTTTGTATCTAAGAGGATATTAATGGAGACTAAGTGCCTTGTTTTATCAATGTTGAAGTATGAATCAAAACACTGGAGTGGCGATCTTGCTATGAGGTGAATTTCGCGTTGATAACGTTGCCACAGTCTACAGAGCTTCGCTTTAGAGCTTAACGCTTTTTAGGATAACTAAAAGCCAAAAGACATGTGGTTTTTAATGCCAAGGATTTGTACCAGTTGTCTCTCCATTCTAAGCAAACAAGTATTGGGCCCTTAAGGCGTGTTTAGGGGTGCTGGGGTTGGACAGCAGATGCTGTGTTGGCTGCAGTGCTTCTGGCGCGTTGGATGGGGCGCGGAGAGTTGTGGCGTGATTGGCACTTGGGGTGGCCGTTGTTTGCGTCATCGGGGGTGGCTCTTCCGGTCGGGATTCCGGGCGTATCTGGGTCCAATCTTGGTTGCCGTGGCTGGCTTGATGCAGGTCGGGAGATGGGCTGGAAGTTGGGTGGATCGCTGGGTGGTTGTGGGAGGTTTCCAGTCTATCATGTTTTATCATATTCTAGTTAATTTTATGTATTACTGTAATTTATGTCATAGTTTATTTTGGATGTCTTTGTTGTCATTTGAATTCTGTATGTAATGGAATTTTAGAATGAAAAACTGAACTGAACTGAGTAGCAGTTACGTGTAGCTCTTTGATAAACTCAGTTAAAGGATAGTTCCGGAGTTGGAATGATTGATGACAAAATGAAAGATTTTATTGTTGTGAATGAAGGAAAGCTGGGAGGCTACAGGAAGGTTGAAATATTTGTTTTCCAGTGGTGAGATTGTAATAAAAGAATCTGGTTGATTGCTTCCTTCTTCCTGGAAATTTTTGCCGGGTTTTCCAGATAGTTTTATTATTGGTCTCAGTTTCCGCTACGCTTATTGAGTTGGATGATGGTTCACCTGGGACTGCTATTAAAACTCTCTGAAAATCCGTGTGGAGGAGCGTTCTGTTTTTGAAAATTTACTGGGATAAATGTGTAACTGTAGAAATGAATTGTTTGTAAGTAAAACATTAATTGGTTTATTTTAGACGCATGTGACCGCTTGCATATGTGTTTTTGGCACGACTACAAAGTTCCATGCAGTTTTTTTGCTCCGTCCTCCTTTGAGCTAGCGCAGCCGTGAGAGGCCGTACTGCTAAAATAAGAATGGATTTATCGAAGGTAGTCAGATAGATACAGTCCTCTAAGAAAATCACGCCTTGTCTCTGCGTCCTTCTTGTGCTGGGGAGTGACGTATTTGAGCAGGCGGATTGACATTTTCAGAATCCGGCCAAAATTCCAGGAAGACAGGAGTGACCAATCAGATTGTTTTTTTCTGAACGTAACACTGGGAACTAATACTTCAACCTTCCCGTAGCCTTCCGTCAAATGTCGAAGAAAGTTGTAAGACTGCTTAACGATGGTACTTAAAATTGTAACTGAGAATGAAGCTTTTGCAGTTCGTTATAAGTAACAAAAGCAGGCACTTTTCACCTTTAAACATGATTGGATCATTGACAAATAGATCAAAAAGAAAATTCTATGGTAAGCTTGATAATCAAATCATTGAGATATTTCAAAGGGGAGTACTTTTCTGAGACACGGTACGATGTTTGTCAACGGGAAAATGTCTTGTGCTTCTAGCAAATTTCAATTGTTTATGAAACAATATTTTGTCTTTAGGTCGGAGTCAATATAATATTAATGTCAATATAATTGCAACTTCGTCAGGATTACTTGAGTTCATGATGCCAAATAAAGGCCCTAGATTCGTCAGGAATGACAGTGACCCTACATTGCATTGACAGCGACCCTATACTCCCAATCTTGGAAGAGTTACAAGAAATTATTGTAAAACTTAAATCCACAAGACCCCTGGATTTGGCCCGTGGTTGTTACCAACGAATATTTTAAACATAGCTTGAAAAATTGGAAATACCGTCACTAGCATCTTCTATCATATGTTATCAACTGGAATTTTCCCAGAAATCTGGCCTCTTGGGATTATATTACTTTGTGGTTTGCACAACAAAACTAGCATAGAATTTCCCTGTGTTTGTTCGGTATTTTCCGTAGGTAATCTTCAAATTCAAAGCTAGTTTTGCATGAACTATGAATTCTGCCTTTGCTGGACTTCAACATTGGAGAATTGCAGTTTTACAGAGATTGATCTTTCAAACATCTTTCAGATGCTTCACACAGTAGATTTTAGATTGAAGGCCTTGGTTTAACCAAACTTCTGATTTTCCAATAAAATCAAAAGTTATTTTAACAAACATTAACCTTTTGCAGGTTTTTTGTCTGTTCAGCAGGCCAGCGTATAGATCTTTATTATTCTTACTTTGATTACTAATCAATAAATTACACCAATAACTAATACATTTTTTGATCCTGATGACGATAGGATATCGACCAAGCTCTCCACGCACCATGAAATTCGGGGTTGAGTTTTTGACCTGCAGTAACAACTTGTGAAAATTAAGTTTCAGTTGATCTAACATTTTTGTATGTTCAAAACCCTGAACTTCAGCTCCATAAATTAAGAGAGCGGCAACGAGGGAATCAAGAAGTCTTAACTGCATTCTCGACAGACAATTCAAGGTATCTACTATTCGCAACAAGGTACCTTAAAGCTTTGTTTGCCTGAGTTCTTATAAACCGAATCGCGATAAATCTTCCGTTGATCCTAAATACAATAGATCTAATCGGCTACAGTTTGTTTTACCCATTTCAAGTCATATGGCCATACTCTTCGGAAGCTTTAGTAGCTGTCATGCTACTGTTGGCACTCATGGAATAACTTTGCATTTCACGAAATAAGTTAGAGAAACGAAAAGATGCTTTATCACTGAATTGATCACATGACTTGAAATGTATATTTGGTAGAATTCATAACATTAATTTTGGTAATTTTTCGACAAATGGACAAGTGGAAAAAGTATGACGAGGGCGAGTCTCGAACTCGCAACCTTCTGCTTTCGTGAAAGACGCTTTACCGTTTGAGCTATCCCGTCGCCATACTTTTCAGTATGGCTCGTGGATATCCAACTCGGTGTGATGACGTAACCTGTATAATGTCTAGCCCACGCAACCCAATGTCCTAAACTCAGACCGGCTCAATGCCCTCGACCCAACCCTGACAGAATTATGTCACGTCATACTTTTGCCTTCCATTGTCGACAGAATATTTGGTAGAATTTACAACATTAATTGTGGTAATTTTTCGACAAATGGAAAAGTGTGTGTAAACTGTGTATTGTAGTGTGTAAACTGTGTATGTAGTGTGTGTGTAATCAATGACTTGAAATGTGTGTAAACAGATCTTAGCCGATTTTGTCTATTCCTAGATATTCAAATTCATTGACAATCTCAGTAGGTTTTCCTCCAAATTCAAATGTAAGATTTTTATTTTTTACCACTTCTTGAAACAATCATAACCTTTGTTTTTTCAGTATTTACTTTCAATTTCCAACTTTTACTACATATAGCCAGATTATCGAGACTTTTTTCGAGATGTTCCTGCTAATCGGCTACTACAACGGTATAGTTTTGAGAAGAATTGTTAAGTTTCAATTTTTTTGTTTAGGTTGACACCAGAAGAACTGAGATTTTCAAAGCTTTTTCGATGTCATTCAGGAATGTTGCATGTAGAAGTGGAGACAGGTTTTCATCTTGCAAGACACCCATATTTGTGGGGAAATACAATACTAGGGATGTTCTTTTTTTCTATCATTGACTTGATTCCATTGTACATATTCACGACAACTGTTGGTGATTTTCCAGTGATGCAATGTTTTACCAGCTTAAAGCACAGTTCATACAGTGTCAAACGCCTTACTTACTATAGTTTATGAAAGCACAATAAAGTTCTTTACCTCAGCCTCTTGCAAGTAAGTTTTCAACTAGGAGATGTAAACTGAAAATGTAACCTATTTTTGAGAAATTTGCTCTAAACCCTGCCTGATTCCTATTCAGAAGACCTTGGAAGACCGTTAATTTGAAGAAATTCTGCCAATCGCTCGCTTAGTACACAAGTGAAAAACTGAAATCTTCACTATGCAGCTCACTAGAGCTACACCCCTATGCTTGCTAGGGTCAGATTTAAGACCTTTCTTTCTATAGACAGTTACCAGTAGGAACTCAAAGATGAATTAACTTAGACTATCATCTTCGTAAAGTTGACGTGTGCGATACTACTGAAGTTTGTGATGAGCTTCATGTACTATTAAAGTGCCCTGCATTGAAAGACTTGCAAGAAACATGAATCTCTAATTATCTTAGAAAATACCCCCCCCCCCATTTACAAATTTGAATCATTAATGAACGTAGGGAGCCGATCCCTCTTTAAAAACATTTCTACGTGTACCTCCAAATTACCCTAATTTCGCAAATTATGATTTTGACTTCCTGTAAATCCTCATCTTTGAAGTAAAGCTGCTTTGCTTCACTTTGCCGTTAGCTGTTATATTGACGTATATTTTTCTCTTTGTTTTTTAAAAGAGTCACTCAGGTAGCGTCTTTTTGACATAAGAGTGACTCTTGTTTTCCATATTTTTTACATATCACACCCCAACTGAGGTATAAGTAATTGTAGAAATTATAGTTAGAAATGCTATTAGTTAGAAATGACGCATGTGGAGTTTAAACCCACATGAAGGACGTCAGCTTGATGTCTCCGTCGATGACAGTCTGCAGTGAAGCCTTAGAAGTAGCTAGCGAATTCTTTAGTGTGGTCTAATGAGGCCTGGATAATGAATACCAAAATCTTAAGTTGATGGCGGTTTTGTCTCTAAGTCCTGTGAGCTCCAAGGTGATCAGATTTTCATCGTAACGTCGTTCCTCCGAAGTGCTGAAAATCTTTGTAACTGTAGGCCATGATTGAGCTATTAAGCGTTCACTAAGGCTGCCAGCCTTGACAGCATTTTGTTGCGAATTACAGCAACCACATCGGCTCTGTACAGAAAGATTAATGCGTAACAGTTATGTTTTTTGAACTAGTTGGATAAAAGAGAATTTACATATGCTGGTGATTAATTCCTTTCATTTGCAAGTTCCGAAAACCTAGATTTAACATTGAAGTATTCCGCTCGATATCTTAAAGCCTTTTATAATTCTTGCAGCGAGACAGACTACTTCTCTTGATAGTGTATACCAAAATTCGAAAGCCTCCCTGCATAATGCAGGCTGCATTGACCCTCTTAGAGCTAAAACTTGTGAATGACATCAGCACGAGGTCTCCGTTAGACTGATGGACGACTTTAGTGACGAGTGAATTGACATCTTGTTAGCCACTAATACAAAAACTTTCGAAAATATTCCATTTAATCAAGGCTTCTGTTGGGGACCCCTTCCTGATAATGTCTGCGGCACCTATTAACTGAAATGGTCTGTTATGGATCTTTGACATAGGAAAGGTAATCGGAGGTTAAGATACGGTTCAACTCCTAATGTAAGCCTTTAATCTCATCTATTTGGCCTTTATACCATTACTGAACATCTTTCCAACGCGTTCAAGCCTGTTTCCTATTCAAATTTGAGACAAAGACCCTTTAGTGAAAATATTCAACTAAATGGACAGAGTGATACTAAATCTCTTAAGAGGTGTACACCCCCCTTGCTAGTATTAATACACCTTTTCAATTAACGGCCTCGGCCTGGAAAAATATTTGAAAAGTTCTCGATACGAGATTTCTGGCCATGGAGTTAGATTCAGCACCCCAAGTTTAGTCTAATTGCAAATTTTCATATTCCTAGAGTGTGCCACGTCGATTTTATGGCGATAATAAATTTGAGAATTGATATGGGATTTGACAGTCAAAATCGTTGGGGGTGTAACTTTACACCCTTAGTCATTATTCACGGTACCTTATAAATTTTCAAATTTCTTATCCTCGTAAAATGTTTTGCCACAAGTCGATTCTACAGGCCCTGCTCCATATTTTACATTTTGTATTTGGATAAAATCTCATCAGGGATCAGCACTACATCGAATTTCATCCCTCAGAAAATAGGCCTGTATTCAAATTATATTTGGGAACGCAACAAATAAGATATAGCTTGCAAAAGTTCACACGTTATGGCCATGGGGTAGTCATGGTCTTCTGCTCCTCATGGCATCGTTCTTGTAGTGTAGTACAGTAGTTTGTTAGTGCTGTTTTAGGTAATATCGTTATTGTAAATTTTTATATTGGATAGAAAAAAAAACACGTTACGTGAATTATAGCAAGGAATAAGCTTAAGATGTTTCTTTGCTTAAGTTTCCCAAATCTTTGACGAGTTACAGCTATTTGCTTTTGCTACGAAGAAAGCGATTGGCCTACCTTCATCCACTGCAGAATGCCATTATTCCGTTTTATATCGGCTTCTTTGCTATAGCAAGGTGGCACAGCTATTCACCAACAACATAACACCAATTTCCACTATTCTTCGGCGAAAAATTGCCACCAACTTTGGTAAAACGCGATGAACTTTCAACAGCTCTTTGCCACACTATCTATTCCAAGTGTTGAAAAAAAGTTCAATGCATATTTCAAAGGAATTCGAACTATTCGGAAACTTCGCAGGTTCCCCTAAAGACGCAAGCCCTATTACCAGTTATAATACCCTTTACCTTCCGTGATAAAAACTCCTTTTATGCATTCACATTCATTTGAGATGTGCATTTAGCATGTTCCTTTCCTTAAGCAAAATATACAGATAATTTTGAAAGCCAGGCCCCGACCCGTTCAACTCTCCATATTAGAACGAAGACCAAGTCCTTTTAGAGGATGATATGAGAGAGACCAACGTCTTGACAATGACATCAAGAGCGCTTGACAATAACAGAAAATTCTCCTTTCAAAACTTGAAATAGATCGTGTGGAAAAGAGCTGTTAAAAGTTCACCGCGCTTTACCAACGTCGATGGCGATTTTCCGGCAGAGAATAGTGGAGATTGGTGTTACATTGTTGGTTCATTTCATTTTTTTCACTTTATCGATATCTGCACTCGAGGTCCTTTCACCAAATTAATAACCTACTGACAATATTTCTTTGAAGATGATATGAGAAAAAGAAAAAAAATAGTCATATTCATTACTGCTCTACCAAGGGGTCGTGTTTGGGTCCTGTGAAAGGTTCAAAAGATAATCCTAAGACATGTTCTAAAACGAGCGATTGGATCTCTTTCTCGAACGTTGTCTGGTGAATAGCTGTGCTTCCTTGCTATGACAAAGAAGCCAGTATGAGACGGAATAATGGCATTCTGCAGTGGATGAAGGTAGGCCAATAGCTTTCTTCGAAGCAAGTAGCTGTAACTCGTCAAAGAAGTGGGAAACTTAAGCAAAGAAACATATTAAGCTTATTCCTTGCTATGTATAATTCACGCAAAGTGTGGAATTTTCAAAGCTATTATCTTAGTTGTTGCGTTCCCAAATGATATCTGAATAGTGTCCTATTTTTGGAGGGATGTAATTCGATGTAGTGTTGATCCTTAATGAGATTTTATCCAAATGCAATTGTAGAATTGACTTGTGGCAAAACTAGCTCTGTATCTTTACTACTTGAATATGCATTTTGATTTTCGTAAGGGTCCTCGAAAATTCGTCTCAAAGAGTTTAATTTCGGTGTGACGGAAATACGGCAACTCCATTGGCTGATAAGCGGAATCGGAAGAGTTATGGGTTTCCCTGTGCCCTAATGAAAGATTTGTATGCTCATAACACTAAGATCATGAAAATTTGCGATTAGACTAAAAGGGTGCTGAATGTGAAAATGGGGTCAGAAATTTCATTAGACGCAAGACGCAAGCTAAAGAAATTTTGAAAGATTCCAAAACGAGGCCGCTTAGTTGAAAAGGTGTATTGAATCACCTGTAACCAGGTAACGTTTTTTGGCAGGTCTGTGCTGTGAACAACTATTATGCATATTTTGCCATTTATACTTTTCCTGGGTCTAATTTCCATGTATATTCCAAATGTTCATGGTATGATTTCAGGTTTTCTGTCATTGTGCTGTGACGTCACAAAGAAGCTTATGAGAATCTAATAATATCAGTCGCATCAACCATCACAGCTTGATACCATTTTCTCTCGCAACTGCCCCAGAGAAAATGGTATGAGGTTATGATTTACCTCATTCGTAGCCAGAGATCAAGCTAACCAAATCAAAACATCTGCCTTGAACTTAAAAGTTTCCAGGGAGCTTGCCTAATGGCCTTTGTTCCACTTCCAAGTGGGCACACAAACCTTAACCTAACATGTCTCATTCATAACTTGACCAAAAATGACGAATAAGTACATTTTGAAATCTATTCATCAGTTAGACAAAATTAGTTTGACAAGTCCATGATTATAAGACACATCCAGTTGACAAATCCATGATATTAAGATAAAATTAAAATTAAAGACAAAATCGGTAGAACGTTTCGAACCATACTTGGTTCATCTGGAAACAAACTACCGATTTTGTCTTTAATTTTAATTTTATCTTAATATCATAGATTTGTCAACTGGATGTGTCTTATAATCATGGACTTGTCAAACTAATTTTGTCTAACTGATGAATTATGAAAAAACTGATAATGATTGTCGTCGCTTGCCTCATTGTTCAATTTCTCGTAAAACTGCGCTTCCCACCCTGATGGATTTGCAGTAGATTTGACATGACAAATGCAGATTTCTGTCACCTATAGAATGGTTCCTACCTAACTCCTGAATGTAGTTTTAGGAACACAGTAAGCTATGCTCGTCAACTCGGAGCAGTGTTATGGCCTTCTTCTGTCGACTTGAATACACCTCGTTCTGTATTTAACCTGGATTTATACAGAGACAGCGACGTTTCTTACTTTAGTCGCTGGCCAGTTTGTCATGGTGGAGACTTGAACCACCAACCTTCAGGTTGGAAGGCCAGTTCACTAACTGGGCCATCTCTCATTGATTGGCTCTGATATTAGCTTGAAGGTAATATAAGCAGGGGAGTACGGACCCCGCCCCCCCACGGTCCTGAGATTAACACGAAAAACGCAATAGAATTTGTCTCTCATGAGGGTAAGCCAGCTCAGTTGTTTTTGTCGTGTTGTTGCATGGTCTAATGAAATATTCTAAACAAATACCCACTTTAAATTCAGCTAAACGGGCGTTGCCTTCGTTTTCCGAGAGTTTGACGGGCGTGGTAACTCAAGGCTTACCTGGGGCTACGCCCCAGACCCCCTGGTCTTTTGCTGGCGCCGCCGCTGAATAGAAGGTTCTAATACCAGAAAGTTTCTTTTGAGTGTCTAAAGTTGCTGATACGTTGAACCAAAAACCAATTCACTTGCCTTAAGGCTTCCAAAATACCTTAAGAATCTTATCAGTCTTGAATAAAAGAAATATAAACAGAATTCGTTCCCAAAAAAATGTCGAACCATCTCTGTATGTGTCAGAAGTTTGAGTGATTATTGCAGATTTGTAAAAATTTCCAAAGCTGTGAATAATCGAGTCTATAGTTTCTTGGCATTGGTTTCTTATATGAAATGATGTGTTGTTAAACCGTTAAGTGCTGGAGGAAGGATAGTTTGTAACTAACTTTATTTCTTTACGAGACAATTTTTTGAGCCCTAAGTCTTAATGGGATACAACGTAAAACAGTTAGCAATTCCTTAATAACGAGACATCGTGAAAAACTAAGCCAAGATTAAATGTTGAATCGAAGAGAGAAGGGAATCGATTTTTTTTGTGAACGGAAACATCATTAAGAGATATTTCCTGCTGAGATATTAGAATTACATAAGAATGACTACAAGACTCCCAGGTAAAATAGGTTTAGCTTTTCCACAGACTTATTAAAGTAAAGAAATGGAATTAACTGTGCTGCAGTCAAAAATCCTACTTATCAAAGGAACGATTTCAATTCAGTGATGACTGTTAGACATGGTCGTAACCACTATGCCTCCGTTCAGAACTGATGTATTCTTTCATGTTGGAGAGATTTCGCTGTACAAAGTTATGTGAAAATTAGACCAAAGATAGTATTTTTGAATTCATTGTCAAAATCTTTATGGATCACCTAGAACTTCGCACCTACAGAATAGTGCCCCATTCTGTATCCTAGTGTTACTGTTGTAATATAGAAACCAAAGCACGAAGCAATGTATTGATGAGAAAACTAAACCTTTGAAGCATTGCTCCTAAATGGTTAGAATGTATTATACGGGCGATAAATACTGCAATAGATATTGGTGATTAAAGATGGCGCATGAATGATAGGTTTCTTGCACCAGATGGGTCTCTAGCACTTGTTGGGTAGAGGAGTAAAAATCTCTTGTCATTGTCGCCTAGAATAGAGCTGTTGAAGGTGACGTGCTAGCAGTGGGAGAGAAGGGAATCATCACTCATCTCATTTGGCATTCTCTTATGTCTGCAATTTAACCTATTGTACCTTATTGTTTTCTGATTGCTCATTGTCCATTATCGCCTGGTTGCAACATAAGGTTTGGCCTTGATACAAAGGTAAAAACGAGGATCGTTTTCCAGTTTCACAGACTGGGGCAACTCATTTATATGACATCAAGGCTAGTGGCGGGCCACATGGTGACTGGAGAGACGACTCCCCTAACTTCTCTCCTAGGTCGGTCTTCCTATTCTTCCAAATCATCCGCAGACCAGTAGGGTGCAACGTTAATGAAAGCATGACACCACGCCCATCCACGATTTCACTGAGGGTTCATCTCAAGCAACATGCTAGGACGTAGAATCTCGGAAAAGGGGTACTTTTCTAAAAATTTATCCTAGATTCTTCAAAGAGAGCATATTTCAAAGTCTTCAGTGTATTATTAAATATCCCAAAAAAAGTTTGAATACTAGCTATGTGATAAACCATTGCATGCATACAACAACATCATTTATAAAATGTTCTGGCATTTCTTCATATCAAGATCGCATCCTTTAAGGAATGTTCAGCATTTGAATAAGTTTAACTATGTTCTCAAACTTTGTCAGTTTGACACTTTCTAGTTTTGCCATTGATGGAGTTTTGATGAAAAAGAGTTGTGTTATGAATCATACCTAATGACAACTAGAGGGTAGTTAGGGACAGAAAAAGGTTGTTCAGAATAACTAAATTGATTATTTCATCTACCGGGTGAGCCAGAAGAGTTTCCACTTTTATAAATTCAAATCACGAAGAGTACCTCACAAATTTGAATGATTCAAATTCCAGTTAAAAGCCGAAAGATCGAAGTATTTTTGCGATTTTTCTCGGTTTTTTACCAGTATCGGTAAATTTAAGTTCGTAAAGATTTCATAGTTACCAAATTGATAAAAAATGAACCTAAAACATTGATCAAATTGTAAGGACTCTCCTTACATAGAGCAATACGCAGTGGGACTTTTAATCTCTCTAAGAGTTCATACAACATAAATTTTCAAACAAATACTAAAGATTTTCAGTCCCATGGCAATAAACGTGCAGTGGATATCTCTCACCCATGAACGATTGTATTTTCTTTATTGATCTATGCAGGGAGTCCTTTATAATTTGATCACCCTTGGCTCTTCATCGCTGCCTATAGAAGATCATATGGCACACAACATGTATTGATAAGAATGATTGAAGAATGGAGGGTTAAACTCGATAATGATAATATTGTAGGGGCTATCCTAATGGATTTGTCGAAAGCTTTTGATTGTATTCCACACGATTTACTTATAGCCAAACTACATGCTTATGGCTTGGATGAAAATGCTCTGGTCCGTATATATTCTTACCTGAAACGGCGTAAGCAGTCTGTTAGAATCAATAATACGTATAGTTCTTTCCAAACTATTTTATCAGGGGTACCCCAAGGCTCTGTTTTAGGCCCTATTCTATTCAATTTTTACATAAAGGATCTATTTTTATTCATCAAACAAGCAACATTACATAACTATGCTGATGACAATACTTTAGCTTATTTTTTCAAGACTCTATCAAATTTGGTAGAGGTTTTGTTTTTGTTTTTTTGTTTTCAATTTGTTTTGAGTGAGCTTGTCAGGATTTCTAGCTACTGAAAGCTAATTTAGGCCCACTGTGCATGCCGCATCCAGGCATGGGACCCCTAGTTTAACGTCCCTTCCGAAGGACGACGAGGTGAGTTGCGAGGTCAGTCCTCAGAGGTCACCCATCCGAAATCTGACCTCACTCGACCAAGCTTAACTTCAGTCACCTGACGAAGACTGTATAAGCCACTCGGCCACTCACCCCGCGAGGTGTTGGAAGAAGAAGCTGGAAGAAGAAGAAGCTGGAAGAAGAGGTGTTGGAAGAAGAAGCTGGAGTTGCTTTGACCTGGCTAAAACAAAATCAAATGATAGCTAACCCAGAAAAATTCCATGCACTCCTTATTAGAAAGGATCAAACAAAAACAAGTGGAGAAAATTTCAACATCCAAGGAAAAATGGTCAAATCGGAAGAAACGGTCAAATTGCTAGGCATTCAACTAGATTATAAACTGAACTTTGAACAGCATATCTCCGAACTTTGCAGAAAAGCTGCATCGCAACTCAATGTTTTAAAAAGGCTCAAAAAATTTATTGGCTTTAATGAAAAGAAGATTCTTGTCCAAAGTTTTGTATATTCAAATTTTGATTACTGCCCTCTTGTATGGTACTTCTCGTCAGCTAAATCTTTGCAAAAGATTGAAAAGATTCAAGAACGCGCTCTTAGATTCTTACACAATGATCACATTAGCTCGTATAGCGATTTACTTTCGAAGTCAGAGAAGTGTACTATGCATGTTTCCCGTCTAAGAGTTCTCTGTGTAGAAATTTTTAAGACTTAAAATTTAAATCCCTCCTTCATGCATGACATTTTCAAAATAAAACCTTCTCATTACCCATTACGAAACTCCAATGGCTAACAGCATTATAGACCAAATCAAGTCACGTTTGGTTCCAATAGCCTTCGATCATTGGGACCTCAAATCTGGAATGGGTTGTCAAATGAAATAAAATCTGCAGAAAATCTAAACAGCTTTAAAACTATGATTAAAAAATGGAATGGCCCGAACTGTAAATGTAGCGCTTGTCAATTTGTGTCTGGAGGTTAGTCTTTTTATTTAATTTGGCTATTTTATTAAAATACTGTAAAAATATCTATTTATGTATTATATATTCATCGATTTAGATTAGTTTACTTTGCATATTTGTACATAGTAAGCTAGATGTATATATTCGATGTAAAATAAGTTGACGAAATCAATGTTTTAGGCCATTTTTCAGTAATTTTGCAACCAAAAAATTTGGTAAAGTTGAATTTACTTGCATTCCTAGCTAGTGTTAGTGAGACAGCGAGAAAAGTCACAAGAATACTTCCATCTTTTGGCTTTTTTTTTACATTCCAATAAAAATTTACAATACGGATTTACTAGTTACACTACTTACAGAATACTTGACTTCACTACAAGGACGATGCCACTGGGTGCAAAATACTATGACTACTCCGTGGCATCACAAAAAAGTAAGACGATTTACATATGAATTACAGAAGAAAAAAAAAATTCAAGACATGAAAAAGAAGCAAAGAGCACTACACTCTGTCTCAAACTAGATATCAGGTGAAAAATGTCCGCGAAATAATAGCAGACAAGATGTTCGCTGCGTTATGGGTAATAGTATGAGTAATTTTGCATTTCCACAGATCTCACCTCATATATAATTTGAGACAGGCTCTACATATGATAATTAACTAAATAATTGTTGGCTTACTAAGGGGGATTGGGGCGACGTACTTTATTCAAATCGACCAGTACTATGTACAAAACGTATTGTTAACTCAAGGATGCTTCTATTGAGATTGTTTGGAAAATTTTTATCGCCGTACAATAACATTTGCAACAGAATATCATTTGCAAGATTTACATATCCATATGGTCGTACAAGAGAGTATATTCCAGCGAGGAAATCAGTCCTTTGAACACCAAAAGAGGGGCAGAGCAACAAGAAGTGCTCCGTATCCTCGATTCCATCGTTACTTGGGCACATTGGGTTTATTGTGTCTCTAAAGTTGTGTTGAAATTTGTGAAAATTTAACTTGCTGAGACCAACCCTGAGTTGAGTAAGATGAGACAGGCCCTTCGGGTCATGAATGCCAAACACAGATTTTGTAGGGGGGCGGATTTTAGATAGTATCTTTGTCTTGAAAACAGCAACAGAAGATGACAATCTAATTTCAGGATCAAGTTTATTCCACTCGGACAAACAGTGAGGATAAAAACTAGATTTATATTTTTCTCTCCTTGCTCGTATTTGCCCGATCGTGTCACGTTCACGAAAAGAATATTGGACCTGGTGAAGTGGTGGCAATGGGTCCCTTGTGTAGTCAGGAGTTAAATTGTTTATGACTTTATAAAACAACGTAAGACGTCTACTCCATCTTCGGAGGCTTAGAGATTCCCACCCAAGGTCAAGTTAAAGCTTTTCTCGAGACGTCCCCCTCCACGCTCCCGTTATAGCTAAGGCAGCGGAGTATTGAACAGATTCTAGCTTTTCCATTAAACTTGAATGCCTGCCAAAAGTCCTTGGAACACGTAGGCCGTTTCTTCATAATCCGCACTTCTAACCATAATTATCAGGTTCAAATACCCCCTCGCCCCCGATACAATGTTGATTTCGAAGGTTATTGTCCTACCATTCCAGCAGAGTCGCGCATCGTCCTGACATCCCGATTTTCTGACCACAAAACAACATTGTTCTAAGGGGGAGAGGGGGAAATCGCAAAACAAGGCAAAATTAGCAGAGGTGTTCCAAGACTTTTGGCAGGCATTGTCTGAATTTTATTTCGATAACCGTGCTGTACAGGAATAGAAACTTCACGCATCCTAAGGTTTTCGATGGTCCTGACTTCATTTGTGACCACCAAAAAGCCGTATTTTTTGCTGATGACGTCATAATTGGCAATCAAATCTACTTTAAAGCAGTGCCGCAGAACGGACTTTGGAGTCAAGGAAGCACAACGAAAAACGGCAGAAACTGGTCACAGAGCTATCAAATAAACGTTTTTCAGGCAACTTTTACAGTATTACATGCCGTGTGTTAAAGAATCTTATGCCCAGGAAGCATGAATACTTTTATATAGTGACAAAGGTTCACAGGCCATGCCGGCCGTGCCTGGCCCCTTCTGTTCTGACTGCTGCGCAGAGGACTGAGTGCTCCCATTTCGCAAAGGAATCACAGTTTACAATCACACTTTACGAAAAGTAATTCCCATTTTCTCCATAATTCACGACGTAACATAAAATATTATGTGCCCAGTCGCTGTACATCATCGATAGTTTCCGAATTAACCAAAACTTATGCTGGTTCTTTCGTGATCGAGGGAGGATCGTCGGCAATGTCCACACTTTACGATAAATGCAGAATGAAATTGGATATGGTCTAAATTCATATTTTGAAAAAAGCGTTAACTGTAGGCTTTCTCAATTTTCTCCATATTACTTTGTCCAATCAACTCGAAAGTGCAAGAATTGGTACACCCCAGTCATGGTACACCTCTCACATAAGTTAGGGCCACTTTGCCAAACGTTGTGGGATGTTTGAACGATTTCAAAAACGTTAACTGTGCCTGTAACCTGTCGATTTCCAACATTTTTGAGCCGAGCACTTCGTAAATTCTATAGTTATTGTTTTGACTTGGTAACGTTGCGTCTCCTATTGTCTACTTGCAGTGCTTAAATTGAAAGGCATTGGAAATGATTAGCTGAGCATGTAAATTGCCTTTTGTTGACAACGTTACGTGGAAATTTTAAACAAAGATCGTAAGAATAATGACCTCGCAGATATTCCTCACGGTCAAATTATCTTGTAACTGGTAACTGCTCCGAAATGGAAAATTAGGTTGTTGTTATTGTTATTGTTATTAACGCCGAAGGAACACACCGAAGGCTCGTCTCACCATGTTTAACAGGGTCACGTTTAGATTATCATGATCTGTGTCTGTCCCAGTGTCTGTCAACAATTTTGAATGATTGCATTGCGAAAAATGTCACTAACAATAACTGTACTAACTGTTCTTAACTGTACTAGAATATTTCATCATGTTTATAACCAATAGTGCAGGAAGAGAGGTCCGTCAAAGTGACTTAGGATCACCAAAGGGCAGCAAGATAAGTTGTAGCCTCGTTTTCATGTTTGACAAATCCACCCATTATAAGGCCATGAAAAGATGTAACGTTGGGGTTTTCCTTAGGAGATAGATACATAAACTAGTAATCTATCATTCATATCCTATTCAAGTGTAGCAAGCTGGATAGATTGATTATTTGAAGGATTCTAAGCGAAGCATCAGACTAAAATCAATGAAAATACGGAAAATTGTCAATTATGACGTCACAAATGTGGAATATGAAATTTTAGTTATGACCAATGAAATCAGCACCATCAAAAACCCTTGGATGCATCACATTGTCTTTTTCTAAATCACCGTTCTCAAAATAAAATTCAGACAATGCCTGCCAAAAGTCCTTGGAACACGTAGGCCGTTTCTTCATAATCCGCACTTCTAACCATAATTATCAGGTTCAAATACCCCCTCGCCCCCGATACAATGTTGATTTCGAAGGTTATTGTCCTACCATTCCAGCAGAGTCGCGCATCGTCCTGACATCCCGATTTTCTGACCACAAAACAGCATTGTTCTAAGGGGGAGAGGGGGAAATCGCAAAACAAGGCAAAATTAGCAGAGGTGTTCCAAGACTTTTGGCAGGCATTGTTGATAAGGTGGTACTGCCTGTGAAGTCACATACTTTTGGTGGATTGTGGTAAATAACATCTCCGTAATCTAAGTGGGGTCGAACATAGAGCTTGTATAATTCATTTAAGGTATGCCTAGGCAGATATCTGGAAAGGAATCTCAACATACCAATACCTTTCCTTGTTTTTGAGATAGCAGCCTTTATATGAGCGGAGAAAGATAAAGTCCTGTCCAAGGTGATTCCAAGATGTTTATATTCATCAACTTTCATGACGGGCATATCATTAAATAGTATTACTGGATGATCAATCACCGATTTTTTCTTTGAAAACATTAATTCAACTGCTTGCTTCGTTGGGTCAGGATTGAAGGACATCCTCCAATCATTAGCCCACTTCCTCACCAACTCAAGATCGTGGTTCATGTCATCTTTTGGCTTTTAACTATACCATGAATAATTCAAATCTGTGAAGTACTCTTGGTGCTATGAAATTTCAAAAATGGGAACTTTTTTCTAGTTCAACCGCTGCATCTTAATTCTAGACTTCAAGATATGAAAAGACAACTTTTCTTTGATGTCGCCATTAAAGATATTTCCTTCCTTTAAGCCAGATACACCAAAATACACCCCACATATAAATTTCATAGGAAACTAAGAATCGGAGCTAGCACTGAAAGTTTCATGACATTGTCAGATTGAGTTCTCAGTCAGAGTTTCTTGCCGGTTTCTAAATGAGTTGACTAAGCTTCTTTAAACTGTGAGCTCGGGCATAAAGCCCTTGCTTGAGGTTTAAAACAGAAAATACACTGCAAATTCAGCGAAGAATAACTTCAAAACTTCATCAAAACACAACTCGTACAAAATCGATGAATGAATAATCTATGTCAGTCAAGTTCCGCTTTTGATCCTTTTGTTTCCTTGTCTCGTTCTGCGACGGGGGTAATGTTTATGTTACGAACAATGGTTATGAATATTATTAATACAAAATAAAAATAGTATGGGGTCCAGTTTCTAGTCTTTCTCACATACGCCCTGTTGGAAATTGGACTTACCTTCAACCAGACACTAGTAGAAATTTGTAGGACATCAGAACATCCACGAACTTTCTGGCTAGGCCAGAATGTAACTATTTTTAGGTAGCCTCGCTTTAATGTTGCTGTAACCGCGTAATCAATTCTGGAAGCCTCTGGTACCTTCTAAGCTTACGTCATCGTGTGTAACATTTATAATGTAATTCTAAATATGGAATGCGTAAAATATTTCTAGAAAATTCTCATAAAATCATATAAAAAGAGTGTAGTCTTTTAACAGTCAGATTTTACTTGCAGTTATTGGAATTAATACGTTTGCAGTGAGGAATTAATACGAGTGAGTATCTTAGTGTTACTGGGAGTTCTTCGGGCACAGGACCAATATACGGAGAATTCCCCACACTAAAGTGGCGATCCTGCCAGGACAGAGGAAAAGTAGTGACAATTAACGGAAGAAAAGAAGATGGCGTCAAAAGATACCTTTCAGAGAGACTTGCAGATAAAACAAATTTTGTTGGAAGAGGTAGCAGAAAGCTTATCGTCAAGGGAAATCGAGGAAGTTACATTGGCTTTCCAAAGAATTAGCGAAGCGATAAAGGATTTGGAGCTTGCAAAGGATAAGGCGATCGACGATAGGCTTAATTCAGAAGAAGAAACAATCGAGTCTTTACGAGAATGGTCCAAAAAGCAGAAAGAAGAAATCAACCCATTCAAAGAGATGAGAGGTCAATTGAAAGAGAGGATACGCATTTTACAGAACCAGGAACAACAAGAAAAGTTAAACCTTGAGAAGGAAAAGCAAAGATCCTTGATGGAGGAGGCGGCAGAAATTGCGAGACTGCAACAACAAGAACAAGAAATGGCCCGAAAAAGGCAGATGCAAATGGAGGAAGAATGGATGAAGCGGAAACTGCAGATGGAGCGAGAAAGAGAGGAACAACATAGTGCGGAACAAACACAGAAGCCGCAAGCAGTGAAGCTGCAAAAGTATACAATAACGCCGTTTCAGGGAGACTACAAGGACTGGTTACGATTTTGGAACCAATTTTCCGTGGAGGTAGATGGTTCTGGTATTGCCGAAATAAGTAAATTTAATTATTTGTTGGAGCTAGTTCGAGGGAAACCTAGAGAAGATATTCTTGGGCTGCCCCATACACCAGAAGGATACGAGGAAGCGAAGAAAATTTTGCAGAATACATACGGGAAGGACATCAAAGTCAGAAAAGCACTCATCCAAGAGCTAGAAGAACTGGGCCGTATTACAAATACCAACCATTTGAAAGAGATACACGAGTTTTATAACAAGCTTGCAAGAATAGTACGTACCTTGGTGACAATGAAGAAGCTAGAAACAGCACAAAGTCATGTTTACTCACTTATGGATAAACTTGGACCGGTAAAAGAAGCGTTGGCTACAAAGGATGACGATTGGGAGGAATGGGACCTGGAGCAGCTCGTGGAGAATTTGAGAAGGTACATTGACAGGCATCCGTTACCAGCTGAACGTGGACAAGTAAATAACAGTATTCCTTTCAGAAGGAGACTTTCAGAATCCAGACAGGAATGGAAAGGAAAGGAAAGGATTTTGTTGGCCAGTGCAGCACAGAAGAACCTGCGGAATGCATGTGTCTACTGTGAGCGGAATAACCATCGTAGCAGCGACTGCTTTAAGGTTCTCGACATAGCTCAAAGAAAGAACATACTGAGATCCAAGAACATGTGCTTCATCTGCACAAATACAGGACACCTAGCAGCAAAGTGCAAGTCAAGGGGGTGCTTTAACTGTGGAGGACGACACCACACGTCGCTGTGCGACAGCATTAGTGAAAAGGCGACAGCTGCACTACCAAGCCAGGCACATGAAAAAGGAATGCGAGCCAAGGAAGAGAAGACTACGATCCATGCAACCCTGATGGCAAAGGTCAATGGTATCGATGCAAGAATTATGCTTGATAGTGGTGCTGGGAGCTCCTACATCTGTACAAGTTTGCTACGGAAATTAGGCATCAGGCCTTTGAAGACAGAAAGAAGAGTGATCGAACAGATGTATGGCACGGTAATCAAGCAAGTACAGCTGTATAAGGTCACGGTGACTTCAAATGTGATTGATGGGTTCAGCATGGAACTGAAGTGTATCAACGGGGAGAAGGATGTGCTTACATATTTGACAAATCCTTGCATCAGTGAGCTCAAAAGAAGATACTGGAAACTTCAAAGGTTGCAGTTTAGTGACGAAGAAGAAAAGGGAAGCTCGTTACCCGTTCATATCATATTAGGAGCAGCAGATTACCAACGAATAAAAACAGCAGAGCCTGCAGTACTTGGTCCAGACCCAAACAAAGACCCAGGTGCAGAATTTACAAAGTTGGGTTGGACACTTTCCGGAATGGCTGTACAGAAAGATCCACAGAGTGAAAAAACGTTCTTTGCAAAGTCTGCAAAGGATGAGTTCGACCAGATGTGTTCGCTGGAAGTTTTGGGATTGAAAGATGACAACATGGAGGGTTTTCACAATGACTTCATGGACAAGCTGCAACGTCTTCCAGATGGAACATACATGACAAGGCTTCCATGGAAAGAAAGTGCAGCTCTTTTGCCAACGAACAAGCCACTTGCAGTAGCAAGGCTTAGGAGCACAACAAAAAAACTAGAGAGATTGGGGAGACTGCAAGAATACGATCAAGTAATGCAAGAACAGTTGGATCAAGGAATCATAGAAAGAATTCCAGAAAAGCCCACAGGAGATGCTGTGCATTGGATCCCACACCAACCAGTCATAAGGGATGATGCCGAATCAACCAAAATGAGGATCGTTTACGACTGCTCGGCGAAAGCAAATGTTCAAGAACCGTCACTAAATGATCTGCTGGAGACTGGACCATCACTGCAGCCATTGTTATTTGATATCTTGTTAAAGAATCGCATGCACAGGTACTGCATTACCGGGGATGTGCAAAAGGCATTTCTCCAAATTAAGATACATCCAGAGGACAGAGATGCCCAACGCTTACTTTGGTACGATGATTTGGAAAAGAAAACCATCAGCGAATTTCGTTTCAGCAGGGTTATTTTTGGATCAGCCCCAAGCCCATATATTCTTGGCGCTACATTAAATAAGCACTTGAGTCAGTATGAAGAAAAATACCCAAAAACGGTGGAATCCTTGCAGCGAAACACATATGTTGATGATGTGCAATGCTCGGCAGATAGTGTGGAAGAACTTCTCAGGTTCAAAGAACAAAGCACCACGATTATGGCAGAAGGTGGCTTCAAGCTTCACAAGTGGCATAGCAACGTACAAGCAGCAGAACAGCAAGAAACATATACTCCAGATAATGGTGAAGAGACATACGCAAAGGTGACAATAGGAGCTACAGACGGTGGAACTAAAATCCTTGGAATACCGTGGAACAAAGTAAATGACACCTTTGATATCAATTTTGAACGCTGCATTGAACGGAGTGAAGGAGAAGTTTTAACCAAAAGAAAGATGCTGTCTGCAATAAATGGTATCTTTGACCCATTGGGAATCACAGCACCGGTGGTACTCATTGGAAAGATTCTGTACAGCGAAGTCTGCCTGCTGAAAGTCTCTTGGGATGACAAACTACCCAAGGAAATCGTGGATCGATGGGTCAACTGGATTAAAATGATGAAGAGCTGCTCGACATTTTCCATTCCAAGGAGCGTTACAAATGGAATGACATCGAAAATGGTGATTCATGGATTCTCAGATGCAAGCAAAAAGGCGATAGCATCAGCTGTGTACTTGGTGACATATTACGGAGATATGGATCCACAAAGTAAATTGTTGGTAGCAAAATCAAGAATTGCCCCAAAAGATACTACCATACCACGGCTAGAATTGATTGGTGCACACATGCTTTGTCGTCTGTTAAGTCATGTGAGGGATACACTGGCGGACTATCCAATTAATGAAATCCATGGATGGGTAGACAGCACTACAGTCTTGTTCTGGTTGCGAGATCAGGGACGATGGACACAGTTTGTGAGAAACAGAACACGGGCAATCCAAGAGAAGGATTTCATTATGTGGCGCTATGTACCAACGGAGCAAAATCCAGCTGATATGGGGAGTAGAGGGGTGAGTCCTCTGAAGCTTGGTGAAAATTGGACAGAAGGGCCAGGCTGGCTCAGCGACAAAGATCAATGGCCCGAGCAACCAGAAATTCAGGAGAGCCAGGAAATTTTGAAAGAAAAGGTAGCATGCAAGGAGAAACAAATGCTAGCAAAGGAAACAACAGTAAACGACTTTGAATCTATGCTACAAAAGCATTCCTATTGGAAGGTGATGAGAATAACTGCATATGTGATGAGATTCTTAAGACATTGCCGAAAGGAGGGAAAAGCTGAGAACAACATCATAACAGCCAAAGAAATTGAGGCAGCAGAGAACTTCTGGATCAGAAAGGCTCAGGAGACCATTGGTGAAACGAAGGACTTTCAGTTGAAAAGAGATGATGAAGGCATTTTGCTGTGCGATAGCAGGATTCCCAATTACAATCCAATTCTACTGCCAAGAGCTCATCAGCTTACCAAACTTATTATCAATGCTAGTCACAGAAGAGTGTTGCACTACGGTGTGTCAGCTACCATGGCAGATGTAAGAGAAAGATTTTGGGTTCCACAGCTCCGATCACTAGTCAAGAAGATAATTAGGAATTGCAACAGGTGCAAAAGATTCGCAGCAAAACCATTATCACCACCAGAGAAGTCATTGCTGCCGGAATTTCGTGTTGAGTTTGCAGAGCCATTTGCAGTCACTGGAGTAGACTTTGCTGGACCTATCATTTACAAGGAGGGCAAACAGAAGACTGGAAAAGCCTATATAGCACTCTTCACGTGTGCAAGTACAAGAGCAGTATACCTTAAACTATGCAAAGACATGACTGCAGAAGAATTCAAGAGGGCATTCAAAGAGTTTGCAGCAAGACGAGGAAAGCCAAGGTTAATGATAAGTGACAATGCAAAGACGTTCATTGCCACAAAGAAATGGCTCAAGAAGCTGAAGAAAGACCCCAACTTGCTGAACTATCTCGCCGAGCACAAGATTGATTGGCGGTTCAGTATGTCAAGGGCCCCCTGGTGGGGCGGGTTCTTTGAGCGTTTGATTGGAATAATGAAGAGAAGCTTATCAAAGATAATCGGAAGAGGAATGCTACGACTTCATGAGCTCGAAGAAGTATTGCTGGACGTAGAGTGTACAATGAATAATAGACCTCTTTGCTATCAAGGAGAAGAGTTAGAGCAACCAGTGATAACGCCCAATATTCTTATCAGAGGAGGGCCTGCCGTAGTTCTTCAAGAAGACATAGAAATGTTTGATCTCCAGGAAAAGTCGACTAAACGGCTAGTTTACATGAAAAGAACAAAGGAAATGTTGCGAAAAAGATGGATGGGAGAATACTTAAAAGCTTTAGAAGAAAGAAGACGGAAACATTGCAAGGGAACCTCTGCAATCCCTATGAAGGGTGCTATTGTGCTTCTTAAAGAAGATTGCAAGAATAAAGCCTTCTGGAAAATCGGAAGGATCATAAAACATATCCAGGGCGCAGATGGTGTAATACGAGGAATCAAGTTGAAGCTGGGAAATGGCTACATTGTTGAGAGGCCATTACAACTTGTCTGTGACCTTGAGATCGGAGGTGAGATTGAGAAAAAACAGCTGGACCCAGAAGCACCTGCATTCAAGCCCAATGAGGAACAAGATTCACTGGAAGTTCGTCGTAATCAGAGAAAGGCTAAAGCAATAGCAAGAGATCAGATTGTTGGTGTCGCACTGCAAGAAGAGGATGAAGAAGAATAGACGGACTAACGAACTTCATTGCTATTAAAGGTGTAGTCACACTTTAATAGGGGGAGGGTGTTGGAAATTGGACTTACCTTCAACCAGACACTAGTAGAAATTTGTAGGACATCAGAACATCCACGAACTTTCTGGCTAGGCCAGAATGTAACTATTTTTAGGTAGCCTCGCTTTAATGTTGCTGTAACCGCGTAATCAATTCTGGAAGCCTCTGGTACCTTCTAAGCTTACGTCATCGTGTGTAACATTTATAATGTAATTCTAAATATGGAATGCGTAAAATATTTCTAGAAAATTCTCATAAAATCATATAAAAAGAGTGTAGTCTTTTAACAGTCAGATTTTACTTGCAGTTATTGGAATTAATACGTTTGCAGTGAGGAATTAATACGAGTGAGTATCTTAGTGTTACTGGGAGTTCTTCGGGCACAGGACCAATATACGGAGAATTCCCCACAGCCCCTCGTTCGAAAAATGTTCTCCTGAACATTTGGCTGCGGCTAATGCGAATCTGATTTCCACTCACGAAGTCTTCCTCAACTATCCTTGCTGGAGACGGCCAATCTCGCACTGAAAACTTTACTATATGACTTCCTCCTGGTGACTGTACACAATCGAAAATAGTAGTTCAATAACTAAGGTATCCGATGAAAATATCTGATGAAAATATCAACGACTTTGCGTTGCTTTCGGAACTTGATCATCTTGACGAGTATAAAGCAAATGTCATTATCAGCATGAAATAAAATGTAACTGAGTCTTGTGGCGAAGCTAACACGTAACTGTCACGTGACGAGGGTAAATTTGATTCTGCATAACCTGTGAATAGTACCATGGGCAAAATGCTGGCACGTTGAACATTGGAAAGTTTGACATGACTTGCAATGGTCGAACGCTAGCATGTTGTATGTTCGATGGGGATCCAAACCGGTCATAGTTCAGCATAATTAGTGGGTTGCGAATGCGCAATGGTCTTTGATGTTGATTATCTGCTACTGCATCCGATGATTCTGATGATACTGAAACTGATGGACTGAACGTTGGAGCTAAGGGCGATAATCCTGACTGCGGTGGCGAACTCTCCTCAATGTTGCTTGGCAAACTGGATTGGTCTGCTTCATGTTCTTCACCAGCCGTTTCGTTCAGTTGGGTAACTTCTTGATTATCTTCTTCAGATGAGCTGTTGTCTGTAACAATGGGTTCGGGCTGAAAAGCAGGCAAGAACATTGGAAGTTCTTCCGAATCAGTGTCACTTTCATCTGTAGCGTGTTCTGTCACTCTCGGTTCTTTTGGCTTGGGTGTACGGACGTACTGTTTGCGTTTTGGTAATTCTTTCACAGCATCTGTATCCACTAGCATGTTACAGGGCAAGAGTAGGTTCCGGTGTAGTGTACGCTCTCGTCCCGTTCCAATCTCTGGTTTCACAACATAGACAGGACCATCTTCTTTCCGACTAACAACTACATGTACTTTGTCTTCCCAATACGAGCGAAGTTTGTGTGGCGCCTGTCTTGGTGTTAAGTTTCTTACAAGAACACGATCACCAACTTCAAGGGAAACATGATGCATCCTTTTGTCGTAATGAACCTTTCCCGATAACCGTGATTTTGCTGAATTTTGCGATGCAATACGATGTGCTTGGCTCATTTCTGAGTACCATTTGCTGACCGATGGTGTCATTTTAGGTAGGTTGTCTGTAGCTTCAGGAAACATGGCATCGATAGGCAGTTTAGGCTTTCTTCCGAACATCAAAAAAAAATGGTGAATATCCAGTTGCGGAATTTCGGGTGCTATTATATGCATGTGTCATCTTGTTGAGAGCATCCTTCCAATTTGATTTTTCCTTGTCAGATAATGTTCTAAGCATACCGATTATCGTTTTGTTGAAGCGTTCTGTTTGACCATTCCCCTGTGGATGGTAGGGTGTAGTACGCAACCGCTTGATACCCATTAATTTCTCCAATTGATGGAACAGCTTGTTCTCAAATTCTTTCCCTTGATCATGCAATATCTTGTCGGAAAAGCCAAAACGTAGAAAGAAATCGTTAAATAGCTTATCGGCTGCAGTCTTTGCTTCCTTGTTTCTTGTTGGATAGGCTTGAGCAAAGCGAGTGAAATTATCAACAATGACTAGAATATACTCGTAACCACCAACACTGCGCTCCAGGTGCAAAAAATCAATCGAGATTAACTCTAGCGGCATGGTTGATACGATGTTCTGCAGTGGTGCTTTTGTGTGCTTGTTTGGAGCTCTGTCTTTCAAACACGGGCAAACTTTGGTGACATATTCAGTGATCTGGGTATGCATGCGTGGCCAGTAAAATCTCTCTCTTGTCAGGTCAAAAACTCGATCCGCTCCCAAATGGCCCATGTTGTTGTGGAGTTCTTTCAAAACTAAAGGACGATACTTTACTGGTAATACAAGCTGGTCCAAATCTACTGAGCGGTGTCTCAATATTCCAGCTTTGCTGAGGTACAATCGGTCCCATTCACGAAGCAAGATTTTAACATCTGGCGATTCTGTTCTGATTTCATCTGCTGATGGCTTTTGATTCTGTTGTTTGAATTTGAGCACACGTGATGTAACTGGGTCTTGCAACTGTGCATCCATGATGTCGCTATCACTAAAAGAAGTAGCATCTTCACAGCTTGGAACAGGACTCTTTTGATTATTGCCTGCATTCACAGCAGCAATCCAGGTGGAATTTCCTAACTCTCCTACTTTTATGCCATTGATAATTGCGTCAATTGTATCGGTTGAGGTTTCTTTTGAACAGAGTTCTTGGTAATGAAGAGGTATCCTTGAAAGGGCATCTGCATCACCGTTACTTGTACCCGGTCTATATCTGATCTTAAAATTAAAGTCTGCCAGCTCAGCAATCCACCTATGTCCAGTAGCATTTAGCTTGGCAGTACTTAGGACATAAGTGAGTGGGTTGTTGTCAGTATAAACAACAAAATTAGGTGCGTAGTACAAGTAATCACGAAAATGATCACATACTGACCACTTCAATGCAAGGAACTCAAGTTTACCAGCATGCATATGGTAACTTCTCTCAGCCTGTGTCAAAGATCGCGATCCATACCCAATAACTCTCAGGACACCGTTCTCATCTTCTTGGTACAAAACTGCACCAAGTCCATCTTTGCTTGCATCGGTGTGCAAAATAAACTGACGTGTGAAATCAGGATATGCTAGGATTGGTGTTGAGGTCAGGGCTTGGATCAACGACTCAAGAGAAGCTTGATGAATGTCCTTCCATTGAATCTGGGTGTTGGATGGTAATTGACCTCCTCTGGCGTTGTTTGGTGCTCGTTTTCTTTGGTTACTGTATGGTTTCTCATTAGCATCTGCTCGCAGCAAGTCTGTCAATGGCTTAGCAACCTTGGCAAATCCAGGGATATACTTTCGATAATAACCTACTAGTCCCAAGAGCTTACGAAGTTCACCAATGGTTCTAGGTGGTTTGTCTTGAAGCGATGTTATTGCTTCAATGTTACTGAGGTTTGGTTTGTAACCATTTTCAGAGACCACATGTCCAAGATAACAAACCTCTCGCTGAAAAAACTTGCACTTACTGGCTTTCAATTTAACACCACGGCTACTAAGACGATTCAGGACAATTTGTAAGTGTTGAACATGTTCTTCAAAGCTTTTACTGAAGACAATGACATCGTCTAAGTATGGAACACATATCTCGTCACGAAGTCCACTTAAACAGTCCTCCATAAAACGCTGAAATACAGATGGGGCATTAGTTAAACCAAAAGGAATTCTTTCCCATTCGTACAAACCCCATGGTGTTATGAATGCAGTCTTATGACGGCTTTCTTTCTCGACATAACCTTGATGGTATGCTTTATTCATATCAAGCAATGTGAACCAGGTGTTCCCTCCTAAATTTTCGACTGGCTGTTGAATCCTAGGCAATGGATGTCTATCAGGTATTGTTTTTCGATTTAGCTGACGGTAATCAATACAAAGTCTAAGGGTACCATCTTTTTTTCTGACGCAAACAACTGGCGATGAATATGGTGACTGTGACTTACGAACAAAACCTCGGTTCAGTAGATCCTCAATGTAACCTTTTACTTCATTAAAAAGTGGTTTTGGGACATTTATGTATGACTTTTGAACAGGAATGTTATCAGTCAGGTTTATCTCTCTAACTGCAAATCTGGGATGTTCCCTACATCATATTCATTGGCTGAGAAAACATTTGATTCCTTTTTGAGCATGTCCAAAACAACTTCCTGCTGGTCTACGGTAAGGGTGTCAAGATTAACTGATTTCAGGATGTCATTATTGCTTGACACATTCCCAGAAACTGAGGAAATATCAGCTGACTTACCACCACCTACATTTCCTTGCGTTACCTCCAATTCAGTTACAGAACGAACTCGTTCCAGGCGGCCTATCTCTAAGCGTCCCTGCAATTTAACATCATGATTAGTGTGGTTGGTAACATGAATAGATACCCGGTTTTCATTCTTTTTGAGCAAAATCAGTTCTTGAAAAATGTCAAGTCCGCTGGGCCATGTTTCAATGTCGTTTGGCTCAAAGAAAAACAACGTTGCTTTTGACATTGGCTCCACATTTACACGACAGGTAACCTTTGGCGAAGAATTCTTTGCAATGATCAATGGATTTTTGGATGTTTTTACAGTCAAAGGAGACTCATTTTTGGTTTCTTTTACAATGTCAACAAAAGCAATGACATCCTCATCACTGACTTTGCTTAACGACGTTTTTAAACATGCCATGAAATCAAGTGAATTATCAGAATGACTGTTAATCATCTCCTCCAAAACATTGTAACCAATGATCACATTGTCTATAGTGGTATTGGTGACTAACATAGGCACTTTGAGGTTATTACTTGTCCCATCTTGTAAACTAAATGATAACACAACATATCCACTGTATGGTAAAGCGGAACCATTTGCTGTTTTAAGATCAAGGGCTGTGTCACTGCCTAAAAGTTCTGACACATCATGAATTTCTTCTTCAGGGAAATGTTCAGCCAAAATTGATTTTGAAATGATTGAAACTTGTGCTCCTGTGTCCAACAGTGCCTGCATTTTAGTACCTTGAAGTGAGCATGTAATGAGACACTTATCACCAATAAGTTTCACAATTTTTTGATAGTTTTTATCACTTAAATGTGATGGTTGCAAAAGGCTGTCATGAGAGTCACCAATTTGGATTCTAACTTTGTTTACTTGTTTTTGCTCCGAACCAATGACATCACACAGTGGCCCATGTTTCTGCCAGTCCCTTTTCTGGCATATTTTGCTACAATAAAATACAGTTTTACACTGGTTGCATGTTCCAAAAGGCATGTCCACAGTTTCTTCTTTCAAACAA
Source organism: Aurelia sp. 3 sensu Dawson et al. (2005) (assembly GCA_964020215.1). Taxonomy (NCBI): domain Eukaryota; kingdom Metazoa; phylum Cnidaria; class Scyphozoa; order Semaeostomeae; family Ulmaridae; genus Aurelia; species Aurelia sp. 3 sensu Dawson et al. (2005). The sequence goes on along the minus strand of OZ026581.1, from coordinate 10,367,804 downwards.
AAATGACACTGGTGGGGCGTTTTAACAGATTCAGCTATGGGTTGCCCCTGGGTTGCCATAGCCCTCTCCCGTTTTTTGGCGCGTTTCTGTTCCTACAACCATATGCAAAATGACTTGAATCACCACAAATAAAGCAATGTGTACACTCTTCAGGCTTATTTTGGGCTACACAAGACTCACAACCTCTTGGTGGGCGCTTGGGGGGTCGTGGCTTAACTTCAGACTCTTTGGTGGGTTTAGACTTAAATTCTTCAAATGATGCCTTCAATTCTGATAACCCTGCTTGAACAGCATTTAAGGTGGCTTCCAATGACTTTTGACTTTCAGGGGGTTTCTTTTTCTCGGTGTGCTGAATGCAGGGCTCTTGGGCTGGTGCAACTTGGGTGATATTTTCCACTCGACCAATGGTATACTTCTGGCCCTTCTTCCCCAATTTAGCCTCCCTTTCTTGCTCTTCAGAAAAAATTACGTTCATTTCTGCAATCAATTCATCATCAGGGATGGCTTGGTTTTGCAAAAAAGGCCTTAATTTTGAACGCACAGATTCATCCCTCAGTCCAGTTTCAATTGAATGAAGGAACAAATTTTGAATGAGACTTTGGTCGTATTTGATCTTGGAATCAGCCTCTTTACACGTAAAAATCACCCTTTGGCGCAACTCAAGAGCTCTGAAAAGAAATGCCTGGGCATCTTCATTAGGCGCTTGTGTCAAAGTTGAGAGGGCCTTGTACAATTCAGTGGAAGATTTCTCCCTATAATGTGAGCGAAGAATTTTACGCAATTTTGAGAGGGGCAAATCAGGGGTACACTCTAAAAAACTTCTCAATGGTAACCCAGGACTAATAGATCGAATTATTGCCTCATTTACTTCCACTTCACTATACCCTTTTGCAAGGGCCCCTTCAATTTGATGTACCAGGGAAATAAAATTTAATTTATTGGTCTCCCCTGGTTGGCCTATTGTTCTTGAGATTTTAAATTCTCTCCTTAGCAAGGAACTATGATTAGGCTCTTTGAATCTCATATCTGTAATCTCTCGTACCTGGTCTGGTTGTTTTTTCACCTTCAAACTCAAGTCTGCAACTTTTTCTCGTAACTCTTGTTGTTCTTTTACCAATCTTTCCAGTTCCTCCTTAGCTGCCGTATCGTCTTGTTCTTCCTCCCTTTCTTCTTCGTCTCCTTCCAAATCGGGCATGCTAGGCTCCCTGATAATCCCTGCGATGGTTTCCAAAAATAGACGAATGACACTCTCCTCTGCACCACTGGTTTTGGATTCGATTGCTGCTCTCACCTCCTTTAAAAGATTTCGTTTGGTCTTCCCTTCCTTTGTGACTTTTAAATGAGTACACAAATGGGTCAAAACATCATCTTGCAACGTGTAAAGCTTGCCTAAAATCGCAATTTCCAGCTGGTCAAGGTCCATCATCTGTTCCATTTTCAAAGTAAACAACAACGGCCTAAGCAGCGAGACAAAACATCACAGACAGTTGATAAGTGAACAACACGCTCGCCAAATGCACTCCAAGTCGCGTGATTTCTTCTTTAGTCGGAGGTGCCAAAGTGTGAGCTCGGGCATAAAGCCCTTGCTTGAGGTTTAAAACAGAAAATACACTGCAAATTCAGCGAAGAATAACTTCAAAACTTCATCAAAACACAACTCGTACAAAATCGATGAATGAATAATCTATGTCAGTCAAGTTCCGCTTTTGATCCTTTTGTTTCCTTGTCTCGTTCTGCGACGGGGGTAATGTTTATGTTACGAACAATGGTTATGAATATTATTAATACAAAATAAAAATAGTATGGGGTCCAGTTTCTAGTCTTTCTCACAAAACTAATCACTGAATCTTGTGTTTTACAGCTGCAAGTTGCATGATTTCATTCCCATTATAGTCATAATTTCACATGGAGGGTTTGGACAAAGCTCAGACTTGCAAACTTCCCTTTGTGCCAAATTCCAATTAATAGACTAGGTGTGTGTAATGTATTGCTTATCATCATGAATCAAATGATGACCTACTGTATTTCTGCTGACAACCCTTCTTACCATAAGAAAACATCACACAAACACACATGAAAGTCAAATGTAGCCCTCACTTACGATAATGGCTTCAAGGACAATGCCAACCATACCAACTGTTACTAGTGAACAATATACATTAGCTTGGATCGCTCCTTCCCCTGTTGCCTTGCCCATTCATAATTAAGAGAGTTCAGTGATACTTTTGTAAAAGGTGATTCTTTTGAACATTTACCGTGATAAGGGGTCTTTTTGCCGACTAGAAAGTCAGAGAAGATGATGTTCTATGAAATTGCATGGACGAGCGTGGTGGACCCTCTACTACTGCATTGCACCCACCACCGGGTCCGTAGAGAAATCGTCAAAGGAGGAGTTAAATAGTTCGAACTTGAATGTTTGAAGACAAGGAAGGGTTTTCCTTTGCAATGAAAATAGGAATTTCCCAAGGGTAAAAACGGCGTGTTCTTGAAGATTACCACACCCTCATTTTGACTTGTTTCATTAGTTCTTGGTGACTGGCAGCGCCACTGGCTTGGTAGGGCTTCGGTCATCCCATCAGGGCATCTGACTGCCAGTCGGTGGAAACCTTGCGTTTATTTTTGGAGTAAATTTGGGCACTTGGTGTATGAAAATACATCACTGAGTCATTTTGCGTGTCATGATGAAAGTAGTAGCTCCCCTGTCGGAAGATTTCTAATGCCAAAACCCTGCTGTAACCAAAGACTGCAACTGAGCTTATGAGCCATGCGAAGGGAGACTCGGACGTTTTCAGACATTTTACTCAGACAAGTACTCAAAGTTTTCACCATAAAGTTTTCTGCACAGTGGCGTAATCCTCTGACTCTGCAGACAGAGCCAGAGTTTTTCAAAGATTGGTTGTATGACTACCCACCACACCACCTTTAATGGCAACACTTTGGTGTTTAAACCCCACAGTTATCTCGTAGCTTCACCGGTAACAGAGGATTTTTATACTCGTCTTGCGGAGTGAGTGGCCGCCGGGGGGCTTAAACAGTCTTCGTTAGATGACTGAAGTTAAGCTCGGTCGAGTGATGTGAAACTCCGGATGCGTGACCTCGGGGACCTGATCTCTCAACTCACCTCGACGTCTTTCGGAATGGACGTTAAACTAGGGGTCCCATGCCTCACCTTGACATGCATAGTGGGCCTAAATTAGCTTTCAGAAGCTAGAAATCCTGAAAAGCCCACTCAAAACAAATTGCTACTACTACACCCTTCCTCCTTTCAACGATTAAACTCTCCCTTGACGAATCACTCCAAATAACACTGTTCCCAACTATAGTTCGTATAAGTTCCTCCCAAGATTAGGTCTCAGCTTTAAGTTTGATTTCCGTTGCGTTTTTTGTTGCCTACATTTGCAGACACTTCTGCCTTGCTTGAAGGTGTTGTGGCGCAGTGGTGTAATCCTCTGACATTGCAGCCAGAATAGTCAGGCGGAGTGGGTTCGAGTCCCGGTAGGGCCCCACCACTTGAGCGTCATGACAAGGGGTCGCAGACTCGATTAGGTCTGCTCTATTTCTGCGATCCCAGCGCTTGGCGCTGAAAAACGCAACTTCACCTTCACCTTCACCTGCTAGGTTGCAGAGAAACAGAATTTGAACTTCTTTGTTGCAAATAAATTGAGAGGAGCTTGATTACACCTACCATGGTGAACTAAACAGTGTACTGAGCTAAGCAAGACCACATCAGAAACGAGCCGCTCTCAAGTTTGCCAAGCTAAGGCTTTCTCCTGTTTGGATCTCTTACACTTTTCAAAGTAATCCTGAAAATATAAGTGTTGTGGTGTCCTATGAAATCATGCGAAGACTGCTTCACTCAGATAAGTAACTCAACTGGCAGAGACTTTTAGAAACTGTTTCATAAATCTTCATCTTAAGGGGACATGCATAAGTATATATTAAAATTATGCAATTTTCAGACATCCTTCCCCTTTTTACGCTTTTTGAGTTAGAAAAATAGTCAGTTTATTTACAGGAGACGAATGAAACAATCATTGCTCTAAAGACAGCTGGCGTAAGCCTACTTTATGCACATGGAGACAGAAATTTTCTGTTCATTTGCTGAAGATCTAAATCCTTGCAGTCTTGCTTTCATGATGGTATGGCCAGTTGAGTCAAGTACTTGCAAAAAATCAATAAGTAATACACCAATAATCCAGCCCTTGTCTAGGGTCTTTTCCAGGGTTTCAGTCATCAGTAGGAGTAGTCCTCCTGTGGATTTACCTTTTCTACATCCCCCTGGTAAGGAATAGTAGCACCTTTCACATTGAGATTCTTGTCTACGGTCTTGCAAATCTGACCCTCCTGTATCATGTATCTTACTTTGAATGCTGAGTGGTTTTTTTTTTATTATTTGATTTATTTAAAGTAGGCGTATAATTGATAGCATAAGCTAATTCAAGCCTACTACAAAGTAAAATTGATTCAAAATAAAAGAAAGAAAAAAAAATAGCTACATATATATCTAACATAAAGAATAATCCGGTATAATACATATATACAGATTTTTACAATGTTTTTACAGAAATTTTTTAGTATTTACAATGCAACGCATTTATCCTTTTAAGAACCCAACCTGAGCCACGAAAGGTCTACACAGTCTACAGTTGCATCCCTCTCCTTTCCAGGTTTTTATTCTCCTTTTAAAGGTGGAGAGGGAATCTGATTGTTTCATGTCATTGGGAAGTGCCTGCCATAATCTACTCCCTAGAAACGAGACCGTCTCTAGGCCATAGCACGTAGTGCGCGCTTGTGGCAGCAGCAGATTATGGCAGCTTCTTAACCCGTACGTACTGTGCTTTTCAACAAAGATCTCCTTCATGAAAGTAGGATTGAGTTCCCATTTTGTTTTATAAATTTCTGTCATCAGCAACTGCAAATTTCTTATGTGGATTGTGACCGCATTGTCTCTGAGTAACATTGTGTCAAAATCTGATCTCATATCTTTGTAAGTTATCCGCAATGCCCGTTCGTGAATACGATTGACTTTGTTATCAAGTGTTCTATTGCAGAACATCCAAACAAGAGGACAGTAGTTGAACTGGGACAAGATGAATGCCCTCATTATTCTCTTTAGTTGTTCAGTGTCAAGAAAGTGAGAGATTCTCGAGAGAGCATGTAGCTTTTGCCCAGCCTTCTTGCAAATGGAGCTTACTTGCTGTTTAAGGCATAACTTTTTGTCTAGAATCACTCCAAGCAACGTTTCTTCGTTGCTCTCTTTTATCCTCACACTTCCGATATTTAAAGCAATATCATTACTTTTATCTCCAAAGATCATCAGATGGCATTTGTCCTCGTTCAACTTCATACAGTTGTTCGGAAACCATTCTGCAATTTTAAGGGCATCACTCTCTAATGTTTCAATGATACTTTCAACATTGTTGTCACAAGCATAGATAGTCGTATCATCTGCATAGTTACATATTTCAGCATCATTCACAAACATGAAGAGATCATTGAGGTATATGTTAAACAGAAGAGGTCCCAAGAGTGGTGACAGTGGCCTATAAATTTTCCCTTTCTGCATCTAACCAGTTTTTGAAAAAACACTGTTTTATTTTGCGGTCTTTCATGACTGGTGGGATTTGCTGTACTCCAAGCTTTTCTCGATCACCAGCTTTGCCGGTATCAAAATCAAATGGTCTGTAGCCTTGCATTCTCTTGGGGCTATTCCGTCAGCCATGGATTTATATAGATTTGGAATCGACATTATGTAAAATTTATAATTCAAGATAGAATTGATGCTGATTAATTGCATCAGGCTGAAAGCATAAAAGTCTATCTTGTTTGAACCTGGACTTGCCCAAGTCGCCTCATAAGAAAGAAAGTTATTTTTTTCTTTCTCTCTTTCTTTCTTCCTACATTAACTTACTTCTTTCTCTCCTTCTTTCTTCCCTTCGTTCTTTCTTACAAGATGACTTCGGCAAGTCCAGTTTGAACCCAACCCGTGACATATTTGTTTTGTGGAGCCCAAACATGCAAACAATAACATGTGCTGTTATGAGTAAAACTATGTCCTATTAAGCTGACAATGCTACTGATGAGTTCTTGTCACATTGGATGAACGTCGGAGAAATCTTTTGGCGGCAGACGTTCGGCCAAGAAGGTCTCGGATTCGTTGGAATTTTGGTAAAGTCATAGTGAGATCGATGACATAACTTTTTCAAAACATAATAACGAAGAACAGCCGCAAAACGAAAGTCATTCAGAAGAAATAAGATTCTTAAATTCGTTGTATGTCTCAAATTAGATATCACGTGAGATTTGCGATAGCACTAATTTACTCTTGCAAAACATTTCAGTGGTTGTTATTCGTGGAGATTTTTCCCTTGATATCTAATTTCAGATTGGGTATAGTGATACATAGATTTTTATCCTGTCTGAAACACCACACAAGTGGAATACAAGTTAACACAAGTAAACACAAATGAATACAAGTAGAACACACACGAACATAAGAAGAACACAATTGAACACAAATGAACACAAGTAGGACACAAAGGAACAGAAGTAAAGCGCGGGTAGAACACAAATGAAGACAGAAGAACGCAAGAGAACATAAGTCAGAAATTCTAGTTTAGAACTAAATTGGATGTTTGTAGCTGCAAAAAACTGACGTCAGCTGTTGGCAAGTTTTTCCGAAGTTGCCAAACCTGGGCGGGGGAGCCATCCTTACTAACATTTTTTTCATTTGAAATGATTGAAAGACTTTGAACCCATTCTTTGCATTTGAATACCCAAGTTAGACAACCAAATATAGGGCCTGTTAACATGAGGTGGGCCAGCCCACCTAAGTGGGCCAGCTCACCTGAGTGAGATCTGCATGTTCTATACAGTCCTTTGTTAATCTCCTGCTACATTGACATGGGAGGTGGGCCAGCCCACCTAGGTGAGATCCGTGAGAATGGCTGGTGGGATCCGCGTCAGGTGGGATGAGAATTGTGCATGTAAATGCGATCAGGTGGGCTGGCTCACTGAGGTGGGATAGAAATGACAGACATACGCATGCGCAAGCAACGTCGGCGTCAAAACAGTTTTCAGTTCTCACCGAATCGATATCGATAATGGCTGACAAAATCAAATCTTTGAGCTTGATTCCAATGCGGCAAAGTGAACGGAAATGAAGAAACTTCTGGAGTAAAGAAGCATGTATAGTGGACAGCTTTGCTTAGGGTACAAAATTCAAATGCAGTTGTTGGGGAATGATTTCAAATGGGGTAGGCCAGCCCAATTCGCAATCCGAGGAAAGAAATGGCGAAGCTTTACGACGAGGAAGACTTTCGGCGTAGTCGACATAAGTAACACCGCCTGAAATGTGGCAAGATGAGGAAAAAATAAATGTCATTTGAATTAGAAACGAAATAAAGTTGGAATTTTCTCAACTTTAATGAAAGATTGAGTATCAAATCATTTAAATATTTCGTTTCAAAACGCGAAACAGAAGCCAGCTCACCTGACTGGGATAGAACGCTTCTCATGAAAACACCCGTGAAAACCATCTCACCGGAGTGAGCTGGCCCACTTAGGTGGGCTGGCCCACCTCATGTAAACAGGCCCTATTCAAAAAACCGCGTTGTGCGTAAATGATGTATTGAAGAATGAGAAGACAACGCAACGTTATCAATCGTTCACTTGCCTGGTAACTAGCTTAGTTTTGTATTTCGATCTGACAGCAAAGGAATACAGAAAAGTAAGGTATTCATTCCCATCTTTCGCACTCCCAAATCGTACCCCTTTTTGGAAAGCTCCTTTTGTTATCAAGAAAAATCCATGAAAAATTGTAGGAGTCCTTTTCTTCTGAAAAATTGTACACTATGTTGACTGAGTGAAATGCCCCTCGCACTTTCCTGCCTTTTCTGCTCAGAAAGTATTCCTCTCAGAGTTTCTTGGGAGAAAGGTAGCAATTTTGGTGTAAAATTTTGGAATATGAAGAAATTTTCCCGTTTTCTGCACCAACCTTTGTGTTCTACTATGCTCATCTGTTCACTGTGATCCAGCTCTTTAGAAATCATGGAATTAATACCAAAAAATGAAAATTCGAGTATGAGCTATTTGATAATTTTATCATATAGAAGAGACATGGTACTATTGGACAAAACAATAATTTTTCAAATCGGAGTTTCGAGTCCAGAGTTACGATTTTTTAAAGTTGGCCTAGGGTGCCAAGTTTTGTTTACATTACCATTTCCGGCCTAATGTTTGTGGCACCGATGAAAACATACAAATTGAAATTACTATGTATCCTCAACCAGACGGCCGATTTTCAAAAACTTTTTTATATTTTACAGATACTTATCTACTCATTTCGAAAATGCAAGTTAAATTATTAAAACCTCACACTGAAATAGACTTTTTTTAAAAATTGAGTCTGGCATTTTTAGGCTCAAAAACAGTGGAAAACATCTGAATTTTGTCTTTTATAGTGTAAACAAAAAATCTAACTATATCTGACTCTTAGCAAACAACATTAGAATTAAATTTGATGTGTTGGGAAGATCTTTGCCAAAGGATTCGTACAGATTCATGCAGGAAAAATTTTCACGGCACTTTGAAGATTCTAGGCCCTATTCGGGATTAATGCTGATTAATTTACGTAAGTGATAATGTTGGGAATGGAGATGCAATTTTTATGAGAAAGTCTTTGGCCCGGTCCCAAAAACTTGAAAATTACTTGCCATGGGCCTGATCAAAGCAGGAAATCTACTTCTTTGCATCAACTTATCATCTAATCTCTTTGGGAGTAGGGCTGACTTTTGATAGTTGATCCAAATTACCGAAATAAAGGAATAAATAGAGAAAAATGAAACTTGTAAAATTCAAAATTATACTACATGGTATTAACAAGCATACTTTGAAATTCATAATAAAACAAATTTCAGCAAAATCGGACTTCTAGATGCAGAGATATGACATTTTGAAGTTGGAAGAAATTGATCAAATCGGTCAATGCAATTTCCGGTCGAAATTCTCATTTTTGGCAGAATTTTCATAGCTTTAAGGCAGAGTTTTATCCACTTTCCGAGCTCCAATTGCAGCCAGTTTTGTTTCGTTTTGTAGGCTGTTGCCTTTATTTAACTACTAGCTATTCATTCATACAATTTGTTGAAGGATTTCATGTTTATTAGACTATGCTGTTTTCACTACTACATCTCCAAAAAGCTGAAGAATTCTGACTTCGAAGCTAAAAACAAAAAAGGGCGGAAAAGGGCGGAAATGTCACCTGTCCCTTATGGAAGTGTTATTTCAAATGGACATTAGTGCCAAAGGATTCGTGCAAATTTGTACAGATAGGAGAGCAATGCAATTTTGAAAGATATCACTCTGGCTACTTGATTTTAGTGAAAATCGGTCCTTTTTCATAATTTGAATTGCCTTTGTAATGATTCCATCCTAAATGTTTTTACACCATCCTTGCTTCTTCAAACTAATCTAATTTATTTTTCTCCATTATTCTTATGAGCTTTAACCTACATAAAAACTATTTTTTGAGTCCGATTTCCTCGCTAAATCGTCAAGCATGATCGTACTTAGATTGTACAATAGCCTCTGCCTTTGTCAAAGGACGCTCCTCAATTCTCTTTTGGTGATTTGCCTTACAAGTATGGAGATGACTGGTGAAGATGTAACAAGCATGGTCAAAAAAATGTTACGAGTGTTGTTTTGGATAGAAGTTTGCCTTACCCTACACCCTGCACCACTTCTGAAACTTTGGGAGTCCGCTCTCGGACCAGGCGGCCATTGGCTTTCCTTCTAGAAAATAAAAAAACACCCCCGAATATGTGCCAACATTTGGTGCACTGAGGAACTCATCTGTACCCAAGGGAAGTCATTTCCTCATCAGTCATCTCCGAAGCCATAAGCATCCTTGTAGAGTGAAAATGCCAATAGAAAATTGAGGAGCGTCCGTTGATAGAGGAAGAGGCAATCATACAATCTATGTACAATAATGCTTGACAATTTAGCAAGGAAATCGGACTCAAAATATAGTTTTGTTGCAGGTTAAAGCGCATAAGAATAATGGGGAAAGATGAATAAGATTAGTTCAAAGTAGCAAGGATCGTGTAAAAACATTTAGGATGGAATCATTACAAAGGCAATTCAAATTATGAAAAAGGACCGATTTTCACTAAAATCAAGTAGCCAGAGTGATATCTTTCAAAATTGCATTGCTCTCTTATCTGTACGAATTTGTACGAATCCTTTAGCTCAAATGTCCATTTGAAATACCACTTCTATAAGCGATAGATGCCATTTCCGCCCTTTTCCGCCCTTTTTTTGTTTTTAGCTTCAAAGTCAGAATTCTTCAGCTTTTTGGAGATGTAGTAGTGGAAAGAACATTGTTTAATACATATGGAAAATACGAAATAGCCTTCATCAAATTGTATGAATGAATAGTTAGTAGTTGAATAAAGACAATGACCTACAAAACAAAACAAAAATGGCCGCAATCGGAGTTCGGGAAGTGGATGAAATTCTGCCTTAAAGTTATGAAAATTCTGCCAACAAGGGGAATTTCGACCGGAAATTGCACTGACCTTTGACCTAATCAATTTCTTCCAACTTCAAAATGTCATATCTCTATAATAATAATAATAATAATAATCAATTTCTTTAAAGTTGGCTAGTACATAGCTAAGTATAGTAAAAACACTAAAATTGCTAATTAAGGCCAACTACTTAAAAATATACAATTTATAAAAAAGTGTGATAAAATGGTTTGATATAAAAATAGCAGATAAAATGGTTTGATGCAAGAAATGACATAAAATGTAGATAATAAAAAGCCCAATCATAAAAATTCATAAAAATCCGACGTTTGGAATAAAAGGTCGACATAGTCTGCAAGAGCATTCTTCACCGTGCCACTTTTTTATCTTTGATTTAAACAATGAGAGAGATTCAGTATTCCTTATATCTTGAGGGAGGGAAAACCAAAGTTGAGGCCCTCTGTATCTGATGGATTCAGATCCAAAATGTACGGTCTTTATACTTGGTAATACAAATTCATTGTTATTTCTTAGGTTATAAATATTATCTCGCTCTCTGAAGATCTCATTCATAAAAGGAGGGTTCAGATTGTTCTGCGTTTTAAATATTTCTGTCATTAGGGTTTGTAAATTCTTCGTGTGGATAGTAACCGCTTTATCTCTTTCTAATAAAACGTCAAAACTAGAATCATAATCTTTGTAAGCAATTCTTAAAGCCCTTTCGTGTATCTTATTAATTTTGTTATTCAAATACCTGCTGTGGAACATCCAAGCCAACTGGCAGTATTGAAACTGGCTCATTACAAAGGCTCTCATTAAGATTCGCAGTTTGTTGGAGTTCATATATGGAGACATCCGAGAGAGTGCAAAAAGCTTATTACCAGCTTTTTTACATAACTTGTTGATATGTGTCTCAAAAGTTAGTTTTTTATCAATCGTCACCCCTAATAACTTTTCCTCGTCGGTATTTCCAATAACGCTACTACCCACGTTAACAGTAACATCTTGATTTGAACTTTTCCCTAGTACCATGAAATGACATTTGTCGGTGTTTAATTTCATAAAGTTATCTGTAAACCACTGGATAATTACAGTCGAATCATTTTCCAAGCTCCAAATTACATTGTCAATATTCTTGTGGCATGCATATATGGTTGTATCATCTGCATAGTTGCAGATATCAGTTTCCTGAATGGAGAGCAACAGATCATTTATGTAAATGTTAAAGAAAAGGGGGCCAAGAACCGATCCTTGCGGAACACCTAGGGCAAGATATTTAAATGTACTAAACGATCCATTGATTTTCACCCGTTGCTGCCTATTCTCCAAAAAGCTGTGAACAAGGGACAGGGATTCACGGCTAAAACCATAAGCATGTAGTTTTGCTAATAACAGGTCATGTTTAATGCAGTCGAACGCTTTTGAAAGGTCCATCAGGATTGCACCTACGTTCTCTCCATTATCTAAACTGACTTTCCATTTTTCGAGCATCCGAATCAAGGCGTGTTGTGTATTAAAGCCTTTGCGAAACCCACACAGTAGAATTGATAGAAATGGCGTTATGTATTTAATCATCTGCCTGTCCATAATTCTCTCAAAAACTTTGGAAACCGTTGGAAGTACACTTACAGGTCTATAATTTTTCTTTGATGTTTTCGCCTCTGCTTTGTGGAGAGAAGAGACATCTGCAGATTTTAACTTATCTGGAAACGAACAATTTTCTATACCGTCATTAAAGATTATTTGCAAAGATTCAGCACAAATGTCAGAACTTCCTTTCAAAACTTTTGGAGGAATATTTTTGAAAGTCGTTGCTTTACTAGGATTGAGTCTGCCAATTTCCGTTTCCATCTCTTGAACCGAAACATTATTAAAATGAAATAAGCTGTCATTTTGCACAAGACTGCGGATTTTCCTGATGCTAGGGTGGTTGGAGTATTTAATAAGAGCCTGGTCTATAGGATCCGTTACACCTTCTGTGCTTGTGATAGTCTCACAATTTTCTATAAGACCAAGAGAGTCAGTAACAGTTACAAAATAATCATTTAGAGTTTCAGCAACTTCCTCGTCCTTAGAAATTATCCTTTCATCCTCAATCAAAATGATTTTCGCTTTAGCCTTGTTTTTATTTGAAATGAAAGGTTTTACGGTGTTCCAAAACTTTTTATTGTCTGTTATTTGAGAAATATCTAAGTTCTTGTAGAAGTTTCTTTTTTCAGTCCTGAATAGTTTTACGCATAAATTGCGTTGCTTGCGAAAAGCTTCCCAATTTTGAACTGTCCGGCTTTTATTGTATTTATTCTTTAATCTCGTACGTAACATAACGGCTTTACGGAGAGCTCGATTCATGAAGGGACCATCATTCGCCCTTGCATATTTCTTTTTCATGGGGGCATGCTTATCAAGCACTTTTTCGAAACAGTTTTGGAAGGAATCGTAACTTAGATCAGATGATTTGATAATTTCTAACTCTTCTCTGAGATCTTGTTTAAAAGTTTGCTCAGAAAAATTCTTATAATCTCTATAATTTACAACCGTGGGCCCAGCTTTTTGGTAAGTTGTTTTCAAAACTGTGAGTACCATTTTATGGAAATCAGAAAGCCCTGTCTCAACTGTGGTAGTATTTTGGAAACTCCTGTACCTGTTGGTTAGGATAAGGTCGATACACCTTGGATTTTCAGATTTGAAGCAAGTTGGCTCCTTTATCAAATTTTTGAGCGCATAACCATTCATAAAATTATGAACCTGCTGATCTGTTTCCACTGCATTAAAGTCACCAAGAAGCAAAAAGTTTTCATATTTCTCACTGTAATGATCAACCGCTTTGCCAAGATTTTCAAAAAAGTGAGCTTCCGATTGTGATGGTGGTCGATAGATACTGAAAATAACCCATTTCTTACCCCGTAAATTGATCTCAAAACAAACACATTCCACATCATTGTCAAACTTGAAAGATTTCAGCTCAGTGGATGGTATATCGCTCCTGACATATACCAAGAGACCACCGCCATTAGCATCCCTATCCAGCCGCAATGGATCAGAGTAACCTTCCATGAAAAATTGCTCTTTTGGAAAAGAATCATCAATCTTTGTTTCAGCGACCGTTAAAATATCAATGTTTGATGAGACCATGTCTTTCAGCGTATCAAATTTATTTCTAATCGAATTTACATTTAGATAACCAACAATAACGCGACTGATGTTTCTTCGCCTCAGTTGTTTTAATTCAGATTTAGCGTCACTCTCATCTGCTGGGTGGTCAAGCCCAATGAATTCCATGTTTCTCTCCTCCACTACAGATGAGACAGGGGTACCGACGGGGGTATCGAAAGCGGAAGGGTTAGATCGCTCAGACTCTGGAAGAGTAGCATTACCCTCGTATGGGTCAGAACGATCCCCTGAGAGACACTGTGGGGAGCCTAGACTTAAAACAGATGTCGTTTGATCTATGACCTTGTTTTCGTATGATGTGTCGTCGGAATCGGAAGAATTGATAATTTGCTGTGTGCCTGAAGCCCGGTCAACAAAATTTTGTCAGAAATAACCTAATTCATGCAAAAAATTATTTGCCAAAAGCCTTGTTCCCTCTGAATTTAAGTGCAGTAAACTGCGATTAAGGTGTTCTGTATTTATGTTAGCATTGTCAATGAATCTCAAATCTTCTTGTTGGCATCTCCTGGTCAAAAACCGATTTACATCTCGTACCTTAACGTTCCAATGATCCCCACGTGCCACCAGACCACTTACAAATACAGTGTTTTCTTCGGTCTTCATTGCTTTTGCCAGTTCGATAATTTCCTCTGCGATGTTCTCAGCTGAAGCTTGGCTACGCAGATCATTTGTTCCGCAGTGCAGAATAATTCTCTTTGGATTTCGTTTGATTGTTGGGCATGCATGGCTGTTCATGCAGTCTGTTGTTGCTCCACTGAATGATTTGACAAAGATCTTTTCTTGATTATCACATGCTTCGTTCATCTTGTATCCTCTGATATCTTTTATGATGGAGTCACCAATAATTTCTGTGCAATTCTGAATCTTGTTAGTTCTCTGTGAGCGGTATTGATTCCTAGCTTGACTTGTATTCGAAACTCTTGCAGATTCTGTTTTCCTGTTTGTGTTGCTGTCTGCAAATTCGGTTTGCAACCTGCTACGGACTGTCGACGATTGAGTTCTGCTTTTGACCACAGATGCATACGATTCTTCAATGTCCGGGTGGCGTGCCAAGCATGCATATCTATTCTCATTCATATCAGTTGGCTCCCACGAGGGCTTCGGAGATTGAAGTCTGGTCGAGTGTCTCTTGCTTGGTAATTGAAATGAGCTCTTTTCATCTCTTTTCTCATAATGTGAACTGTTTTGCAATAAGTCGCTGGGGGCCTCCGGACGATTTCTGCAGATGATACCACCGAGCGGGTTTTGAAGTCCGAGTTTCGGCTCTGCATCCAGAAGTCCGAGTTTGCTGAAATTTGTTTTATTATGAATGTCAAAGTATGCTTTCTAATACCAGGTAGAAGAATTTTTAATTTTACAAGTTTAATTTTTCTCTATTTATTCCGTTGCCTGGATCACTGTGCTGTTGTGTTCATTCGTTTTCATTGGCGTTCTACAGTAAATCCCCGCATATAAGAATATAAGAACCTAGATGCTGTTTTTCCTAAGTTATACACCTTGCAATTTAGAAGCTGTTTTCTCTTACTGGAGTCTTAGCAAAATTGATAGCTGTGTTCTACTTTTTTTCATTTGTGTTAATTTTTGTTCACTTTCGTCCCACTTGTGTCCCACGTGTGTGGTATTTTAGATTAGATCATAAATGTTACATAGTGCTCTGTTTTCTCTGTGATCAACGATGATTCTTGGATACTAATTCCTTGTTACTTTTACAGGATATTTCTATTTTTGAAATTTGTCATGGATAAATTGAACGTATTTTCTTGTGTTTCTTAGGCATCAAGCATCGTTCGATCAGTTGCATTGGCTTTTAAATCAGTCGGAAAACTTTTGAAAGAAAAGCGAGAAAGAGCTTTGCTTGCAGAGTCATCACTTTCATCTACAGAACGTATTAGAACGGATTCAGATGGATCACGATACAGAGAAAGGAATCGAACTGAATCTGAAGGATCGAGAGATAAACATAGATTCTTTGGTGATTCGACGCCATCTAAGAAGAGGCCTTTGTCTACTTCTGGTGGAAATCGGGGAAAAGCAGCCATTGCAGCATCATCATTAGCCACTGCACAGGCTGAAGACACCGTGGAACCTGGTAACAGAAATGAGGTAATCCTTAACCCTACTTTCACCGAGCTGCTTCGATTTCTAGGGGGGAGGGGCGATTTTCACCTCTTAACTACCTCCGCTAGTAGAGCAGCAATGACAAAGACACTTGCACTGTGTCATCATTGAACAAAGGAGAGTCAATCAATTAGCTTTTAGTCACGTGACTGGTTGTTAGGCAACGTAGATCGATCGATGAAAGTTTTGACGAACTCCGGCTGCTTTGAAAAAATGCTCGATTCATGCTAAATGACACGATGAATTCTGCAAAAAAAGCGATCCAAATACGTGCTGGATAGCTTTGTTGTTCACATTGTTAGACACGGAGATCTTTGGCTCCTAGTTAATTAACAGTTTAGTCGAGGACAATAGGATTTAATGCCAAGTTGTTTGCTCAAGAATAATGATCATACACCATCAGCCCTACATGAATTTGCTCCTCTATCACCATCAGTTATTGGTAGATCTGAAGTGGAATGAATTTCAAACGTCAGCTTGAGACGGTAACAACAAAGGAAATTTACAATTAAAAAGGGTGTTGAAATGAAATGTGTTGCAAGCAGTATAGTAAACAGCAGTAATGTACCTTGGCTGATTTAGAAAATTTACCACCATTGTCGAAAAACGCAGCAAATAATGTAATTTTCATTTCTGTTTAATTTTAACATATTTTAACGCAAAAACCTATCAGCTAAAAAAGAAAAACTATCCGTACACAAATAATGATCTAGTTACCTATAAGATCTTATAAATTTGCTAGTCTTCCTAGGAGTCGTGCCACGGGAAGGATGCTAATTTTGGAGAAATTCCTTCACTTTCCTGTTGAACATGGTAATGCGTGTCTCAGAGAGGTAGTATCCCTGAATTGACATTGACCTGAAGAAGCTAATGCAGAGCAGGGATAAGCTAAAAAAGGCTGCAGCCAAAAGAAAATCCCAATTCCTTGTGGACTCTTATAGACAGGTCCGTAACAATTTCAATGTTCTAAATATCCAACTAAAGAAGCAGTACTATACTAATAAGACCTCTGCATTTCAAGTTAACATGAAAGAATCATGGAATGCAATCAATGAACTCCTCAATAGTTCCTGGTTGGATGGAATGTAAAAATACTTTTAATGATACAAAGAAATGTATTTCCTTCTGAAATTTCGTTGAATTTATACTTTTATACAGGTACTGTGTTCCTTTGTCAAGGGGGTGAAGCGACATGATGAGTTCAAACAAGCATGGGGCTTTGATTAATGTCTAAGTCCTTGTCCATTCATGTTGAACTTTTAGAAAATTTTATCAGCGTTTTATGGCCGTTTTCAGTGTTTTTGAAATCGAAAATTTGTTAAGAAACTCGCTCACATAGAGGACTAAATCATGTACGAAGACACTAGCATCTAATTGAGGATCTTAGCTAAATATTGACTCATAAATCTTCAAAATTTCCCCACTATGCGATTTATCGTGGCCTGTCGAAAGTGCATTGTGGCCTGTAGTTCATTTAAACGCACCCAGTACGAAATTTAAAGATAATATGTGCGGCCATATGTTGTAATCTGCGCCCGCAAATTGCAATTTGATGCCGCGCTTTATAACGTGCGGCCGCACATTTCATCGCAAATTTTTGCTGCGTGTTTCGAAAATGGCAGCATACTTTTGCCACAGTAGTAATGGGTTATGATTTGACTATATGCTACTTTTTACTCTCATAAGCACGACGTAAAGGAACCATTTCATGGGTCCATTGATGCTGTGAAATGTCTTTGTCAAAGAAACGACGACTTTCCAAGATAGGCTCATACAGTCACGCCTTCTACGTAGCAAAATGCAAGTAACTTCAAACTTATATCTAAAATAGCTATGTATTGATACGTTTGAACTCGCTGAGTTGCCCTGTCAGGGACATGGGTTTATTCAAAGTCTTTATTTAGCCTATATAGATGAAGCTTTGTTTGCTTTGTTACATATTTACTCTACTAGTTTTACGAGGGACCGTCCAAATTGATTGGTTAACCTTTACGTAGCCGCAAGTCGTGGAAAAAACATAAAACAGTTGAAAAACTGAAACCTTGGTTATGAAAAATTTTTCCAACTTTATGCCGAATATTTGAAGTGCTGATCGTTTTGATTTGATATCCAGAAAAATCCTGTCTCTTCTGCCGATATTTGGGTGTTGCTTGCTAGATAACTGATGTCGAAAACTGGAATGTCTGGATACATGAATTAGGTAGAATTTGGCTACAAAACTTCCGATCAATTCTGAAATCCTAAAGTGAAATTTTTCCATGAAGATAACGCTGCAGGATGTTGCCCATGTCATGCTACCCTTAAGCACGTATCATAGTTGTTTCTGCTGGACTTTTTTTTGTATTCATATGAAATAATTTACAGCAATACTTACGTTCTACTATACCTATCCAAAGATACTAGACAACACCAAAGGGACAATACCGAGGGGAGCGAAAAAACAACGACTACCCCAAGGCCAAAAACATAGACACAACATTCACCTAAAACTACAGGATACAGGCACATCTGATGCCGTTCATAACAGAAACTTGCATTTTTCAGGTCATTACCGTACAAATTCATCGAGATACCCTTACTAAACGTCAATTGCACACTCGTGAAGACTGTGCTAAAGATGTTTTTACAACACGTTCTAGCAGCATAGAAACACGCTCTGAGAAAGACAAAGAATATTTGCTGGAAGGTGACATCCAGGACGTTATTTCTCAAGAGGACAGAGGGACTGGATCGAATATCAGTAGTTTGGGAAAGGAACGATTGCACTGGGATGAGGATACGAGAAGGTGAGATTACAACCCACTCTCAAAAGGTTGAGTGTTTTCTTTTCACCAACGAGGGCTTTCTTGTCACCAACGAGGGCTTTCTTGTCTTCAATGCCTCGTTATTATGTAATTTCTAGATGGTTTGAATAGAACGTGTATTTAAAATGCAACATTATTGAAGCATTAATGATTGATTTTTATTGTCAAGCAATGTATCAGCCAAAATCTATTGCATGGCAAGGGTATGCTGCTTTGATTGTTCATTTCATGACAAGGGTATGTTGCTTTTGACTTCAAATTTGGCATGTGTGTCCATGAGCATATCATGTGTTTAGTAAAAAAGTTTGATCAAAATCTTTAGATTAGCGTAGTGGAAAATGCAGTTCTTCTGAAGCTAGTAAAGTATTTGAAATGAGCCTTCTCCAAAGCCGTGAAAGCAATCAGTTTTGCTTAATATGTCTTTCGATTGCCAAGAGTATGAGCAATCCTATACTTTCTACAGAATTTCGATAGCTCGATTGGTTGCAGAGCAATTAACAAGTTTCTAGAGAGGAGGATTTCTGAAAACCGGCTTGCCGTGCTCATCAGAGCGCGTTGCAGCCGGCTTACCTTAAATGTAGCGATAGAAATGTAATATGTTATTAGCATTATTATTATCATCATCATCAATTCACTGTACACGATTGTACGAAGGATGGCGTCAATGAATTTTCCACCACAATCTTTTGTTTTCTATGATTGACCAACCAACAGTAGCGTAGCCAGGGGGGCAAGGGGGGGCAGCCGCCCCCCCAATCATCGCCAGAGATGAGTCTTTTTAATTCTTCCAAATCCGTTGAGAAACTGAAGGGGGGGGGGGGGTAAGCTGCATTTTTCTCCAACACTTGTGGCAGCGTGGTTTGTCAATGTTATAAAAGAAACAGGAATGAGATTTTTGCGCTTATAAGTGACATTTTGGTGCGATTTAGCCAACAAAAGAATCAAAAATTTTCTGCTCGCTTCGCTCGCACGTCCATACTTGCGTCATCACTGTATCATCATGGGATAATCTTTGTACCGCCTGGCCTGCTATCATGTCTTGGCAAGGCATGCAGCTTCATTAGTTTCTTTGAGACCGACCTAGGCACCACTTTAACTTGGTATGTGTATGAGACTATTTGGCACAGAACATACAATACAATTAATCACATCTTTCGAATTTTTCTCGCTTCGTTTCGCACTTCTATCAAGAATTCCTCCTTCCAAGTGTACTTATGCTGCCACTTGTTTTCTTGAACGATTTCTGCATTTTCCTGTATATCCAGCATTACAAGAATTTATGAATCCAACTACCTTCCTTAACTTTAATCGACAGTGCATCTCTTCTACAGTGATGTGACATTTCAACCAGCCAGTGAAATTCCTTGTGTAATTCTCAAAAATCAAGAGTTTTTATCAGTGTTTCAAAACAATTTAAAGTTCAGACTTTCTAAGTTGTTGTCTTTTTACTTGTTTTGTCTCAGGCACCCATGGTACTAAATTGCGAATTTTTGGCGAGAATTCAGATATGACTGAAAGAAAAAAGAAAAGATTTCGTCACTTCCATTATAAGAGCGGCACCGAAAGTTTTGTCTGCTTTTTAGTTAGGGTGCATTCTTGGTTTTCCAGTTGCGTACCTGAGAGGAATGCGGGATCCGAAGAAATTCTTGAAAAATGTTGGCAGAGGCATTCTAAGCCAGAGCAGAATGCATGTCATCAAAAATTTTCCTGGTGACTTGACCCTGGACCCATCCATTTCAATGTCCCCACTTACCTTAGCCTGTAAATGCCTGTCGTTACCCTGGGTACCAGAGCCAAAAAATAATAAAAAGAAAAAAATAAGGAAGGAAAGAAAGTCCTTCCTTCTCTCTTTTTCTCTTACCAATTTCCTTTCATGTAAATTTTGAGGCTCTGGTACCCATGGTAGCCTGTCGTCGGCCGATCCTTATTTGCTACTAATCTGGAAAAATCTCATCAAAAAATGATTTGAAGTACACTGAACAACAATTTTTTTTGCAAAATTTTCTTGCAAAAGATTCTGTAGACTGACTAGACAATGATTAAGTAGCTAAGAGAGACAGTTCCTTGAATATCAAGATCGAACGACCAGCATCAAATCATTTTGCAGTTAAGCTGAGAAGATTCATTTCGTATTTTTGTACTTGATATGTAGGACCGCTTGTAACTGAATAAGAATTCTTCTTTTGCTTTCTTGGAGCAACTTGCAATAATGAGGAAAAATCCTTGATCAAAATTTAGCAAGACGTGCTGCCTTTTGTGTTCAATGTAGTCATGTTTATGATGCAAAATATAACTGAAAAGGGCGTTTCCCTCGTTTTCCGAGCGTCTGAAGGGCGTGGCCCCCACAAATTTTCTCCCACTCTGCCCCTCCAAAGGCAGGGACCTGGCTACGTCACTGCTAACCAATCAAGTTAACTGAAATCCTATCAGAAACAAAGGATCATTCCCCCCTGCCACCTTAGCACAATCTTTCACTCGTGAATGACAAAACACAGGGTGTTTCAGAAAAAGTGCTACCAACTAGAACTGAAAATGAGAAAAAAGAGATAAGATTTGAATTTATGCAGTTTATACCATCTAAGAGCACAATCGATCGTCTTTCCAATAATGTCTAGTCCGGGGACGTTATTATCATTATCATTATTGTTATTGATATTATCATTATCATTATTTGTGGTGCTAAATGTCACAGATCATGCTAGTTGCATTTTCTTTGGCTGAGTGTAAACATTACACCTAAGGCATGTCATGCCCTGAACTTCAGATGCTCTGTACGCTACAAAGGACCCTTGCAGTTCCTAAGCAGTCTCAATATTGATATTTCCTGAGACTCTTCTGATGTTATCTTCCATTGCTTTCTAATGGTACCGAGTGCTCCTATCACAATGGGTATTGCTTCTGCTTTCATTTTGCACATCCTTTGTATCTCAAGTTCAAGATCCTTATAATTCCTTTTTCCATCTCTTTGATTGAAGCTAAGTATCGTAAGAGGCAGATGCAAACACTGAAGCCTTTCTTAGCACACTAAGGCCCTTTAACCTTGTGGCAGCATGAGCAGGGGCGCACATTAGGGGGGGGGGTGTGGGGGGGGGGTGAGACACCCCCCCCCAATATTTTCAGAGTCGGTCCAAAATTAAACGAAAAGTCGGTCCACGATAAAGATTGGATAGTGTGAATCCAAGTTGGTCCGACTTCTGAATGTTTATGGCAAAGGTCGGTCCATGACGACAGTTAGCATGGGGTGTCGGTAATGGCTGAGAGGGGAGCAGTATGCAATTTGCCCCTGGGGCGTCAGGGTCTAGGGGGCCTCGTATTTGAAGACTTGTTATCATTTTGACTGCAGGAAATGCTCTATAATGCATTTTAGGCCATTTTAAGCTAATCTAAGTAGCATGATGGCAAAAATTTTCAGCTCGCTTCGCTCGCAGGGGGCCTCATGTTTGGCAGGTTTGTTCCTAGGCCTCCAAAACTTCTCGGCGGCCCTTGTGTCGGTGGGAGCATAGGAAATCGGGCACTTATAAATGAATCTCAAAAATAAAAGGAAAATCGGTTATAAATGTTATCCATCAAACGTTGTATCTGTTTCAACTAAACGCTAGCATTGTAGAAACTAAAAGTCACGAGAGAATGCTTTCTTAAAGGAAAAAAAACATGCTAAAACCAGCGCTTTAGCTGTGCTTTGCAGCGAAGAAGTCGTTTTATTGAAGATCACACCGTTATTTGAAACTCCAAATCCATGACCAAATGATGCGAAAATCTCAACCAAACAAGTTTCATGTGTGACAAAAGATTGTGCTTCAGGCAAAAAATTTTAGTGAAATCTCCAAAACATATAACAAGAACTTCTATGCGGCACAAAATAGTCAGTTAAGTGAAGCAAAAGGGTTTGTAGACGGAACACATTACAGATTGCAAGTATACATGCTGTCCAAAAACCACCGTCTGGCCAGACAGGAAAAATGTCCACTGCAAAAGCAAAGCAGGCAAAGTCGAATAAAAAAGCTTTGAGAAAATATGTAAGAGGCTCCTCTTTCACCCTGAGAGCGATCTTAGCTTTGTTTGCGATTAACTTTTTTTGCGAAAAAATCTGCTTATCTGAGCCAAAGAGAGTGGTGTCTACTTGAAATGTATCCGGAAGATGCCACTTTATGGAAAAGAACCTGTTACAAAACGGCAAAAATTCTCTGTAAGAACCGGCAAACATCTGATCACTAGAGGTGTTCTAAGCCAAAGTAGAGGGCGTGTCCTAAAAAAATGTCCTGAGAGCTTTGCCCCCAGACCCCCTCCTTTTAGCACCGTCGTTAATCTCGACTGCTTGTAGCTATCAAAGTTCCCAATGATAACGAACAGCCCATATACGTTCAGTCGGTCCAGAAAAATTTAGTCGGTCCAAAGCATGCTGACACTCCCCGCCCCAAATAAAATTTGAATGTGCGCCCCTGAGCATGAGATGAGAGTGTGGTTGACTAAAACGATAAAGAAGCTATTTGCATATACATTGCAGTATGACTATTTGCCATTGGTATTTTCGAAAGATTATATATGATATCCTGTGGTGAAATGTAAAATCACATTGAAATGGGTCATGAGTTTAGGGTGGCATGTCCTGCTTTAAATAGCTGGCTTTCGTTGTGTAATAAAAGTTTAGGCACTGTAAGAGTCATCAAATCAAAGACTTCGAAGAAAGGTTCGTTGAGCGAATTCTTTGCCTTTCCACGTTCAAAAATATGCTTTGGAAAATTGCTAGCCTGATAACCAGTCCCAAATGAACTTGGGTCTGGTTATCATGCTAAAAAATGCATGACGATTTGCGAGTTCTGCATTCGGAAAATTTGATTCTTCGATCTGTTTCTTAAATTGGTGGTTTGACTGATGTATGGAGTACTATTAGTAGCTCCGTTTACATTCAGAAAGATTTTTCAGTATCAGTTACATTCTACTTTAGTTTCTAATTATCACTATACGACACTATGGGGACGATACCAAGAGAAGTGAAATGACACGACTGCCCCATGGTTACATGAAAGGAAACAAGGAAAAGACAAGAAACTTTACGCTAAGAAACAACGAGGGAACAAAAACATAGATGAACAACATATAAGTAAATGCGCTGTTAAGCTACGAGTTAAGATAGCTTGTAACCAGGTAATTGCAGATTAAAAAGTCTCAAACTTTAATCCCAAATATTGGCTCCTTCGTATGAATTACAGGATGAAAATTAAACAATGTTTATGTTTGACATAAGATTTGGCGTTTTATTTGTCACTTTGTGCCATCTGCTGTTTGAAAAGAAGAAACTGTTTGGAGAAGCATTTGGCAAAGTTTGCAGTTCTTTCGTTTGCATAAAATCATTCCTGATGTTGGCGGTAACTTCAATAGGCGGGTAACAGGGTGTGCCATTTGACGTCTGAAATCGCACCCTAAGATTTATAAATTTTCGCGAAAGAGATACCCCAAAATTTACAGGCCATTGAGAATGTAAAATTAGTGGAATTTGATCAAAATCAACGCCCTAAAGAGTTATTTTCTAAAATGACGCCCCAAAAATTTATGACTACTTGTGATTTTAGCAAAGATGATACCCCAAAATTTATTTTCTGCTCGAAAAAAGGCTCCCCAAAAAATGGCACATCCCGTACCTGCATATATGGTAGTTACCCCCCCCCCCCCGGGTTTCTTTTCTCCTTTGACTACAGTGAAACCCCGCAATTAAGAAACAAGAACCTGCAGAATGATTTTGGGGAAAAAGACACCCAAAAATAAGAACTGACTGGTTTGTTTCAATGTTCTCATGAGAAGGTATACTTTATTAAGAAATTTCATCATCTAAGTGTAACAAACTTGCAACTATTGATATCTGAATACCTCTAATTGCTTTCAGGGACATGCAAATTGTTTTATCCAGCCGCATGATATAACTTGCTTTGTCAACGACGAAGTACCATGCCCTTTAATGATTCAATGTAGTCATCCCACACTTAAGTTTATCTAACACATACTGAATATTCAAAACTTTCGAACAGAGTTTGGTAGGGCTGTTTGCCATGGCAGCGACGCAGCTTCGTCATTCTCGGATTTACCATGCTGAGGGGAAACGTGAAAGAAAGATAAAAGGTCTCGGGTCAATCCTGTGACGCATCAAACCAAAAAGATGTAAAATATTGTTTTTGAGAACCACAGTAGCCTTAAGCTTTTCACTGCTCCCAGATTCCAGAAATGATTTCTATGATTCTTTTTGAATTCAGATGTAAAACCCTACCATGGCTTTTGACGACAGTATTGCGTCGATATTGGTATGTTCCAAATATCTACATGATATGATTATTTTTTGTTTAAATTGCGCTTCGTAGGAACGCTTGTTCTCTTGCACTGCAAAAGTCATGAGTTATTTGTTGTTATTCTTGGGGAAACTTTTAGGAAACGGATACTTCCTCAATAAATTTTCAAGAGGGAAATAGAAATATCCGTTTTTATCTTAGATTTTCGAGAAATTTTCCTGTTTCCCCTAAGTGTCCATGCAGAAAAAAGCGCCATTATCTTGAAGTACCATATTAGATGTGAATTAAAACTACCTTAGAATCAGAGGTGAAAATGATTAGACGTCCCTGCAAGTGATTCAATTTCTATTCGTTTACAATCAATACGTTCTTATTTTTTTACAGTGGAGAAATTTCAAAGGTTGACGATCTATTTTCCGTTGCTGCATCTGCCATAGAAAGGTAAACATCACATTTGGTAAATGACAACTTTATCAACTACTTGAAATAAGTGGTATTAGAACAGTCGTCCAATAGAAATACAAATAGAAATTCAATAGAAAGACATACAAATTTATCTCAAACATTTCTTTTTTTACTCTTCATTACCATTAAAGTAATTCGGGTTCCTATCCATAAAGATCAACATTCGCCCTGAAGCAATGTTTTCTTCCTTCCTCTCAGGATTATTGGCTCTTGACTTACCGCAAAATTTTTGCTTGAGTAAGAATGGCAAGAGACATTGAACTTGGGTCAGTTTTTAATTGTTAAACCCAGGTTTCCAGGCTCCCCCAAATCATTGTAGCAATAATCACTGATGTGGGAGAAACTAGAATCGCATCTGTCGCATTCCCTTTCAAATTTTTCCAGTACGATACTAATGAAGATTGACCCTCGAACTGTTGTTTTAATTAATGTGACTTTTAGCGTCTGACGGAGTAGTGCTAACTAATGATGTACTTCCGATGGAGGTTTACTTACCACAGAGAGGTTACACGGGTGATGTTTTTGGAAAGGAATTACCTGAAAGTGTCATCCTCGAACAAGGATGATTTGTTCTCGTGTCTCGTGTATCAAGCCAGGATGAATAAGTGCACTTGCAATTTACCCAAAAAGAGAACTGTAGACCCTTTCATCGATGTGGAATATCATGGAAATCATTTCTAAACTAAGTGCTAATTGCAGAGCAACACAGCGCATCCACAAGTGAGTGTAAACCCAAATATTCAAATTGCAGCCTCAATGAATATATCGTTATGCATGTTAGATGGATCCCCGAATAGGTTTCAATTTTCTGTGGTATGATTTTCAAAACGCGATCTTCCTATCACGAAGTTCTCTACTTGAATCATTGTTAACCGTTACCTCTGTTTTATACCTCACTACGTTTAAGTTTTTGATAAATTTTCAGTGGTAGCTGTAAACAACTAGAGATTCTGCTAGACAGTGGATTATCAGTGAATGCAAAGGATGTTTCTGGCCTGTCTCTCCTACATCATGCAGTTCTAAGAAATCAAGTCGAAATTACAAGTCTGCTTCTTGAACGGTAAATTGTATAAATCATTAAGTAGGTACTTTGAACTATGTTGATTTGTGACTTTTAGGATATCATGTTACCTCTTAGCTAAGAGATATGAGTCATGAACTTCACTGCAGTAAATAAAAAATGTTTCCTTTTTTGAAAAATCATTTAAATAAAAACAGTTCTACGAATAGTTCATTTTTCTTTTGACGATTTACGCCAAACCTGAAGTTAATTTAATGATATAAATCACATTGGTCCTTGCTTGCCTTTTTTTCAATTCTTACCAGACCACCCCCTTAGCATGGCAAAACTGCTAAGAGGCTGAGCAAGTTTTCCTAGCTAATGCTCCAAGACCGAAAGTATTATATTCCCATTGAAGATGTGAAAAAGTTCTCGTGTTGTCAAATGCCTAAGGGTCAGGGAAATGTTTAAACGTGATGTTTTCAACAGTTCAAATTAGTTGTTACAGAGAGGAAAGGAGTGCACTATTCATCAAAAGAATTTGCAAAGGTTAATGCTCGAGCTTTATAGCAGTTTAACACAGGAAAATCCTTCCTTTTTGTGGGATATGTTTCACGAAAAGGACTGTAATCATAATTTAAGACCTCGATGTTGCCTCAAACTAAAACAACTACTTATGGCAATGATAATCTATCTTTCGTGATAGCATGTTATCGCATTCCCTACCTATGATACTAAAAGTACTACCTTTGTCTGTTTCTTCAAGAAAAATTTCCGTTGCAGAATATATAAAAAGAGTATTGTCAGTATTACGAGGCATTCGATGAACTGTAATTGCTTTTGCTTTTGTAAATAGTTGGTCTTCATTAGTTCTTGCGTAGGAGCTATTTTTTAAAAACCAACTTTAAAGAATCTTATTATAATAGTGATGATAAAATTCTAGGCAAGTGCCAAGGGAACGAGAGCACTTAAAAAGTACCCGGGCTGTCCCAATACCCAGGGCGTCCCAGAATAATGGCAAGGTAGAAATTGAAAAAGACATTAGCCTGGTGAAATTGTGAAGTTTCATGATGAGTAATGTAACGCTTTACGAAAATGCACAGAGTACTTGGCAAGTCTGTCTCTTAGCTTTTTTCGGATTATTCTGGAAAGTCGTTATTCCAGACAAACATTCATGATCATGCAAAACACAAAGGCTCATGAACAGCTTTTCGATGACCAATAAGATGGGAGTCAAATGTTTTGCCGATTTTTGCTCGTGGCCCATGGCCGAAAACCTCCAAAGCCTCATTTTCACGGACCAATCAGAAGGCGAATAAGCGAAGAAGACAAGAGAATCCTGCGAAGATTTTGCTAAAGTTTACCTACCTTCATAAAACGCAATCAGAACAGAAAGCTGCTTGCCCGTTTGAATGTATCAACATTTCCAGGAGTTCTTGCCTCTCCAATTCATTCACAGATCGCACTGAATATTTAACAATGGATATTCTAGACGAGAGACCATAGTAATGACATTGATGATCGTTTTAAGAACTACCTCAAAATGCCAAAGATTTACGTCCTCAATTGCTCTTACTACTTCTTTCCGCCTCGGTTTCCGTTGTTCAAGACTCACAGGCCTTGCAGTTAGTATGTGAATTGACAAAGATTTGTTTGCTCATTTCAAGTCATGTGGCAAAACTCTAAGGAAGTTTGAGATATTAAGTTGGGAAACCTTGAAATATTAGAAAGAGAATTTAAACAAGTATACCTCAACACCTGGAGACTCGATTTCTTAAACGATTCGCTAAATTTGAAGCGGTTTTCTGTTCTGGTCGCGTTTTTATGAAGGTAAGTAAAATTTAGCAAAACCTTCATGGGATTCTTTTGCCTTCTTCGTTTATTCACCTTCTGATTAGTTCATGAAAATGATACTGTGGAGGTTTTCAGTCATAAAAAAGCAGCATAAGCAATAAGATCAAAAACTGCCTTGTTTCATAGCCAATATATTCAATTAGATTAAATGATTTTCCTGGCTCCCATCGATCACTCTTTGCCGATTTTATTGCTTTGATGTCTACAGCGCAGAGGACTTTCAAACTGGGAATTGTTTTCATTTACTCAACCGGAATGTTATGTCCTCTGCAACCTAGACTTCAACAAGTATTTTCAAGTTGCGAAGACATCTTCAAGATTAATATTAAACCCACGCTTAGCTTATTTTTCAAGCTAGTGAAACTGCTTTTAGGCTTAGCCAGTATCTATTCAGATACTTCTATGTATCCAATGGCTTGATCACTCCATTTTACGAAGTCTCAGCTCTATTATGTACATGGGTGTTCTATTCTTTAGGGAGGCGGACGTGAATTGTGAAGGCCCAGATGATCAAACACCTCTTCATTGTGCAGCCGGACAAGGCAACAGAATGATTGCTAAAATGCTTCTTGAAGATGGAGCAAATGTGAGAGCGAAAGATCGACTATTGTAAGTAATGAAAGTCTCTTTAAATGTAGACGTCTGATGAAATGCCCGCAATTATCACCAATCGAAAGATTCCGTGAGCAACTTTGTGGTGTCGAAAATCTCACCTGATTTCTATTTTAAGACTGTCCTTGTTCTTGAAACTAAAATCTGTGTCATATAAGATGTCAGGAGTAAAATCCGCGAATTGAAAAAATTGAAGGACTTCGAAATGCTGTAGCTAAATGGAAGTTTGAAGAAGAGAAAAAAGTGTACATTAGAAACCTGCATAAAAGAAGCTATTTTTATAAGAACCTTTAGGCTGAAAATTTAAATATTTTAAACCCCCTGAGGAAGAACCTCTCAGAGGCTAACCCTGAGGAACGTTCTTATGTAACAGGATTCATGTCTTCAGAATCACTCAAAACTTTCAAGAATTATTGACATTCTGATCAGAATTCCTCAGTGGTACAACAGAATATCAGATTCTTAACCTAACCTAAGAGTATTTTAACCTAAAAATGTTCTCAAGAATTATCAAGGAATTCTCAGAAAGTCCTCAGATGTCCTGTGCTGAAAACGGTTTTAACATGTGCAAGGTGAGTACTGTACCGCGTGTCCCAAAAAAAGGTAACAGATTTGATCAAGGCTAGTGTAAAGAATTGAGCTCCAATAAATCGGAAATCATCTTTGAACTATTCCTTGATAGTTAACTTGAAGATAGATACCTTGATTGTTAATATTAGAACATTGAGAGACGATATTTTTATCTTGAAAGTCCAGATTTGCCTCCATCTCGAAACCAGAGCTTTTAGGTTTTGGCCTAAACTACAAACCCGCTGTTGTGGGGATTCTCCTCAAGGACAGACATAGCGTAAAAATTCTGAACAAGGACAAATGTTCTTAGGTACACATTTGAATGGAAATGTAAAAACTAAAAACTGACAAACTTATCAATGAATATAATCACTAAGGAATATCTTTCTTCAGTCAAGATGAATTTACAAAGTAGCAACAATCTAAGCACGAGTGAGGAGCACTTTCAAGGATCTTATCCTTGTAAACCTTTATCCTTTGGGTATACGCGATTGCTTGTTTTGTAATAATTCCAATGATGACAAAAATGCATTTTATTCAAACAAGGAAGATTTTTTCACACCGAAGGGAATTATTTCGCTGATGAATAACTTTTATTCGGCAGGTGTAATTCAAAGCTTTTGTTGAATGTTAGATGTTTCTTTGGGAAAAAATTCGTGAATTTGATTTCAAGTTCGATTTGGATTTCCACCAAGAATTTTCCGAAGCACGAGGTTTCTTGCTTATACTTCGCTATGATTCAGGAGATTCCACAACAAGACCGTCAATAACTTAGGCCAAAACTCAGCAACTCTGGTTTTGGGGTGGAGGCAAATCTGGACTTTCGTGATAAAAGTTTCTTCTCTCAATGCTCAAATATCAGAAAACAAGGTGTCTATGTTCAAGTTAACTATCGAAGAATAGTTTAAAGATTATTTCCGATTGATTCAAGCTAAATCCTTAACCCTAGCCATGATCAAATTCGTTACCTTTTTTCTGGGACACCCAGTATATAAGAACCTCTTTAAGAGCCTTGAAAGCTGAATTTAGAATAACAGCCATTTAATTAAGAACGTATTCAGGCTGCCAAAGAAAAACCTAGGTTCTTTTATGCGGGTTTCTACTGTACATCGCAATTAGCACACTGATGCTTTTTAAGCCTATGTTATCGTCAAAGTGAAGATGCAAGACTTATTAACAATGTTATGCCTATGTTTTGTTCTTAACTATATTCTGTCCTTTTCCTTTCCTTTTTGAAGTTTACAGTTCACTTTGCGATGTGATAGTAGTGCTTAATCAAGTCGAATGTGATAGGGCACCAGTTCTAAATCTCTAATACAGCGTCTTCACTCTACTCTACAAGACATATAAGACATACAAGACATACAAGACTCTGATTTTAAAAAGCAGAGGACTTCTTATTACTTATCTAAATTTTAAACCAGTTATAAGCTTTTGTAAAGCGCCATAGATAGATAACTTGTTATTTGTATGCGCGCTCTAACAATGTACATTTTATTATTATTATTTATTATTATTATTATTATATAGAAAATTGTGTGGCCATGTTTTTCCTTAAAGACCCATTGCCAACCATGACCCTTTGTGTGCCGGATGAAAAGCAAGACAAAGGGAATTTATGCCAAAAGGACTTTCAGATAATACGAAAGTCGGCTTTGGCGCAACGAAGGATCATGGTCAGCCATGGGTCTTTAAAGGACAAGTCCGGGGTTGCTATGATTAATGCTAAATAAGAAACCTATCTTCTACTTACCTTTCTTTCATATTGTGAGCTTTCAAACGGCTGTCAGTTCCAAAATTTTTGACAATTTAGGCCACATCTTGTCTCTATATTGCCATTTCTTGCAAGTGCACACGATAAAGAGGCTAGCAACGATTAAGAGGCAATAAAACAATAGGACAGCCTCGTTTTCGTTTATGCGATATGACGTCATTTCTCGCAAATCGTTTAATTGAATACGTAATTTTACAAGGAGAGAGAAGGCGCAAAATAGTGGGAAAAGTATCATACACCATTTATAACAGTATTATATTTATCAATCATACCAACCCCGGACTCGTACATTAACTATATATATTCTGTCCATCTCCTTTGCGGTTTGAAGTTTACAGTTCACATTGTAATGTGATTGTAACATTTAATCAAGTCGAATGTCATAGGCAACCAGGAAAATGCCCCAAAGTTTGTATTTTCCTGCTCAGTACTTATATGGTAAATGTTCTTGCGGACTCTTCTAAGAGAATGCGTAAATCCAGAGAGAAGTGATTGCGAATAAGGCCCATCATTTGCTGTCTTGATCTTGACTAAGTAAGCCCTCGCAAAACGTCTTAATGTCAAACCATTGGTGCAAATACATTAGCAAAGCGACAGCAGCTCATATCAAACAGTACCAAGCTTTTATTAACGAGGTAGTGGCAACGCAAAACTTTGCATTTTGGATACGCGAACATCATTGGATCTATTTGTAAACTCAAGTGAAACGTGATGGATTGTTGTTTCGCTCTTAAGAATTTTGCATCTCAAGTATCGTTAACACTCTTATCTTTGCTTCTTGCTCTTACCAAACCTCAAAAAAAGTCTCCTGTCAAAGCGTTCATTGGGAAATGGCTACATCCACCGCCTGGGATGACCCTAATGTAATGGCAAATAATTTCTACGATCTTTTTCACTCGATCTTAGATGTGCATGCACCGTTAAAGACACGGAAAGGAATAGCGAGGCATGCACCTTCTCCCTGGATAACTCCCCGTATCAAGAACTTGATACGTGAGAGAGACCGGGCTAAGAAGAAAGCTGAAAAAGACCGTTCAATATGGCCTGAGTACAAACGCCTAAGAAACAGGGTGACCAATGAACTCCGAAGAGCTGTCGAAGGCCACTACCGCAGCTTGATAGAAGAGAATTCCAATAACCCCAAGGAGATGTGGAAAACGATTAACAAAGTCTTAAACAAAAATCAGTGTTCCATGACTCCCAGATCCGTTATGTACGAGGGTCAACTGGTTGAAAAGCAAAAGGAAATTGCGGAAGCATTCAATAACCACTTTACCACCATAGGCCCAAAACTTGCGGAAAAAATCGAAACGAAAGAATCCGATGACCCACTAAAATACCTAATTGATGAAGGGCCTTCTACAGCCCCTCGTTTCGAATTTCCCCCGGTTGATCCAAGCACTATCGAAAAAGAAATCAAAAAGTTGAAGTGCTCCAAATCTGCAGGATATGATAAAGTTTCTGTAAAGTTAGTAAGAGATGCAGCAGGAATTTTATATAAGCCACTAGCTGCCATATTCAACTCTTCATTTGAAATGGGTATTTTTCCTGACATGTGGAAAATAGCAAGAGTGACCTCTATTTTCAAGTCTGGTTCGAAGAACGACATGGGCAATTATAGGCCTATATCCGTGTTATCTGTTTTCTCGAGGTTGCTAGAAAAACTAGGGCATGATC
Organism: Aurelia sp. 3 sensu Dawson et al. (2005); assembly: GCA_964020215.1. Classification (NCBI taxonomy): domain Eukaryota; kingdom Metazoa; phylum Cnidaria; class Scyphozoa; order Semaeostomeae; family Ulmaridae; genus Aurelia; species Aurelia sp. 3 sensu Dawson et al. (2005). Next base: position 10,334,955 of record OZ026581.1, on the reverse strand, counting down.
AAGTTTCAAATTATTTGAAGGTGCATAAGAAATTTTCAAAATGTCAACACGCATTTTTAAAGATGCATAGCACTTTAACGTCACTACTTAACGTAACAGATGCGTGGTTTTCTAACATTGACAAACGCAAAATTAACATAAGCGTATTTCTAGACCTCAAAAAGGCTTTCGATACGGTGGACCACGGTATTCTCCTCTCAAAGCTTACTAAGTACGGCGTTGTAGGGACACCTCTTCGGTGGTTCACATCGTACTTGACGAATAGAAAACAATACTGTCAAGTGAATGGCCACAAATCTAGCCTAAAAACTGTTCACTGCGGTATTACTCAGGGTTCGTGCTTGGGGCCTCTCCTCTTCATTCTGTATGTCAATGACTTTGAGCAGTGCCTCAATAAATGCACCATAAACATGTATGCGGATGACACCAGCGTAACTTGCTCTGCTGAAGATATTGACGAACTCTGCAATGATCTAAGAACTGAGGTTGACAATATTGCAGAATGGTTACGGCAGAATAAGCTCAGTCTGAACACTGATAAAACAGAATACATGGTTGTTGGTCACAAAAGACAAACTAACCGTATCCAAGGTCCATTAGAGGTAAACATAAATGGAGGACCAATCAAACGGGTCAAAAAAGTCAAATACCTTGGAATTACAGTGGACGAAAACCTTACATGGAACGAGCAATATAAAAACCTCAAAGGTAAAGTTAAAAATGCTCTCTCGTCCCTGCGGAAATTAAAGAACATACTACAGCAATCAAAATTGGATCAGGTGTACAAGGCACTGCTTGAGAGTCATCTGAGATACAGTGATGAACTATGGGACAGTTTGTCAAACACAAAGCTTGATCATCTTCAGCGTCTGCAAACTAGAGCACGAACGCTAATAGAAGGCTCTAGATTAAAGGATGGGTGGAGATGCAATTGGCTTTCAGTCCAAAACTTGATAAAATTTGACAGGGCCGTGATGATCTATAAAATAATGAATGGCCTCTGCCCGGACAACTTAAGAGGGAGACTTGTTACCAGATCTCAAATATCTAGTTATCAAACAAGAAATCAGTTAGATATTGACACTCCAAGGCAGAACCTAGAATTCTCCAAAACAGTTCTTTCTATTCTGGTGCAAAGACGTGGAATGAAATCCCATTAGAAATCAGAACAAGTTCCACTATCACCGTATTCAAAAGGAAACTGAAAGAATTCCTACAAAATTAGCATCCTTCCCGAAGCACGATCCCTAGGAAGACCAGCAAAGTTGTAAGATCTTATATATATGTAAATAGACATTTGTATAGTTTCTCTTTCCTTTTTTAGCTGATAGGGTTTTGTGTTTAAATATGATAAAATGAAATGAAAAATGCAACTTTTCAAATCTATGTTGTCGGCTAAGACAAACGTTCTATAATTGCTCTTACCTGTCCACCAAACAAGGGCAGATTTTGTAATACAATATTGATTTGATTTGATTGATTTCATTTATTTAAGGAGGGTCGCCCTTCGGCAAAAGCCATTTTTCAAGGGGCCCTCCAATAAAAACGTTATTATTATTGCAAAAATACCAAAGAAAACTACCCTAGCCTAATTACAATGAAAACCATACTAGTAAAAACCTACTTACAAGAAATGATCATTTACATACATACTAAAAATGAAATAAAAGAGAGTAAAACGAAAACGAAAACGAATCCGGAGTCACTGACAGAGGCAGACACCGCAGCGCCAACACCAGCCACCCCCAGGTGACAAGACATCCCAGAGCCAACAGCGATCAAAACCATGACCGCTAAACGCCCCGAGCCGGCCCGCCACCCCAGGGCAACCAGCGCCACCACCGCAGGCCCCACCCCTGCAGTTATCGCTGAACAGACTTTTTGAAACTGTTTAGGGACGATGCCTGCTTTGACTCTCCACAATTTTGCTCCCCTGAAAGAGAAGCATTTCTGCCCATTTGCAGAAGTTTTCTTTGGTACCCTCAGGTCAGTCTCGGTACTTCGAAGGCAGCGGGTGGAGCATTGTGAATTTCTTTTGAAAAGGCTACTCAGGTATTGCGGAGCCAACTCATTGAGTGACTTGAAGACCACTGTTTTTGACTCTTTGCTGATGAGTTGTTCAATGGTTCTCTAGCCCAACCTTTCGATGAGTGGCCTGCTTGGGGTGTCAAAGCTGCTATTGGTAACGATCCTGGCAGCTCGGTTTTGAAGCTTTTGTAGCTGGTTGATTTCACGAGAACCACAGCAACCCCAAACAGAACAACAGTATCGAAAGTGCGGCTCAACAATACCTGTGTAAAGATTCTCAAGAGTTACCCTTGGTAGGAACTTCTTTGCATGCTTTAAAAAGCCAATAGCCCTTGAGACCTTGGCAGAGACAGTCTTTATTTGTTCTTTCCAATCTAAAGAGCAATCAATTTGAACACCAAGGTATTTCGTTTTTTGGACAATGTCAAGCTCTTTGCCACTTATGCTCAATTCCAGATTCTGATCTGTACTTTTGAGAACGCTACGTTTTTGCTTGGTAGTAATAAGCATGGAGTGTGTTTTTGTTAAATTCAAAGAAAGTTTATTGCCTTGGAGCCATGCGTCCAATTGCTTAAGATCATTGTTTATAGCCCCATTCAGCTGAGTCATATTTAATGCCTGGTGACGCAAACTGGTGTCGTCAGCATACATGGACACAGGCAAACCCTGGACGGCCAGTGGAAGGTCATTGATATAGATGAGGAAGAGAAGAGGGCCGAGACATGAGCCTTGTGGCACACCGACTTCTATATCCTGCATGTCTGAGGCAACACCATTAACCCTGCAGAATTGTTTACGGCTGGATAGGTATGACCTGAACCAAAACAGCTCTCGCTGCTGAACACCATAAATTTGAAGTTTTTCACAGAGGACGTCATGATCAAGGGTATCAAAAGCCTTTTTCAAATCAATGAACACTAATCCCACAAGCCGTGTCCAAGGTCCAGACCATTGTACCAGTCATCAGTATTTTTAAGCAAACAACTAAGTGTAGAATGAAGCCTCAGAAACCCAGATTGGTCAGGGGAAGAGAGGCCATTTTCTTTCATATATTGATACAGCTGGTCAAAAACAAGTTTTTCAAAGAGCCTTGAGATGACTGGTAAGACTGATATCGGACGGTAGTTTGACTTTTCAGTCTTGTCTCCATCTTTGAAAATTGGAGTAACTCTAGCTACTTTCCATGAATCAGGAAACTGGCTAGTTTCAATGGAAGTGTTAAACAAAAAAGCTAGAGAGTTTTCAATGAAAGGTAAGGCAAGCTTCAAAAAGTAGCTAGAGATATTGTCAATTCCAAAGCTCTTTGCAGTTTTAATCTTGGCGAATGCAGCCCTGATCTCTTTAACTTCAATAGTCCTGAAGTTAAATTTAGCCTTATTTGCATTGACTTCATATTCACCTGTAAGAAGAGGATTTGGGACAGAATTAATTTTGTCTGCTAGTTCCTTGCCTATAGAGCAAAAGAAATTGTTCACAGCATCTGAAATGCCTTTTTTATGAACAGTCTCAGTGCCAGCCTCTTTGAGACACTTGATGTTACTGGACTTGGATCTCTTATTGAGAAGTTCATTTACTGCCTTCCAAGATTCTTTCATGTTGCCTTGACATGTAGAGATCTTATCAGTGAAATATTGTTTCTTCAACTGAACGTTCCTAGAATTAACCTTGTTACGGACCTGCCTATATGAATCCATAAGAAATTGAGACTTTCTTTTGGAAGCAACCTTCTTTAATTCATCCCTAGTCTGCATTAGGTCCCTAAGGTCTTTATCTATCCATGGGCAGTATTTCTCTGAAACACGCATTTCAGTTATTGGAGCATGTTTGTCTATGATCAAGGAAAATAGGTTTGACCGATCGTTAACAAGAGTATTGATATCATCTGTTTCAGTAAGCAGCAGCTCCCAGCATATGCCAGAGACATCTGCCAAGAATGCATCCTCATTGAAATTTTTCATTTTGCGGGTTTTGATCACTTTATGGTCTTTTTCTACTGAACCATTGAATTTACGAATGCAGTAAACCATATAATGATCACTCATGGAAACTTCATGCACCCCTGATTTTACAATGTTTCTGGCACTCTGGCACATGTTGTAGCAATGTGATCAATAATAGCATCAGTCGCTTTGGTTCACACCTCAATTCAAAGCGATTAACCAATGCAGACAAAAGAAATTCTCTCAAGCAGAAATTGAAAACAAACGAAGCCGCAAAGTTGCCCTGAAACCAGTACGCAGAACTCTCGTTTGATGCGGGCGATAGGAGATTTTTAAGAGAAGTTATGTTCTTATAACGAAAGAAGATGGGTAAATCTAAAGTTCTGTCTCGCGGATTTTGTTTGTTTGATTGAGCAGAGGGCATTACAATTTTTGCATATTTATTGCTCAGATGAACGCAGTCACTCCTCAGCTCCTGAATCAAATAAACAAAATCCGCGAGACAGAACTTTAGATTTACCCTTCTTCTGTCATCTTAAGCACATACCTTCTCTTAAAAACCTCCCTTCGCCCGCACCAAACAAGAGTTCGCCGTACTGGTTTCAGGGCAACTTTGCGGCTTCGTTTGTTTTCAATTTCTGCTTGAGGGAATTCCTTTTGTCTGCATTGGTTAATCGCTTTGAATTGAGGTGTGAACCAAAGCGACTGATGCTATTGTAATACAAAATCTGCCCTTGTTTGTCCACCACCGATCGCTGGATCCGTCAAATGCTGTATTGAACGTGAAAATATGTCGTAAAAGTTGTGACGAAAGCCTTACGTATTTCCTTTCTGCTAAAAATTGATGTTTCAGTATTCAAGAACAAGCACAAGATATCACGATTCATCTCATAGCTCCAAAATGAGTAAATATAGGGAGCCTATGGCGATGCGCGAAGAATTCCGGTCAGTGTACGTTTAGAGTACGCACCGAGTTTTACGTTCAGTGTACACTTAGGGTACATTCAATGTACGCTCAGCGTACATTGCGGCCTGTCACCAGTGGTTACTGTTTGCTGGCGCGCCCGGAAGAGATTTTTGTAAGAAGTGTTCTCACTAGCTCGGGCTGCTATTTATCCTGTCATGAGGTCAAATTCGATATTTTGTTGTGTGATATATTTTGTGAAAGGAACTGTGCCTTTTGCACTTGATGGATGTGTTGGCATAAGGAAGATCTGGATTACTAATAACTCTGTTCTTCATTGCAGTCGTACTCCCTTACACATGTGTGCAGGAAACCTGCAGAACTTGGAAGTGCTGTTTTTATTGGTTGAGCATGGGGCGAGAATTGAAGATAACGATTTGGAAGGGACAAGACCAGTTGATTTACATTTGGTATGTGTTGCAAAAGGTGGAAAAGTCCTTTTATCATCCATTGTATATACCAAAATGAGTAGGCAAGTCAAGATGAACGATGTCATCCATATTTCATTGACATGCCAGTGCAAGACGATCAGTGACTCCAAACAATGTTATTCCTGAAGTCAAATATTCTGGTGGCAGTAGACCCATTAGTCATTCTGAAAAGAATCAGAGTCGAACGATATTTAGCTCCCCAGGCCTCCTATCTCAATGATCCAATGTGGGGGGGGGGGAGCCTTTTTCAGCCCCGAGGATCTGAATTTATTATATTTCGTTTTCTTTATTTTATACCTGAGGATGTATACCACTATGTGGTCCTGCTCAGTATTGCCGTAGATGTAGATGTTACCTACATTCCGTAGAATTTGTGAATGTCACAACATTGATAGAAGCTCTAACATGTGCCTTCTCACATTCTTTTCGTTCTGTGCAATTGTGTTCGCTATTCTGCTTCGCCAGTGATGAACTTCTATCATCTTGTTATCATATAAGCTTGTAATACATATTGCCCATTTTAATAGCTCTTTTTTATAAATCGTATGTTCTGTATAAATAGGCCCCCATTAGCTCTAAATTAGCCATTTTGATTCTCGCCTACTGTAAAAGAATTGTTGATGATAATTGATGATGATGATGATAACATTGAGTAATCCTCTTCAAATACAGTCCCTCCTTTGTGACATTTGAAAAACTATCTTAGGGCTAATTTTCATCGGTTCGCTGGAGTCGCTTTAATAAACCAGTGACTGGAACTACGGAATTTGAACCAAGTTTTATATTACGGTAGGTCATTATGTGCCTCTTTGGTCCCCAGATACCGTTTTCTCCTCCCTGCTCAGTTTAGTTTCAAGTTAAACAACTTCGTATTAAAATACTTTCAGGAACTTCAAGAAATGCAGAACAGACTAATACAATCAGCTTGTGAAGCTTTCACAGCGTCAGATCTATCAAAATCAAGGTCAGATTCCGGATCGAGTTCATCGAGATCTAATAGCCTACGATCTGGAAAGGTGCTGTTGCCGTCGCAGCAAACTCGAAGAACTTTGCATAAATCTAATTCATTTAAAAGACATTCGCTGAGTCTTCAAAGCATTCCTGATGATGACTCTGACGAAGATGAAACGCTAAAGGACGGATGTAACGGGCATGGCCCAGTCCTAGGTGAGTCCTGTACCATCAAATCAACATTACTTCGACAAGAATATGTTTATACTGGATTGATTTAACGTGTGAAACTGATAAAATGTAGAATCATCAATACTATGATTCTGACTTAGATTTAGTACCTCTTGTAATTCATGGGTAACATGCTATGATGGGTTATAGATATTGAATTTGCAAGTGAATTCGCAAATTGTCTACTTTTTCGAGCAAAAAGGCTTTTCTTGCAATAGAAAGAAACAGGATCTTTGGCAAAACGAACAACACATTTAGACTCTTTTGTTTTATTTCTGCGTCTTTCTTTTCTCTAGGTTTAGAAATCGAAAGAGCTACCTCAAAGACCGTCTCCGATTACGCGAACCCAACAAAGCAGGAGTTATTTGATGCCGAACTTGCAATGACAAAAGAGGACTTATTCCAACAAACTGACATGAAAAGTTATGATCGTAAATTGAATGAAAGGTTCATCCGAAAATTTGAGAGCAGAGTCAACGAAGGAGAGTTCTTGGAACATTTTCGTACGCCAAGGAATTTGATGCTTGAACCGACTAATTTGCCGAGCGATAGCGAATGCTCAATAGACAGCACAAAAGTTGAGACTGATTCTGTATGTCTCGAAGATGATGACTTCCCGCCGTCAATGATCCAAGATTTTCGCTATGACGATAGTGGCAATCAATTTGAAGACAGTTTTGTCGATTCGAATTTAAATGTCATGGGAAGGAAGGATGATGCAATCGGTCTTGATGTCACTGACATGAACAGCTTATCGCGAAGCCGAACGAGCACGAAAAGAGGCGATACTGATTCGTTGGATGTGTTAGGCTCAACTGAAAACAGTTTGGCTGGTTCATCGCAAGATGTTTCAGATGACGCGACTATCAGTGATTCCGAAAGCATGGATAAGCTAAGGAAAAATTTACATTCCAAAGTAAGTTGAGTTTGGCTATTTATGTCCAGTAGACAAGTAAATTATCATTGTCAGGGACAGTGAAAAATCTCAAGATAATGACTCTCGATAAGACAAGCCAGGTGGATCATTTAAGGCTATGAATTGGCTTCCCACAAAGAACAGGATTGATCAATGTGTCTGTGTCAGCATAATGAAATTTTCAAAGGTACTGCCCCGGCGTACAGTGCTGAGATATCTTTTCCAGTCAACCAGGGCCTAGCAACACGAACGTCTTAGTTCAAATTGGACTTTCCATTCCGAAAAAGTGAAGCTGGAAAAAAATGTTTATCTTATCTAGGATCTAAAATATGGAATAGTCTTCCAACCGAGTTCAAATTTTAAACAATCTCCTCCCTCAGATACATGTCCTGTGTTCTTTAAAGTCAAATCAAACCAAATAAATCAAATCAAGGTGAAACGGGATCAAATTTTCACGAAAGCATCTGGATTAACAAATGATTCAGTATTTTGTAAAAACGCTTTATCTGGAGGAAAATAACTGTCTTTGCATATCATTTTGAGTGAAGAGAATCATTGACCCTATCTGGACCGGGCTTTTCTGAGCATCCTCAGGTCGAGGGGAGGCTAAATTAGCCCCCCCCCTCAGAACTCCAAATTGATAAGGGCTAGGAAGATTGAACTTGGCTGCCTAGTGTAACTTGATGTGAAGAGTCCGAATATCTAATTTCTTTTACTGTAATTGTTGTACTTTCGATGACGTCATCAATTTTCTTTGTTTTTGGTCAAAAACAGTAGTCTTACTGATTTGACTCTAGGAACATATTCAGAGGGAATATTTCTCTTGTTTCAAATTTTAAATAACAGATGAAGCATCAATTGATTATAAAAACATAACTTTTTGAAAAAATAATGAAATTTGTTATCTTATATTTATTACCTAAATTCATTAGATATATGACGTCACGAATTACGTCATTAATAAGAAAATCAAAAAGTTGAGAATTTTCCATATTCTCTTATTAATCGAGGGTTGCACAGAAAGTTTCATTGAGTTATCTTCATTCTGTCAAGAATTATCTTAGTTTAAAGTTATAAAAGGTTTGACCGTAAAACAAACAAAAATTAAAACTACTCTCTCAAAAAATTATTGTATTTCCAGAAATAAATAAGATATCATGACGAAATTTGAAGAAAATATGTGAAAAAGATGGTTAGGAAAAGTCACGAAAAAAATAGCCTACGATGATTCAGGGAAACGCAGCTTTATTATAAATCGCAAGATAAAGACGACGATCAGAAAAGACATTTTGTGGTGAGACTTTGACAATCCAGTTACATTACAGGAATAATTTTTGACAATCCAGTTGAAAATCCATTACAAAATAATTTGACAATCCAGTAGAAAATCCATAATTAAAGAAAATGTGACAGTCCAGTTGTTAATAGCCTACGAATTATCAAAAAAAAAGTTTCCCAGACAAAACTTGGAGGAGGGGCTATTTTAGCCCCCCCCCCCCAGGTCCAGATAGGGTTAAAACCGATGGTGAATGGTAGTGGGTACCTCCCACCCCCAGGTTGGTAGTCAATTGTCTTGTTATACTCTTCTGAGCTGCGCTCACGTAACTTTATTAACAGTTAGTTTATATCATGAAAATGCCTGTCATGTTGCCAGATAATAGTTGGAAAATTTCTTAGCTTAATTGAGGCTCTAATGATAACTACAATGGTCAAACCATCTCAGGTATGCTTGACCTATTGTTACACTTTTGGCACGAATAGCGTCCGTAGATACCCACCTACCTACCTACTTACCTCGTTTCCTTCCTTCCTTCCTTCCTTCCTTCCTTCTTTCCTATGGAGAAATCTGTTCCATCACGTAATGTGCTCATTCTTCTCACTTAAAAATGACCATTCCCTAACAACCTATCTTCATTTGCAGTTGCCAAGGGTGGATCGAACTTCATTTAGTTCGTATACAAAATTGTTCAAGAAAGATCCTGCATCAGATGCATTGAAGCTACTTGTCACATTGTCATACAACCCCGAATGCCATGCATCTATCCTTGCCAGTCTGTGCTTACCGAATTCGTCAGGTAGCTACCTCCCAGTTGTTCGTGATACTGGGAAAACTAAAATCTAGTATCGCTGTTTGAAAATTGTGCATGCCTCTAAGGATCCTCTTTTTGTATTTGTTTCAAGGACGACATTGACGGTAGATATGTTGCATACAGTTAGTATCCGCCTGAAAGAAGCTTTATTTTTCAGTGCGTAAAGAAAAGTTCTTGTCTTTTTGGGCCATTGATCTACCTAACTTGAAGCATGGCATCAGAATTGCATTAATTGTTTTCGACAAAATTTTGTTTAACCCGAAGTCTTTAGCGTTGTTGTTTAATCCCAAGTTTTACGTAGTTTTGCATGTCAGAAAGAAAGAATCCCGTCATATAAAAGTGTCATGCATCGTTGAAATTAAAGACAAAAATGTCACGCAGTCCATAAGTACTTTCCCTTTTCCCACTTCTAAGCCTCAATAGGACCCCCACTAATTTACATCATTGAAAGTTTGAACAAGCACACAGGCGAAATCGATCGCAAGCTGGAAGGAGCAGTTCTTCTTGATTAAGACCCCTCCCTTTTCAATTTTTCTATCACATCCGCCAATGATTGAGACCACCCGTTTTATTTGTAATTCAAGCGTAGGGAGCTTTCTTAGCTTCATGGGTTGTAGACTGCTCTTCGCAGCTTTTAAATTCGTAACTGTAAAATGTTACTGGGAGGAGATCAAGGAAAGGGATTTGATGGAAATTTCTCATTAAAGGACAAGTGCGGGGTTGGTATGATTGCTGATACGACACAAGATGACACTGTTGTGAATGGTGTATCATACTTTTTCTCACTATTTTTTGCCTACTCCTTGTGAAATTACATATTCAGTCAAGCTATCTGAGCGATATGACGTCATATCGCGCAAACAAAAACGAGCCTGCTCTTTTGTTTTCTCGCCTCTTTATCGTGTGTACCTGCAAGAAAATGGCGACAAAGAGATAAGATGTGACCTAAATTGTCAAAAGGTTTTTAAAACTGGAATGCTGAAAATGTAAAACAAAGGTGAGAATTCTCGTCAGTGGATGATAGGTTTCCTTTGTAGTATTAATCAGACCAACCTCGGACTTGCTCTTTGATACGGAAGAAAATACTTTTGAGATACGAATAAAATTTTAAGAATTTGATCTAAATGGCTATTGAAACAGATGATTTAAATTTTGAACTGCCTTTCCAGCATGATTCCTTAATGAATAGAAGCATGATTCCTTTTGTGATGGCCACTTTTCTCGGCTGCTATTTTTCTCCCTCCCAGAATATATTTCAAATCGTTGATATTTTGCAGGTCAGATTGTAGCTGCTGCTCGGTCACCAAGAACGACTTTGCTTCATCTTGAACAGATCGCAATCTTGTTGGGAAATCTTTTCACGGTTAGTATCTGCAGTACGGTAAATGTCTCGTCATATATCGGCAAACGCGAGCAAAATGTTTGAAGGGAATGTACCGGGTGAGTCATGAAGGAAGGCCCGGCGTTTAAAAGGCTACTGTTCCCTGAGTATGTAAGCAATGATTTTTTGAAATATTTGATTGAATAGCTTACTCGTTCGATTATTTCTAGAATTTTTCTGTGCTGAAATTGGCTACTCCGTTCAGGTTTTGCAAGAGATTTTGTAGAAAAATTCCCTCGGAGAAGCCTTAAGAGACGTGCTAAAATTACCAGCAACTTTCCACATGTCTTCCTCACAGCAATGACTGGAGAACGCTTTAGCAAGAGCTAGCATCTTGGAGGATTGAAAAGTCTTCGCCTAGCATTGATAACTTATTCAAGGGGATTAAATTCTCCCCAGAGAACAAAATACAGGAACACATTCAAGTGTCATCATTGCTAAGAAGGAGAACAAAGGTAAACCTTGCTTGTTGTTTTCATTCGTTTTTGCAGGTTTTTGCCAGGGGCTTTTTGCAGAAAATTTCCCATTTCGACAGGGAGAGATGGCCGATTGAAGCCGGGTATGTTAGTGAACCTAATTGGACATATCGGGAATAAAACGGTACGGTTTTCAATATAATTGCTTTGATATTTTGGAAGCAGCATTTTTCTAACTCCGGGCCCTTTCACTGACGCAGCCGATAAAGTTTGCTGCAGGGATTTTTTCTGCTGTGCAGCGTTGCAAAGCATTGAAAGGAGGCATGTATGCTCTCTCCTCAATTATTCTGTATACTGAGAGAGCTCATCCTTAAGAAATTCCTCTCAATACAATATTCTATGAAATCCTGTTATATAATTTTGTCAATTTCGCTCCACTTGTTTTAAGTGTTGTTCTAGTTAGTTATATGTTATTTTAGAGAAACTTCTGCATGTAGTGGAATTGTATAATTATACTGAACTGAACTGAGTTGAACTACCAAGGTTTCTTGAGCTATTAGCATTCTAAAACATGGCAAGACTTCATGCCATAGGAAACACTGAACGCTCTTCATACAGGTATCGCATCGTTGAGCCACATTTTCCATTTTTCTTGCTCAGTTTGGGTTGTATCAGTGGCGCAACGCAGTTTATGGCCCCCAGCAAAATATTCCCTTTGTTATTTCATTTTCAAGCTGGTGTTATGGGTATGATTAATAAGGCCCAAGAGGCCTCAGGCCTGCATGATATGACATTTAAGAGAATGTAAAGGTTAACTGGTAGTTGTAATTTACTCCATAATGATAGACTGAGACATCTACTCTTGTATGAGACCTCTAGAATGAAAGCGTCGATTTATTGTGAATTTGCATAGTTTTCTATAAAAATAACTTTTGATCAGTGAAATGGTCAAATGGGACGGGGGCAGCAAAGTACAGCCCGCGTCCTCAAGATCTCCCTGGCTGCTTTGCCCCAGTCTCCATCATTTTCCTGCCTCCCCGCTGGTTCGTCATGGCCATGCAGCAGTGCAGCAGGCTGCAGACTTTGACAAGGCTAATGTTAACTGTAAACGATCGCAATTGTTTATCTTTATCTGCGCAATTCATTTACCCCAACATTAAACTGGACATGGCCTTTGTGTCTGTCATATCTTTGTGTCTGTCATATGCTTTCGCTGGGGGGTTCCGAGCCGAAAAATCCATAAGGGCCCTGACTGCCTCCGTTACGCCATTGGGTTATACTGGCTCGACTGAACTTAATCAGTTTCGAAAACGTCAAAACTGAGTCACTAGAATTGTAACCAACAGCAGCTTTGACACCCCAAGCAGACAACTCATTGGCGGCTGAGCTGGAAGACTATTGAAGAGCGTACAAATAGTGAATCTAAAACAATGGTCTTCTTGTCCCTGCATGAAGTGGCTCCGCAACACCTGTGTGATTACAGGGAGCTCAAGAGCTCCTGGTATATCCTCCGCAACACAGGCACATGCTTAGAACTGCCCAAGAAAAAGTCAAGTAAAGGCAAAATTTTTTTCGTCGTGAGGAGCAAAATTGTGGAACGCAGATACAAAACAAGCATACCTCCCCCAAAAAAACTATTTTGACTTTAGTTTTCTTTTCTTTTATCGTAGAATTTGCAAATGGTAACTATCTATTAGGCTTTTAACATTACACAGGGTGCTTCAGAAAAAAACCGAACCCACTTTCATTCAAGATTCTTCAGGAACTGATAAGATTCGAATCAATTTGATGCATGCAATCTGAAAGTACAATCTATCGTCGTTCCAATGATATCCAGGTTTGATGGATTAGCTGAATTTGTCATTACACAATTGACTTTCTCGTATGTATGGCCTATTTTAGATGCCGGGAAGTAATAGGGCATTTGCTTTGGTGAACGTCCATCTTTGTAAGAGCATTGTGTCTTGACATCTAAAAATGTATCTCATGGGGATAAAATTGTCTTTTTTTTTACTTAACGCACCACCTCATGTGCTTCTGGGTCTGAAATGCTTTGACAAATTTGTTTCGCTATTTTTACTGTAAAAAGGGTGTTGATTTTGCCATTATGGCATGCCGGGGCTTACTTACTAAAATATCAACTAAGGGATAAATAATTCCATTAATGTATCCAAACTGCATATCATTAGAAGGAAGAAAAATTTTACTTTCAGATGGCATACGTTACATCTACACAAACTTTATCAACTTTTTAAGATTTTCAATTATAGTTGGATCGCGTTTTTCTTCTGAAACACCTTGTAGTTTTATATGGTACTTGATTTTTCCTTTGCATTTATATATTTTGATTAATGTTTTAGTGAAAGGCACCTTGTAAAATAGCTCCAGCTGAAAGGCTACCCGCCTTAATAGAATCAAATACCAAATATCTTTGAAGGAGATATGTTGGCCTGTCAGCCTTCTAGGGGTATCTTTAGAGGGGAAATTCTGTTCTTCCCAAGGGGGCAAAGTATCGTGGACAACCATTTCGCATGGTAAGCAGAAGCGAACCAGGCTCTGGGATTGTTGTTGAAATGAAAATTGAAAATTTGAACTTGAAGCTAGCAACTTGCAGTAAAATATATCTTGATGCTACAGTTTTATTTCTCATTCAGGTTTCTGGTCCAGATAGTAAACGCAAGGCTGTCGAAGCTGGATTATTGAAAACTGTAATCGACCTTCTTGAAACTCCAGAACCCGTTCAGGTATTCTAAAATTATTTTTTTGATTAATGATAACTGCCCTTTTAGCAGTTTTCGATGAAATATTTTGCAGTGATTCTAAACGATGTGGGGAGGAACGAAAAATTGTGACTACGCCCGGCCATTACATTAGTAACAACTAATGAATTATGTAGCATATTGATTCATGTAGACTAGGAAAGGAAACTAAATAATGCCTACAAGTCATAACTGTCCAGAAACATTGAAGGAGTGCACTTTACACTTTTCCGTATTCACTTTCCGTGAGAGTGCATCATTTTTATAAGTTTATACGTTGCTTAAAACACCCAAAAGCTGTGATGCCTCTCAGATTAAATTTTCACCAAGGCATCAACAAACTTCAGGTTTCCAGACTGTAGTCTCCATCTATGATTATGTACCTACAAAAATACATCTACGGACTAATTCAAAGAAAAGTAAAAAATGGAGGACGTGATGGTCTGATTGATATTTTCAATGAATTATCAGTATTCTGGCTTTTCCCCAGCGCATTGCCTTCTCCTTGAGGAACTTCTTTTCCTTTACATTGATTATTACATCTATCCGTTTGTTTTTCTTTCTGTCTCTTGGAAGTTTGCTCCAATCACCTAAGTTGTCAACGCTTGCATCATAAGATCTATTCTGGTTCATAGAATAACTCAAGCAAAATGTTTATCATGTGAAGTTATCATGTCAAGAAGAGCCTCGTGTAAGATTAAAAGCAAAGCACAAGCTAAAACAAATATATAGATTCCTGTTTCAAATAAACACTGTGAACAGAACCGTATGAGTCAAAGATGTACCTTCTTTTTTAAAAACCATCGCTCACAGATTGTTAGGTTTATCAAATCGTTAAAACTCTTGAGACCAGGAAGCGACATCCCACGTTGTAAAATGAAGGAAGAAATGGCTTCCAAGCCTTTTCGGGAAAGGAAAATTCTTGAATCAGTCCACTTCTTTCGATAGCTCTTTGTCTTACCGCTGTCAGCTTTACAATCAGCTCACTAACCTTTTTAATCACCGCGTAAATTGATACTTTTTAAACGTTGGATATGGAAATAGAGTGAATAATAATTTATCCTTTCTGTTGCACAAATATATTTACTTTTAGGGAACTTGTTTATCAATTCTGAATGACCTTCTACAATCTGAAAGTGAAAGAGACTATTCAATGGCAATAACGAATGTGCCAATAGAACCACTATTGAGCATCCTTGAAAAGGACTCAACAACCAAAAAGCAGCATCCAGAAAAGGCATCTGTGCACCAAGAGAGGGCCCCGATGTTCCACGGTGAAGTGATTACACGGAAGACAATGCATCATATCTATTTCCAGGACAAAGAACCAGAAGCAAGTACATCAAAATCACTCAAGCGTGAACCGAAGTTTCTCCTTGACAGGAGATTGTCAGAGAAGGAAATACAAAACCAAAGTTTGAAGTTAATGGACGTGAACCCGCACATGCATTTTATGTCCCCTCCTGATGGAATTGGAAGGGGTAGATCAGACAGTTTCAGCTCTCAATCAAGTAGGGAGTCATCGCCGTCATCAATGGGCAAGATAAGCTCAAAGAGTAACAGTGTTAGTGATTTGAGGCTAGGAGAATCTCATTCTGGTGTCATTCTGCGGCAGAGAAGATCTAGTAGAGGAAGTGGATATAGCACGGATGGCAGCACTGCTAGGTTTGTTGAGGTGGACATTCAATTTGATCGTCATTCTTGAAAGTTAGCATGAGATGCTTCAGAACAACCGATTCATATAAGATATTAAAAGTAATTTACAACAGCATTGAAATAAGATGGCAAGAAAATGTATTTGCATCTTCATTAGTAATATTGTATCTCTCTTGTGACCCACTATTTCAAGTGATTGATTTGGAAAATTGAAATGGCAGATCCTGAGCTCAATTTTTTGTTACTCGTTTGTTTCATAGTTACAAGATACACTCATATTAGGCCGTAGATTTTCCCACAGTGTTCCCGTGCGCGATAAGTCAGCGAATTCGGTAACTCCAATTTCCAAAGTAATATACTTAACTTAGCTTGTCTGTATGTTGCCAAATAACTTTGATCTTTGAGTTGAGTATTTCTAGCAAGTAAGCAAGAACAACGATATTGTTTTTACATAGTGCACTGTTTTGTCATGTGCATGATAAACGAACCATTTTTTTGCAGCAGTAACATGATAATGAGTAACCAGCTCTGTCAGCCAATGGCAGCCAAGAACATTGCAGTCAAAATGTTAGCAGCTGTTAGCAGTAACCCGAAGCTGCAAGCAGATCTTGCAAAACCAAGGTTTGTTCACAGTCTCTACAATTTGTCAATTTTAACTTCAAAGTTTCGTCGATATCTTTCTAGGGTTACTTTCCACTTATCTCATAGCATGTTGTTCAGTTTTACCTTTTTTCACTCATTTTAATACTCTCTTAAGAGCTTTGAGAGCTGTAAGGTTTGCAGTTCACCATTCACGCTCAGTTCTGAAATGATAGTGGGGGAGGCCTCTTTGATCGTATATGCAGCTATGCGTAAAAGGGATTTACGGAAACATGTAAATTTGAGAGGGAGAAAACTTTATGGTCGGCGTTGTGATCGAATTTTGTTAACTTTCAATCACAGGCACTTCTTAGTGGCCATCTAATAGTTGCCGTGGAGAATTCTTGGAAAACAACAGAGAGAGAAGGGGCTACGGTACACGAATTCGCTAAAGGTGATGGTGAAAAACTTTACACAAAGATCAATTGCATTCTTTTGTTGAGTCCTAACAGAATCGTCACAGATTCGTAAACGGAATGCAATGCATCTATTAAAAATTCCATATCTTAAGCCTCAGAATAACCTTTTACAGTATTCAGTAAAGTTTTACCACATTGTTGTTATTAGTTTAGAAAAATCTCATGCAAGTTAAAATTCACAATACCTACCCTTTACTATTTGTAGAATCATCCAGATTCTGCTACATTGTTCTAAAGAATTGGACCTTGAAATTGCATTGCAATCGACGATGGCTTTGTCAAATATGGCAATGAGTATAAGCACTCACTCAAAAGTAATTTGATATATTCTTCGATTTGCCTTTTCTTTCCTGATATTTTGATGTGAACCTTTTTCCTGAGTACAATCGTATAAGGAAAACAATTGATTAATTGCGTCTATTTCTCGGCCTGAAGGTTCATTTCATTTAGTTTCATTTTGAATTTTTTACCCACGGTTACCCCGTCAGTCGAGAAAGAATTTACAATGTAAAACCCCAATCTAGTTACAATAATAAATGAATGTTAAGAAAGAAACACAAAATTATTTTAAAGCGTTTTCAAATGCTTTGACACAGGATGCCTGCTTGACTTCCGAATCTAAGTGGTTCCAGACTCCAGCACCACGATATGAGAAAGGTCGCTGACTATTGCACGTTTTCATAAGTGGGGCTTGGAGATCAGTTGCGGTGCTTCTCAAATTTTTCCTACTGCCTGCCAAGTTTTTTGTAAAAATTTCTGACAGGTGGTCTGGAGGTCTAGGTAATCATATGACTTGTATCAGATCCTTTCTGGGTTTCCATAGCTGTAGTTATATGCATATTGTTCAAGCACTTTTCAAATCTCAACATTCGCAGCACGTCGCCAACAAGTCAACCGCAGTACTACCGCAATTCCCTACTTTTGCTTTTGTTGCCTTAATTTTGATGGCAAGCTGGCTCCCGTAGTAAGAAAAACCAGCGTCTACCTGTATTCTACTCATTTAGTATATGTGACATGAATATACAATCTTCGTCATTCTAATTCTGAAACCCTTGTAATGAACTAACCTCATTATTGATATATCACTTAGCTGGAGGATGAGAATATTGTGGATGGTCTTGAAGGTAATTTGAAGCACAATAACATAAGGTGAGTCTAAATCTCTTTGCTTGTCTTCTTCTTAAACTGATACTCTGACGCAATACCTTGCTTTGAATGATTTAAGAATGGTAGAAGACTCTATCAAAGCGTTTTAATGATGAAATGGTCTATTCCTCCTGTTTACGTCGTACTATGAAATATTTACGTCTTGGAACTAATGATGATTCTTCTTAATATACCTGCTTGAAAAGGCCGCAATTGATGATTACGCTAAAGATGGTGGAGAGGAACTTTTTACCACGATGCATTGCGCTCTTTGATCGAATTCCTATAGGATCGTGAAAGATTCTTACTTCGAATGCAATGCATCTTGGTAAAAAGTTCCTCCCCACCATCTTTAGCGTAATCGTCTTTTACTTGAATTGTCATCACATTTTCAATGAAGCAGCTGTTTCCCTTTAGGGTGATGGTTATCGTAATCCTCTTGATCGTGATCAGATTTATTTTGGGAATTGCTGTATGCCGCTTTGATATTTTTAGATGACTTGTTGTCACAAATGTGCATAATGTGCACTCATCTCTAGACGTGTGTGAATCCACTAAGTGTTTCAATTGTCTGAATTAATGGGATTGCTGGCTCTAAGCGCATTTGGCTGATCAAACGCACATCTGAACATATACCATCGAAAACTTATTCATTTACTTCAAAAGCTGAACATCGTATAATTTTCGTAAATCGTCGATATTTTGATAAAGGAGCATTTATCATTGAGCTTCTGGATTTGATGGGTGTGATTTTAGTGGAAGATTATGTCATCGCTCTTCTTTTTTGTTTTATTATTCTACAAAACCTCATTTCTAATACTTGACGAATGAGTTAGTTCTGCAAGTTGTCTTTCCTTAAGGCCTATCTCAAGAAGATTTCAGCTTGAATGTTTTTGTTTTCGTTTCAGAGTGCGTTACCATGCTGCAAGAGGCTTGATTTATCTTGGTCATTTCAACATTGAAGGGATTCATCTTTTTGCAGCTTTAGCAGGTAGCCGTGCTTGTATCTTTTATTTTCAAATTTTCCTGGCCTCCAAGTCGCAACCTTTTGTTCTAAGTTCATCATATAAATATGTTGTGTAATTTCATGTGTATACTTCTGGCATGTTTATCAAGACGTGTCCGAGTTTTCAGAACTTCGACCATTCAGTTTTTTATCAGTTTACTGCGAGTTTCACTTGTATCCATTCATTTCATTTTGATTTAGCTGATGAAACTCTGTCAAGTGTGATTTATTCTGAAGTCACTTCTCAACAAGAGCACTACTATGTAAGGTATGATATACAACCCTATCAGTGATACCTCCTATTTTGTCTTTTCCATGAATATGGCGGAAATAAAGACCAACGAAGAGATGGCACGAGCTATGCATGCTGATTGAAACAGACGTTTTAACCGAATGTACTGCCCTATGAGCGAGCGTTCACCATGTTCAGCCCTTTGAAAAATATTATCTACCACCTCTAAACCATTTAGTAGTAATAATTTCTCATTGGTTGTTCAAAATACAAGAATCGACTCAACTGCAATCGATGAAGTAGTACATTACCCGTATAATCCGTATCTGCTCATGCGCATTTGAAGGAAGTATTTCACGTGGATTGCCCCCCCCCCCCTCCCCGCAAAAGCTGCTTTACTCACAGGGACGCATTACCCTTAAGAATTATCCAAGTTAGAGAATCAAAGCCTACTAGATTATTTAGATCACAGAACCCATATAGATACTCGCAATACCATTACACAGTAACTTGGGAGCGAACTATTAACGTTCTTATGTTATTTATGTTGCTAAGGCCATTAAGGACAGAACATTTATGTATTTCCATGAATCATCTGTAGTGCACTATGGAATTTTGGCAAGCTTTATAATGTGAATTTTAAGAGCTCGTTATTGTCAACTTACTCTGCTCTTCTGAGTAGCAACTCTGCTGCGCTTTGCGGAATTGGGACGGTTTGATGAGAATGAGTCTGGAAAGCAAGATTATCGTATTAGATAATGTTATTGGTTAGTCCATCGCTTCGTATTTCAGGAGATGCATTCTTGTTGGAGATACGAGAAGGCCAAGTTGTGAGCCTCAGGGAATCCCCCAAAAAGTGCCTTAGATCGCATGCGCAGTAACGATTTACCTCAGTGACGTAATACTGGGTGTCCTAAAAAATATAAGCGTTTGAGCAGTTTCTGTAGAGGAGCCTTAAGATGAAGGGCTTTTATTTCTGGTTTATCGTATCAATGAGATCTTAACTTAGATTCTGCGATCTTGCATGTCCAAACCTGTTTTGTATTCGCGGACCAGTTCACCATTTTGCATACCGTATCTTGGACAGTATAGCTTACAAATCAAAACTAGGCTAGGTAGGATCATCAAAAAGTGTTATCCTAATATTCAACTCAGAGTCACTTTTCGGTCCCTTAATCGCATTGGATCACTTTTTTCGTTCAAAGATCGCTTTCCTGTTCTCATGCGCTCATCTGTTATTTACAAGTTTCAGTGTCCTGGCTGCCATGCCTCGTACTATCGAAATGCATCACATAATTTAATTACACGACACAGAGAGCACTTGGGAGTTAACAAAGCTGACCGATAGATAAAAACGAGTTCATCCGCCATCGTGGATCAAATTAGCCAATCAGGGCGCGCTGCGCCGTTTAAAGATTTCTCTATTTCGGACAGAGAGCCGTCAACGAGTTTGACCTTCTTATTCACGAGAGCCTCCTTATTTTCCGGGATCGACCTGATCTTGATTCCCAACAGCCGTCTATTCCCTTAGTCCTCTTTTGATTTGCTCCCACTTTATCCACTCGAGACTTAGATCTCGGGTCTCCTTAAACATAGGAAATGTAACTCACGCTTGTTTACCGCGTTTTTCATCTTGCTTGTTCCTTGGCATAAATTGCCTTTTTTCATTAATTAGTTTTGCTGAAGATGAACCGAGTTTGGTTCGAAACGTACAAACATGTTTAGGTCGATGATATGATTAATTTTTTACCGTTTATGTCAACTATGTCAGCCACCGTTTTTAAGTCTCCTGGAATTGCCAAAGTATTTATGAAATTAGCAATGTTTGTTGTCGCTTGCCTCATCCTCCAGTTCATCTAAACAAGCAAAATTCCTGAGGCAGCCAAATGCAGATGGTTAATGAAGTATGTTGCTATTATCTATTTCTATGCGGCACAATTTTGAGTCAGCTCAACCCTTTAAAATTTCTATTCTTAAAAGTTTCTGATCAGTTAAACTATTGCATCGATTAGAGAAAGTGCTATGGACAGATGCATGTACACTTAGCAGTTCACAATGCAACTTTCTAGGGCTGAAGGAAGAGGAACTGTGTCAAGCAGTGTTCTAACACCAAAGGACCTTTCTCACCTAAGTTTCATTACTGTTGTGATTGTTCGCTCATGTTGGGTTTTTGATTTAGTGAACAGTAAATTTCACTCTCATATCTCAATAAACGTTCAGAAATAATGTATTGTTGAGCAGTCCCAAAGCTTTTTCCAGATTACACATAGATAGTAACTGCATAATTCAATGACCATCTGTCGTAGGCTGCCTCACAAATTTTGCTTGTTTAAGTGAATTGTTCTGCGAAGACAAACCCGATTTGGACTTGCAATAATGATAGATAATAATGCTTCACTTTCGGTAACTTTGCTGAATCCTGATTGTTTCGTGTTGCATACTTGTGGTCATGTGGTCCATTTTCTCAAAATGATTTTCAAAGAGCTGACAAATGTTATTGTTTAGACAATCGAATACCATAGTACATACCTAATGTTCTTTCCTCTATTCTCAATGCTTCTGATCTTTTTTGGTATAGAATCAGGTAATCCCAGTGACAAAGTACCGTGATATGTAAAAATTGTTACTACCATCCCAAGGTCGCAAAATCTAAGTTGCGGTCTCACCTATGCAATAAACTAAAAACAAAAATTTGTGAACACAAGGCTCTTCTGTAGTAACTGTTGATTTGCTTATACTTTTTGGGACACCAGGAATACAAATTAGCTTGACCGCTGAGAACAAGAGGAGAAACCATGGCAACGAAGCGCATCATGACAGTGTGATCCCCAACATTGATTCACTCTTAGCAAAGCTGAAACACAATGTGCCAAAAAATGGGGTCTGAACTTTGTCTCTCCAACAAAGTTTCAATGGAGCAAATCATTAACTTGGTCCATGAGAGCGCCTTCGAGAGGTCACGCTTGTCTTTTTGGTATAACGTGTATTGTACCACCTCTCTTCATAGAAACGATGCAACTAACATTTTTATGTTTCTGTAGGGGAACAACTCTTGAAAACTTGGTGCTGATGCTGACAAAAGACCTTCATTTATTATGGGGTGGTGGTGTTCTACCTCCCCCCTCTCCGGGGGACAAGAAAGGTGGTAAAAACAATGTAGCAAATATGCCTGGTAAAGATGGAACGAAGCATATCCCATCTGAACAGCAGATTTTGAATTTCATTCTCACCATGTACCCAACATTTGTCAACCCTGTCATTCTCATGCGACTTACATTACACAGGTAACCCTTCTAAAATCATCATTTGCTTTAGAATGTATTTTTTAGTTCGCCTGATCTACCATATAACGATAAAACGGTGACATGAGATTGAACTTTGCTCTACCGGGGAAATTTGTCCTCTTTGGATGATGGTATCGTAAAGCGAACCGATGGATTCAATTTGTGATCACGATAAACACTTTATTTCATAAAAAGCTTCGACATGATCTTGAGGATTGATTGTTAGCTTTGTGTCCATTTTTGCTCTTTGAAGTAACCATTTTGCCACAAATCATTCTTAATCAGATATCAACAGATTTTGGGATGGAGAGGAAGGCAGTTTATCTATATCAGCTGTTTTATAAACAGACCGGGAGAAATATCAAAATATCGGACCCACAACAGCTATTGAGGCCCATCGGGCCCGAACCTCCGCCAATAATTGTCAAAAGTTACATTTCTTGTTATTCATCTTGATAACGTAGAAAACCTTGTTGAGCAAATTGTGAAGTTACCCTCCAATAAATCATCTCCATGTGCCCTCCCTGCCTATTGAAAAGCCTATGCCAGATACACTGCCTATTGAAAAGCCTATGCTGCCATCTGATTGCAGAATGAGTGACCCTGTTCTACATGCAATTGAAACTTACAAAAACCATCCGAGTATTATCAAGATAAAGAGTACAGAACTCGTGCAGGAACGTTTTGAATTTTGTGCAGTTTGTCCCGGTGATGTCTGGAATGAAATAAACCAGCTTGCTAGTAGCAAAAAGTCCAGCGGTTGTATACCAACTGACATTTTGAAATTAATTTCGGAACCGTATTCCAAAGATATTGCTAACTATATCAATATAATGTTTCAGTCTGGAATGTTTCCAGATATCCTTGAACGTGCACGTGTGATGGCGGACGGACTTGTTCTGCTGTGGTAGAACGTAATCTCTCAGCATTGGATATCTGCTAGCATTCGTGAATATGTCTTGTTAGGTTTGGAAGAAGTTTTGTTAGTTTTAGTATAAATACAATCATTATATAGGAAGAATAAGTTTATTTTGAATGAAATGGATCCAGGAAAAACACAAGGTGCTCCGGCAAAGCAAGAGGATTTAGGCCATGGCCAAGAGGATCACGAGCAGCGAGGTTTGTCGATGCTAGCGTGCAGTGAGATTGGTAAGATTCTGGATGAAAAGCTTGATAAGAAACTATCCACATTAAAGGAGGACTTGGCCACGAAAACTTGCATCGAAAGTCTACGTGAAACAATTATTGAGCAAAACACCAAAATTGAAACCCTGGAAGCGAAGATAGTTCTTCTTGAAAGCTATATAAAATGTATTGAGCGAAATGAGGAGCTGACAAAAAGGCATGAAGATGCACTGGAGTCAAATGAAGACAGAATTGAGCAGCTTGAGCTTAAAGCTGATGATATGGAGCAATACCAGCGCCGTTTGTGCCTGCGAATAAATGGAGTCGAGCAGGAAGCTGATGAATCGGCGAGCAAATGCCTCCAGAAAGTAAAAAAGATCTTCAAGGAAGACTTAAAGGTTGAAGTTCCTGATTCAGTCATCGACAGAGCCCATAGGATTGGGAAAGAGAGGGAAGACACTGAAACTGGTAAGAAGCATCGTGCAATCATAGTACGCTTCACAACATGGCGCCACAAAACGGCTGTCTACAGGGCCAGAAAGAAATGTAATGATTACAAGTTTCGGTTAGATTTGACGCATAGAAGAGCAAAGCTCCTGGAAAAGGCAAATGAGTGGCTGAAGGACCAGCCTTCATGTTTCGCTATGCAGTGGCGGAAATTATGGGGGGGTTGGGGGGGCAACTGCGCCCCCAATTCAACAAGACTCGGAAATTTTTGCCGTAGAAGTCGGAAATTTCGAAGGTGGGATCGAAAATGCAATGAAGAAACGAGTCGCCGTTGAGAAGGAGAAGCAAAGAGTTTCTATTTTGAATGAGCAAACCAAATGCTCACGCTCTATCTGCAACATATTTTTAAGTTCTTATGCACTAACATTCCTTTCATAACGTGAAGAAAGTGGTAGGGTATAGTTTTGGTACAGTATCGAAATTTCTGGTGATTGGGAGAGGCGTTCTAAGCCAATGTAAAGACTGGAATTTTCAAAATTTTCCTTAGGACGTTTCCATGTCTATGTTTGGAGCAGGCAATGATTGGATGGCGAGAAGCGTTTCAAGACAAAGTAGATGTTCTTTCTGCAAAATTCGTTTGAGAAGTAGCTACTAATACTCGTCAAATATTCAAGTTTGTCATTGGCAAGATAAGGGATCCAAGAGGTCTTCTTAGCGAAAGTAAACTGTGTTTGCTCATGCTCAAAGAATTTCGTGGGGCTGCTACTCTGCAGAAAATTGTTACAAAATTGTCAAAATCCACATTCAATACCGGTAAAAATTGGGTCGTGACATGCATCCTAAGCAAAAGTAGAGGGTGTTTCCTAAAAAATTTTCTTGGGGGGTTCGCCCCCAAATTCCTGAAAGCTGTTCGACTTACCCTGATAGTATGTCGTTGTCTTTTTCTATAAACTTTAGATAGTTGTAAAATCTGATATACCTATTCTCTTAGCACATTTAAGGACCCTATTTACGTCAGGTCTTTCAGCAAAATACGTCGAGCAAAAGCACTTCTCCCGACTCGGAAAATTGACGGCTCTTGCCCCTCCACTCAAAAAGCTGAATTTCCGCCACTGTCTCTATGGCAGATGTAAACTGCAGACTTTGTCTTAAGTTAGAAGATGGAAAATTCTATTACTTTGATACCGAATATGATCTGATTGACCTTCTCAAATACGAGTGAATTAATAGCTATGTTAGCTAGATTTGTTGAGTTTTTTAGCAAAATTGTTTTGACCGAGTAGTTCATTTAGGATAATTTGTGGCCGTTCCATGATCTTCTAAATGTTACCCCGTTTTCAAGTTTTAGGGTAGAAATTTACTCAAATAGGTTTCTTTCCTTGAAAAAGTATCGAATGGCTGTCCAAAAATAATTGTCAGTCATATTTTTTGCGTCCATGATTAATTTCTAAGAGTAATGTTTTGTTGTGCCTAAATTTGCGATTTTTGTGCATGACAATTATTTTTGGTCTCTTATTTTGGGAAACCCCCCATACCTCTGATAGCTCCTCCGGAGCAGCTGTTAATTTTTCAGCCCGTATTTGTTTTCCAGCAGTAGTTGTAATTTTTCAGCCCGTATTTGTTTTCCAGCAGTAGTTGTATGACCCACACTTCTGTTAAAATCACAGTCCCACTGGAGGTTATCACGTTTATTTTGTATTGTTATGAACTAATGGATTTGTTTTTTATTTGATTATCAGAGTGCGCACGACGACACACGGGAATTACATCAAACCTAACCTGAGCCACACAAATAGTTCATCTAAATTGCATTTCCTGACCTACGAGTTTACTGCAAAACAACTCCCTATTTAAAGTGCACCTTCAAGCATTATCCCTTAAGCCTGGTTCGCACCGGGTCGTTTGGGTTTTTTGGATCGTGCATGGAGACCCAGGGGACAAGGGCTCAATCTCTGGGTCTTGTCTCTTGGGTCTTTTTGCGCGGCCCTGGTGGCTCTGGCGACATGGTGTGAATCAGGCTTAATGCATTTCCGGACACCTTTTGTCAATTAGCAGTCCCTTTGCAACTGCAGGACCCGTGCTAATGACCCAGCTCACAGTGCTTGTTGTTTCCTTTATGTTGTTTTGTAACTTTGAGTGTGTATGTTTAGACCATTCGTTTTTCTTTTCTTTATGTGTTTTCAATGGTGGTTGCATTCTGACTGATTGCCCTTTAGGACCAGCGAGAAGATTTCTTCATGATGATGCCGGTTGAAATCAATCAATGGCGAGCAACAATAGGGTGCTTCCGTGTATCCATGCATTTTCCGTCCCCAGTGAGCAAAAATTTCAGGCCATTTTCACTTAGTTTTCAAATTTTTAAGTTATATTGGTTTTGTTGTTCTTTTATCGCAATCGCAGTTTTTGCTTTACCCTTGACAGTAACGATACAGTTTCTCGCAGAACACTCTATGGTCTCAAAGTTATGTTTCTTGCCACTGTTCGCCCGTGTGCATCACTTTGCGAAGACAGTAATTTATGCGACTGTAGAACTCCTCAAACGAATCCCTCTCGGTGTCATTGGCCTTGTTAGGTATAAGCATTTTGCTATAAAACAATTTCTTTTTGCTTACACATATTTTTTCATAGGATGCCTTCTGTGCAATACACTACATTTGAAATGGTTGGTTTTTAGGACAATTCTGCTCAGTGGCGACATAGAAATGAACCCTGGCCCTGAAACACTTGATTTCTGCACTTGGAATCTAAATAGTATTACTGCGCATAATTTCTTACGAGTGTCTTTGATCGAGGCGTTCAATTCGGTTTATAAACATGACCTTATCGGTATAGTTGAGACCCACCTTGATAGCACATTTGATGATGGTAGACTGATATTAGACGGCTATAATTTCTTCAAAAGTAACCATCCACAAAATGTGAAAAGGGGTGGTGTTGGGCTTTACGTCAAAGAATCCCTTCCTTCACAAAATCGTTCTGACCTTGTGACTCTCCCTGAATGTGTTGTGTGTGAGATCCAATTAAATAGGAAAAAGTATTTTTTTGTCGTAATTTACAGAAGTCCAAGTCAGGACCAGAGTGAGTTTGATGATTTCACCATTAACTTTGAGCTGTTGCTTTCAAAGTTGCATGCTGAAAATCTTTTTTGCGTTGTTATTACTGGTGATTTTAACTGCAGATCAACGCAGTGGTGGGAGCATGATACTGAAAATAACGAGGGAAGATTATTCGAGCCATTTGTTTCAGAACTTGGCCTTCATCAATTAATTTCTGAATCGACTCATCTCATGGGTGATTCTAAATCTTGCATTGATTTAATTTTTACTGATCAGCCCAACCTCATTGTTGATTCTGGTGTTTATCCGTCGCTACATGGGCAATGCCATCATCAAATTGTTTATGGAAAATTGTCTGTGTCAAATATAGCACTTCCTTCTCACACCCGTAAGGTTTGGTATTATGACAAGGCAGACATTGTGGCAATAATGAAAAGCATTGAAATGTTTCATTGGCACCAGCATCTCGAAAAAATTACATGCCCAAATGACCAGGTCAAATTTCTCAATGAAGTTCTTCTGAATATTTGTTCTAATTTCATACCGAACAAGGTGAAAACGATTAGGCCACGCCAAGCTCCTTGGGTAACTCAAACTGTTAAGAATTTTTTAAGGAAACAGAATCATGCTTACAGAAGCTTCGTGAGGAGCGGTCAGCCAGACGACAAGCTTGAAGGTATACAAAAAATGATAACCGAAGGTTCGAGGCTGATGGAGGATGCTAAGAGAAATTATTTTCTGAAGGCTGGAAACACCTTAGCAAATCCTGGGACTTCCAACAGAACCTATTGGTCTCTAATCAACACCGTTCTAAACAAGGCTAAGATACCTATAATACCACCACTGTTGGAGAACGGGCTCTTTGTAAATGATTTCACAGAAAAGGCACAATTATTCAATAACTATTTCATACTCCAGTGTACGACGATTGACACCGGTAGTGAAATACCGCAAAATATTCCAGTTGCTGCTTCTTTGCTAAACGATTTTGTTATTTCTGACGAAAAGATACTTAAATTATCAGATCACTTAATTCTAATAAAGCCCATGGCTGCGATGAAATATCTGTGAGAATGATAAAATTGAGTGATGCTTCACTAGTTGTTCCGCTAAAGATAATATTTACAAACTGTTTGAGGTGTGGTCTTTTTCCCCAAATTTGGAAATGTGCTAATGTTGTACCAGTGCATAAAAAGAATGAGAAAAATTTGAAAGAAAACTACCGTCCAATTTCTCTTCTTCCAATTTTTGGGAAAATTCTTGAAAAGTTGATATATGATTCTCTGTATTCACACCTTGTCTCATGTGAGCTACTTAATCCAAATCAATCAGGTTTTCGTCCAGGCGACTCGACAATTAATCAACTAATCTCGATAACGCACACTATCTTCAAGGCATTCGACTGTAATCCTCCGCTTGATGTGCGTTCTGTTTATCTTGATATTTCCAAAGCCTTTGACAGAGTATGGCATGATGGTCTTCTGTATAAACTTGAACGATGTGGTGTTTCAGGACAACTCCTTTCTCTTATTCGAAGTTTTCTAAAGGATAGTCAACAGCGAACCGTTCTGAACGGGAAATCTTCTATGTGGGGAGATACCTCAGCTGGAGTACCACAGGGTTCTATTTTAGGACCGTTGTTTTTTCTTGTGTACATAAATGATCTAACTGAAAACTTGAAGTGTAATGTGAAACTCTTCGCTGATGATACGTCGTTACTTACGGTCGTCCAAAACCCCAATGCAGCTGCCAATGATATGAACCATGACTTGGAGTTGATAAAGCAATGGGCTCATCAATGGCGAATGTCGTTTAATCCTGATCCACAGAAGCAAGCTGTTGAAATAGTTTTTTCGAGGAAAAGAAATAAAATTGACCACCCAGTGATACTTTTTAACGATACACCCGTGAAAAAAGTAGATGAGCATAAACACTTGGGGCTTTTTCTTGATTCAAAATTATCCTTTTCTGCATATTAAAGCAGCTATCGGTAAATCACGCAAAAGTATTGGTCTGCTGAAATATCTCTCTAAGTATCTCCCCAGACATACGCTGAATGAATTATATAAGCTTTATGTTCGACCGCACCTGGACTATGGGGACGTTATTTACCATATCCCTGCTAAAGTGTGTGAATTTAGCGGGAACATAACCTTGCCAAATCTTATGGAGAAATTAGAGTCCGTTCAGTATTCTGCTGCTCGAGCTGTAACAGGAACATGGAAGGGTACGTCAAGAGAGAAGCTGTATGCAGAGCTTGGCTGGGAATCGCTAAGCTCCCGTAGATGGAGCAGACGTCTTATTTTATATTATAAGTTCATAAATAATCTAGCCCCTAAATATACTACGGATCCAATACAACCACAGCGGCAGTCACGATACGCTCTTCGCAAGCAGGATGCCGTCGGGCGAATAAGGACAAGGACAGAAAGATTTCAATCCACCTTTTATCCTCACTACCTATCTGAATGGAATAAGCTTGATGAAGAAATTAGACTTGCTCCTTCTATTGCTGCATTTAAGACTTCTATTGCTTCTATTGCTGTTGTCTAAAATTCGCCCCCTGCCAAACTCTGTCGTTCGAATACATGATCCAACAGGACTATCATATCTTACCCAACTTAGGGTGGGTCTCAGTAAATTAAATGTTCACAAATTCAAACACAACTTCAGAGATACTATAAACCCAATGTGCCCTACCAACGATGGCATTGGGGACACGGAGCACTTTTTGTTGCTCTGCCCTTCTTTTGACGTACCACGTAGAGATCTTCTCGCTGGAGTTTCCGCTTTATTACCACCACTTGGACATACCAACCCTTCAAACGAGTTTCTAATGCAGATTTTATTGTATGGTGATAAAGATTTTCCCGTAAATCTCAATAAAGATATACTTCTTTTAACGCTCCGATTTATTCATGAAACTGGTCGTTTTGATTAGAAATATTTAGATCTCAGTTATAAGCCATAAAGCCACCAAAGCCACCAAGTCCCCACCAAGTTAAGTAAACGGTTTTCTTTTTATCCCCGTGTAGTAGTTACGTGTTATCAGTAACGTGTAATTCTTGTGCTATCTTTGTCTTTAGGTCGTAACGTGTAGTGCTATGTTCGTGCTTCTTGTTATTTGTGCCATGCGGTAGACGTAGTTTTCGCTCCAAATGGTATTGTTGTAGTAGTAGGGTATAGTAGTTTGTAAGTAGTGTTATTAAGTAATATGTATTGTAAGTTTTTAGTTGGAATGTAGAAAAAAAAATATATCCTTAAGTTAGCAGATGTCTCGCCAATTTTCAAATGCGATGATGCATTTGTAAAGACTAACTTCCGACCGATTAGCGTTTTATCTGCCATATCCAAAGTATTCGAGCGCTGCATGACGAAGCAAATGTGGCCCTTCGCAAATCAAGTATTGTCAAATCTGTTATGCGGGTTTCGTGCAGGGTACAGCACTCAGCATGCACTGTTTCGACTTATCGAGTTATGTCGTAAAAAACTTGATGAAAATTACACCATTGGAATGGTGCTGATGGACCTATCAAAGGCGTATGATTGCTTGCCACATGACCTTCTAATTGCGAAACTCGAAGCCTATGGATTTGGCATGCACAGCCTGAGGTTGATCGCTAGCTACCTTTCCAACAGGAAGCAACGCGTTAAGATCGGTTCTACCGTTAGTGATTGGCAAGACATTGTCTGCGGTGTCCCACAGGGTTCTGTCTTAGGACCACTCCTGTTTAATTTCTTTCTCAAGGATTTCCTGCTATTCATCCAAGATTGCGATGTCTGCAACTTTGCGGATGATAACACCTTGTTTAAGTGTGATAGGAATGTTGAAAAAGTTGCCTTGAGCTTAGAAAATGATATCAGTAATGCTATTTACTGGTTTAAGTGGAACCAAATGGTTGCAAATCCCTGTAAATTCCAAGTTATGTTCCTTGGATTAAACAAAGGAATAGAAATGCAACTACACATAAACAATAAACAGATCAGGGTAGTCAATACCGTGAAACTATTGGGAATTACAGTTGACTCAAAGTTAAAATTTGATCAACATGCAAGCGTCATCAGCAAAAAAGCGAATTCGAAAATTCGTGCCTTCTCGCGCGTTTCATGCTACCTAGAACAGCCCAAGGCCAAGATATTGTATAATACCTTTATAATGTCTTGCTTCAATTATTCACCCCTTATCTGGATGTTCTGTTGAAAGACTGCGAGCAGAGAAATTGACAGGATCCACAAAAGAGCTCTCACACTTGTTCTGAATGATTTTGATTCTCCGTTTGAAACTCTCCTTTGTAAGGCAAATGAATGTACTGTTCACCAAAGAAATCTCCAAAAATTGATGCTGGAGATATATAAATGCCTTCATTTTGAAAATCCATCTTTTATGTGGGAGTTTTTAGAGAAAAAAGATCTCACGTACAACTTGAGAACCCACAATTTACTAAGACTACCACCTACACGAACCGAAACCTATGGTTCAAATTCATTGTCATTTCGGGGCAGCATCCTCTGGAACTATCTTCCTGATGACACGAAAAATGCACAGTCAATACAATTATTCAAAAATACAATTAGACACTGGAAAGGGGAAAGATGCTTGTGCAAAAACTGCAAATAGAAGCACAGATCTCAACTCGTGTCCTTTTTTTACTATTCTTGATGAACTGGCATTTTCTTTTTCTGTATATTTTGTAATTAGATAGTTGGTTTTAATTAGATCTCTTATAGAACTATTTTTTGTGTATACCAACTGTAAATAATATAATAATAAGAATGATAATAATAATAATAATAATCCCTCTATATATATTGTTAAGATAAAGGATTTGAAATCAAGCTCCTGCAAGATGTAGACAATCCAAAAAGGTTAGATTTGTCTGAAGTTCTATAAATTTTGTAAGCTTCTTTTGATAAAACCTTCCACAAATGCCGTCAGTCCACGCCTGGAACATTTTGCTCTATTCTGTTCTCCGCGATAGAATATTCCGTTCTATATTTTGGTGACTTTCTGGCAAGATTTCGACTTTCGAGCTCGATTTCGTCACTGTTTTATTGGATCCGACTTCTCAGCCCTCAAGGGAGTCAAGACCTTTCTTAGGTCAACAACGTCAACAATAACAAACGACCGCCTCAGCCACCTAATGGTGGTATATGTGGACAAAGACAAGAAAACAGTTTGATGAACTCATTCTTGTTAGCATTGCAAATGAATTCGTTGGAGATTCCGATGCATGAGATGAGCTGCGTTAAGTGAGGCGAAAAGTACCCAGACTTAATATCGAAATCATATCTAAATTACGAAAACTCATGGTAACTTTTGTAAATCAAATACCAAGAAAAGCTTTCACAGTGAACTTGAAAAAGTATCCTTGTCCAATCGCTTATTAGCTTTTGCTAGCCTGTTTGAAATATATTTGGATTTGTAAATTTCCTATTTCTCCTCCAGGACATTGGAAAATTAAACGCCCTTTGAGCAATTCACAGAAAGGCGTTTCCAAAAGGAAAGGGGCATGACCCGAAAAATTTTTCCAGGGCTTTGCCCACTAACCCCCGACAACTTCACACCTTCAACTCGAGTGGGTGCCCCCCTCCCCCCCCCCCCCAATCTGGAAAACTCTCCTACAATCTTGAAATTGATTACTTTTCCAGAAGAGAAGCCGCAGAGATAATGAGCTTCGGTGAATCAGGATTTGGCGATGAATCAGGATATCTACAGTGTGTCTCATAGATGCTTCCCAGTTTTAAACTCAAATATCTCTGAACCTGCTTAACCTAGGCAAAACAAGTCAAACGCGTAGTGGAGTAGTTACTAAATGAGCACGAAAACAAAATTGGAATGAGAAATTTTCTTCTGCTAGACTCCATGCCTGATGCTATGCTGCATACATGGAAGACTTTAATTAGATTCAAGCAGCTAGAAATCTTTCACTCATTAAAAAAATACAGTAATCAAAAGAAACTGCGTTACTGCGCTGTTAGAAAATGTCTGATTTGTTTTGCTAGGATAAACAGGTCGAGAGATATTTGAGGTTGAAACTGGCAGGCTGTCTATGAAACACCCTGTACATCAAATTTAGGCTGCAAACACTGCACGTTAGATCTTCTGAGATTTTCTCGCCGTTAAAAGTGTAATAGAGTTTAATATGACTTTATTGTTTTTACGTTGTTTTAATCATTTCTAATGCGATGAACCAAGAATAGATTAATTAGGGCCAATCATTCTATGTTTCGATACCCAAAAGCATGTCCCGGATGTATCCAAGAAATTGTTCAACGTTTGATTAAATGTTGAAAAATAAAAACATAATGAAGGACTTCGTGATGAAAAGATCCAATTTTTGGGATCTTTGAACAACCCTATACACCAGAATCTTTCAAATCTTACGCATATTGAGGGCTTTACGAACCTCTGAGGTTCAAGTTTGTGCAAAAACTTAAACCAGAGGCGTCTAAATGACATTTTTGGTAAAAATCAACGCAAGCTCTTGTTTCTTCTATTTCTCATTTGTTTCCGAGCAAACAATTGGGATTTGAAAGATTTTTGATGACCTAACTTTAAGCGTATGAATGCTCTAAAAGAAAATGATTCAGTCTCATGTCGATTATGTTAAAATACTGTTTTTGGACAATTGTTATCTTAGGCAATTTTGACAATAACTTTTAAGATAAGATTTGAAGATTTGCCTTAGACTTAGATTACTTTCGAAGTGTTACTTGGTTTGCTCTGATATTGGTCTGATATTGGTTTAGATTACCTTCTTTTACCTCGATCGTTGGGCTTTTCTGCATTACAAGTAATCTGGGGGTCTTTGGTTTCAGCCCCCGGGGGGGGGGGGGTACTTAGTATATTTGTCCGACGGGGATGTGCCGTTTTTCAGGGTATCGTTTTCGCCTATTTTTTCTAGTTCAGGGTATCAAAAGAAGGCAAATTTTCTAGAGCAGGTTGTCAAAACATGTCAAAAGAGGAAATTTTGTTACAACGGGTTATCATTTAGTCAAATTTTTGTGTTTTTGAGTATACTTTCACCGATTTTTCTGGAACAGGGTATCATTTGAAGGCAAAAATTCTGGAGCAGGGTGAAAAATTTTTCTTCGTGGGCACATCCCCGTACAAACTTAGGTCATGTACCCCCCCCCCCCCCGGGGTTTCAGCTGTCGCATATTTTTTATCTTTGAAAACATACAACTTGGTGAATTCTCAACTGATTTGCAAGTAGAATTATTTCAAGACCTTGGGAATATGGCAATCGTTCTATGAGCCCGTTCATGTCATCGTTATTTTTCCAGACGTTATTAAACTTCGAAAAATTTTTGGAGACACTCTGTAGTATTGTGAAACTAACTGTCTAAATATGTTTTATTGATAGATTTCATGACCCAACTTACTATAAAATATTTGAAGAGCTTGAAGAAACCGGTCATGTTATGGCTATGGAGAACTACAGTCCATTGCCGCCTGTCCATGCAAGGTTGATGCGTGTCTGGGTTACTTGGCTAGAAAATCATCCAGGCGATTTCAGAAGATTTCCTGCAATACTGGTGAGCCTCATTAAGATATACGATCAACTGTTAAGTGGACCCGCATCTATCAAATCGTAATTGAAGGAAATTTCACCTAATCATACATAATGTTTGAGGATCTTGAAAAGTAAAATAGAGGAAAATTATTGGTGTCAGGAAATTTAGAGAGAGAGAGAGATAGCTTCAAAAATCTGTGCCGGATTCTTTTTGTATTTAATCCAGACGTTGAAAATTTAAGCTTGCCTATTTCTCGAATTAAGATATGTTGGAAGTGGAATTACGCATTTGCGCATTTGATAAGCCACAGGGAACCAAGGAAAATGTATCACTTTTACCCATTGAAAAAGGGGCCCAACTCCGTAGCCTCCTTTGCAGTTGTGATATCATGACGTAATGCCATTTGTGAAAATTCGTGTTTTTGCCGTATTGAGTTTTCCCTTGCTAATTGAATCAAATATTTTTCCATCCAATTGCGTTAGGACGGTAGCACCAACAAATCTTGAACTAAGGCAAAAATGTTTTCGGTCCTCTTTCCTTCACGTTTGCTGCACTTTTTTTATAATTCTAACTCAATGCTGTTGTCTTTCGCATGTCAGTCGGTAATGTGGACCAATCGTAAGTGTTTGAAGGACGCAGTCAGTAATGTACGAGAACTGTGATAAATACCTTCATGAGATGCATATAATTCCTCATGCAGATTTAACAACCTTCGAATGGCACAGGCGGGGCATTAAAATACATTGATCTAGAGCTTCAAAAGTTACGAGATTCGAATTAATTCTATTCTTATTAATGATTGTTTTACTGCTAGATTTTTCATTGACTATGTAAGAAGGATGAATTTTTGAAACTTCATATTGCAGGAAGAGCTGGGTGATCTCGTTGATCCAATGAGGGCTGTAGGTGGTCCATATGCACCATGCGCTGATAGACTTGAGGCTCTTATGAACAAAATTAAGGTAAGTTTGTAGCTTTCTTTATTATTTGATTTTTGTCTCAATCGACCGGGTTCCTGTAAACCGTGGAACGACCTAACGACTAATAACGACCTAACGAATAATACCGAGTTATCAAATTGCAGTATCGAATTGTCTATGCAAATGGGTGTATCAACTGGTCTACCATGAATATGGAATGGACTGATCAGTGGATCTAAGACACAGCGGACCCTGCGAATTTCTATTTCTTTAGAAAACAAAGTATGAAACATGAAAGCGAACGGGGATCCTCTTTTTTTTTTACTAGCCCTGTGGTTAACAATAGACTTCGGTTTTATTTCCTAACAGAAACTTCCATACTCGTTGATGAGTTATTTAAGAAACTGAGTGGAATTTATGATAACAGCTCTAAGCGTCATTTGTTGCGCCTTTGTCATTTGTCGTCCCATTCTAGAATGATCTTGTGCATTGCTGCATGAAGCTTGAAAAGGGCTCTCAAAAATCAACCCTGTTCGGTTTTTTTTGTACCTGCTTTCCCCCATTCTTTGGTGATAAATGCCCTGAAACTAAAAAGCTGTGCAAAGAATGGTCTTAATTCCTTCATCATCTGTCTTTATGTTATGTTATGTTACGTCATGTTATGTTATGTTATGTTATGTTATGTTATGTTATGTTATGTTATGTTATGTTATGTTATGTTATGTTATGTTATGTTATGTTATGTTATGTTATGTTATGTTATGTTATGTCTTGTTATGTTATGTTATGTTATGTTATGTTATGTTATGTTATGTTATGTTATGTTATGTTATGTTATGTTATGTTATGTTATGTTATGCTATGTTATGTTATGTTATGTTATGTTATGTTATGTTTTGTTATGTTGCTAAGTATTCTAATGCTTTTGGTAAAACTATTATTGAAGTACCTGATAGAAAACCAAGGAATGTTACCTATACTCGCACCCGTAAAGTAAATGTTGTTGTTTTCAGGAAAAAGGGGGAAAGAAACGGAACCATTCTTTTCACCTTTTTACTCTCACACGTTTGCATGTAATAAAGGCACAGAGCAAACACGAGGTGGGCAGCAAATGAAACCCGCTTGCTTTCTTGTTTCTTACTTTGTTTTCCACAGAAATAGAAATTCACAGGGTCTTCTTAGACTGATAATTTTCGTCTAAGTTTTGCTCCATTGAATTGAAGCTATTTACTGTTATAGTCATGGAATGGGTATTGTGGGGGTATCGTCAAGGTAAATGGGGCGAAAACAAGGGCTCATGTAATAAATCCCCTAGATCCATTGATCACTCCATTCCATACTCATGGTGGTCCGGTTGATACACCCATTTACACAGACAACTCGATACTGTAATTTGATAACTCGTTATCGGTCGTTAGGTCATTATTAGTCGTTAGGTCGTTCCACGGTTTACAGGAACTGAACCCCAATCAATCAACCCTCTGATCAACTGTCTCGCCCACGTACCAACTGCAATAATTTGGATGCACTCTTAAGATAGATTGGGTGCAAAACCAAATGCGTGAAGATTCTCACAACAGTCATTTAGTCTTCATAGCCTATCATTCTGTATTGACAATGTATCACATTTCATGTCAAGGGCTATTGAATCCAAAACGATAATAGCAACCTCGTTCTCAGGGTATGATTCGCTGGTCACGTAGCCGAATGTACACTTCGATCAAACACCCAGAGAATGGTTGTATTAGCAGCCATTATGGATTTTACGGTTTGCTAGCTAACGCTTATCATGCGACCTCGATTCCAAACAACAAAGTAACGTTGATTGGTTTATGCCTAGTAACAAGATTACATTGTTGTTACATGATTAACAAGTGACTTTTTGGTACCATCTTCGAGTATCCAGTCAAATTGCAAAATGGCCCTTTACATCCCACGGTAGAGGTAGAGCAACGAACTAACGTTGGGGACAAAATTGAGATCATAAAAAGAAATAATGTGATTCAATCAAAATATGAAAACCCTGTTTTTGGGTTTTTGAAAAAGAAGTTTTATCAGTTGTGAGACTGTAATGAATTCAGTTTCAGTTTCATATGAATATCAATCATTTCTAAATACAATATTACAACTCTAGACTACATACTCTTAGAAATACACAACTACAGAAAAACTTACAAATATACATCAAGAAAAACAAACTACAATAAAACTACATTAAAAGAAAAAAATAGGACATTACAAATTGTATTTAGAAATGACTGACTGAGGAGGAGCTCTCTAAGTAGATAATCGAGAGAGAGCCCCCCCCATAAAAACAAAGAAACTAAACCCTATTAAATTAAAATAAAACTACTACTTCCATCGGGTGTTTCCCTTGACTGATTTGAATAGTTCAAATGTAGGAATCAAGAAAGTGAGTTTTTAGTTTAGACCTAAAAGCAGTAACTGTACCAGCGACACGAATGAAAAGAGGCAATGTGTTCCACAGCTTAGAGCCAAAATATTGCACTGATTTCAGACCTTATGTTGTAGTATTTTTGATTGTTTTGTATAAATCACCTCTGTTAACTGACGAGTTCCTATCTTATGAATATTTGAATTTGGCTGAAAATAGTCATGAAAGCATCATGGGGAAAGCCTATGAATGGCTTTGAATACAAATGTCAAGATATTCAGGTGCAGGGTGTCCTCTAGTTTGAGAACTTTCAAAGACTTGAATTATTGGCAAGGAAGGTGCAGAGAGGGGCTGGAATTTAATGCATCGCAAGATTTTCTTCTGGAGTAGAAACAATGGAGTTAGATACGTATCATAAGTGAGACCCCAAACTGTGATGCCGTAGTTAAGAAAGGAGAAAAGAGAGAGTTGTAAAGGCAGATGGGTAGATAAAGGAATGCAATGCCGTATTTTGAAGAAAATTCCAGCGGTTCTTGATAGCTTTTTGTAAAGTTCAGTGATATGGTATTTCCAAGACAAGTTTTCATCCATCAGCACTCCCAAGAACTTAACACACTTGGCCCTATTTATGCATTGTTTGCCAATTTTAAGAACTGGCAAATCTGTCAATTGCCTTTTGCCGGAAAGGAACAAAACAAAATTTGTCTTATCAATGTTTAATGCTAGCTTATTTCAGTCAAGCCATGATTTAACTTTCCTCAATTCGTTATTGACCTTTTTTGCGAATGTGGCAAGATTATCAGATTCAAAGTACATGTTAGTGTCATCGGCAAACAAGTAGAAGGACAACAATTTGGATGACTTTGGTAAATCATTTATGAATAACACCTATGAAATCCCCTCTAGTCATGTGCTGTCAAGGACGGTTGTCGATCGTGACATCCACCACACGTGATAGTGGAAGATCTTAAATCCGTGAATTTGAAGCTCTTGTAGCTCTTGGATGCTAGGTCTTGATGAATTTGGTTCAGAATGAGAATCGTACCGGGTGAGTCGATAAAAAACGCCCAACGTTTGAAAAAATCATACTCCTTCAATATTAAAGCAATGATATTGAAAACTGTCTTTTTTATCCCCGATATGTCAAATTAGGTTTAGTAATTTACCCGGCTTTAGTCCGTCATTCCTTCCCAATGAAATACGAGATTTTCTGCAGGAAGCCCCTTTCGAAAACCTGCAAAAATGAGTGAAAACACAAAGCAAAATTTCCCTTTGTTCTCCTTCCAAGCAAAAATGACTCTAGGATGTGTTTATTTTTGTCGTCCTCTTGGGAGAATGGAATCCCCCTGAATAAGTTATTCACACGAGGGGGAAGACTTTTCAGCCCACCAATAGAAAAGCACGTGCTAAGGGCTGAAAGTCATCACTGTTCAGTGAACGCATTAGGGAAACTTGCCTGTAACTTTGGCACATTTTTTAAGGTTTCTCAAAGGGAATCTTTTTAGAAAATCGCTTACAGAATCTGAGCGGTTTTAGCCGGGAAAAATTCTAAAAATAATTGAATATGTTAGCTATTCAATCAGATATTGGAAAATATCTTTGCTTACATACTGAAAGGAGCAGTATCCTTTCAAACGTCGGACGTTTCTTTGACTCACCCTGTAGCATAGACGAATAGAAAGTTGTTTAAGCCTTGTTTCCCCATAGCTCTAAAGTGCCATAAGGTTGCCGGCGGCAGTCTTCTGCCATCTTCCATCTGCCATGTGCCAGTTTCCGCAGTCGAACGATTTAAATGGAAACGTATGAATTTTGTGCTGCTGCAACTATCGTCGCGGAAGTGCCGTAAGATAGAGCAAAGGAAGACATCTTCCATCTGCCATGTGCCAGTTTCCGCAGTCGAACGATTTAAATGGAAACGTCTGAATTTTGTGCTGCTGCAACTATCGTCGCGGAAGTGCCGTAAGATAGAGCAAAGGAAGACAATGATTTGCCGGCGGCTGCCGTAGGGAACCCGTTTCCATATAGAATTTCATGGCTGAAGATTCTGCAACGATCGATAAAAGTTGAAATAATTCAGCTTTTTCTAGATCATTACGGTACCGTAACTATGGCAGGTACGGCTGCCGGTGGTATCGGGAGGGGTGTTTTCCATGTAATTTGAAATGGTTGTGGCATGCCGGCACCAATGGTTCTGACAGTGCCTGCGGCAGCCCCCGGCAGCCTAACGGCAGCTTACGGCTATATGGAAACCAGTCTTTGATGTTAGGGGGCAGTCGCTTTTGTCTATCAAGGGCAGTGCTTTTCTTTTGAGAAACAACTATACTACTAGTATCATAAGTGATTTTTTTGAATATTGAGACAAATGATTTAATGTTATTACTCTGTGTTTTGCATCTAGGAAGATGGAAGCAGCCTTGGCAGTGAGAGGAGTAATCACTCAGAAAATTACCATGATGCTCTATACGAGCAGGTCAGTATTTTGAAATAAATCGTTTCAATTAGAATGTGGAAAATTTCTTTCCTTTTACTTCTCAAGCGTCAATTACTTAAATTACTTATAAAGTTTCGGTCCACCATTTGCAAACAATGGCCAGCCAGCCAGCCCTCAATTCTTGAAGATGGCTGGGAACAATGTAAAATTTATAGTAGAATCGATTTGACATCAGGGACTGAACTGCTTCGTCTTCGTGTTCTTTTTGGAAATAAGAATGATGCAGCTATGGTTAGAGGCTGTGAAATTGAAGGAATTCAAATCAAAGGTAGAAGCAAAATCAACTATACCGGGTGAGTCAAAAATAACACCCAGCGTTTGAAAGGCAGCTGCTCCCGGAGTATATAAGCAATGACATTATGCAATACCTGACTGCATAGCTAACATGTTCAAGCATTTTTCGAAATTTTCCTGGCTGAAATCAATCACTTCGTTCAGATTCTTTAAGTGATTTTCTTAAATTAATCCCTTTGAGAAACCTTAAAAACGTGCTGAAACTACAACCAAGGATCCCTAACGTGTTTACCTCACAGAGATGACTTTCAGCACGCTTTAGCATGGTGCTTTATTTTGGTGGGTTGAAAAGTCTTCCCCCTAGTGTGACTAACTTATTCAGGGGGATTCCATTCTCTTATGAGGACAAAATACATGAACACATTCAAGAGTCATTATTGCTAGGAAAGAAAACAAAGGGAAATCTTGCTAGGTGTTTTCACTCGTTTTTTTCTGCAGAAAATCTCCTATTTCGACGGGAAGGAATGACCGACTAAAGGCGGGTGAATTGCTGAACCTCATTTGACATATCGAAGATAATACAACACAGCTTTCAATATCATTGCTTTGATATTCAGGGAACAGGATTTTTTCAAACACAGGGCATTTTCATTGACTCACTCGGTGGTAGAATCTCGCATAAAGGAACCTGTCTACTAGCCTGCGTGCAGACTTTACTATTATGGAGGAGTTGAGGACGAAAAGGAAAAGGTAAAGTCTGCGAATTCACTCCCACTTTTCCGTTCCGGAGATAAATCCTATCCCCCATCCTGATTGTATAAAGACCAATCAAGTTCGGTCTTTGATTTGTCAAAAGTATTGTTCTCGCTAACCTTGCATCTGATTGGTTAGAAATAGGACAATAGACTATTGTATTTGCGTGCCATCGCCCTAGTTCTAACCAATCAGATGCAAGGTTAGTGAGAACAATACTTTTAAGAAATCAAAGACCGAACGTATTTGGTCCATATACAATGAGGACGGGGGATATGATTTATCTCTGGAACGGAAAAGTTGGAGTGAATGCGCAGACTTTACCTTTTCCTTTCGCCCTTAAACTCCTCCACAATAGTAAAGTCTGCACGCAGGCTACCTGTCTACAAGAACTTAAGGCTGAATTCCATGATGAGAACTTTTTGAGCAAGAAACCGTATGAGGCTGAATTTTCTAAAAGTACTTATGTGATGTGTTAAAAATTTGAAAATTGCAACATCTTCACAATAAAACGTTTTGAAGCACTGACATCCATGAAAACATATGTGCACCTCAGGAACCCTAATAACCTCTTTAGGAACCTTTTTTAATATTTTGATTATGGCATCAAATGATCAAGAACCTCATTCAGGCTGCCTCAATTACCAAGCTTCTTTCACGCAGATTTCTACTGTGCAACACTTGAGCGCCGTTTTCCGTAACAATAGACCATTTGCCAATTAGGGAAAGGGACTGAGGCGAGCGCGGCCAATTCCGACAGCCCTAGTAACGGTCGGAAATTCGGGGAATCCTCTGCATTTCATTAAACACGGCAAGCTGTACTGTTCGGTCTAGTTGCTGTGCAAACTTGAATGTTTTGCTATCTATTTACCACTTTCAAGAGTTACTTTGGTTCATTCTTAGCAAGGTAAGTGTTTCTCTCAATTTTCAAGCCAATTTCTCACCCTTTCACTCACTTTGGAGTGTGCTTCGAGGCACTTTATTTCGACGTATTTCTCAACGATCGGAAGGCGGCTCAGTGTTTAGGCCATGTCAGCCGGAAACTTCCTCTCTTCAGTGGCCTTCAACGGGTACCTTTCCGACTGTTGTTACTTGCAAAATGGGCTCAGATGGTACATACCTTTATCAAAGAAACCGTTGAAGAATTCAAACATTGTTCTTCGTTCACTTAAATGGCAGATTATCTGCTCTAATCTTACGGTAAAATAGCTCAACTTCAAGATAGATTTAACAACAAACTGCAAATCCGAGGACTTTCAACTTTTGAAGGAGGATTCGAAGGGCAATCTATCATTTTGCATAAATCAGCAAGGAAACCTAAATGTGCTTCGAGCAGGTAAAAATAACAATCTTTTCATCTGCCAAAAATTTATTCAAAAAAATATTTTCGAATGAAATTAATCTTTTTAAACCTCCGACAAATAAAGCAATTCAACATTTATTTCTTTGCACAGTTGATTTTCAGACGAAAAAAGGCAAAAAGTATAAGCCAAAAGTGAAACTTGATTGAAGCACACTTAGGTTTCCTGGTTGATCTACGAATTTCGTGGATTTTCCTTCGAATCTTCTTTCAAAAAAATTGCATCAAAATACGTCGAATTAAAGAGCCTCGAAGTACACTCCAAAATGATTGAAATAATGAGAAAATGGTTCGAGAATCTGGGGGAAAACACTTACCATAGTCGCAATATACCTGTAATATCCCCGATGTA
The DNA here is from genome assembly GCA_964020215.1 of Aurelia sp. 3 sensu Dawson et al. (2005). Taxonomy (NCBI): domain Eukaryota; kingdom Metazoa; phylum Cnidaria; class Scyphozoa; order Semaeostomeae; family Ulmaridae; genus Aurelia; species Aurelia sp. 3 sensu Dawson et al. (2005). Next base: position 10,291,815 of record OZ026581.1, on the reverse strand, counting down.
GGGAGGCGAGAGGGTACACACACACAATAACCTGCTGCATGCTTGTGTAGTGCTGAACTGATTTAATATCGTACCACGTGCGCATTTGCATTACAGATAATAAACAATTACATATAACATAGGGTGTCCATAGTACAGGATACTACATCTCTCCTTTTCTTCTAAAAATGAAAATAAACAAAATAAACAACGTAAACAAAAATTGAGTAATGTTAACGTCAAATCCGGTATCTTTGAATTTCGACATATCCTGTTTTCTTCAGAGTCTCTCTTTGTTTCAAGCTTCAGTGATCAGGAGTTCAGTTATCGCAGGCTATCGTAGTTCCAAAGTCCAAAGTGACTCTCCCTCTCTTCATCTATTGAATTCCGATTTCGATGCATCGTTGAGTATGCAACGTGGCACTTCTCTTTATTGCTAACACAAAGTTCAAATTTTCAGCAAATGAATAGTCCATCGTTTCCCTTGTTTATCACGTATTCTAACTTTCAAAACTCATAACTCATGAGTTCCACATGCCGTTCTGTCACGAAAGTATTTCCACTGTTGACTCGCTTCTGCAGTCCTTCAAATTCCAGTTGGCTTCCGCAGCGTGTTTAAGATCTCAGGAAGGTCCAACTTTTCGTTCTTGGATGCTCCGCTTCTCGAGAGCAGGATAATTATCTTTTGTAAGTTTCTTGTTGCGTGTTCTCATGTAGAAGTGACGCCTTATCTCAGCATAACGTGAATAAGCTCACTTTGACTAAATCTTACTCTTTCTGATGATGCAAGCAAGGTGCTTCCAACGGCCTCTGCATGATGCTATCCTCCTCCATCATCCAGTTGGTAAGGTGATCAGGGGCGCACATTCAAATTTTATTTGGGGGGTGTCAGCATGCTTTGGACCGACTAAATTTTTCTGGACCGACTGAACGTATATGGGCTGTTCGTTATCATTGGGAACTTTGATAGCTACAAGCAGTCGAGATTAACGACGGTGCTAAAAGAAGGGGGTCTGGGGGCAAAGCTTCCAGGAAATTTTTTTAGGACACGCCCTCTACTTTGGCTTAGAACACCTCTAGTGATCAGATGTTTGCAGGTTCTTACAGAGAATTTTTGCCGTTTTGTAACAGGTTCTTTTCCATAAATTGGCATCTTCCGGATACATTTCAAGTAGACACCACTCTCTTTGGCTCAGATAAGCAGATTTTTTCGCAAAAAAAGTTAATCGCAAACAAAGCTAAGATCGCTTTCAGGGTGAAAGAGGAGCCTCTTACATATTTTCTCAAAGCTTTTTTATTCGACTTTGCCTGCTTTGCTTTTGCAGTGGACATTTTTCCTGTCTGGCCAGACGGTGGTTTTTGGACAGCATGTATACTTGCAATCTGTAATGTGCTCCGTCTACAAACCCTTTTGCTTCACTTAACTGACTATTTTGTGCCGCATAGAAGTTCTTGTTATATGTTTTGGAGATTTCACTAAAATTTTTTGTCTTAAGCACAATCTTTTGTCACACATGAAACTTGTTTGGTTGAGACTTTCGCATCATTTGGTCATGGATTTGGAGTTTCAAATAACGGTGTGATCTTCAATAAAACGACTTCTTCGCTGCAAAGCACAGCTAAAGCGCTGGTTTTAGCATGTTTTTTCCTTTAAGAAAGCATTCTCTCGTGACTTTTAGTTTCTACAATGCTAGCGTTTAGTTGAAACAGATACAACGTTTGATGGATAACATTTATAACCGATTTTTCCTTTTATTTTTGAGATTCATTTAGAAGTGCCCGATTTCCTATGCTCCCACCGACACAAGGGCCGCCGAGAAGTTTTGGAGGCCCAGGAACAAACCTGCCAAATATGAGGCCCCCTGCGAGCGAAGCGAGCTGAAAATCTTTGCCATCATGCTACTTAGATTAGCTTAAAATGGCCTAAAATGCATTATAGAGCATTTCCTGCAGTCAAAATGATAACAAGTCTTCAAATACGAGGCCCCCTAGACCCTGACGCCCCAGGGGCAAATTGCATACTGCTCCCCTCTCAGCCATTACCGACACCCCAGTACTAGACTGGAAACTTTGACTATTTGCAACAGCTGGGAAAATAGCATGGCTGGGAAAATTTGTTTAAATCCCGCCCGCCTCTTTGGCTTAGAACGACTCTCCCGACCACTGTATCAAGTATTTCTTGTGAAATTGCTAACTGTCGTCATGGACCGACCTTTGCCATAAACATTCAGAAGTCGGACCAACTTGGATTCACACTATCCAAGCTTTATCGTGGACCGACTTTTCGTTTAATTTTGGACCGACTCTGAAAATATTGGGGGGTGTCTCACCCCCCCCACACCCCCCCTAATGTGCGCCCCTGAAGGTGATTGAAATTTGTACGAGAAGACAGGCTTTCTTGCTGCTCCATCGTTGACTGTAAATGTTTTGAGTGATATTCATGGTTTCTTATGCATTGCTGCCATGGTTCCTGACGATTTTTTTTTTGGTTATTGTGACAGTTCTTTGGCATTTGTGTTCTGTTTCTGCTTTTGTGTTCGTTGATGGGTTCCTTCCGATGTGGCATTTGCTTGTCTCTCCCTAACGCAATTCTGTTTCTTTTTGGATATCTTGTCAGTGCTTGCTTTTCTGACCACGTAGATTGTAAGCTGTATCGAGACTTCAGTGATTTCAGCTTTCGTGAAGCTGTTTAGTCATTTTCTCCTCGTCGCCATTGTAATATCCCCGATGTAGGGAGGCGAGAGGGTACACACACACAATAACCTGCTACATGCTTGTGTAGTGCTGAACTGATTTAATATCGTACCACGTGCGTATTTACATTACAGATAATAAACAATTACATATAACATAGGGTGTCCATAGTACAGGATACTACAATACCAAACAATTCTTGGAAGGGGAAATAAACACCAAAATATTCAAGTTTGCACAGCGACTAGACCGCTCAGTGCGGCTTACTCGTTTCACTGAAGTGGAGAGGATTCCCCGGGTTTCCAACTGTTGCTAGGGCTGTCGGAATTGGCCGCGCTCGCCTCAGTCCCTTTTTCCTAATTGGCAAATGGTCTATTGAGGTTTTACAATAATACTCGTTTGCTGTTAACAACGCAATCATTTATGATTAGGATTTCCAAGCTTTGAATGAAGTGGCCTGATTTTTCGAACCAATCTTGGTAACTGATCTTTATTGTTCGAGTTATTTGTCAAAAGTCATTCTGTAGTAGAATCTGGTATCCCATGGCAATGCTTTGACATCCTTTGCAGTGTCAAAAAGCTATCGTGAGTGGCTCAATTCCCTCAACTGAAGACTACTTCATATATCTTGCAAGTTTACAGTTGTATATCGAGGTATTTACAGTTTCAAGTTTCTTCTTTAACGCATTTTTGGTACAGATAAGCCCTCAAATTTTTTAGTTGATTAGCTCTTTTATTCTTTGTACAGCATTATTTTCTGTGCATTTCCGTGGTCGTTGCAAGCTAAGTTCTCAATCAACGCTATATTTTCGAAACTTTTAGCCACTGATGCGAGTCCAGGCGTCTGGCGCCCCTAGAACCCAAGAGCCCAAGAGCCTTGCGCGTAGGAGCCTGGAGCCCTTAGAGCCCAGGAGCCTTGTGAGCCCAGGAGCTTCTGTAGGGAACCCCCTGTAGTATTTCCGTGCTTTAGGAGTCACGTGACTCAGTAGTGTATTTACGTTTGGTTTGGGCCTATTTTCCTCATTCGGTTACAGTCTTTCGCAGTAAGCTAAAGTTCTTTCGAATATAGTAACTAACATTACTGTAACCGAATCTTTCCAATATGGATGCGAAAGTAAAATGCTTCGATGGAACTGGCGATGTGAATGTTTTTCTCGAGAAAGTTTCGCTGCATTCGTCACTAAAGGGGTACGATGGAGAGAAAGCTGCTCAGAATTTGGCAAGCAAACTTGAGGGTCGTGCTTTCGATGTGTACATGCGATTATCGACAGCTGACAGAAAAAAGGTCGATAAAATACATTCAGAGTTGCTGAAAGAGTTCGAAAGAGGAAATTTAGACAGAGAGACAGCAATCGTCGAGTTAAGCAGTAGGAGACGAAAGTCAGATGAATCGCCACAAACATTTGCTTACAAAATAATCGAGTTAGTCAAGCTTGCCTACCCTCCTTTTGATGATAACACACGAAAGACAATCGCCAAGGATTATTATCTGAAAGGACTTCATCCAAAGATGCAGATCGCGCTGAAATCCCTGCCAAGTTTCAATGATGCCGATGTCGATAAGCTGACATCGGAGACAATGAGATTACAATTGGCCGGAATCGATTCGTTTGCCTCAGAGAATAATCAAAAATGCATGATGAGTGTTGAAGGCCCTTCAATGGTTGACGAGATTGCAGCAAAGGTGATTGAAAAAATGAAAGGTATATCGATTGGCAGTCACGGGGGTGAAGACGGGGGTAAACAAGAAACTGCATCAGCAAATTTTGTCGGAAATCAATGGCGAGGGTACCAAAGAAGAGGAAGAGGTAATTTTCCAACCAAGTCGTATCGGCCTAGTGCTGGAAACCCAAGAAATAACCGCACATCGCAAAGAGGGAGAAAATGTCGCACCTGCGAAAGCCCTGAGCATTTTTTCCGCGAGTGTCCCCTCCGTTTTTGCCAAGCTTGCGGGAACAAAGGTCATGATGCTTGGGATTCTTCCTGTCCCAAATATCAATGACTAACCGGTGACGAAAAAGAAACTTGTAATTTTGCTGAAGAATTTTCCGCCGTGCTCAATGTCATGTTTGAAAACAGAAAAATAAACGCTTTATTAGACACTGGGGCTAGTTGCTCCTTGATTGACATAGGAAGCCTCCAAATGCTTGGTTTAGGCCACAAAATTATCACAACCGAGCATAAATTAGTCGATGCATCTGGTAGAGAAATGAATATAATTGGATCTGTGATGGTAACGATAAATTTAGGTGGTATACTCATCAAGCAAAATTTGAAAGTTCTCAATGCAAAAACATACAAACATGTATTATTGGGCAGAGATTTCCTTTCAAATTTTGGAACAATTGAGTTCGATATCGTCGCGAACAGAGTTAAGCTGGGTAAAAAATGGTTTATCTGTGTTTCTTCAAAAGCAAAAGAACCAGTCCGAGTACAAAACAACGTGTCCTTGCCCCCACGCTCCGAAAGTATCGTTAACGTCAAATGCAGTAACTCATTATCCTTGATAACTGCAGACTTCGAACCAAAACCTTTGGGTGGAGTAATGGGTGTGTACGCTACGCGTTGCAGAGTAATTCCAGATTTAGATGGCGTGTTTCAAATATCCTTGTTGAACGTCAACAATGACGAAGTAACAGTAAATTCTAGGAAATTCATCGGTAATCTAACGATGGTCAATGAAACTGTTTCTAAAATTGATTCACAAGAGGACGAAAATTTATCAATCCCTCAGTCGAGTGTAAATCATGGAAACAATATTTCTGATGACGAAAAATATCAGTTAAGGGCACTAATTTCCAAATATGGTGGAATTTTCGCTTCTAACCCAAGAAAACCGACACCAGTACGGAATATGACGCACCGTATTATAACGAACGATGCGCAACCAGTTCGTATGAAACCATATCGCATTCCTCATGCTTGGGACAAAGAAGTTAGTGATCAAGTGCAACAGATGCTTGACAACGGCATCATTCGACCATCTTCGTCACCCTGGAACGCCCCAGTTATTCTCGTTAAGAAAAAAGATGACTCTATGCGTTTTGTCTGTGATTTCCGAGGGCTTAATGACGTAACGAAGAAGGATTCATATCCTCTACCACATATTCGTGACGTGATTGACAGAATGGAAGGGGCACAATTCTGGACAACTCTAGATGCTGCCTCAGCATATTGGTCGATGCCAGTAGCAGAAGAAGATAAAGAAAAAACAGCGTTCTCGGTCCCAAGGGGTAAATTTGAATTCAATGTCACTCCATTCGGATTATGCAATGCTGGAGCATCCTATCAGAGGATGATGGATATCACCTTATCTGGTCTTCCTTCAGATCGAGTCTTGGCCTATATGGATGACATAGTAATCTTCAGTGGAAATTTTCAAGAGCACCTCCACAATCTTGAGCAAGTATTCCAAAGATTGCAATCATCAGGAATATCATTAAAGCTCTCAAAATGTGTTTTCGCATGCAACAAAGTCAATTTTCTTGGTTTTGAGCTTTCTAAAGGAGGAATTAAACCTCAAGCCCGGCTGACAGAAGCAATTGATAACTACAAACGCCCAGAAACTAGAAAAGAATTGAAAGGATTCCTAGGACTTGCAGGATTTTACAGATCGTTTATTCAAAATTTCGCCGAAATTTGCCAACCATTAAACAAGCTAACTAGCGAAAATGTTCCGTTCCAGTGGGATGATTCCTGTGAAATTGCATTTTCTGTTTTAAAACAGAAACTGTCGTCCAAGCCGGTTTTAAGCTTCCCTAAATTAGGAGAACCGTTTATCGTTGAAGTTGATGCTAGTAACCATGCAGTTGGTGGAGTTTTATCGCAAGTTGGAAATGACGATTGTTTACACCCAGTTGCGTATTTTTCCACAGCATTACAGCCTTCACAAAAGAACTGGTCGGCAACGACCAAGGAAGCATTTGCTCTTGTGAGTGCAGTCAGGCATTGGCAAGTTTATTTGGCAGGAACAACGTTCGTTTTAAATTCCGACCACAATCCTTTGACACATCTCCGCGAACAGAAGGATCCTCGAGGTAAATTTGCTCGCTGGTTAGCTGAGTTGGAAGAGTTCGATTATTCAGTCCAATACATTCCGGGAAAATTCAATATCAAAGCCGATGCCCTATCGAGAAATAAGGCGGCAAGTGATATACAACCACCGACAGAGTTTGAAGAAAATATTTATGCCCTTTTCGGCAATAAAGAGGGTTTTCGCAATCAATTAAAAGAGGAACAATCGAAAGATCCTTTGATATCAGATGCCACAAAATGCGTCTTGAATGGAGAAAAAATTTCTAAAGGCAAATTAAAAAGGGTTCAGTTACAGTTGCGTGTCTGTGATGGTATACTTACAAAATCAGGCCGCCCTATCATTCCTCCTTCACTGCGGAAGCTTATTGTGACAGAATATCATAACATTGCTCATTTCGGAACAGACAAAGTTTATTCGCTATTAAAAGATCGTTATTATTGGCCTAGTATGTACAACTACATCAAGTTGTTTAGTCAAGGCTGTGAAACCTGCCAGAAAACAAAGTGCACCACATCTCCACCAAAGGCGCCTCTTGTACCAATGTTCATTCCCAATGCACCTATGCAATTCCTATCCATTGATATCGCGTACTTACCTAAAGATAATAATGGATACCAATATCTTTTGCTCATTGGTGATATTTTCTCGAAATTCGTACAAGCTGTACCCTTGAAAGATCAGACAGCGCCAAAAATCGTCGATGCCTTACTGAGAAATTGGATTTACATTCATGGCAGCCCTTTTTATCTCTTGTCTGGTCAAGGTTCAAATGTAGATGGAGAAGTTATGGCAGAGATCTGTAATGAACTCGGAATTGAAAAGCGTAGATCTTCGGCGTATCATAGCCAAGGTAATGGGTTCGCCGAGAGAAATATTCGTACCGTCAAAGATTTACTGCGTTCTGTTTTGTTACATCGTCGCCTTCAACAAAGCAAATGGCGTTCCATATTACCTGGATTGGTGTTCGCTTTAAACGCCAGCGAGAGCAAGGCAACTCGTTGTGTTCCGTACAATGTGGTCTTCGGAAGAGCTGCTTCATTTCATTTCATTTTATCATATTTAAACACAAAACCCTATCAGCTAAAAAAAAAAAGAAAAGAGAAACTATACAAATGTCTATTTACATATATATAAAATCTTACAACTTTGCTGGTCTTCCTAGGGATCGTGCTTCGGGAAGGATGCTAATTTTGTAGGAATTCCTTCAGTTTCCTTTTGAATAGGGTGATAGTGGAACTTGTTCTGATTTCTAATGGGATTTCATTCCACGTCTTTGCACCAGAATAGAAAAAACTGTTTTTGGAGAATTCTAGGTTCTGCCTTGGAGTGTCAATATCTAACTGATTTCTTGTTTGATAACTAGATATTTGAGATCTGGTAACAAGTCTCCCTCTTAAGTTGTCCGGGCAGAGGCCATTCATTATTTTATAGATCATCACGGCCCTGTCAAATTTTATCAAGTTTTGGACTGAAAGCCAATTGCATCTCCATCCATCCTTTAATCTAGAGCCTTCTATTAGCGTTCGTGCTGTAGTTTGCAGACGCTGAAGATGATGAAGCTTTGCGTTTGACAAACTGCCCCATAGTTCATCACTGTATCTCAGATGACTCTCAAGCAGTGCCTTGTACACCTGATCCAATTTTGATTGCGGTAGTATGTTCTTTAATTTCCGCAGGGACGAGAGAGCATTTTTAATTTTACCTTTGAGGTTTTTATATTGCTCGTTCCATGTAAGGTTTTCGTCCACTGTAATTCCAAGGTATTTGACTTTTTTGACCCGTTTGATTGGTCCTCCATTTATGTTTACCTCTAATGGACCTTGGATACGGTTCGTTTGTCTTTTGTGACCAACAACCATGTATTCTGTTTTATCAGTGTTCAGACTGAGCTTATTCTGCCGTAACCATTCTGCAATATTGTCAACCTCAGTTCTTAGATCATTGCAGAGTTCGTCAATATCTTCAGCAGAGCAAGTTACGCTGGTGTCGTCCGCATACATGTTTGTGGTGCATTTATTGAGGCACTGCTCAAAGTCATTGACATACAGAATGAAGAGGAGAGGCCCCAAGCACGAACCCTGAGGAATACCGCAGTGAACAGTTTTTAGGCTAGATTTGTGGCCATTCACTTGACAGTATTGTTTTCTATTCGTCAAGTACGATGTGAACCACCGAAGAGGTGTCCCTACAACGCCGTACTTAGTAAGCTTTGAGAGGAGAATACCGTGGTCCACCGTATCGAAAGCCTTTTTGAGGTCTAGAAATACGCTTATGTTAATTTTGCGTTTGTCAATGTTAGAAAACCACGCATCTGTTACGTTAAGTAGTGACGTTAAAGTGCTATGCATCTTTAAAAATGCGTGTTGACATTTTGAAAATTTCTTATGCACCTTCAAGTAATTTGAAACTTGATCATGCCCTAGTTTTTCTAGCAACCTCGAGAAAACAGATAACACGGATATAGGCCTGTAATTGCCCATGTCGTTTTTCGAACCAGACTTGAAAATAGAGGTCACTCTTGCTATTTTCCACATGTCAGGAAAAATACCCATTTCAAATGAAGAGTTGAATATGGCAGTTAGCGGCTTACATAAAATTCCTGCTGCATCTCTTACTAGCTTTACAGAAACTTTATCATATCCTGCAGATTTGGAGCACTTCAACTCTTTGATTTCTTTTTCGATAGTGCTTGGATCAACCGGATGAAATTCGAAACGAGGGGCTGTAGAAGGCCCTTCATCAATTAGGTATTTTAGTGGGTCATCGGATTCTTTATTTTCGATTTTTTCCGCAAGTTTTGGGCCTATGGTGGTAAAGTGGTTATTGAATGCTTCCGCAATTTCCTTTTGCTTTTCAACCAGTTGACCCTCGTACATAACGGATCTGGGAGTCGTGGAACACTGATTTTTGTTCAAGACTTTGTTAATCGTTTTCCACATCTCCTTGGGGTTATTGGAATTCTCATCTATCAAGCTGCAGTAGTGGCCTTCGACCGCTCTTCGGAGTTCACTGGTCACCCTGTTTCTTAGGCGTTTGTACTCAGGCCATATTGAACGGTCTTTTTCAGCTTATACACGATAGGGACACCTCAGGGGGTGGCGTAGCTATTTATGTAAAAGACACCCTTTCCCATCAAAAAAGAGAGGACATCAGGGACCCCAATTTAGAGATTATAGGGATTGAAATAACCCCTAGGCATGCTAAGAGTTACATAGTGCTTTGTTGGTACCGTCCGCCAACTGAGGGTACAGACGTTTCCACCTTTGAGGCTTTAACGAACATTATAAAAAAGTTAGACGCAGAAGGTAAGGAAATTATTCTTGTTGGTGACACAAATTGCGATTATAAAAAACCAAAGGACTGTAACACGAGGAAGCTGAAACTTATTTATTCAGAATTTCAGTTTGAACAGCTGATCAAGGATTTTACAAGGGTAGCTGCTACAACAAGCTCTAATAGTGGAGAGATTAGTACATCCAAAACAATAATTGATCATTTCTCCACGAACAGGCCAAATTTTATTTCATACTCTGGCGTCATAAAACTTGGCATGACAGATCATTACATGATCTTGGGAATCAGAAAACTTAATGCCAAACTCCAGGTCACAAGGAAGCAGTTTAAGACCGAATTTCGCAGCATGAGAAATTATGATAGGGAAGCTTTTCTGTTCGACCTGCAAAGCGTTGATTGGGAAATGGCTACATCCACCGCCTGGGATGACCCTAATGTAATGGCAAATAATTTCACCTCAAGATGTGGCTTTTGACAATTCAGCTCCAGACCAACACGACGAGGTGCTACCGGCAGAATTCGAATACGCGACAAGCTCATCAATGAAAGATATCTTCTCCCAAGTAGTCGAAACTTTAGAGATCAGTAAGCGGAAAATGCAGCAGCAGTATAACAGAAATCTTCGCTTTATCGATTATTCTGAGGGTCAGCAAGTTTGGTTGAAAGTAAAGCATTATAAGACAGGCGAAAACCGAAAATTGGCCCCCCGTAGAGATGGCCCGTGGAAAATAATTTCCAAGTTACCGAACGGTGTAAACTTCCAGATCGAGAACTCTCGCAAGGAACGAAAGATTGTTCATCACGACCGCCTTTTACCAGTTGTAGATAATGGATTTCGAAATGAACCCATCCCTAACCCAACATCTGATGCAGAATCGAATTCAAGTGAAAGTGACGTTTCAGAAGATAGCGATTATTCGTATTCAGACTCGGATTCCGGTGCAGATGACCACGTCGAAAATGGTGACTTAATCAGAGAACGACCAAGAAGGCAGAGACAACAACGATACTTACCCGACACCATTCCTTGGGGTGCCTTACGCGTTTAATTATCGCTTATTAGTAGAATTTCGTTTATTTAGGAAGGGGGAAATGTAGGGAACCCCCTGTAGTATTTCCGTGCTTTAGGAGTCACGTGACTCAGTAGTGTATTTACGTTTGGTTTGGGCCTATTTTCCTCATTCGGTTACAGTCTTTCGCAGTAAGCTAAAGTTCTTTCGAATATAGTAACTAACACTTCAGGATTTTAGAGGCTATTAAAGCAGTTATTTATTACTGAAATTTGTAACCTGTTTAAATATTTAAAAATGAAAATGAAATGCTTGGAACCATTCAGCAGGGGAATTTGTAAAATTCCCCATATGGAAACGCAATCGGATTTCAATGCTGGAGGTGGGTGCTCTCCGAAAAAGCACCTTTGTACGTCGCTCTTTTGGGGTTCAATTTCTTCTGACAAAATATTGTAGTTCATCTGATAAGGGCTTATAGGGGAAGCACCCACTGTGGGGTCGAACCTCATTTTTCTGATTGATTCAGCTCTTCAAACAATTTTTCTGGGGGAATATTTGGACAAGTTAGAAGAAAACGAAGGGTTATGGCGAATCAGATCCTGGGGGTTTGAGAAGATTGAGGGGTGGTTAGGGCGTGTTAAATGGGGGGTCAAAGCTTTGATCGTGCGAAAGTTTGCCCCGTGTTTGCTTTAGATAGGGACCAATGCAGTAAAGACCGCTCGTCAGGGAACCTTACGAAGCACTTTGTGGCTCGGTACCTCCCTTTAAAAACTTCACTCGGTACCTCCCTCAATTTCATCATTTAAACAATTCCGACGTCACATAAAAGTTTCATCGATGGGGTAAACAGCTGCAGGCGGATATAACTTTCTGAAAATGGACTTTTTTATCTACCTTAATTGTTATTTGTCATTCATTTTAGACAGAATGAGAAATATAAGAAATTCATTTTGAAAGTTGTGAGGAAGTTTCTTATTTTCGTCCACTTATCCCACTTAGGACTACAAGAATCTTGCGTTTTTATCTCGCTTTTCCTCGTTTTCTGACCCATAAATCTTGTTTCAAATCTGATCTGAGGATGTAATTAAGAAATTTGATTCACTTCTCGTTGTTGAAAGGTAACTTGCCTCTGAGCTGCTGACGGCCTTTGGCCGCTATGGCTCCTAGGCTCCTGGGCTCATGGCTCCTAGGCTCTTGGGCTGCTAGATTCTTGGAGCTCCAGGCCTCGGGGGTCTAATTTTAGCAGCACTCACTCATCCGATTACACCGACGGAGTTACGAAAGTCTAAATAACTGTTTCTACAAAGACTATTGAACTGAGAAGAGCTGTTTTATCAGTCATCATTCCTAAGTGGTAAGGGTGTCCATTATAGCAACATTCTTTCAGGGATGGGCTGCTTTTTACTGCATTCTGTTAAATTTGACAGGATCTTGAAGAGTATGGACCAGATTTCCCTCAGCGATACAGCACAATCAACAGGTATTTTGTATTTGAATTGATAAAAGGTAAATGCACTAATGCATGATAGCTTCTTTTGGCCTTGTTGAACATAGCGGAAGCACTTTCCATGGACTGTGGATGAGCTTAATGAACAAGATCACAGTGTTATTTTCCAGTTTTTAAATAAATGAAAATTTTCAGTTAAGTCTCTAAATCATGGTGCACTGCTAAGTGTTGTGGCTTTTTTGAAAAAGCGGTCACAGCTATCTCGTTTCATCTTCGAATGTCTCCTTCTCTTCCAATCTTCAGTGATTTTACACTTCTAAAACGTCCTGAGATTTTTGAACTCCTACTCTTAATTTTTGTTCTTGATTCTGTTCATAAAACATTACCTAGTTGCTTTGTAATGACGTTTTCTTATCCAGTTAATCTGCTCATCAGTATTCCACATAACCGGCCAGTCAAGGGGATTCATATTTGTTTCGAAAAAAAAACAGTCTTCAGTATGGTATAAAGTCGATTCGATATGTTGGTGCTAACCTTTGGAATACATTACACCTGTAACTCTGAAATACTCCATGAAATGCATCATTCAAGCAAAATTGAAGATTTACTTTTTGAACAAGGTCAATGGATGAATCTAAGCTATTCAATGGATGAATCTAAGCTATTCAATGGATGAATCTAAGCTATTTTGATTCAGGCACAATTGCTGTCAATCCATATGAAGGAAAAATTCACAATTATTTGAACCCATTTAAATTTGCCTATAAATATCTTAAGGTAGGAGGGGGACTCTCTCATTGATTAGTTTACCTATTGAGAGAGCTTCAACTTTGAATAATTACCTGCATGCAACTTATTTAGCTCCTCTTTGTATTTGTATAGTGTATTGATTTTCTGTATAATTACATTAGTTTTCTGTAATATTATATTTGTAGTTAGTTATTAATTTTTATACCTAGGACTATAAATTCTATGTAGTGGAATTAATATTACATGAAACAGAATCTGAAATGAATCCTTTAAATATTGCAAGGGGGGTTACGTTAGCAGAAGCTTTTATGTCACTTGATTTTAAGGGTTTAGTGTGATATCTTTTGCAGTGTTATGAAAGTTTTTTAAACGTAGTGTTCAAGTTTTATCAAACTTTTATCTTTGACCTTTCTTTACAAAAGCCTCGTGCAAATTTGCAGTACCTGGTGAAATTTGTACTTGGACATGGATATCAAACAGGTCCAAAAATTCATTTCTCGTATGGAAGGAATTACTTGTTTTTTGCAACCTATATTTGTCCGAAGTAGACTTGTTTTGAAGCCGAAGGTGCGTTGTAATGTGAGAGATGGGTAATTTAAGTCAAGTCTATTATACAAAGAATACATCCTAAATCCCTGGCAAAACGACTGGACGTTTGCATTGAACATGCAAAATATCGTGTCATTTTGCCACCTTGTCCAAATCTTGTTGAGTCATGTTCAGCGATGTTGAGCGTTGTTCAGTCGATTTTGAAGGCAGTCAATGGATAAGATTGAATTCCTTTTGTGTGAAGAAAATGTTCAGTCGTTTTGCCACCCCACTGAACATTGTCTTGTTTGCACAAGCGCATTGCAGATACAACAGCAGACCGTATTTTGTGCCGACGCCATTTTATTTCTCAGACTTTGATTATCAAAGGACATTTTCGTGAGTACAAGAAAGAAATTGAATCTTCAGCATCAATTAGTTCCATGAACAGCTGGGAAAGGTATTCAGTCAGTAACGAGGATTCCTCTGACGATATCAATTGCAGTTCTGACAACCAAAGCGATCTCAGAGAGCAAGGATACGATGATGTTGATAGGTCTAAGCCACTTTTCTCTTACAATCCACAATTATTGATGTTGATGTTAAAATTTTGGTGGCAGAATTTATATTTCCATCTCCTTGGTGCCCTGTGGTCAGTTTGCTTCAGGCTGCTAAAAGAAAATTCCGGTCCCTAAAATCACGCGTATTCTATCGCAGAGAAAATGTTCACTGGCCAATGTTCAGTCGTTGTGCGACCCCCAGAATTTTCCTCATGTTCACACTGAACACGGTGAGTAATGTTCAGTCAATCTTCAGTGCAAAGTCCCATCCGTTTTGCCAGGGCCCAGCCAATACAGTATTACGAGTAATTATTTGTAATGTGAAGTCGTTAACATTTTCAATTATTTGTAATGAAATGTCGTTACATAATCAGAATGCCAAACTATATACCGATAAGAACTCAAACAGGCAACCTTAGAAATTGATAGTTCCAGCAGTTAACACTGAAAAATCTACAGTCACATACAACGTTTAGTGTTGCAGTGATTTGTTTCTTTTTGCCACAGTATCACACCTGCTAGGCTCAAGCAAAGCATCCATCCATCTTTGGCATCATCTAAGAACGTCCTTAAACGGTAAGATATATCAGCGGTATGTTTGTCTTAATACGTTGATAATATTCATACAAAAAGAGGATTCTGTGCTAGGTTTGATGCTGCTTTTTGTTCATTGATTCTTGGGCTTTGTTTGGCCTTGAATATTTGGATTAAAGTGAATTTCGAAATTTAGGATATAAAAATGAAATGATCTTTACACATTAATGTGTGTGAGCGTGAGGGCACTGCTCGCAGGCAGAAACGTACTCAGTTGAATGTTCAGTGTACTCAGAGGGATTTCACTGCAGGTACTTTTTTCCTGATCATTTGCTCACAAGTAAAAAATATTCTCAATGCGGCCTGGAAATAATATGAACGTGGGAATCATCCAGAATCATTCACTGGATCAGAATTCTAAAAATGGATGAATTTACGAATGGGTGGATAAGAGAAAGAAATAGAAAGTTACTCATAGGAACGACTGACCATTGGCCATTGGGTATGTATGAATCGAGTTAAAGAAACCAGATCGATAAACTAGGTTTCCTTTTCTAGCATCAAATTTCAATATGAGCTGATCCTAGAAGAATCACCAACGATGCGTAATGCAAAGCACAATTACATTGATTGCTGCCAAGGCATTGAAGGATTTGGCTGCAGATTTTTCAAACTCAAGGTAACAATCTGTTCATTGTTGGATATCTCCTTAATAAATTAATTTTTATGTTTTAACATTTAAGATTTATTGTTTAGTATTCTATGCAATCATACATATCGACGTGTACATACTACTTAACTTGCTGCTGGACGCATACAATGGTCATGTTTACAATATCGACCAATATATATTTCTCGTGTAATGTGCAATAGTTTCTATCGTGTTGCTAAAGCTTTGATATTAGTCTTATGTTTGAGTGTAAAGTTTATATTTATACCTATTTTTATCTATTTTACCAGTTTTTCTTGCAGTACCTTTGCTCTGTCGTATACATACGATCTTTGTAAATTTCAGATATATACCGAGTGAGTCAAGAAAAGCCCGGCATTTGAAAGACATCTGCTCCCTGAGTATATAAGCAATGATATTTTGCGATATCTGGTTGAATAGTAACATGTTCCATATCTGTAGAATTTTTTTTCACGGTTGAAATCGGTCACTCCGTTCTTAATCTGTTAGGAACTTCCTTAAAAAATTCCCTTCGAGAAGCATTAAAGAACTTGCCGAAATTACGAGCAATCTTTCCAGATATGCTTGTCTCAAAGAGATTACTTCATTACGCTTTAGCATGTGCTAGGCTCCGGGATTGAGAAAGTCTTCTCCCAAGTATGAATAACTTATTCAAGGGGATTCCATTCTCCCAAGAGAAGGAAATACATGAACAAATCCAAGTGTCATTATTGCTAGGAAGGAGAACAAAAGGAAATCTTGCTTGTTGTTGTCATTGGTTTTTGCAGGTTTTCGAAAAGTGCTTTCCTCCGAAAATGTCCCCATTTCGATGGGAAGGCATGGCCTATTAAGGCCAGTTCAATTACTGAACCTGATTAGACATATCAGAAAAAAAGCTAGATAGTTTTCAATATCATTACTGTGATATTTAGGGAGCAGCAGTTTTTCGAATGTTGTACCTTTTTATTGACTTACCCGGCAGTTTGTTTTCAAGCGTCACGGCTAATCAATAGAAACTTGTATTGGAAAGTTGATAGTGTTGTTACTTGAATCATACCTCTATCTGAAATATTTCTTTTATGATTTGTTACACAAGATAAGGAACTGTTTTCATGTTTCTTTTTGTTCCATGATTCATCTTCGAGCGAGGTCTGAGGTGGGAGGTCGAACGATCCCTTTTCATTTTGCTTGTGCCATAAGATTTTCAATTCTAAAGGTATACCTTTATTTGTATTCGTAGAATTTACTTTCAAATTGAACATTCTTATCTTCAGCAACGCCTACCGACTAAGGGTGGCAGAAAGTACAATACGGTGACGAGACTTTTGGGTGTAAGTTCAAAAAGAGTGGCAATCCTTGATGAACAAACCAAGGTTAGTGTCATTTATTTATTCTTTCATAATAGGTTTTCTTACAGGGCAAAATGAGCCAATTCCCATTTAACTTATTTTTCATACTCTAATGGAAATGACACGTCAGAAAAAAACGCTTGTTGCTCGCTTATGGAATCATGCTGATTCCTGACTGCCCAAAGTTGACGACGGTGTTACGCTAACGTGGTTCCATAACCAATGATCTTTAGCTGTACTTATTCTGGTATCTTTACTTCAGTTGAATTGAATGCTATTTGTGCAGGCTTGCATAGAAAAATGGAACTTCAAAGACTTAAAGCGCTGGGGAACCACTGAAGATAACCTTTACTTGAAGTTGACATTCAAGAAAAAGACAGTCGAGTTTCATATGGAGAGTAAGAGGTATATCTTCTACTTCTTGTATTTCTAATGCTATAACACACTTCAGATAGCAAGTATGTGATTGTCTTTACATCTACTTTTCTGTCTGCTACCTATCGGTGGGAAACGTTGCATTCAGTTACTTAGGGTAGGGTGGGGTAATGTGCGTCTAAATTCAGCGAAATCTCAAAGTAGCTGGCAAAGGACAGTAAAGTACAGACACTTTCAAACTTTCCGTTTAACTGACGTTCAGTGGTTATTGTTTTCTGACAAAAAATCTCAGCTCTGATAAAGGATGTTAAATATTTTTTAAAGTATTTCTAAGTTGATCACTAAAATAAGCCCATTTTTTCCCGACGAGCGGGAAAAGTGGGTCTATTTTCAGAACTTGAATAATATGAGATTTTGAGAGGGTAAATGAATAAGAGAGTAATGGAGTTATGTTTCCCAACTATTTTCTATTCAATAAAATCCCAGTCTTTGCCTTTTATCGCATGCAATCCCGTTTCTGCGACGAGAATGAAACTACCATCCTCATGCGGTGATCCACCATCACTCCGATCTCGAAAGCAATGATCGAAGTTGACGCTAACGATCAAGTTAAAATTTGTGCATTTTGTGTACTCCCATTTACAGGTTTTAAGACAGCAAAGATGGTAACAGCAAAGCCTTTTCACATTTTAGACACAAAACAACGTGGCAGGATGAATATAAGTGCGAAAGTTTTAGGCAATTCAAAGGGCTGAATTCTCAGTAGACCCACTTTACCCCACCTGGTAGGTAAATAAATATGAAAATAACCATCGCCTCAATAACTTTCAAATAAACCTCATTTCATTTGTAAAAGCCCAAACTCGTACCGCATTTGTAATTAATGGCCCAGAAAACCAAGATAATAGTGGCAGGCGAAAGTTTCTATGGGCCTTGAAATTCTTCTCCCGTAGGCCGTTCAGTATAATGATTCTTTAAAATTAATTAAGATAAAACTAAGATGAATGTTTTACGTCAAGAGGCAGCTTATTATGTAGACATTACGATAAAAAGCCAGTCTTTCTTTGATTTGACGAGGAAGGATATTTATAGCAAAAATGTTAGCAGACCCACTTTACCCTGTAGACCCACATTACCCCACCCTACCCTGATGCAGAACAGCCGGAATAACATAAAGGGTGTCCCAAACAAGTACTCACATTTGAAAAATCAGAAAGATTTGATAATGTGGCTGATCTTCAACTTTCTTTGTTTGGCAAATAGATCAAATAGATCTAAGAGCAAATCATTTTGCCATGTATAACTGATCTTAAGATTTTTTCGAAAATTATCAAATTTAGATCTTTTGGGCTACCTAGTTTTAAACTGTATTGTGAAAAGCACTGATGATTACAAGATCTATTTCTTCTTTTAAATTAAGCATCTTTTTTGGACATAAATCTCAGAATGAACAATGAACTGTCTTTGAACACTGGAAGGATAATGAAAAATCGCAAAATTTTTGTTTTCAGGTGGATTTACAACGTTGCTTTAAGTGGTATAGCTAAGAATAAAGTTTTCAACCTATTTCTTTAGACCCTTTGAGCAGTAAGCACAAACCTCTTTATCATTTTAAAACATATTTGGATGATTAAAAAGAGAGACTAAAAAGAAATGTCATGATAGTTTTGATAATCATGTTTTGGTGTTTTTTGACAGGAGTACATTTTCGGGATACCCGGCATGATGATGATGATGATGATTATCATGATTATGATTATGATTATGATTATGATTATGATTATGATGATGATGATAATTATGATGCCACAGTTATAAATTGCTTTTATTCTATGCAGCATATTTAAAGAGCTTTCAAACTACATCCTTACCTGCACCATGGAAATGGGTCGTCAGGGGTTTGGCAACTTCGATACGAGCCCATGGAGCTCTTACGCAGAACAGACTGGAACATGGGGTGTTCCAGCCTTACGGTTGTATCTCAATGAACTACGGACTGAGTTGGATAATTCACCGACTGGAAGAGTTGAAAGTCCGTTATCGTGCAGAGAAAGGGCGGTGACGTTCATGCCAACGTCACCAAACCCTGCTGAAAGACCGCCTTTAAGAAGAGCAAAATCATATGCAATGCAGCAAGTTGCAAAATCAGCACCAGAGCAAAATGAGCAAGAAGATACCGAGATCACAAATTCATTGTTTGATTGGCTGCCATTTAGGTCAAGAAAACCGCGCACGTGTAGTGGTAAATCAGAACTTTCAACACAAGTGAGCACGGCAACAGAACAGACTGCGTTGCCGTCAGTGGCGGAAGGAAACTCGCCACGTCGTGAGTATCATCTTTGCTGTTTTATCACTTCTCTCAGCATATGGTCAATGAATCTGAGCAGTCTCTCCTGCAAACTATCACCTATTCTTGGCAGGCCACCGTGGAGGTCATTGCTGGTAGAAAAGTTTTTGCAGCAATATACCTAGCGCTGCTGTATTTTCCAGCCAACCTCTTTCCCGATACTTTAAATGCCACGTTTTCCGCACCGGACTTTAGAACACTTTCTATTGTTGCAAAGAAGAATCTTACTTTCAAGTCCCTTGGTAGACTTTTCCCATATATTTCAACTTTGTTTATCCCATTTAGCTATCCTTTTGCAATTCTATATCCTACTTAGTTTCATTCACCTATGCTCCAAGATAGAGGCAGTGGTTCACTTTTTCTCTTTCATCCATGGAACTAGTCTTCTCTTGCAAAGCTAGGAACCTTCCAGCTAAGAGATTTCCTGCTTCTCTCCCGTGTTTAGAGCAAGAAATCAGAAATGAAAAAAGATGCTTAAAGTGGAAAATTATAGACCATTCGTCTTGGCATTGCATCTATTTGCAAAAGCTCTTGCCTTGTCTTCTCAAATCGATCTCTCCAACTTTTACTATTTCATCGGGGAGTTGTTAATGACCAGAGGATGTGAAGAGCAGAGCAATTACGTGCTTTGTAAAGATCACATGAGTTCCCTATACGAATGGCTGGAGGTGGGTGTTGTTAACTACTGAAGTAACCTCATCCTGTGGATGAGAGGTGATGCTTTCAGAAATATAATGTGCCACTGATGTTTCTTATTCAAGGTTCAATATTACGACGAAGTTCAAGCTCACCAAAATCACATGTCGAGTTCACCCCCGTTTCTGTGTTTGAGCAACATCTTTCAAGCCCGTCTCACACGTCGTCGAGTATTCTGTCACAGTCAAGTAACGAGCGTGCACCCATGCTTGATGGTATGTATCAGAAGCGTTTTTTATGTTTTGGTGCGTTTGCTTTAAAGAAAAAGTATAGTGAAACCAATTCTATTTCACATGAAAACCATAATCTGAAAGGTATACCAAGTACTTGCATGAACTTTTGTATTGATTTGAGCTCCATCAAACCTTCAGCTTATTTAGTTGCATTGATCAGCGTGGTTTCAGTTTTGATATTCAATACCCTTGTTGTCGTCTTCTGTAGAAGGTTCTCTCTGCTTCATGGCTACAGTTTGAGGACGTACAGTAAATATGAAGTCTATATTTCTTTTCAAAAGTACAAAAGAATCTACAGTTACATTGAAGTAACTTGGTTCAAATAAATTGGTCATAGGATTTCTACAGCTGCTACTACCACCACCACAGATACGCGACACAACAATGAATGTGAGACGATCCGAACAAACATACTCTCATTGGCCTGGCTGAGACTCTCTATCACCCAACAGACTAAGCAGAACTACAGACCATTAATAAACATACCTCCAGTACTAACCAATTCTACTAGCATACTCTCTTGCCTTATCTTACCTATCCTTATCTATCATCACCGTCATTATTTTTGTTTTCATCATTATTATTTTCTCTTTTTATATCATTATAATTTACCTTTACCCAAATCACCCATTCAATGATATAATCTCCGCGTAACCATCATGTCTAACCAATCACTTGAAACCTCTCCAATTCAAATTTCTGTGCATATTTTGACCCTGAATGTAACGATTGCGTTATAGCCCCGAAAAGTCCTGCATGGCAACACGAAATATTTGCAGTATGCACATGTTTATCCTTATTCACCTAGTGCCATTGCCCTGGGTACCAGACTCGCTAACGGCGGTTTTTCTTCTTCATTGTTATAGATTTTGTTCTTAATTTTTCAGGTACCCAGGGTGTCATACCAAATTCGCTGTCGTTTCGTTTAGTTGCGTTATTCCTGCTGTTTAATTCATTATTTCTCATCATTGTCGAGTTTGAAGAGTCTTATTCAGTGGTGGTGCCTTGGGGGATCTGGGGGACTTGTCCCCCCAAATTCCAAAAGTCGGCAAAATTATTTGGGTGTACCTTCAGGCTGAAAAATTACGTCAGAATCCCCCTACATCTTTCAAATTATTTTAGAGCAGGCGCTGCCACTGGTCGTAGTTGATGCTTGTTGCATTTACAGGATCTTTGAATTACAATGATAATACTTTTCGTAGTATCTGGGGATCAGGAAACTTCAAAAGCTGCAGAAAAAATACAAAAGGATTATTGCAAAGCCGTTGCAAGGATAAGTTTCTGCCGATGCCCTCCAGATGCACAGCTACCTAATTTAAACAGGCGAGATTTCAGGTAAGTCACCTTGTTGCTATTTCCTGCAAGTCTTTACGTGAGTGGGAAAAGCTGTGAAGCATTTAAATATTTCTTGTGAAGTTTTGTGATCATAGCAAGGGCTCCTACCAAGTAATGAATTATGTTAATTCGCAGTCCTGTTTTTGTAACATAAGCAGTTTTGTAGTTTCAATTCCGCTTATATGATGTCAACTTTTATACGAGATGACCACAAGGGAACCAGACTGCATCCTTCGCTACTTTCACAACAGCGTCGTCCGTTGCTGCTGTGTTCAGAATTCGCTGCTCTGGCCAGTAAACACGACTTACAGTATGTTGAACTGGGTGTCAGCACAGAAAAATACGAAGAGCTGTTCCAAGACTAGTTATGCGTTTATAATGTCGCAGTGTCTGTTCAGAACTCAAATTCTCCCAAGTCTTCTAACTGCTTATTCATACTAATTAAGTTTGATTTTCCTACCAGCGCAAACAACTAAATCTCAAATTGATATCGTGTGTTTGAGAGCGAAGAAGAACAAACGCTGGAGAGAGTCCACTAGGGGGAATTTATGAAGAGCAATACCGTGTTTGCCAACGTCACTTCCAAGATAAAGATGCTCCCACTTGCTTTAGCTTTGCTAGTCTATATATTTCTAGCAAATACTACTTCTCTGAGCCCTGTTTAATCGAATAATCGAATCTATATTTAGAAAACTTTACTACTAAACTATTTTTAGTAAATGGAATGGTCCCAGATGCAACTGCAATGCCTGTCGTTTCATTGTAAATATTGTGTAAACAGCAATGAAAGTGATCATTAGCTTTGTTTCTTTTTTTTATTAATTATGTCCATCGATTTTGATTAGTTCGCTTGTACATACGTATATAGCTGACTAGAAAAAACAAAATAAATCGATGTAAAATAAAGTCACAACAACAACAACAACAACAACAACAACAACGAAGAGCCACTAGTCATTATAAACGTAAGCAGACTTATCAAAGTGTCCAATGAAAGATTTCTGTTCTTTCTATGCTTTGTTTCAACCTCTACTCACATCTTTGTAAGAATAATCACTGCATTGCTAGATATTACAACTGAGTGAGAGCTGCCTGAGAGCAGTTGCAAATCAAGGTCAAAAATGGCAACATTTGGAAAATTTCCATTTTTGATCATAATCTTATGTAATTTACAGGCCATATATCTATCCTACTAAAATGTTACATTAAATTCCCTTAACGCTGTGAAGATCGACGTAAAATTCCTGCTGTTCGCATGAGTAATTGAGAAAAAATTAATTGGCACGGAAGTTATTCAGTCATCAACAATGAGTTAATGGGCGATTTTGATAACTAGTGACTTTACTTCAGTGTTATTCGCTACCATCTCTTTTCCAAAGCTCGTTTCTCTCTAAATACAGCTGATAGTGAAATCTTTTCACTCAGTTAGCGTATATATGTTGTACTAACGTCCGTAGAACTTTCATCGAAATGTTGCTTTCAAGAAGTTTTCAGAAAGTTTCTATCTGAGAGGTTACCTTTTTTGCCCATCCGTTATTATAATGTCTATTATTAAATACCGGGCGTCCCAGAAAAAGTATAAGCGCTTCAGAAGCTACTGAGAAGGAGCCTTTGGTTCGAAAATTCATATTTTCAGTTTATGGCATAGATGAGATCTCAACATAGATTTTGCGACCTTCAATATGCAGATCAGGTTTGTATTCGCAGAGTAATTCACTTGAACATGCAAGATATCTGAGGGAGGCTAAGACAGATAGTTATTGAATTAAGCAGTTACTATCCATGTGTAATTTGGTTAAAGATCTTGGGGCAGCTCAACAATACGTCATTTTGGAAGCGTATTGAGCTTTGATGATGACATTTACTCTTCACTAATTCAAAAGTCCAATTTAACAGAACAATAACAACAGTAAGGAAAGGTGGGTGACAAAGATCTTTCGTATTAGAACAGTACTTGACGCAGTTCCTGTTCCTTTAGCCCTTCAGTCCTAGAAAGCTTCGTTGCGAACTGTTAAGTGTAAATGCACCAGTTCTTAACATTTTCTCTTTTTCTATCAAATCTTAAAAACTGCAATATAATTCAATTCAACTATGCCGTTCATAGCGGAAAAAGACACAAGGTCATCGAGTTTCCACTATGAATGGCACTTACAATATAAATTGATATTTATTTACAAGAAACTCAAATGCTCTTTACAATGCAAATTAGTTTATTTACACGAAAACACAAATATGAAAAACCAGTTACGACGGACAATTACAAAACATAAACAAAATAATTATAAATATAGTTACTAGAGAAATGTTGCTGCAATTTAAATAATTGTACCTAATCTACAATCGTTTCGCATTTTCGATAAAAGAATTGTTTCCTCTACAATCATTTTGTTCACACTCACATCTAAGTCAGGCTTTCCGAAAAGGAGTAGATCACAGAATGATTTGGAGTCCATGTCCGAAACGTTGAAATCAAGAATGTTTTCGAGCTGACCAAAAAGATCTTGCCGTATAATGTCATACAAAGGGCAGTGCAGGAGAAAGTGTTCATTATCCTCATTTTCCTTTCCGCCGAAATTTGTGCTCATTTAAATCACTAAATTTGACACGAAGTTTCGTCAGTCGTTTCATGCCAATGATGTCATGTACATTGAACATTTTCTCTCATGGATGTATTTTCATGAATAGAAATTTTAATGGTTGCGTTGACTTAAAATTTTCTTCAAATGCCGCATATCTAGATAGTAACAATATAACTAAATAACCATATGTCTTTGGCTGCCTCAGAAATTTTGCCTGTTTATGTTAATTACTCTGCGAATACAAAACAGGTTTGGACACGCAAGGTCGCAAAATCTAAGTCAAGATCTCGTCTATACCATAAGCTGAAAACGAACATTTTTTTAAAACAATGCTCCTTCGCAGTAACTGCTCAAACGCGTTATGTTTTTTTTTTGGACACCTGGTATGATTCTGTACAATCACGTCTTATTCATTTAGTGCGTTTGAACTTCTACAACATCCGAAAGAGCTTGCAAGGCAAATAACATTGATTGATCATGGTATGAGATTGTTTACTTTTTATGTGTACATTCTTGCTTACATTCCCTGTAGATCTAAAAGTATTTCCCCCTCTTTCAAGCACCCATTTCTCATTACGTTTTGCCAATGGAGCGTTCAAGCTTTTGTGTTCGTACATCGTAGCTGAGAGATATTTTTTCTGTCATACTGTAAGAACCTGCGAAATGGAAACCATATTTTAAGAAACCTAACGCTGACTTTATTGCAAAATGGTACCCTCATATTAGAAATTTCTACAGGTTTTGATGGAAAACTGAATGGGCTGTTTTGAAAACAGTGGCTTCTATTTTTGGGTTCTTCCTGTAGTAGATAAAAGGCTACCATATGCAAAAATCTCATTACAGTAAAAACCCTTGTATAAGAACCTGTTGATTAAGGACCTACATGTTGAAATTTTGAAATTAGACTCCCATTATATAAGAACCCATTCAGCCTGAAATTTGAAATTAAATTGGTTTATATTTGCAGATGCCACGAAACTGAGGTAAAATTCCAGTTAGTCATTGAACCAACAAACTGAGAACACCATATGTGCACATTGCATAAAAATCTAACAATGCAATATTCTGTGTCTTTTTCAGTATTTCAAGTACTTTTGTTTCAAGTGGCTCTTTGAAAATTTTCTATTCGATTATATAAGATTTCTGATTCTTCTGCAAACTTTGTTTGAAAGTAAGATCTCATGTACTCCAGTGCTGTGAAATGACAGTATATAATAGGCTTGAGGTTTGAATCTGAACAAAAGAAATTCCTGAAAGCCCTGAATAGAATAAAGACCAATTAAAGAACCTGGACAGCCTCATTTCTCACTAAATACCAGAAATATAACTTTCAAAATTGTAGGTTCTTATCTACGAGTTTTTACTGTATGTGAAGTACATATAACCGCTGAGTCAGAAAATTGTATCCACCTTTTTAGAATGTTCACAGAAAACTTTGAATCCAATTTACGAAATCTTCACTTACCGTAACTACAATCAGTTACAAAATTGTTGAGCCACCCTAGAAAAAAATGAAATTTTCGTCCCCCCTTCCCCCTTGTCAATGTTGTTTTGAGAAAAGTACCTGATCGAGATGACACGCGTGATTCGGCAACTTTTTGTGGTACTGCAACATTGACTAGGGGGGAGGGGGGAAACAGGGGCAAATAAACTGAAAATTTGGGGGTGGCTCAACAATTTTGTAACTGATTGTCTGAAAAGCGCGCAACTTTAACTCCAGTTTTCAAGAAAAGTGATGAAGGCAATGACGCACAATTTTGCTTACAGAATGTTATTGATACAAAGTTGATATAAGCATTGGGCTTAAGGAGTTTCATCAACTGGATATTTTATACGTGATTTTTGAAATTCGCATTTTTCCGCGATTTTGCAAAAAAATGGCGTAATTGTCTGAAATAGTGAATATTTAAGGTTTGTCTTCCTCTCGTTCAAACCATGATAGAAAGTAATCATAACGCGTTTCGATATCATTAAACCTTTATCAAACTCTGGCAACTCGAACACACCAACGATGGCACGATGGCCAGGATGCGAGCAGTTTGTGTGCGTGATGCCAGTTCGTCTGCAAGGCGAATTACGGCATCGTTTCTCGCCACAATGCTCAGTGCTCAGTACATTTCTCACTAACATTGCTCATTCCATTTTGTGCTTCCTTGCAAGGGTAAACATACCTTATTTATCAAAAGGACATGGGCTTTGATGTCAGTGGGAGTGGAGACTCCTATTTATGACCAAAAACGAACAATACTTTGCACAACAAAGCTAAACTTTTAGGAATCATACCGACATTGCTCACTGTTGGTGCTTTAAAAAACTAATAGAAGTCACTTTAGTAGTGTCTAAAGTGGGAATTGTTGACCACCTATTTGTCATTTTACATCAAATGAGTGCCAGCTTTTTGCTGAAAACTTCGCACATGTCTACTCACAGGCCTTTGCTACATTTTGGCTGACTTTATTGACTTTTTATCGAGGTCTTTGGCCGTTTTTAAGGAACTTTAAAAAGTGGGAATTGTTGGTGAGAATTGTTCTCAATCTCAACCCCTCACTCGGTGACGTCAATATCTTTATTTGGTTATTTGGGCTTTCAAATCACTGTGGGCCCAGTGGACCGATAAGAAATGATTTGTTATGGGGCTTTGTCCGTTCCCAAAAGAATTATGACTGATTTCAAACGGGTAACGTTTGCCCTTTGAAATTCAAATGTCGATTTTTCAAATTTCCCGCGCCTGATCAAGTGAAATGATTCCTTTCAAAGACACAAATACGGCACAACACTGTTTGGTTTATGGGAATGATTGCGTGAACAGACGTTCGATTCTGAATGTATCATGAATTTCCGCTAAAGAATGTGTAATTTCGTTGGAGAATCACATTTTTCGTTTTGTGTAGGGCTTGAAAATGGTTAATTTTGCACAACGGAACTCCTGTAAGTTTACAGCCAGACAGAGGCTATCGCAGACGTGGTATCTATTTGATAGCTGTTGCATATGAACATACATCAGCAAAGCTTCACGAAACCAGCTTTCCTAGCAGATAATCATTATTTCCCTATGACCCAGTCATCGTGACAAAAACAGGCAGATTCCAGAGAATTACCCTAAATTAACAGAAATCACGCAGAAAATGTAAACCTACAATCAGTTACAAAATTGTTGAGCCACCCTAGAAAAAAATGAAATTTTCGTCCCCCCTTCCCCCTTGTCAATGTTGTTTTGAGAAAAGTACCTGATCGAGATGACACGCGTGATTCGGCAACTTTTTGTGGTACTGCAACATTGACTAGGGGGGAGGGGGGAAACAGGGGCAAATAAACTGAAAATTTGGGGGTGGCTCAACAATTTTGTAACTGATTGTCTGAAAAGCGCGCAACTTTAACTCCAGTTTTCAAGAAAAGTGATGAAGGCAATGACGCACAATTTTGCTTACAGAATGTTATTGATACAAAGTTGATATAAGCATTGGGCTTAAGGAGTTTCATCAACTGGATATTTTATACGTGATTTTTGAAATTCGCATTTTTCCGCGATTTTGCAAAAAAATGGCGTAATTGTCTGAAATAGTGAATATTTAAGGTTTGTCTTCCTCTCGTTCAAACCATGATAGAAAGTAATCATAACGCGTTTCGATATCATTAAACCTTTATCAAACTCTGGCAACTCGAACACACCAACGATGGCACGATGGCCAGGATGCGAGCAGTTTGTGTGCGTGATGCCAGTTCGTCTGCAAGGCGAATTACGGCATCGTTTCTCGCCACAATGCTCAGTGCTCAGTACATTTCTCACTAACATTGCTCATTCCATTTTGTGCTTCCTTGCAAGGGTAAACATACCTTATTTATCAAAAGGACATAGGCTTTGATGTCAGTGGGAGTGGAGACTCCTATTTATGACCAAAAACGAACAATACTTTGCACAACAAAGCTAAACTTTTAGGAATCATACCGACATTGCTCACTGTTGGTGCTTTAAAAAACTAATAGAAGTCACTTTAGCAGTGTCTAAAGTGGGAATTGTTGACCACCTATTTGTCATTTTACATCAAATGAATGCCAGCTTTTTGCTGAAAACTTCGCACATGTCTACTCACAGGCCTTTGCTACATTTTGGCTGACTTTATTGACTTTTTATCGAGGTCTTTGGCCGTTTTTAAGGAACTTTAAAAAGTGGGAATTGTTGGTGAGAATTGTTCTCAATCTCAACCCCTCACTCGGTGACGTCAATATCTTTATTTGGTTATTTGGGCTTTCAAATCACTGTGGGCCCAGTGGACCGATAAGAAATGATTTGTTATGGGGCTTTGTCCGTTCCCAAAAGAATTATGACTGATTTCAAACGGGTAACGTTTGCCCTTTGAAATTCAAATGTCGATTTTTCAAATTTCCCGCGCCTGATCAAGTGAAATGATTCCTTTCAAAGACACAAATACGGCACAACACTGTTTGGTTTATGGGAATGATTGCGTGAACAGACGTTCGATTCTGAATGTATCATGAATTTCCGCTAAAGAATGTGTAATTTCGTTGGAGAATCACATTTTTCGTTTTGTGTAGGGCTTGAAAATGGTTAATTTTGCACAACGGAACTCCTGTAAGTTTACAGCCAGACAGAGGCTATCGCAGACGTGGTATCTATTTGATAGCTGTTGCATATGAACATACATCAGCAAAGCTTCACGAAACCAGCTTTCCTAGCAGATAATCATTATTTCCCTATGACCCAGTCATCGTGACAAAAACAGGCAGATTCCAGAGAATTACCCTAAATTAACAGAAATCACGCAGAAAATGTAAACCTACAATCAGTTACAAAATTGTTGAGCCACCCTAGAAAAAAATGAAATTTTCGTCCCCCCTTCCCCCTTGTCAATGTTGTTTTGAGAAAAGTACCTGATCGAGATGACACGCGTGATTCGGCAACTTTTTGTGGTACTGCAACATTGACTAGGGGGGAGGGGGGAAACAGGGGCAAATAAACTGAAAATTTGGGGGTGGCTCAACAATTTTGTAACTGATTGTCTGAAAAGCGCGCAACTTTAACTCCAGTTTTCAAGAAAAGTGATGAAGGCAATGACGCACAATTTTGCTTACAGAATGTTATTGATACAAAGTTGATATAAGCATTGGGCTTAAGGAGTTTCATCAACTGGATATTTTATACGTGATTTTTGAAATTCGCATTTTTCCGCGATTTTGCAAAAAAATGGCGTAATTGTCTGAAATAGTGAATATTTAAGGTTTGTCTTCCTCTCGTTCAAACCATGATAGAAAGTAATCATAACGCGTTTCGATATCATTAAACCTTTATCAAACTCTGGCAACTCGAACACACCAACGATGGCACGATGGCCAGGATGCGAGCAGTTTGTGTGCGTGATGCCAGTTCGTCTGCAAGGCGAATTACGGCATCGTTTCTCGCCACAATGCTCAGTGCTCAGTACATTTCTCACTAACATTGCTATTCCATTTTGTGCTTCCTTGCAAGGGTAAACATACCTTATTTATCAAAAGGACATAGGCTTTGATGTCAGTGGGAGTGGAGACTCCTATTTATGACCAAAAACGAACAATACTTTGCACAACAAAGCTAAACTTTTAGGAATCATACCGACATTGCTCACTGTTGGTGCTTTAAAAAACTAATAGAAGTCACTTTAGTAGTGTCTAAAGTGGGAATTGTTGACCACCTATTTGTCATTTTACATCAAATGAGTGCCAGCTTTTTGCTGAAAACTTCGCACATGTCTACTCACAGGCCTTTGCTACATTTTGGCTGACTTTATTGACTTTTTATCGAGGTCTTTGGCCGTTTTTAAGGAACTTTAAAAAGTGGGAATTGTTGGTGAGAATTGTTCTCAATCTCAACCCCTCACTCGGTGACGTCAATATCTTTATTTGGTTATTTGGGCTTTCAAATCACTGTGGGCCCAGTGGACCGATAAGAAATGATTTGTTATGGGGCTTTGTCCGTTCCCAAAAGAATTTCCAAATTAAACAAGCGGCAGTGCCGTTTGATTGAAATTGTTGCTCACTCGCTCCCCCCTGACCAGAACTCATATGAGATAGACCCAGGCCCCCACGAGATCCTCCTTTGAAGCACATACCAGGCCCATTCAAGCAATTCTGGGTGGGCTGAGCGGTGGGCATATGAGTTCTGGTCAGGGGGGAGCGAGTGAGCAACAATTTCAATCAAACGGCACTGCCGCTTGTTTAATTTGGAAATTGTTTCTCACTCGCTCCAGACCCCTGACCAGAACCCCTATGAGATTTTAAAGCCTGCTTGAATGGACCTGATGTATTTTCCGACAACTGTAAGAGACCTTATCTTTGGTGCCACAGAAGGTTGCAGTTTTTATCAGCTCAATTTTGGCTGATGACATAACTGTAGCAATTTTATTGTTGCAGCGTGTTTGAAAGAATTGAGCTATGACGTGTCAGTTTGGTGTGAGTTTATTGCAGCTTGAAGATAATACTAGAAATTAGGAGAGATACACTGTCTTTGTAACATACCAGCAACATCAAATTTTACACAAATCAATATGCAACAAAAAGAAGAGTACTTTCAATTCCTATATCAGTTCCCCATAATTTTCCTACCAAAATTTTCCTCTTCATCGTTTATTATAAATTTGTTATAATGAGTTGCAAATGTTCTGGAATTTGACCAACCTGCAGCTTTTGCTATTTCTTTAACTGATAACCCTCTAGATCTTGCCAGTGATGTTGAGGCAGACCTTGTAGAATGTGCACCAAAAGTATTTACATCAATTCCTGCTTTATTTAATACATCTTTGATCCAACGTGCTATCGTGGTTGTTGTGATAGCATGGTGTGGGGCAGTAGTGGAAATTAGGAGTCTAGATTCATTACCCCTCAGTTCTTTGGTTCTCAGAATATACTCGTCAATATTCCTTACCACACAGATTTTCTGATTTTGAGGGTATTCAATAAATCTTAGTGGCTCTTGGTGAAAAGAAGGTCTGGATGTTTTCAATAAGGATGGGATAAAAAACGTGTAACATGTATTGTCCACATCCATACATGTGATGTCCAGGGCATTCAATGTTTGTGCTCTTTGTCCGCTTAAAAAGGCCATCAGTGTCACCATCTTTTTTGTGATGTCCATTAATGATAATTCAACAGAAGGTGGAAGCGAAGCAAGGTATCTTAATACTTTTCCGGCGTCATATGTAACTGTATATTTTGGTAATGAGGGTCTGAGTTTAAAGACTCCTCTCATAAATCTTTTTACTAAAGGGTGACTCCCCACTGTAATTCCATCACATGGTTCAACAATGGTTGATAACATTGATCTTATGGTGTTCATACTTGAATACTGCATGGTAGTTGTATTAAATGTATTTGTCAGAAATTCTATGATTTGATTGATGTTTGCTTTGTAAGGGTTCACAAGTTTATCACTGCAATATTGTAGCCATTTGCGTGCGGCTGATCCATACTGTTTCAATGTTGAATCACTCCAAGAGGCTAACATAATGTCCTCAGCCTCTTTTGACAGCTTTAGCGAGTGTACAAATTCCCGTTGACATGGCACGCCAGTAGTTCTAGTGTTTTGTGAAGAGGATGAACATCCATTGGTTGATTGGGGAGATGTAACTGGTTGCTGCTGGGGGAAATAATAAAAGGCTCATTAGCTGAAATAATTTTCAGCATGGAATACCAACATTGGCTGGGCCAGTTAGGTACAATTACAATGCCTTCAGCTTTGTCAGTTACAATTTTATTCAACATCTTGTTTACACAAGAGAAAGGTGGGAAGGCATAAAATTTCATTGAGCCCCAGTCCAAGGTGAAAGCATTCACGGCCCAAGAATCTGGATCATGGTGGTATGACACAAATTTTTGAATTTGAAAATTTATCCTAGAGGCAAAGAGGTCAATCTCCGGTTTCCAGTCAAAATGTTCCATCACACTTTTAAATATTGATGGATTCAATTTCCACTCTGTACGAGTCAAACTTTTCCTTGACTCTTTATCAGCCTCTGTATTAACACGCCCTGGAATATGACTTGCAGTTAACCAGTTTTCATGTGCAATAACCCAATTCCAAATGTCTTGGGCTACTTTATTGCAATCTTTAGACCTTGTAGTACCCATCTTATTAATGCAAGCCACAGTTGTTGTGTTATCTGAAAGCACTTTAATATGAGCTTTGAACACATTTTGCAAAAGTGCCCGCAGGCCAAAATCTACTGCTTTTAGCTCCAATACATTTATGTGGTATGACATTTCCACAAGAGACCAGTGACCAGATGCAGAGGATGTACCACTTACGGCTCCCCAGCCTTTATTTGATGCATCGGTTGTAATGGTGATCGAAGTATTGCCATATGAAATGTGATTATGGGACCTACTGATATTTCCAATCCACCATTGAATGTCAAGCTTAGCTTCCTTGCTTAGCAATAATTTTTCATCAAATTTTCCTTTAGCCCTTTTTAATGCCTCAATCTTACAAACCTCTAAAGCCTTGTAGTGTAGTGGCCCAAATTTCACCCGAGGCAAGCAACTAGTGAGGGTGCCCAAAAGTCTGGCAACTTCACGGATGGTGGGTTTTTCTATTTCGAGAATGTTACAACAATTTTCCTTTGTTTTTAGTTTCTTTTTATCTGTTAGTCTTATGACCATGTTATTTGAGTCAATAACGAACCCCAAATACTCTATAACATTGGAGGGTGTGAAATTTGATTTGTCTGGGTGGATCACAAAACCTAAGGAGTCAAATAGTTGAGCACAAATTTGGGTTGCTTTGAGGCATTTTTCGTAACTGGTATCCAGTATGATTAGGTCATCAATATACGCAACAATGTTAATATTTTGTTCCCTTAAGGCTGCAAGCGGTGGTTTCAGCAACTTCGTGAATTTTCTTGGCCCCGAGGAAAGACCATTCGGGAGAGCCTGGAAAGAATACAAGGTGCCCTCATGCATAAATTTCAAGAACTTCTTGTCAGATTCCCTTATTGGTATAGAGTAATAAGCATCCTTTATGTCAAGTTTTGTCATGAAACAGTTTTCATGAACCAGTTGTAATACAGAGTGTATAGTATCCATTTTAAAGTGAATTTTTGGCATGTGAGAATTGAGCTTTTTTAGATTCAGAATCAGCCTGAACGAGCCTTCACTTTTAGGTCTGAGAAAGATTGGTGAAATAAATTCTCCTTTCTCATGAGCTGATTTTGCAATCACTTTTTTCCTCAACAAAGTTTCAATTTCTAATGTTACAAAATTTTCCTCAGATTTATTGAAGTCTTGATATTTGTGAGTGTAAGTACACTGGGGTGTTGTCTCAAAGTCTAATGGAAGACCAGTGACAGTACCCAAAATTTCCTCATCTGATGTCAAAGAGGTCCAGTTATTTAGATATCCCGCTATACATCCTGCTTTAAATGTTGCAACTTTTGCTTCTAAATAATGGATGAACGTTACTTTGCTTACCTGTATTTTTGTCACTGGGATTGCTTTCTGTATTGCGGGTTCCGCTTTCCCCTTGCTGCAGCTCTGCCCCTCCCTAAAAAAGGAGTGTGCTTGCCACCTCTTTGGTTGTTTGCTGCAAAGCTACGACCAGCCTGTCTCTTGCTAGTGGTCGTCTTCCTGTTTGTAAGACTGTTAGTCATTCTGTGGATATCTTTTGCCTCTTTAATGGCTTTAGCCAGATCATCCCCAAATAAGAATTGTGTTGGTTTTCGGTTTGCACTGCAAATGTCCTTGACGTCATCTGCAAGGATAGATTTGATATTTTGTTTTCTCGCAAGTGACAAACTGGCCTGTGCCTGTCCCAGTACTGTTATGCCATCTAAGGCAATACGGGTAAGAGCTTTAGAATCAGCCATCTTACCCTCTTGATCTGCCATAAGCAACATGTTAACCATATTTGCAATTGCAGACGTAGCACGTTGTAGGTGCAGTTGTGTATTATATAATCTGCGTTCTGATATACGAACTGATTCAAAGCTGGTCAGATTTTTTATTTCTGTATTCATCATGGGCACAGCTATTGCAGCACAATTACTGGGCAGTTTCAGCCTGTTTAGTAGGTCATTTGAAATTGTTTTTGTGTCAACCTGAAAGTGTTTGACGACACGTTTTGCCAAAACCTCAAGTACTTTTTCTCCCAGCTGTGTGTCAATGGAGTCATCTAAGACTTGATCAAGAATCTCCTCAGCAATATTAATTTTTTGACTAGCAACAGTAGATTTTTCGTTCTTGTTGGCTGGGAATAAATCAGTCATGTTATCAGACTTAGCTAGGGTATCAGATGAGCGTTCATTTGGCTCATCTTGAGCAGCCTCCCCCAGGTAAGACTGGGAACTGTATTTTTCACCGTCAATGGACAAAGCATCTTCGTCATCCATTTCGTCATCAAAATCTTCCTCATCATCACATTGATGGGAGTGAGACCTTTTTCGTGATCCCCTATCAACTAGTTCACGAGTCTCTTTATTAGCAGTCAGAGCAGCTAAGACCTCTTTCACAACAGAATCTTTGAGGTCAGATAATAGCACGTAATTTGCGGTGCTTGTTGTTTCTGACTGCCGTTGGTCAGCGCCATGTGAGGGGAGGCCTACCATCCCCTCCGGAGCTGTTTTCGTTGTCGATTCGTCCATGGTATCAAAATATTTGACACCGCACATAAACTATAAATGTTCTCTTACAGTGAAGCAAAAATAAAATCAAATTTCGATACTTATCTTGTGATATCTCAAGATTTTCGTGGACAACTTCGCTTCACGTGTGAAGATTCGTGGTAGCTAGGTCAGAGGATCTCGTGGGGGCCTGGGTCTATCTCATAGGGGTTCTGGTCAGGGGTCTGGAGCGAGTGAGAAACAATTATGACTGATTTCAAACGGGTAACGTTTGCCCTTTGAAATTCAAATGTCGATTTTTCAAATTTCCCGCGCCTGATCAAGTGAAATGATTCCTTTCAAAGACACAAATACGGCACAACACTGTTTGGTTTATGGGAATGATTGCGTGAACAGACGTTCGATTCTGAATGTATCATGAATTTCCGCTAAAGAATGTGTAATTTCGTTGGAGAATCACATTTTTCGTTTTGTGTAGGGCTTGAAAATGGTTAATTTTGCACAACGGAACTCCTGTAAGTTTACAGCCAGACAGAGGCTATCGCAGACGTGGTATCTATTTGATAGCTGTTGCATATGAACATACATCAGCAAAGCTTCACGAAACCAGCTTTCCTAGCAGATAATCATTATTTCCCTATGACCCAGTCATCGTGACAAAAACAGGCAGATTCCAGAGAATTACCCTAAATTAACAGAAATCACGCAGAAAATGTAAACCTACAATCAGTTACAAAATTGTTGAGCCACCCTAGAAAAAAATGAAATTTTCGTCCCCCCTTCCCCCTTGTCAATGTTGTTTTGAGAAAAGTACCTGATCGAGATGACACGCGTGATTCGGCAAATTTTTGTGGTACTGCAACATTGACTAGGGGGGAGGGGGGAAACAGGGGCAAATAAACTGAAAATTTGGGGGTGGCTCAACAATTTTGTAACTGATTGTCTGAAAAGCGCGCAACTTTAACTCCAGTTTTCAAGAAAAGTGATGAAGGCAATGACGCACAATTTTGCTTACAGAATGTTATTGATACAAAGTTGATATAAGCATTGGGCTTAAGGAGTTTCATCAACTGGATATTTTATACGTGATTTTTGAAATTCGCATTTTTCCGCGATTTTGCAAAAAAATGGCGTAATTGTCTGAAATAGTGAATATTTAAGGTTTGTCTTCCTCTCGTTCAAACCATGATAGAAAGTAATCATAACGCGTTTCGATATCATTAAACCTTTATCAAACTCTGGCAACTCGAACACACCAACGATGGCACGATGGCCAGGATGCGAGCAGTTTGTGTGCGTGATGCCAGTTCGTCTGCAAGGCGAATTACGGCATCGTTTCTCGCCACAATGCTCAGTGCTCAGTACATTTCTCACTAACATTGCTCATTCCATTTTGTGCTTCCTTGCAAGGGTAAACATACCTTATTTATCAAAAGGACATAGGCTTTGATGTCAGTGGGAGTGGAGACTCCTATTTATGACCAAAAACGAACAATGCTTTGCATAACAAAGCTAAACTTTTAGGAATCATACCGACATTGCTCACTGTTGGTGCTTTAAAAAACTAATAGAAGTCACTTTAGTAGTGTCTAAAGTGGGAATTGTTGACCACCTATTTGTCATTTTACATCAAATGAGTGCCAGCTTTTTGCTGAAAACTTCGCACATGTCTACTCACAGGCCTTTGCTACATTTTGGCTGACTTTATTGACTTTTTATCGAGGTCTTTGGCCGTTTTTAAGGAACTTTAAAAAGTGGGAATTGTTGGTGAGAATTGTTCTCAATCTCAACCCCTCACTCGGTGACGTCAATATCTTTATTTGGTTATTTGGGCTTTCAAATCACTGTGGGCCCAGTGGACCGATAAGAAATGATTTGTTATGGGGCTTTGTCCGTTCCCAAAAGAATTATGACTGATTTCAAACGGGTAACGTTTGCCCTTTGAAATTCAAATGTCGATTTTTCAAATTTCCCGCGCCTGATCAAGTGAAATGATTCCTTTCAAAGACACAAATACGGCACAACACTGTTTGGTTTATGGGAATGATTGCGTGAACAGACGTTCGATTCTGAATGTATCATGAATTTCCGCTAAAGAATGTGTAATTTCGTTGGAGAATCACATTTTTCGTTTTGTGTAGGGCTTGAAAATGGTTAATTTTGCACAACGGAACTCCTGTAAGTTTACAGCCAGACAGAGGCTATCGCAGACGTGGTATCTATTTGATAGCTGTTGCATATGAACATACATCAGCAAAGCTTCACGAAACCAGCTTTCCTAGCAGATAATCATTATTTCCCTATGACCCAGTCATCGTGACAAAAACAGGCAGATTCCAGAGAATTACCCTAAATTAACAGAAATCACGCAGAAAATGTAAACCTATGCAGCTCCACCACTGTCATTAAACAAGGCAATGTTAGCAATTCAAAAAGTTGATTTAAACTCTCCCGTGTTAATAAAAATAATTATTGTGGTATATCTTTTCGTCGAACCTGATTATTGCGAGGCCTAAACAAGTAGGCACATAACTAAAGAATGTCGAAAATAGGCATATTTTCAAAGGGACGCTGCGAGGCCGCATAAGCTTCTAAAATTCCCGAAAAAATCTGAGGCATTTATCTACCGATGTATTGCAAATACTGTTAATTTCACATTGTTTGAGGCAAATGGTTTTGATTTACATCCATTAAAAGGTGCTACATTTTCAGACAATCAGTTACAAAATTGTTGAGCCACCCTAGAAAAAAATGAAATTTTCGTCCCCCCTTCCCCCTTGTCAATGTTGTTTTGAGAAAAGTACCTGATCGAGATGACACGCGTGATTCGGCAACTTTTTGTGGTACTGCAACATTGACTAGGGGGGAGGGGGGAAACAGGGGCAAATAAACTGAAAATTTGGGGGTGGCTCAACAATTTTGTAACTGATTGTCTGAAAAGCGCGCAACTTTAACTCCAGTTTTCAAGAAAAGTGATGAAGGCAATGACGCACAATTTTGCTTACAGAATGTTATTGATACAAAGTTGATATAAGCATTGGGCTTAAGGAGTTTCATCAACTGGATATTTTATACGTGATTTTTGAAATTCGCATTTTTCCGCGATTTTGCAAAAAAATGGCGTAATTGTCTGAAATAGTGAATATTTAAGGTTTGTCTTCCTCTCGTTCAAACCATGATAGAAAGTAATCATAACGCGTTTCGATATCATTAAACCTTTATCAAACTCTGGCAACTCGAACACACCAACGATGGCACGATGGCCAGGATGCGAGCAGTTTGTGTGCGTGATGCCAGTTCGTCTGCAAGGCGAATTACGGCATCGTTTCTCGCCACAATGCTCAGTGCTCAGTACATTTCTCACTAACATTGCTCATTCCATTTTGTGCTTCCTTGCAAGGGTAAACATACCTTATTTATCAAAAGGACATAGGCTTTGATGTCAGTGGGAGTGGAGACTCCTATTTATGACCAAAAACGAACAATACTTTGCACAACAAAGCTAAACTTTTAGGAATCATACCGACATTGCTCACTGTTGGTGCTTTAAAAAACTAATAGAAGTCACTTTAGTAGTGTCTAAAGTGGGAATTGTTGACCACCTATTTGTCATTTTACATCAAATGAGTGCCAGCTTTTTGCTGAAAACTTCGCACATGTCTACTCACAGGCCTTTGCTACATTTTGGCTGACTTTATTGACTTTTTATCGAGGTCTTTGGCCGTTTTTAAGGAACTTTAAAAAATGGGAATTGTTGGTGAGAATTGTTCTCAATCTCAACCCCTCACTCGGTGACGTCAATATCTTTATTTGGTTATTTGGGCTTTCAAATCACTGTGGGCCCAGTGGACCGATAAGAAATGATTTGTTATGGGGCTTTGTCCGTTCCCAAAAGAATTATGACTGATTTCAAACGGGTAACGTTTGCCCTTTGAAATTCAAATGTCGATTTTTCAAATTTCCCGCGCCTGATCAAGTGAAATGATTCCTTTCAAAGACACAAATACGGCACAACACTGTTTGGTTTATGGGAATGATTGCGTGAACAGACGTTCGATTCTGAATGTATCATGAATTTCCGCTAAAGAATGTGTAATTTCGTTGGAGAATCACATTTTTCGTTTTGTGTAGGGCTTGAAAATGGTTAATTTTGCACAACGGAACTCCTGTAAGTTTACAGCCAGACAGAGGCTATCGCAGACGTGGTATCTATTTGATAGCTGTTGCATATGAACATACATCAGCAAAGCTTCACGAAACCAGCTTTCCTAGCAGATAATCATTATTTCCCTATGACCCAGTCATCGTGACAAAAACAGGCAGATTCCAGAGAATTACCCTAAATTAACAGAAATCACGCAGAAAATGTAAACCTATGCAGCTCCACCACTGTCATTAAACAAGGCAATGTTAGCAATTCAAAAAGTTGATTTAAACTCTCCCGTGTTAATAAAAATAATTATTGTGGTATATCTTTTCGTCGAACCTGATTATTGCGAGGCCTAAACAAGTAGGCACATAACTAAAGAATGTCGAAAATAGGCATATTTTCAAAGGGACGCTGCGAGGCCGCATAAGCTTCTAAAATTCCCGAAAAAATCTGAGGCATTTATCTACCGATGTATTGCAAATACTGTTAATTTCACATTGTTTGAGGCAAATGGTTTTGATTTACATCCATTAAAAGGTGCTACATTTTCAGACAATCAGTTACAAAATTGTTGAGCCACCCTAGAAAAAAATGAAATTTTCGTCCCCCCTTCCCCCTTGTCAATGTTGTTTTGAGAAAAGTACCTGATCGAGATGACACGCGTGATTCGGCAACTTTTTGTGGTACTGCAACATTGACTAGGGGGGAGGGGGGAAACAGGGGCAAATAAACTGAAAATTTGGGGGTGGCTCAACAATTTTGTAACTGATTGTCTGAAAAGCGCGCAACTTTAACTCCAGTTTTCAAGAAAAGTGATGAAGGCAATGACGCACAATTTTGCTTACAGAATGTTATTGATACAAAGTTGATATAAGCATTGGGCTTAAGGAGTTTCATCAACTGGATATTTTATACGTGATTTTTGAAATTCGCATTTTTCCGCGATTTTGCAAAAAAATGGCGTAATTGTCTGAAATAGTGAATATTTAAGGTTTGTCTTCCTCTCGTTCAAACCATGATAGAAAGTAATCATAACGCGTTTCGATATCATTAAACCTTTATCAAACTCTGGCAACTCGAACACACCAACGATGGCACGATGGCCAGGATGCGAGCAGTTTGTGTGCGTGATGCCAGTTCGTCTGCAAGGCGAATTACGGCATCGTTTCTCGCCACAATGCTCAGTGCTCAGTACATTTCTCACTAACATTGCTCATTCCATTTTGTGCTTCCTTGCAAGGGTAAACATACCTTATTTATCAAAAGGACATAGGCTTTGATGTCAGTGGGAGTGGAGACTCCTATTTATGACCAAAAACGAACAATGCTTTGCATAACAAAGCTAAACTTTTAGGAATCATACCGACATTGCTCACTGTTGGTGCTTTAAAAAACTAATAGAAGTCACTTTAGTAGTGTCTAAAGTGGGAATTGTTGACCACCTATTTGTCATTTTACATCAAATGAGTGCCAGCTTTTTGCTGAAAACTTCGCACATGTCTACTCACAGGCCTTTGCTACATTTTGGCTGACTTTATTGACTTTTTATCGAGGTCTTTGGCCGTTTTTAAGGAACTTTAAAAAGTGGGAATTGTTGGTGAGAATTGTTCTCAATCTCAACCCCTCACTCGGTGACGTCAATATCTTTATTTGGTTATTTGGGCTTTCAAATCACTGTGGGCCCAGTGGACCGATAAGAAATGATTTGTTATGGGGCTTTGTCCGTTCCCAAAAGAATTATGACTGATTTCAAACGGGTAACGTTTGCCCTTTGAAAT
Organism: Aurelia sp. 3 sensu Dawson et al. (2005); assembly: GCA_964020215.1. NCBI lineage: Eukaryota > Metazoa > Cnidaria > Scyphozoa > Semaeostomeae > Ulmaridae > Aurelia > Aurelia sp. 3 sensu Dawson et al. (2005). The sequence continues at coordinate 10,250,867 of OZ026581.1, read as the reverse complement.
TCAAATGTCGATTTTTCAAATTTCCCGCGCCTGATCAAGTGAAATGATTCCTTTCAAAGACACAAATACGGCACAACACTGTTTGGTTTATGGGAATGATTGCGTGAACAGACGTTCGATTCTGAATGTATCATGAATTTCCGCTAAAGAATGTGTAATTTCGTTGGAGAATCACATTTTTCGTTTTGTGTAGGGCTTGAAAATGGTTAATTTTGCACAACGGAACTCCTGTAAGTTTACAGCCAGACAGAGGCTATCGCAGACGTGGTATCTATTTGATAGCTGTTGCATATGAACATACATCAGCAAAGCTTCACGAAACCAGCTTTCCTAGCAGATAATCATTATTTCCCTATGACCCAGTCATCGTGACAAAAACAGGCAGATTCCAGAGAATTACCCTAAATTAACAGAAATCACGCAGAAAATGTAAACCTACAATCAGTTACAAAATTGTTGAGCCACCCTAGAAAAAAATGAAATTTTCGTCCCCCCTTCCCCCTTGTCAATGTTGTTTTGAGAAAAGTACCTGATCGAGATGACACGCGTGATTCGGCAAATTTTTGTGGTACTGCAACATTGACTAGGGGGGAGGGGGGAAACAGGGGCAAATAAACTGAAAATTTGGGGGTGGCTCAACAATTTTGTAACTGATTGTCTGAAAAGCGCGCAACTTTAACTCCAGTTTTCAAGAAAAGTGATGAAGGCAATGACGCACAATTTTGCTTACAGAATGTTATTGATACAAAGTTGATATAAGCATTGGGCTTAAGGAGTTTCATCAACTGGATATTTTATACGTGATTTTTGAAATTCGCATTTTTCCGCGATTTTGCAAAAAAATGGCGTAATTGTCTGAAATAGTGAATATTTAAGGTTTGTCTTCCTCTCGTTCAAACCATGATAGAAAGTAATCATAACGCGTTTCGATATCATTAAACCTTTATCAAACTCTGGCAACTCGAACACACCAACGATGGCACGATGGCCAGGATGCGAGCAGTTTGTGTGCGTGATGCCAGTTCGTCTGCAAGGCGAATTACGGCATCGTTTCTCGCCACAATGCTCAGTGCTCAGTACATTTCTCACTAACATTGCTCATTCCATTTTGTGCTTCCTTGCAAGGGTAAACATACCTTATTTATCAAAAGGACATAGGCTTTGATGTCAGTGGGAGTGGAGACTCCTATTTATGACCAAAAACGAACAATACTTTGCACAACAAAGCTAAACTTTTAGGAATCATACCGACATTGCTCACTGTTGGTGCTTTAAAAAACTAATAGAAGTCACTTTATTAGTGTCTAAAGTGGGAATTGTTGACCACCTATTTGTCATTTTACATCAAATGAGTGCCAGCTTTTTGCTGAAAACTTCGCACATGTCTACTCACAGGCCTTTGCTACATTTTGGCTGACTTTATTGACTTTTTATCGAGGTCTTTGGCCGTTTTTAAGGAACTTTAAAAAATGGGAATTGTTGGTGAGAATTGTTCTCAATCTCAACCCCTCACTCGGTGACGTCAATATCTTTATTTGGTTATTTGGGCTTTCAAATCACTGTGGGCCCAGTGGACCGATAAGAAATGATTTGTTATGGGGCTTTGTCCGTTCCCAAAAGAATTATGACTGATTTCAAACGGGTAACGTTTGCCCTTTGAAATTCAAATGTCGATTTTTCAAATTTCCCGCGCCTGATCAAGTGAAATGATTCCTTTCAAAGACACAAATACGGCACAACACTGTTTGGTTTATGGGAATGATTGCGTGAACAGACGTTCGATTCTGAATGTATCATGAATTTCCGCTAAAGAATGTGTAATTTCGTTGGAGAATCACATTTTTCGTTTTGTGTAGGGCTTGAAAATGGTTAATTTTGCACAACGGAACTCCTGTAAGTTTACAGCCAGACAGAGGCTATCGCAGACGTGGTATCTATTTGATAGCTGTTGCATATGAACATACATCAGCAAAGCTTCACGAAACCAGCTTTCCTAGCAGATAATCATTATTTCCCTATGACCCAGTCATCGTGACAAAAACAGGCAGATTCCAGAGAATTACCCTAAATTAACAGAAATCACGCAGAAAATGTAAACCTATGCAGCTCCACCACTGTCATTAAACAAGGCAATGTTAGCAATTCAAAAAGTTGATTTAAACTCTCCCGTGTTAATAAAAATAATTATTGTGGTATATCTTTTCGTCGAACCTGATTATTGCGAGGCCTAAACAAGTAGGCACATAACTAAAGAATGTCGAAAATAGGCATATTTTCAAAGGGACGCTGCGAGGCCGCATAAGCTTCTAAAATTCCCGAAAAAATCTGAGGCATTTATCTACCGATGTATTGCAAATACTGTTAATTTCACATTGTTTGAGGCAAATGGTTTTGATTTACATCCATTAAAAGGTGCTACATTTTCAGACAATCAGTTACAAAATTGTTGAGCCACCCTAGAAAAAAATGAAATTTTCGTCCCCCCTTCCCCCTTGTCAATGTTGTTTTGAGAAAAGTACCTGATCGAGATGACACGCGTGATTCGGCAACTTTTTGTGGTACTGCAACATTGACTAGGGGGGAGGGGGGAAACAGGGGCAAATAAACTGAAAATTTGGGGGTGGCTCAACAATTTTGTAACTGATTGTCTGAAAAGCGCGCAACTTTAACTCCAGTTTTCAAGAAAAGTGATGAAGGCAATGACGCACAATTTTGCTTACAGAATGTTATTGATACAAAGTTGATATAAGCATTGGGCTTAAGGAGTTTCATCAACTGGATATTTTATACGTGATTTTTGAAATTCGCATTTTTCCGCGATTTTGCAAAAAAATGGCGTAATTGTCTGAAATAGTGAATATTTAAGGTTTGTCTTCCTCTCGTTCAAACCATGATAGAAAGTAATCATAACGCGTTTCGATATCATTAAACCTTTATCAAACTCTGGCAACTCGAACACACCAACGATGGCACGATGGCCAGGATGCGAGCAGTTTGTGTGCGTGATGCCAGTTCGTCTGCAAGGCGAATTACGGCATCGTTTCTCGCCACAATGCTCAGTGCTCAGTACATTTCTCACTAACATTGCTCATTCCATTTTGTGCTTCCTTGCAAGGGTAAACATACCTTATTTATCAAAAGGACATAGGCTTTGATGTCAGTGGGAGTGGAGACTCCTATTTATGACCAAAAACGAACAATACTTTGCACAACAAAGCTAAACTTTTAGGAATCATACCGACATTGCTCACTGTTGGTGCTTTAAAAAACTAATAGAAGTCACTTTAGTAGTGTCTAAAGTGGGAATTGTTGACCACCTATTTGTCATTTTACATCAAATGAGTGCCAGCTTTTTGCTGAAAACTTCGCACATGTCTACTCACAGGCCTTTGCTACATTTTGGCTGACTTTATTGACTTTTTATCGAGGTCTTTGGCCGTTTTTAAGGAACTTTAAAAAGTGGGAATTGTTGGTGAGAATTGTTCTCAATCTCAACCCCTCACTCGGTGACGTCAATATCTTTATTTGGTTATTTGGGCTTTCAAATCACTGTGGGCCCAGTGGACCGATAAGAAATGATTTGTTATGGGGCTTTGTCCGTTCCCAAAAGAATTATGACTGATTTCAAACGGGTAACGTTTGCCCTTTGAAATTCAAATGTCGATTTTTCAAATTTCCCGCGCCTGATCAAGTGAAATGATTCCTTTCAAAGACACAAATACGGCACAACACTGTTTGGTTTATGGGAATGATTGCGTGAACAGACGTTCGATTCTGAATGTATCATGAATTTCCGCTAAAGAATGTGTAATTTCGTTGGAGAATCACATTTTTCGTTTTGTGTAGGGCTTGAAAATGGTTAATTTTGCACAACGGAACTCCTGTAAGTTTACAGCCAGACAGAGGCTATCGCAGACGTGGTATCTATTTGATAGCTGTTGCATATGAACATACATCAGCAAAGCTTCACGAAACCAGCTTTCCTAGCAGATAATCATTATTTCCCTATGACCCAGTCATCGTGACAAAAACAGGCAGATTCCAGAGAATTACCCTAAATTAACAGAAATCACGCAGAAAATGTAAACCTATGCAGCTCCACCACTGTCATTAAACAAGGCAATGTTAGCAATTCAAAAAGTTGATTTAAACTCTCCCGTGTTAATAAAAATAATTATTGTGGTATATCTTTTCGTCGAACCTGATTATTGCGAGGCCTAAACAAGTAGGCACATAACTAAAGAATGTCGAAAATAGGCATATTTTCAAAGGGACGCTGCGAGGCCGCATAAGCTTCTAAAATTCCCGAAAAAATCTGAGGCATTTATCTACCGATGTATTGCAAATACTGTTAATTTCACATTGTTTGAGGCAAATGGTTTTGATTTACATCCATTAAAAGGTGCTACATTTTCAGACAATCAGTTACAAAATTGTTGAGCCACCCTAGAAAAAAATGAAATTTTCGTCCCCCCTTCCCCCTTGTCAATGTTGTTTTGAGAAAAGTACCTGATCGAGATGACACGCGTGATTCGGCAACTTTTTGTGGTACTGCAACATTGACTAGGGGGGAGGGGGGAAACAGGGGCAAATAAACTGAAAATTTGGGGGTGGCTCAACAATTTTGTAACTGATTGTCTGAAAAGCGCGCAACTTTAACTCCAGTTTTCAAGAAAAGTGATGAAGGCAATGACGCACAATTTTGCTTACAGAATGTTATTGATACAAAGTTGATATAAGCATTGGGCTTAAGGAGTTTCATCAACTGGATATTTTATACGTGATTTTTGAAATTCGCATTTTTCCGCGATTTTGCAAAAAAATGGCGTAATTGTCTGAAATAGTGAATATTTAAGGTTTGTCTTCCTCTCGTTCAAACCATGATAGAAAGTAATCATAACGCGTTTCGATATCATTAAACCTTTATCAAACTCTGGCAACTCGAACACACCAACGATGGCACGATGGCCAGGATGCGAGCAGTTTGTGTGCGTGATGCCAGTTCGTCTGCAAGGCGAATTACGGCATCGTTTCTCGCCACAATGCTCAGTGCTCAGTACATTTCTCACTAACATTGCTCATTCCATTTTGTGCTTCCTTGCAAGGGTAAACATACCTTATTTATCAAAAGGACATAGGCTTTGATGTCAGTGGGAGTGGAGACTCCTATTTATGACCAAAAACGAACAATACTTTGCACAACAAAGCTAAACTTTTAGGAATCATACCGACATTGCTCACTGTTGGTGCTTTAAAAAACTAATAGAAGTCACTTTAGTAGTGTCTAAAGTGGGAATTGTTGACCACCTATTTGTCATTTTACATCAAATGAGTGCCAGCTTTTTGCTGAAAACTTCGCACATGTCTACTCACAGGCCTTTGCTACATTTTGGCTGACTTTATTGACTTTTTATCGAGGTCTTTGGCCGTTTTTAAGGAACTTTAAAAAGTGGGAATTGTTGGTGAGAATTGTTCTCAATCTCAACCCCTCACTCGGTGACGTCAATATCTTTATTTGGTTATTTGGGCTTTCAAATCACTGTGGGCCCAGTGGACCGATAAGAAATGATTTGTTATGGGGCTTTGTCCGTTCCCAAAAGAATTATGACTGATTTCAAACGGGTAACGTTTGCCCTTTGAAATTCAAATGTCGATTTTTCAAATTTCCCGCGCCTGATCAAGTGAAATGATTCCTTTCAAAGACACAAATACGGCACAACACTGTTTGGTTTATGGGAATGATTGCGTGAACAGACGTTCGATTCTGAATGTATCATGAATTTCCGCTAAAGAATGTGTAATTTCGTTGGAGAATCACATTTTTCGTTTTGTGTAGGGCTTGAAAATGGTTAATTTTGCACAACGGAACTCCTGTAAGTTTACAGCCAGACAGAGGCTATCGCAGACGTGGTATCTATTTGATAGCTGTTGCATATGAACATACATCAGCAAAGCTTCACGAAACCAGCTTTCCTAGCAGATAATCATTATTTCCCTATGACCCAGTCATCGTGACAAAAACAGGCAGATTCCAGAGAATTACCCTAAATTAACAGAAATCACGCAGAAAATGTAAACCTATGCAGCTCCACCACTGTCATTAAACAAGGCAATGTTAGCAATTCAAAAAGTTGATTTAAACTCTCCCGTGTTAATAAAAATAATTATTGTGGTATATCTTTTCGTCGAACCTGATTATTGCGAGGCCTAAACAAGTAGGCACATAACTAAAGAATGTCGAAAATAGGCATATTTTCAAAGGGACGCTGCGAGGCCGCATAAGCTTCTAAAATTCCCGAAAAAATCTGAGGCATTTATCTACCGATGTATTGCAAATACTGTTAATTTCACATTGTTTGAGGCAAATGGTTTTGATTTACATCCATTAAAAGGTGCTACATTTTCAGACAATCAGTTACAAAATTGTTGAGCCACCCTAGAAAAAAATGAAATTTTCGTCCCCCCTTCCCCCTTGTCAATGTTGTTTTGAGAAAAGTACCTGATCGAGATGACACGCGTGATTCGGCAACTTTTTGTGGTACTGCAACATTGACTAGGGGGGAGGGGGGAAACAGGGGCAAATAAACTGAAAATTTGGGGGTGGCTCAACAATTTTGTAACTGATTGTCTGAAAAGCGCGCAACTTTAACTCCAGTTTTCAAGAAAAGTGATGAAGGCAATGACGCACAATTTTGCTTACAGAATGTTATTGATACAAAGTTGATATAAGCATTGGGCTTAAGGAGTTTCATCAACTGGATATTTTATACGTGATTTTTGAAATTCGCATTTTTCCGCGATTTTGCAAAAAAATGGCGTAATTGTCTGAAATAGTGAATATTTAAGGTTTGTCTTCCTCTCGTTCAAACCATGATAGAAAGTAATCATAACGCGTTTCGATATCATTAAACCTTTATCAAACTCTGGCAACTCGAACACACCAACGATGGCACGATGGCCAGGATGCGAGCAGTTTGTGTGCGTGATGCCAGTTCGTCTGCAAGGCGAATTACGGCATCGTTTCTCGCCACAATGCTCAGTGCTCAGTACATTTCTCACTAACATTGCTCATTCCATTTTGTGCTTCCTTGCAAGGGTAAACATACCTTATTTATCAAAAGGACATAGGCTTTGATGTCAGTGGGAGTGGAGACTCCTATTTATGACCAAAAACGAACAATGCTTTGCATAACAAAGCTAAACTTTTAGGAATCATACCGACATTGCTCACTGTTGGTGCTTTAAAAAACTAATAGAAGTCACTTTAGTAGTGTCTAAAGTGGGAATTGTTGACCACCTATTTGTCATTTTACATCAAATGAGTGCCAGCTTTTTGCTGAAAACTTCGCACATGTCTACTCACAGGCCTTTGCTACATTTTGGCTGACTTTATTGACTTTTTATCGAGGTCTTTGGCCGTTTTTAAGGAACTTTAAAAAGTGGGAATTGTTGGTGAGAATTGTTCTCAATCTCAACCCCTCACTCGGTGACGTCAATATCTTTATTTGGTTATTTGGGCTTTCAAATCACTGTGGGCCCAGTGGACCGATAAGAAATGATTTGTTATGGGGCTTTGTCCGTTCCCAAAAGAATTATGACTGATTTCAAACGGGTAACGTTTGCCCTTTGAAATTCAAATGTCGATTTTTCAAATTTCCCGCGCCTGATCAAGTGAAATGATTCCTTTCAAAGACACAAATACGGCACAACACTGTTTGGTTTATGGGAATGATTGCGTGAACAGACGTTCGATTCTGAATGTATCATGAATTTCCGCTAAAGAATGTGTAATTTCGTTGGAGAATCACATTTTTCGTTTTGTGTAGGGCTTGAAAATGGTTAATTTTGCACAACGGAACTCCTGTAAGTTTACAGCCAGACAGAGGCTATCGCAGACGTGGTATCTATTTGATAGCTGTTGCATATGAACATACATCAGCAAAGCTTCACGAAACCAGCTTTCCTAGCAGATAATCATTATTTCCCTATGACCCAGTCATCGTGACAAAAACAGGCAGATTCCAGAGAATTACCCTAAATTAACAGAAATCACGCAGAAAATGTAAACCTACAATCAGTTACAAAATTGTTGAGCCACCCTAGAAAAAAATGAAATTTTCGTCCCCCCTTCCCCCTTGTCAATGTTGTTTTGAGAAAAGTACCTGATCGAGATGACACGCGTGATTCGGCAAATTTTTGTGGTACTGCAACATTGACTAGGGGGGAGGGGGGAAACAGGGGCAAATAAACTGAAAATTTGGGGGTGGCTCAACAATTTTGTAACTGATTGTCTGAAAAGCGCGCAACTTTAACTCCAGTTTTCAAGAAAAGTGATGAAGGCAATGACGCACAATTTTGCTTACAGAATGTTATTGATACAAAGTTGATATAAGCATTGGGCTTAAGGAGTTTCATCAACTGGATATTTTATACGTGATTTTTGAAATTCGCATTTTTCCGCGATTTTGCAAAAAAATGGCGTAATTGTCTGAAATAGTGAATATTTAAGGTTTGTCTTCCTCTCGTTCAAACCATGATAGAAAGTAATCATAACGCGTTTCGATATCATTAAACCTTTATCAAACTCTGGCAACTCGAACACACCAACGATGGCACGATGGCCAGGATGCGAGCAGTTTGTGTGCGTGATGCCAGTTCGTCTGCAAGGCGAATTACGGCATCGTTTCTCGCCACAATGCTCAGTGCTCAGTACATTTCTCACTAACATTGCTCATTCCATTTTGTGCTTCCTTGCAAGGGTAAACATACCTTATTTATCAAAAGGACATAGGCTTTGATGTCAGTGGGAGTGGAGACTCCTATTTATGACCAAAAACGAACAATACTTTGCACAACAAAGCTAAACTTTTAGGAATCATACCGACATTGCTCACTGTTGGTGCTTTAAAAAACTAATAGAAGTCACTTTATTAGTGTCTAAAGTGGGAATTGTTGACCACCTATTTGTCATTTTACATCAAATGAGTGCCAGCTTTTTGCTGAAAACTTCGCACATGTCTACTCACAGGCCTTTGCTACATTTTGGCTGACTTTATTGACTTTTTATCGAGGTCTTTGGCCGTTTTTAAGGAACTTTAAAAAATGGGAATTGTTGGTGAGAATTGTTCTCAATCTCAACCCCTCACTCGGTGACGTCAATATCTTTATTTGGTTATTTGGGCTTTCAAATCACTGTGGGCCCAGTGGACCGATAAGAAATGATTTGTTATGGGGCTTTGTCCGTTCCCAAAAGAATTATGACTGATTTCAAACGGGTAACGTTTGCCCTTTGAAATTCAAATGTCGATTTTTCAAATTTCCCGCGCCTGATCAAGTGAAATGATTCCTTTCAAAGACACAAATACGGCACAACACTGTTTGGTTTATGGGAATGATTGCGTGAACAGACGTTCGATTCTGAATGTATCATGAATTTCCGCTAAAGAATGTGTAATTTCGTTGGAGAATCACATTTTTCGTTTTGTGTAGGGCTTGAAAATGGTTAATTTTGCACAACGGAACTCCTGTAAGTTTACAGCCAGACAGAGGCTATCGCAGACGTGGTATCTATTTGATAGCTGTTGCATATGAACATACATCAGCAAAGCTTCACGAAACCAGCTTTCCTAGCAGATAATCATTATTTCCCTATGACCCAGTCATCGTGACAAAAACAGGCAGATTCCAGAGAATTACCCTAAATTAACAGAAATCACGCAGAAAATGTAAACCTATGCAGCTCCACCACTGTCATTAAACAAGGCAATGTTAGCAATTCAAAAAGTTGATTTAAACTCTCCCGTGTTAATAAAAATAATTATTGTGGTATATCTTTTCGTCGAACCTGATTATTGCGAGGCCTAAACAAGTAGGCACATAACTAAAGAATGTCGAAAATAGGCATATTTTCAAAGGGACGCTGCGAGGCCGCATAAGCTTCTAAAATTCCCGAAAAAATCTGAGGCATTTATCTACCGATGTATTGCAAATACTGTTAATTTCACATTGTTTGAGGCAAATGGTTTTGATTTACATCCATTAAAAGGTGCTACATTTTCAGACAATCAGTTACAAAATTGTTGAGCCACCCTAGAAAAAAATGAAATTTTCGTCCCCCCTTCCCCCTTGTCAATGTTGTTTTGAGAAAAGTACCTGATCGAGATGACACGCGTGATTCGGCAACTTTTTGTGGTACTGCAACATTGACTAGGGGGGAGGGGGGAAACAGGGGCAAATAAACTGAAAATTTGGGGGTGGCTCAACAATTTTGTAACTGATTGTCTGAAAAGCGCGCAACTTTAACTCCAGTTTTCAAGAAAAGTGATGAAGGCAATGACGCACAATTTTGCTTACAGAATGTTATTGATACAAAGTTGATATAAGCATTGGGCTTAAGGAGTTTCATCAACTGGATATTTTATACGTGATTTTTGAAATTCGCATTTTTCCGCGATTTTGCAAAAAAATGGCGTAATTGTCTGAAATAGTGAATATTTAAGGTTTGTCTTCCTCTCGTTCAAACCATGATAGAAAGTAATCATAACGCGTTTCGATATCATTAAACCTTTATCAAACTCTGGCAACTCGAACACACCAACGATGGCACGATGGCCAGGATGCGAGCAGTTTGTGTGCGTGATGCCAGTTCGTCTGCAAGGCGAATTACGGCATCGTTTCTCGCCACAATGCTCAGTGCTCAGTACATTTCTCACTAACATTGCTCATTCCATTTTGTGCTTCCTTGCAAGGGTAAACATACCTTATTTATCAAAAGGACATAGGCTTTGATGTCAGTGGGAGTGGAGACTCCTATTTATGACCAAAAACGAACAATACTTTGCACAACAAAGCTAAACTTTTAGGAATCATACCGACATTGCTCACTGTTGGTGCTTTAAAAAACTAATAGAAGTCACTTTAGTAGTGTCTAAAGTGGGAATTGTTGACCACCTATTTGTCATTTTACATCAAATGAGTGCCAGCTTTTTGCTGAAAACTTCGCACATGTCTACTCACAGGCCTTTGCTACATTTTGGCTGACTTTATTGACTTTTTATCGAGGTCTTTGGCCGTTTTTAAGGAACTTTAAAAAGTGGGAATTGTTGGTGAGAATTGTTCTCAATCTCAACCCCTCACTCGGTGACGTCAATATCTTTATTTGGTTATTTGGGCTTTCAAATCACTGTGGGCCCAGTGGACCGATAAGAAATGATTTGTTATGGGGCTTTGTCCGTTCCCAAAAGAATTATGACTGATTTCAAACGGGTAACGTTTGCCCTTTGAAATTCAAATGTCGATTTTTCAAATTTCCCGCGCCTGATCAAGTGAAATGATTCCTTTCAAAGACACAAATACGGCACAACACTGTTTGGTTTATGGGAATGATTGCGTGAACAGACGTTCGATTCTGAATGTATCATGAATTTCCGCTAAAGAATGTGTAATTTCGTTGGAGAATCACATTTTTCGTTTTGTGTAGGGCTTGAAAATGGTTAATTTTGCACAACGGAACTCCTGTAAGTTTACAGCCAGACAGAGGCTATCGCAGACGTGGTATCTATTTGATAGCTGTTGCATATGAACATACATCAGCAAAGCTTCACGAAACCAGCTTTCCTAGCAGATAATCATTATTTCCCTATGACCCAGTCATCGTGACAAAAACAGGCAGATTCCAGAGAATTACCCTAAATTAACAGAAATCACGCAGAAAATGTAAACCTATGCAGCTCCACCACTGTCATTAAACAAGGCAATGTTAGCAATTCAAAAAGTTGATTTAAACTCTCCCGTGTTAATAAAAATAATTATTGTGGTATATCTTTTCGTCGAACCTGATTATTGCGAGGCCTAAACAAGTAGGCACATAACTAAAGAATGTCGAAAATAGGCATATTTTCAAAGGGACGCTGCGAGGCCGCATAAGCTTCTAAAATTCCCGAAAAAATCTGAGGCATTTATCTACCGATGTATTGCAAATACTGTTAATTTCACATTGTTTGAGGCAAATGGTTTTGATTTACATCCATTAAAAGGTGCTACATTTTCAGACAATCAGTTACAAAATTGTTGAGCCACCCTAGAAAAAAATGAAATTTTCGTCCCCCCTTCCCCCTTGTCAATGTTGTTTTGAGAAAAGTACCTGATCGAGATGACACGCGTGATTCGGCAACTTTTTGTGGTACTGCAACATTGACTAGGGGGGAGGGGGGAAACAGGGGCAAATAAACTGAAAATTTGGGGGTGGCTCAACAATTTTGTAACTGATTGTCTGAAAAGCGCGCAACTTTAACTCCAGTTTTCAAGAAAAGTGATGAAGGCAATGACGCACAATTTTGCTTACAGAATGTTATTGATACAAAGTTGATATAAGCATTGGGCTTAAGGAGTTTCATCAACTGGATATTTTATACGTGATTTTTGAAATTCGCATTTTTCCGCGATTTTGCAAAAAAATGGCGTAATTGTCTGAAATAGTGAATATTTAAGGTTTGTCTTCCTCTCGTTCAAACCATGATAGAAAGTAATCATAACGCGTTTCGATATCATTAAACCTTTATCAAACTCTGGCAACTCGAACACACCAACGATGGCACGATGGCCAGGATGCGAGCAGTTTGTGTGCGTGATGCCAGTTCGTCTGCAAGGCGAATTACGGCATCGTTTCTCGCCACAATGCTCAGTGCTCAGTACATTTCTCACTAACATTGCTCATTCCATTTTGTGCTTCCTTGCAAGGGTAAACATACCTTATTTATCAAAAGGACATAGGCTTTGATGTCAGTGGGAGTGGAGACTCCTATTTATGACCAAAAACGAACAATACTTTGCACAACAAAGCTAAACTTTTAGGAATGATACCGACATTGCTCACTGTTGGTGCTTTAAAAAACTAATAGAAGTCACTTTAGTAGTGTCTAAAGTGGGAATTGTTGACCACCTATTTGTCATTTTACATCAAATGAGTGCCAGCTTTTTGCTGAAAACTTCGCACATGTCTACTCACAGGCCTTTGCTACATTTTGGCTGACTTTATTGACTTTTTATCGAGGTCTTTGGCCGTTTTTAAGGAACTTTAAAAAGTGGGAATTGTTGGTGAGAATTGTTCTCAATCTCAACCCCTCACTCGGTGACGTCAATATCTTTATTTGGTTATTTGGGCTTTCAAATCACTGTGGGCCCAGTGGACCGATAAGAAATGATTTGTTATGGGGCTTTGTCCGTTCCCAAAAGAATTATGACTGATTTCAAACGGGTAACGTTTGCCCTTTGAAATTCAAATGTCGATTTTTCAAATTTCCCGCGCCTGATCAAGTGAAATGATTCCTTTCAAAGACACAAATACGGCACAACACTGTTTGGTTTATGGGAATGATTGCGTGAACAGACGTTCGATTCTGAATGTATCATGAATTTCCGCTAAAGAATGTGTAATTTCGTTGGAGAATCACATTTTTCGTTTTGTGTAGGGCTTGAAAATGGTTAATTTTGCACAACGGAACTCCTGTAAGTTTACAGCCAGACAGAGGCTATCGCAGACGTGGTATCTATTTGATAGCTGTTGCATATGAACATACATCAGCAAAGCTTCACGAAACCAGCTTTCCTAGCAGATAATCATTATTTCCCTATGACCCAGTCATCGTGACAAAAACAGGCAGATTCCAGAGAATTACCCTAAATTAACAGAAATCACGCAGAAAATGTAAACCTATGCAGCTCCACCACTGTCATTAAACAAGGCAATGTTAGCAATTCAAAAAGTTGATTTAAACTCTCCCGTGTTAATAAAAATAATTATTGTGGTATATCTTTTCGTCGAACCTGATTATTGCGAGGCCTAAACAAGTAGGCACATAACTAAAGAATGTCGAAAATAGGCATATTTTCAAAGGGACGCTGCGAGGCCGCATAAGCTTCTAAAATTCCCGAAAAAATCTGAGGCATTTATCTACCGATGTATTGCAAATACTGTTAATTTCACATTGTTTGAGGCAAATGGTTTTGATTTACATCCATTAAAAGGTGCTACATTTTCAGACAATCAGTTACAAAATTGTTGAGCCACCCTAGAAAAAAATGAAATTTTCGTCCCCCCTTCCCCCTTGTCAATGTTGTTTTGAGAAAAGTACCTGATCGAGATGACACGCGTGATTCGGCAACTTTTTGTGGTACTGCAACATTGACTAGGGGGGAGGGGGGAAACAGGGGCAAATAAACTGAAAATTTGGGGGTGGCTCAACAATTTTGTAACTGATTGTCTGAAAAGCGCGCAACTTTAACTCCAGTTTTCAAGAAAAGTGATGAAGGCAATGACGCACAATTTTGCTTACAGAATGTTATTGATACAAAGTTGATATAAGCATTGGGCTTAAGGAGTTTCATCAACTGGATATTTTATACGTGATTTTTGAAATTCGCATTTTTCCGCGATTTTGCAAAAAAATGGCGTAATTGTCTGAAATAGTGAATATTTAAGGTTTGTCTTCCTCTCGTTCAAACCATGATAGAAAGTAATCATAACGCGTTTCGATATCATTAAACCTTTATCAAACTCTGGCAACTCGAACACACCAACGATGGCACGATGGCCAGGATGCGAGCAGTTTGTGTGCGTGATGCCAGTTCGTCTGCAAGGCGAATTACGGCATCGTTTCTCGCCACAATGCTCAGTGCTCAGTACATTTCTCACTAACATTGCTCATTCCATTTTGTGCTTCCTTGCAAGGGTAAACATACCTTATTTATCAAAAGGACATAGGCTTTGATGTCAGTGGGAGTGGAGACTCCTATTTATGACCAAAAACGAACAATACTTTGCACAACAAAGCTAAACTTTTAGGAATCATACCGACATTGCTCACTGTTGGTGCTTTAAAAAACTAATAGAAGTCACTTTAGTAGTGTCTAAAGTGGGAATTGTTGACCACCTATTTGTCATTTTACATCAAATGAGTGCCAGCTTTTTGCTGAAAACTTCGCACATGTCTACTCACAGGCCTTTGCTACATTTTGGCTGACTTTATTGACTTTTTATCGAGGTCTTTGGCCGTTTTTAAGGAACTTTAAAAAGTGGGAATTGTTGGTGAGAATTGTTCTCAATCTCAACCCCTCACTCGGTGACGTCAATATCTTTATTTGGTTATTTGGGCTTTCAAATCACTGTGGGCCCAGAGGACCGATAAGAAATGATTTGTTATGGGGCTTTGTCCGTTCCCAAAAGAATTATGACTGATTTCAAACGGGTAACGTTTGCCCTTTGAAATTCAAATGTCGATTTTTCAAATTTCCCGCGCCTGATCAAGTGAAATGATTCCTTTCAAAGACACAAATACGGCACAACACTGTTTGGTTTATGGGAATGATTGCGTGAACAGACGTTCGATTCTGAATGTATCATGAATTTCCGCTAAAGAATGTGTAATTTCGTTGGAGAATCACATTTTTCGTTTTGTGTAGGGCTTGAAAATGGTTAATTTTGCACAACGGAACTCCTGTAAGTTTACAGCCAGACAGAGGCTATCGCAGACGTGGTATCTATTTGATAGCTGTTGCATATGAACATACATCAGCAAAGCTTCACGAAACCAGCTTTCCTAGCAGATAATCATTATTTCCCTATGACCCAGTCATCGTGACAAAAACAGGCAGATTCCAGAGAATTACCCTAAATTAACAGAAATCACGCAGAAAATGTAAACCTATGCAGCTCCACCACTGTCATTAAACAAGGCAATGTTAGCAATTCAAAAAGTTGATTTAAACTCTCCCGTGTTAATAAAAATAATTATTGTGGTATATCTTTTCGTCGAACCTGATTATTGCGAGGCCTAAACAAGTAGGCACATAACTAAAGAATGTCGAAAATAGGCATATTTTCAAAGGGACGCTGCGAGGCCGCATAAGCTTCTAAAATTCCCGAAAAAATCTGAGGCATTTATCTACCGATGTATTGCAAATACTGTTAATTTCACATTGTTTGAGGCAAATGGTTTTGATTTACATCCATTAAAAGGTGCTACATTTTCAGACAATCAGTTACAAAATTGTTGAGCCACCCTAGAAAAAAATGAAATTTTCGTCCCCCCTTCCCCCTTGTCAATGTTGTTTTGAGAAAAGTACCTGATCGAGATGACACGCGTGATTCGGCAACTTTTTGTGGTACTGCAACATTGACTAGGGGGGAGGGGGGAAACAGGGGCAAATAAACTGAAAATTTGGGGGTGGCTCAACAATTTTGTAACTGATTGTAGACTTCAATTTAATGTTTGAGATTTTTATCTTCATCGTAGCTGCTTAAATTCCGTCTGAAATCACGATCCAACCCAATGCGTTGAGTCGAATTGGATGAATGAGCCAAATCGTCCTGTAAATTTCCACTTTTTGATGCTCAACAGTGATGAAAGAGCATAACTTCTGTCCTAAAGTACATAGGTACATCAATTAATGGCCATGCATGTGCAAATCACACGAAACACTTTTTGCTGCACTGCCATTCTTACGATGCATACAGGACAGATCTTCTTGATAGTGTAAATTGAAAAAATTGAACGAGACTTACCTGAAAGGGAAGTTGAAGTTCGATTGTGATTCTACCAGTAATTGGTCAGGAACGGAGAAGTCACGTGAGAACGCATGCGCAAGTTCCCAAGCATCAGTCTTTAAATTTTGCGAAGCACCAAAAAAGAAAAACCCCAATGGGATGGGAGAGTAAAAGCTACCTTTACTATCAATTGTGAATAGTTAGTGGGTGGGTGACTTCTCCGTTCCTGACCAATTACTGGTAGAATCACAATCGAACTTCAACTTCCCTTTCAGGTAAGTCTCGTTCAATTTTTTCATTCTACTACGTAATTGGTCTACGTCACGGAGTAGTCACGTGAGATTTCAAAGATTTTGGTGGTGAGCAAACAATACAGAATATCATGCATCGTTAGAGATTTGATCATCACTAACACAACCATAACACAGCATACTCAATGTTTAGCAAGCAATCTATTTGCAAAACTTTCTGATTTAACCAAGGGTTTATTGTAAAATTTTCTGAAAGTCTCAGCTCCAGACCAACCTGCAGCAGACAAAATGTCTTCAATAGGCACATTCAATGACTTTGCAGCTGAAGTAGCTGCAGCTCGAACACTGTGAGATTTATATACTGTAATGTCAATGCCGGACAGTCTCAGAGTTTCTTTTAACCATCTGCCGATAGTTGAGGTTGTTATTGCATTGTGTGGCTTACAGAAACTGATGAACAGTTTGGTATTACTACCACGCAATGTTTTTGTTCTAGCAATATATTCTCTCAAACAAGCAATAACGCATAAGGGTTCTTCTGGATATGCAACAAATTCTACCACTCCAAAATGGCTGTTAGGTCGAGTAGTTTTCAGAAGTTCTTTAATTTCAAATGTGCACCTGCTTTCTGTCAAATGCATGTTACTGATATTCAATGCATTAATTGTCTGACATCTTTGACTTGACACAAGTGTCATAAGCATAACAGTTTTCAATGTAAGACATTTTAAGTCCAGCTCTTTCAATGGATGCCACTTCTGTAAGTATCTAAGAACGACAGAGACATCCCAGATTTCTTTGTACCTTGGAAGGGCAGGTCTTTGTATAAATACTCCTTTCATGAACCTTGATGCTAATGTATTACTTCCAAAATTTTCTCCATCTTGAAGTTGCATAAGAGTTGACAGTGCAGACCTTGCAGTACTAATGGAACTGTATGACAGGCCATCATCATATAATTCTGCTAAAAAATTTATACCTTCAGTCACATTACTTGAAATGGGATCCATTTTCCTTTTACAGCAATACCTTTCCCATTTTTTGAGGTACACTCTGTACTGTTTTTGAGTGCCACATCGCCATGACTGTTCGACAATGTGGGCAGCAGTCTTTGAAATTCCTTTTGTTTCCAATAATCCCCTGATATATGGCATAACAGGAGCTGCAACTGCTTGTGAAGTGGATGGACTGCTGTTGGGTCTGCTGGCAGATACAGTGTCTCTTTGCTCCTGGGTAACAAAATTGGTGAAGCGATTAACATGGTTGTAAAGTAAGGCCACCACGTTTGCATTGGCCAAAACGGCACTACTAACAAGCCTGTAGCCTTGTCTTGTTGTATTTTTGTCAATGTTTTTTGAATTATGCAAAAGGGAGGAAATGCATAAAATAAATAGGAAGTCCAGGCCATATGAAATGCATTAACTGCTATTGATCCAGGATCAGGCTTAAATGAAACATATGTTTCATTCTTATGATTTAGCCTTGATGCAAACAAATCTATAGATGGTGATAATCCAAGTATAGCAACAGCCTGACAATACATCTGGGTATTTAGAGACCATTCGGTTTCTCTGGGTTTAATCCTTGATTGTAAGTCAGCTATGACATTATGTTTCCCTGGAATATGAACAGTAGTTACCCAAATATTGTGCTCAAGGCACAAGTTCCAAATAGCTTTTGTGAGGTTATTAAGAAGCTTAGAATGGCAAGTGCCCATTTTATTAATGCATGCCACAACAGTGGTATTATCTACCATGAGTTTAACATGTTTATTTGCAAGAGAAGTGATAAAGGTTTTCAATGCAAAGTATGCTGCAAGCATTTCTAAATAATTAATATGATGTGCAGCTTCTTCAGGAGTCCAGTTTCCTCCCGTTCTTAGTCCCATGCATGTGCTTCCCCAACCTATAAGTGATGCATCACTGCTTATGGTAATATTCGGGTTTCCATGGCTAATTTCATTGTAACTGTATGGTAATGTATCAATCCACCATTGTAGCTCAACGGTAGCCTCTATTGAGAGGGACATTTTCTTATCAAAATTACCTTTCCTTTTCCTTAGAGCTTCTGTCTTATCCATCTCTAATGAATTATAATGCAGAGGACCATACATAACCCCTGGGAAACTAGAGACCATTAAACCTATCACTTTAGCAACATCCCGAATGACTGGATTTTGTTTTGCTAATAGTTCACAAGATGCCTGCTTAATGGCATCATTTCTTTCTGCAGTAAGAGTTATTCTCATACTTACAGAGTCTAAAATGAACCCAAGAAACGTGATTTTCTGCTTGGGCTCAAAAACAGATTTAGATGGGTGAATAACAAACCCAAGCTTATCAAGCAATTTTATAGTATCAATAATATTTGATAAGCAGTCATCATAGTCATCACCTTGAAGGTATGAATCATCGATGTATGACACAGACAAGTGTCCCTGTTGCCTCAAATAACAATATGCAGGCTTCATAAGCTTAGTAAACTTTCTAGGGCAAAGTGCGAGACCATTTGGGAAACAGGTGAAGTTATAGACTTTTCCTTTCCAAATAAATTTTAGAAATTTTTGCTGTTCCTGGCAAATAGGAACTGAATAATATGCATCTTTAAGATCAATGGATGCCATGTAACAGTTAGGTTTCATCATGTTTACAGCTGACCAAATAGTATCCATTTTAAAATGGTGATACACAACAAATCTGTTCAGCTTTTTGAGATTTAAAACCATGCGGAAAGATCCATCCTTTTTACCTCTCAAAAATATGGGTGAGATAAACTCGCCATGTACTCGTGGAGATGGCACAATAACCTTTTTGTCAAGTAATGAAGATATTTCTTCATCCACATGTATCTGATTTTCATCAGCAATATGTGTGTTCAAACATGGTACTAACTGAACTGGCAACTGATTAAATTCAATATGCATACCATGAACAATATCAAGAATTTCTTGATCTGAAGTTAATTTTCTCCACAACAGAGAGGCATCTGAGATGCAACCTGCCTGGAAACTTTCCTTCCTTTCATTTAAATATTTCACTAAATGAGGAAGATAAGTATTGTAATTGCTTACTGTCAAACATTCTAATATTTGGGAGCTGTCTTCCATTGTTGGTTCTGTTGGTTTGCACTTCCCTTTGGCTTGGTCTGTGTTTGTAGTGATAATTCTTGCCATTGTTTCTGTCTGTGTGGGGGCTGGCGGCCTCGTCCCAAAAAATTCTGAGAGGCAAAAGATTTTCCAGACTGGTTTCCATCTCTATTGAAAGGTTTCTTGTTCCCAGGCTGGTTTTGATATTTGTTCCTCTTGTTGCTGGTTGCACGACTGATTTTGTTTGATGCAGTGATGTTGGTTATCCTGGTTTGCAGGTCATCCTCATTTCCAAACAGGTAATCCGTTACAGGAACCTGAGTGGAACATAGTGAGTAAAAATCTTCACTCAAATGAGGGCGGATGTTGTCCCGTCTTAGCTGGGCAAGATCCCCACTCACATGGCCTAGCAGTGCAAGGCTGTCTGCATTCATTCGAATAAGCTCCTCCACATCTACCGCTTTGTTCTCAATACGAGCCTTGAGCAGCAACTGTGTGGATTGAGCAATGGCACTCCCTGCACTTGCCAAAACTTTCTGAGGCTGCGAGATTTTCAAATCCTCCCCTCGAACCTTTCGCTCTAACTTTGCCCAAATCTCTTTGTTAACACGAGGAGCTACCAGGGTTTTGCAATTTTCGGGCCTCGTGTATTTGTCTGCTTTTTCCTTCAGCTGTTTCTCAGTTAGCTTTTGATGCCAGCGTTTCGTGATGATCGACTCGAGTTTGTCTTCAACAGGTTCTGAGGTTTCTTCCTTGTCCTCGAAAGACTTTGACAAATTTTCCAAAAATTCATCCTTTGCAGATTTGTCCTTTGAATCTGCACTTTTCCCCGCTCCTAGCAGTGCTTCACTATCGGAGCAATGTCCTGATTCAGGATCTGGGGTACCTTCCTTCGACAGTTTCTGTCGTTTTTCAGGGGCAGATTCTGCCACGCCTCCTTTCGTTGACCCTTGGCCTGACATGCCTGGTTCAGGTTCATGCAGACGTTTCATTGATTCACCGAGCATCTTCATGTTGTCGTTCATCGATCTTAATATCGCTGCCAAGTCTTCTTTGCCTTGTCTTGCCTGTTCTTCGGTCTGATAGTCTTCTCGAAGGATATCTTCATCAATATCAAGGTTAGCTTCCATTTTTGACGTCCGAACGCTTGGGTTCTCAGCACGCTACTGATGCTTGGGAACTTGCGCATGCGTTCTCACGTGACTACTCCGTGACGTAGACCAATTACGTAGTAGAATCAACATTGCAACCGTATGATTTGCCAAATCTTTCAAATGCTCTAATGCTTAAATTGATACTGTATCGTGATGAAAGGTTGTCCGTTGATTCTAATTCTGAAATCCTTAAAGCAACTTTAAGATACATATACGCAACACAACGTTTTGAATAAAATGATGCTACTGAAGCTTAGCTGCTGCAACTTGTTCGGGGACTTATATGTATTGTTTGGTTTTCTTTCTTTTTTTCTCTCCTTCCCTTCATATCTGCTTGTAGTTTTTATCTTTATGTTAAATGGCCGCAGGGTAGACACAGCATTGTGCTCCTTGCGGTATCGTTTTTAGTAGTGTAATAGAGTAGTTTTGTACGTAGCGTAATTGGTAGAGTGACTTTCTAAGTAGTGTAGCTATAGTCCAGGAAATAAGTGAAAAAATCGTGCACTTTTGGATACCAGTATGAGACTTGGCACAGTCATAGAACTTTGTCTACTGATCAAATTTTGATATAGAAGCAACTTCAAAAATGGCCCGTTGTCATGGTAACCAACTTTCAAAGCATTCTTTAAAAGCCCCTTCGTTACGTCAATTTTAAAGTTCTAATTTTGGAAGTTAGATGGTTTTGGAAACATTTTATGCCTGCAGTTGATTAAGTAACGGGAAAAATATTTTCAACCGTTTTAGAAAACGTGGTTGCCATAGAACCCGCAACATTCGTCACGAAATGGACATTTTTTGCTTATTTCATACACTCGATTACATTATTTCGGAAAAAGCCTAAATAACACAACTTAGATGCAACTTCAACATTTCCAGATATTTTCTAACATGGTAGGGTTACCATGGCAACAAAATCTTTTCATCAGACTTCTTACAATGGAAACTAAGAACGACTGAAAAAGGCACTATGTCCTAGGATCGGTATTTTGTCTTCGAATTTGATAGCTGCGTGAACTTTTGTTAAAAGTGTCTTAAGATTAATAATGTCATTATTTTGTGTACCTTGTAAACGCATTTTCATTGCGAAAATTTGACATCACACGAGCATAATGATGTATACAGCAAGGAAGTAGGCTTTTTGCACTTGCACTTTGTCTTGCATCATGCCTTCCTTTAGCAGTGCAAGACTTCTTGACAAGTTTTGATGAATCCCGCATCTGCATCCAATATTGCTCATATTGCACCTTGTCCTATTTGCTATTCCCAGCATGTAGGGTCTGGTAGCTGGATGCTTGTTTGCATTTGCTACCACACAAAGTCGGTTTGGAATACTCTCGCCTTGCATGTTGTTGCAAAGAATTCTCCGTAGGATAGGCTTTCAACTTCTCCGCCTTTCTTAGTGAACAACTACTTTTGTTATTCGTAAACCTCAGGGAAAGAGCGCAACGGTAAAATGTGATTCAACTTGACTGATGTGTCTGAGATGTTAGATATCTTTATCTAACTCATAGTTGACCATGTCTGACAACTGACAACAATGAATGAAATTACTGTTGTATCTAAACTATGTAAAGTTTGAGTTCATTGATTCAGGTTCATTGATTCAGTTCAAAGATGTACACAGCGACGACTGAAAGTTTGAAAGCAAAGGCTGCTACAACAGCATCTCCTTTCTTAGTGTGTGGTGTTGTTTTTGACACTGTCATTTACGTATTTATCCAACACTAAATCTAATCGCTTGACCTTGTACACCTTCCGTCCAGCTGAAGTGAGACTACACCCTTTCAGGGAGACTGAGCATGCTATCAATCTACTGCCTAGAAACTCTTCATTGCGCCTTATACAGGGCAAATGCAGATAAATATTGAGGCCCCCTCAAGGATCTCGGGCTCTGAGTCTCTAGGACATATTTTAATGGGCTTCGGGCTCCCAAGGGCAAAAGTGCCGTGTTTCTTTCCTCCATTGCAGGGCTCCAGAGGCTCCATTTCTTAACATTCGAGAAAACCACCATGGAAATTGTTTGGGCTCTAGGGCTCCAAGCTTTCAAAATGATGAGCTCCAAGGCTCCATTGGCTCCCCCTTTGGGGGCCCCAATATTCAAGGTGGGCCTTACCAACGGACGGCTCTTGCACCTTGTTAAGTCTGGATCCGACATGATCCAAGGTCGAAGTTCATTGCTGTTTTCGGTTGGACTAAGCCTGCCCCAGTGGGTCTACTTAGTCACTGAGCACGTGGGGATGTGCCTGCAAATAGGTTCCATTTTCGGCTGAAAGTGTCGGAACAGGATTATGCCTTTTGTATCATTGTTCGGCACATGTATGTCCATTGAATCAAGTTATTCCAGGACAAAAATTTAGATATCAATGTGAGTAACTTCCAAAGGAGACTGGTCTTCTCATTCAGGACAGGTACCATGTTTCAAATGTCAATTCCTATATGACACCTCATATATTCCGGGACTGGGTCATACAATTGCTCTCTGGGAGGCACATTAAAGGTACCGAGGTTCTCCAAGATCCCCGGGATCTTTCCAATCACCTTCAATTTTCTCATTCATTGGCTCGAGTGCCTGATTCAGCGAAACTGTAGAGAACGCATTACGCATTAGGGACGCATTAGCTGGATTTTGAGCACAGAACCTTCTGTTGCTGTGGTCTCTTGCAATGCAATGTTGTTTTTCTTTCAACTCAATAATATCTTTCAAGTGGACTGCAAGCCAGCGAGCAGAGCTGCGGTGATATCCATTCTGAACTGCTATTGCAAGAAAGGATGCCAGGCAATATGCTAGTGCAAAAAAGGACAATTCGCAGTGTACATCTTTATGCTCCTGTGATATAGTGAATTTTCTCAATGAAAACGCGTTTTCAAGATACGCAAAGCAGTGGCATTATCAATCTTAAGAAACACGTAACAAAACTCCACGTAACTGTCAAACTCGAGGACAAAAGACGGACCCTAGGAAATTATGCCTTTCTTTCAGTCGTTCTTAGTTTCCATTGTAGGCAGTCTGATGAAAAGATTTTGTTGCCATGGTAACCCTACCATGTTACAAAATATCTGGAAATGTTGAAGTTGCATCTAAGTTGTGTTATTTAGACTTTTTCCGAAATAATGTAATCGAGTGTATGAAATAAGCAAAAATTGTCCATTTCGTGACGAATGTTGCGGTTTCTATGGCAACCACGTTTTCTAAAACGGTTGAAAATATGTTTTCCTGTTACTTAATCAACTGCAGGCAAAAAATGTTTCCAAAACCATCTAACTTCCAAAATTAGAACTTTAAAATTGACGAAACAAAGGGGCTTTTAAAGAATGCTTTGTCAGTTGGTTACCATGACAACGGGGCATTTTTGAAGTTGCTTCTATTTTGATCAGTAGACAAAGTTCTATGTCTGTGCCAAGTCTCATGCTGGTATCCAAAAGTGCACAATTATGGCCAAAACAGGCACTTATTTCCTGGACTACTAGTAATGTGTGATGTAATGATTATTGATATATATATAAAAAAAAAATCGCCGTACCTTGCCATTTTGATACTTGAAATATTGTATACATTAAGCTATCCCCTTTTACTTTTGGCCAAAGCCCTTAGGAGTGAATTTTCAGTAATGTTTCTTTGAGCTTAAGATTGTTGTCATAAATTATGATTAAATTGTCAAGATTTTAATTTCAACTCTCAAGCAGACGCTGGATTTACAATAATTTTTTTCGACAGTTTCATATCCTTTGTAGCATGTTTGAAAACCATGACTACATTCTTCTGACTCACCCGGTAATGTCCAAAAATATTCCATTGTCAGTACTCCTTAGTGCAATGGTTAACGACAAAATAAGACTAACTCTGCTGGTTTGGTTTGCTGGTCTCCATCTCTTGATTCAGTTTTGACACTAGTTTCATTTGAGATAGCAGACTGTAATAAATCAACGTCAAAAATGTTTCTTTCTCTTAGACTGGCTGAACAGCTTTTCATTGTGAACCTTATCTCTGTTTTTGAAGTAAGTTTTCAATTTCCATTTTATAAATAGAGTTGTTTCGAGCAATGTCATCAAGAGATATCCAAAAGAAACTGTCTATTGGTACATTAAGGAAACTGAAACGAGACAATTCAAGTCAAACTGTTGAGAAAGTTGCACAAAGATTCAATCAGGTAAGCGTTTGATTTCA
Source organism: Aurelia sp. 3 sensu Dawson et al. (2005) (assembly GCA_964020215.1). Taxonomy (NCBI): domain Eukaryota; kingdom Metazoa; phylum Cnidaria; class Scyphozoa; order Semaeostomeae; family Ulmaridae; genus Aurelia; species Aurelia sp. 3 sensu Dawson et al. (2005). Next base: position 10,225,669 of record OZ026581.1, on the reverse strand, counting down.
ATCTTGTATTCTGGGTTTGTAACCCATTCCTTTTAGATTAGTTTCAGTACCCTAATTTTGTGCCTGAGGGCGTTAATGAATTCATCCTGTTTTCACCTTTGGAAGCAAATTCTTTATGTATAAGCCTTTGTAGTTGAAATTTGATGCAAGAGCCTGTCTTTCTTCGATGATTGAGAGAACTATTAACAAGAACAGCAGCTCTTCGTGATTAGGAGGTTGCTGACTTCTTGGATGTGTACAGTCGTAAAATCAACGAATTTGATGCTTTTCTAATTAGATATAATTTTGGCAACACCGCTGAATGATTTTTTTCTAATCACTATTCTCTCCTTTTTAGTTAAGCAATTGGGTTTGCGTTTGCATTGTGTCAGAATTGAATATTGACAGGAGAGCGCAAATGTTTATCAATTTCGTTGAGACAGCCAAGGTAATTTTGACAAATTCCTAAGGCAACATCTTTATCTTAAAGGTGATAGGTAGAGAGAAATACGGCTTTTTAACAATGAAATACGCACGCATGCTTCGACTTCTTCGCTCACGCACTTTGCAAGCTCAACAATCTTGATACATTTTTCACTTTTGCCTAACGCCTGAATACACCTCATAACCTTACTGATGATGTCTCCTTCAATCCCTACCCTGACATTCCCCGGTGCCCGGCACGCCCTGGGTATTTGCTCATAGAACATTTCCGGACCCCTGGCATTTGAAAGTACTAGGAGCTTTTAGTTACAAAGTTACTGGGAATATGCCCCGCTCCTGGGCATTTGTGCAAAAAGTCTGTTGATCCCTGGGCTGCCCAGGGAGATGGTCAGGGCAGGAATTGAACGAGACATTACTTTTCGATCGACAGCTTAAAAAATGTGGGTGCTTTGTTTCTGTGAAGAAGTTGATGATGATATATTTGGTAAATTTTTCAGAACATTTTAAGCAAATCTTTGCTCTTTGTCAACAGCAATGCCTTGAACTACGCAACTACAATTCAGTAATGGCAATTGTGGTAGCAGCACTTGGGAGTGCACCAGTTAGGAGGTTAAAAAATACCAAAGAGGTAAACTGAAAGCTTACATTTCTAAATTTGAGGAGGACTCTATTAGATTTGGATTTCCTGAGTTTGAGGGTTTTTTATTTCCATACACTGCATTTTATGATTTGTGTTATTAATCTGATATTGTATTTATCTTTGATATAATTGTGTGGAATTGCAGTTAGGATGGATGATGATCAAATGAAACTGAACTGAAATTATTTAACTAAAATGATCTGTCTGGTTTTGCACAACGTTGAGATCATAAGAAATATTGATTCCAACAGCAAGCATATTTCTTGCTTTAGTGTATGACCCAATTAGGTTTTTTGCTTTAGGATCTGTATCAAAATTAGAATCATGTATGTCAAAATAAACATGCAACAACAACTTGAAGGATTTTTGCACTTTTCATTATGATTTATTGCAAACGCAAAGACTTTCTTAATTTGGCGTTGTGACTGTAGTAGGCGATTTGCAATTGGAAATGCATAGAAATTTTGATGTCATGTTTGAAAGAAGCAAGTCAGTATATACTCGAAGACTTTGCTTAATTGATAGATATACCTGTCTTCTTATACTCCAGTTGAGCCGGAAAAATTGAAACTTGTATGAAAAATCATCAAGATTTAACTGATTCTATCAGTACTATCAATCAATCATTTACATTTTTTCACGGCCATTTGTTTGAAGGACCTAATTGATTTCAGCAACATATCCAAGTCATGAAATGGCTTTGAATTTATGAGATTTAATGCTTTTACAAACTATTTGGTTTTGAAGCATACTCCCCCCCCCCCCACCAAATCATGGGGAATTATTGTTAAACTGAATTTTTACGCAGCAAAATCACTGAAATTGGATGTTTTATGTCATCGATTTAGTTATTGTTTCATGCAATCATGAGCTTAATTGCACATGAACTTGCTAGAACTAGTACTTAAGCTCAAAATACAACAACTTGTAAAATACTATTACTCAAGATGTGGTTCGTGACATTATTTCGTCAACTCTCTCCCAGAAGAACAAGTCAGTGATCACCTATTAAGTGTATTTGATCTCTGATGCAAATAAACAGGAGGTTTCGAGGTCGATGTCATAACATGATCACGGTGAATTATCAAAAAGTTCACTTTTTATTGGGTCATCTTTATCGGGATATAGCTAATAGCTGTAATGTGTTTTATATTCTTTAATTGACAGAAAATACCACCAGAATGTTTGAGCCAGTTGAACAAAATGGAAAATTTGATGGACACCAAGGTAGGTTCAGCTATGCGAACGTACTCTGTGTTAATTGGTTTTTGAAAGAAATTTTAAGTTAATTTTGAAGATCCCCTCGGTTGCCAAGGTGATATGTATGTACGTATGTATGTATGTATGTATGTATGTATGTATGTATGTATGTATGTATGTATGTATGTATGTATCTATGTATGGTATGCCACAAAATTAAAATATTCACAGTTGTTAAAAGACGTATAGTTAAAATAATTATAATTGAATTTACATGGTACTTAAAAAAACAAGTTAAAAACAGACCCCTAATCATAGTGGCAGGGATAGCATTAAAAGATCGAGTGAACTTATTTCCATAATGGTCCCCTTAGAGGTGGTTATAAATAGAAATAATCAATGAAAATTGTGCATGTTGTTATCAAGTCATGAAAGCGAGAGAGGACACGCGGTTTTAGTAGAGCATATATATGTTGTTTTCCTCTCTCTGTATATTTTGATCTTGATCTTACTTGACCAGTGAATCCAATTTACCCTAGAAAGTGATGGTGATTGTAAGTGATGACGGCGAGTGTAGCGTAATCGAATTATGTCATTCAAAACTGAAAAAAGTTATATGTTTAATTAAAGTACTTTATTTTCTGTCATTTTGTTTTTACATGGAAGGCCCTTGAATGCCAGCTATTGATGAACATTGATTAAGATAAGTGACTTGAAATCAATATGAGCATTTTTCTGAGAGTTTGGGTAGTTGAGATCGCTCTTTGCTCAATGTTTATTGTATTCCTTAGTGCCTCAACAGAATACCTTTTCCAAATACACCCTATTCACAATGACGTCAGTTCTTTTGAAATGTCTCATTCGCCTCGAGATGATGTGGAGCTAAATTCCAAACCCGTGCATTGCCATTAGAAACGCATGAAATTTGGGATTTGCATCATTTGTCTCGAATTGAAACTAATTTTGAATAAGGTCTAACGGTGGATTAATTGTCGATACTAATTCTTTTGTCAGAGTAATCACAAGAAATATAGAGAAGCACTGAGGACATCACCGACCCCTGCTGTTCCTTACTTTGGTATGTTCTTAATATGTTTTTTTGCTGTATCAGACTGAAAACACACTAGTACTGATCACCTAATGAACAGGCTGTCTTCATCTCATGCAAATCACTGGTTTGAACGGGACTGAGAAAACCTATAACGCAGAATTGGCATACGAAAGAAGCTCAAAAGCATAGATTAAAACTAACACTAGATTGATCCCGTCTATGAAATGGGAATCTTATCGTGGAAGAAGCCATCACGGCCAATATAGGTATGTTTTCCCTTTTTTTTTAATTGGTTTTGATTGATCCAAAAAGTGATTTTATTGCTGCTTTGCAGAACTGAAAAAGAATAAAACAAGGATTTTATATCTTGGATCAAACATGCCCTTGATTTTGGCAGTATCCATCAAATCATGTCATGTTATTCTAACTTAATGACAGAAATCATTGCTCATAGCTTTGCAAGTTTCACATTCCTTTCACCTGAAGGCCTTAGAAATCGTCCATGCCCTTTATGTGGAATCTTCTCACTTTCCAGGTTTGTATTTGAAAGATTTGACGTTCATAACAGACGGCAATCAGGATTGTTTGACGAATGGATTGATCAATCTAAACAAGAGAAGACAAGTAAGTGACACACAATATTTTTTTTTCTTTTATTCATCTAAAATGTTACAATACAAGGCTACAAACTACTATACTTTCTAATTACCATACGACTATACCACACTACGGGGACGATACCACAAGGAGCAACAGGCAATGACTACCCTGTGGTCTTAACATAAAGAGATATCCTACTTACATACAAACTAAATATACAGTTACAGATAGATACACATAAACGATCACTACAGACAACAGATAGATACTGACGCCTGTTTCACGTTAGATGCCAGGCCTTTCTGGTGCACTAAGCTCATTGGTGTAGGATTAAGGTGCCTTCATCAAAATATGTATATTTGTACATCTAATCTAAAATATCCTACACAAATATTAGGATTCATCCAATATGTGCCTTACATCAAACGAGAAACAAACGTAGTAAACAATGACAAGGAGAAAGAACAAAAGCACTCAGTGACTTCGTGGCACAAGCAAAATTAAAATTGTCTTAGCCAAGCCGACCAGTCTTGTGAATGAAGTCTATGGTCAGTTGGAGTATAATTTTGTTAACGTCATCTGGGAAATCTTTATCACCATACAGTAAAAGTTGCAGCAGAACGTTTCTCGAGAGACTATCGATTTGAGCAAGAGGTTGTAATAGTTCCGAAACTCCAGCGAGAAGATCTCGTCGTTGAGTGTCAAATGAGGGGCAAAGCAACAAAAAGTGTTCCGTATCTTCAATGCCATCATTTGTAGGGCACATTGGATTTATGGTATCCCTAAAATTATGCTTGAATTTGTGAAAGTTTAACTTACTGAGACCAACCCTTATCTGGGAGAGATACGATAGGCCTATTGGATCATGAATACCGAAGACAGATTTTGGAGGTGGGCGAATTCTCGATAAAAGCTTTGTCTTAAACACGGCAACAGATGGTGCAAGCCTAATTTCTGGATCAAGCTTATTCCACTCAGATATACAGTTTGGGTAGAAGCTAGATTGAAATCTTTCTGTCCTTCCCCTTATTGGCCCAATCACATCCTGGTTGCGAAGAGAGTAGTTCGACTGACGAAGTGACGGGATTGGCTCTTGTGTGTACGAAGGAGTGAGATTATTCATTATCTTATAGAACAAAGTAAGGCGTCTACTCCACCTTCGGGAGCTCAAAGACTCCCAACCAAGCTCTGCGTACAACTTCTCGCGCGACGTTCCCCTCCATGTTCCCGTTACAGCAATAGCTGCAGAATACTGAACAGCCTCTAGTTTTTCCATTAAATTTGGCAAGATGATATTGTGGCTGAATTCACAAACTTTTGCTGGAATGTGATATATTACATCCCCATAGTCCAGGTGCGGTCGCACGTAAAGCTTATATAATTCGTTCAGCGTATGCCTAGGTAGATATTTGGAGAGATGCTTTAGCAGACCAATGCCTTTTCTTGTTTTGGAGATAGCAGATTTAATATGTGCTGAGAAAGAAAGCTTTGAATCAAGGATAACACCTAAATGTTTATGTTCGCTTACTTTTTTTACGGGTATGTTATTAAAGAGGATTACTGGATGGTCGTTTTCATGTCGTTTCTTTGACAGTAGTAGTTCGACAGCTTGCTTTTGTGGATCTGGATTAAATGACATCCTCCAATCATGGGCCCATTTACTTATCAATTCTAGGTCGTGATTCATGTCCTCAGCAGCTGTGTTAGGCTCTTGGACGACTGTAAACAAGGAAGTATCATCAGCAAAAAGCTTAACATGACATTTCAAATCAGCAGTAAGGTCATTTATGTACACAAGGAAGAACAATGGTCCCAAAATAGAACCTTGAGGCACTCCTGCCAAAACATCTCCCCAATTAGAACACTGTCCGTTCAACACAGTTCGTTGTTTACGATCTCTTAGAAAGCTTTGGACAAGAGATAGAAACTGTCCTGAAACACCGCATCGTTTTAGTTTATAAATGAGACCAACATGCCACACCCTGTCAAATGCTTTGGATATGTCAAGATACACCGAACGAACATCTAGAGTAGGATTGCAGTCAAATGCTTTAAAAATTGTATGCGTTATTGAAAGTAGTTGATTGATTGTTGAATCGCCTGGACGAAAACCTGATTGATTAGGATCAAGCAAGTTACACGAAACAAGGTGCGAGTACAAGGAGTCGTACATGAGTTTTTCAAGCACTTTTCCAAAAATTGGTAACAGAGAAATAGGACGGTAGTTACTCTTTAGGTTTTTTTCGTTTTTCTTATGAAACCTAAAACACACAATACAATATGAAACACACAATATTTCTTTCATAGCTCTTAAAGAGAGATCCTGTGAAAAAAGCCCATTTCTTTGTGATTTTCGCAAAAATTGATAGAATTTCGGGATCCGTTTATCTGCAATTTATTCTTAATTTGTATTATTTGAAGAATTATTAAGTGAAATTTATTATTTTGATTTAAATTGCCATCAAATAAATAGTGTGCCAAAAAAGACATCGGACGTTTGAAAAATCCTAGTACTTAGAGTATCGGATTGAATCGAATGAATAATAGCTATGAATTTATAGCAGAAAAACCTAACAAAGATGCGTTTGTTGTGAAATGGCTGAAAGGAAGCTGAAACAATAACAAATGGTAAGGAATCTTTCACACAGAACAAGACGCAAAGGTCTTTAATCTCCGTCAAGAGTTATACAAATGTATTTTTAAATAACATGGATCACATAGCAATAAACGTGCAGACGACATAGGATAACTGTGAAAAAGTGTGCTTTTGTAATGTTTGCTGTGAATAGTTTCTTTTCGACCAAATCACTTGTTTTAGGTCCGTTTCGGGCATTTTGGAAACAAAGGATTTCGAAAAGTCGAATTTACCTACATCGTCAGTACTCATAAAGGCACAGGAAGAATTTCAAAAATACTTCGTCTCTCTCCTATCAACCAAAACTCGATTCATTCAGTACTCTAGATACTACGACTGTGTCAATGCGTGGAATGTTTTGGACGCACCTGGTAGAAAGAAGATAGATAGATTCGAATATGACACAGATGGAGCCACTGTGTGAATACGTGGAATGTTTTGGACGCATCCGGTAGGACAAAGATAGAAAGATTGGAATAGGACACAGATGAACAACTGTGTGCTTTTGTAATGGTTGCTGTGAAAAGTTTTTGGAATGTTTTGGAGGCACCCAGTAGGACAAAGATAGATAGATTCGAATAGGATACAGATGGAACGACTGTGTAAATTCAGCAATATACAATCTATGTTCCACATGCACGTAGTTTAGTCATTTCGTTATACCATTCTTGGCATAATGCCAGCCCTGCATTCTTCTGCAGTCGTTGATGAAATATAGACCCCTGTACGAACTTCCGATATTCTGATGAAACAGTTCGTTTTATTTTCAGATTTATCTACTCCTTGACGAGATCCATCGATTTCAAAGGAAAAAGTATAACTTTCAAAAGGTTTGTGCGTGTTTACTTGATCAGTTTCATCTTATAGATCTCCGTTTGATTGATCAGTGTCACCATAATCATAGATCACTCAATTCGATCAACTTCGTATCATATTACAAAGATGGGACTACTTTTACACCAGGCCTTCTACCGGGCTAGTCATAAAAGATACCTCCTGTTTGGAAATTTTGCAAGAAGCGTATGGTATTTGTTCCATTTTCATCAACTGAGACTCTGTACTTGCCTCGATGAAATAGTTTTTGTAGAGTTTTGTAGATAAAGGATGTCAAACAGTCGGAATACGTACACAACACAAAACCAGAAATAGCCTACAACGAGAACTAATTACTTTTCTATGTGATTTTTGGCATCTTTCTGAAGAAATATCCTTGTGTATTCAACAAACGGACCAATCGATGTTGAATGATGATCGTACGTTTGCAAGCATTACACAGTCCGAATAAGTACACAACACAAAACCAGCAACGAGAACTAATTACTTTTCTATTTGATATTTTGGTAAAATTCTGAAGAAATATCCTTGTACGTCCAACGAACGGACTCATCGATGGTGAATGATAAATGATCATACGATTTCAATCACCTTGCCACTGTTTAAAGGCTAACAATTTGCACGATTTGAATTATCTCAGATTTTTTCATGGATGGTAGCCGAGACTTCACAAAAGTAATTTAGTTTTGTAGTCAGCTTTGTGAGGTCTTTTAATCTCGTTTGAAAGGTCAACGAAACAGTAAGGCAGCTCCTTCATCGCTTTCTATGAGAATTGGGGGGTGGGGGGGGGAATTTTAGGAGTATAATTAACTTTGCTGATTCGTATGTATCATAGAAAGGTCTACTTAGCCACCTTTTCTGATAAGCATCTGCCATCCAAGCCAAAACCTTGAATTTGCCCCCTTCTATTGAATTGCCCCTCCCCCCGACTTACGAAGTTAACTGAACAAGTTTGCTCGTTAACTTTGATATGGTTTTGGGATGAAAAGCTGTGTCGAATTTGATTATTTTACTCGCAAGATTGTGTGTGATTCCGCACAAAAATGAGATAAAATAGCCAAATAGCTATTATTTGGGCCCTTAGGGACCAGTCATTATTAATGGTGGGGGTGGGGCGGAAGATATTAAGGGGGGTCACCAATAATTTTTCTGCCTAGATGAGGGGGGCCAGATCGAAAATCAGACAGCGAGAGGGGGGGCCATGAAAAACACTCAGTCATAATTGACAAGTATCTTCTTCAGAAATAAATGACAGTTCACATTATTATTATACAAGTACAGCTTTTACTTGTACTCTTGAATCTGATGGCTGATCTTGCCAAAAGACAACCTGGATTTTCCGCTGCTTTCAACTCTGTTTGTTTTGCTGAACTTTGCTTTCTAGCCTCTGCAACATTTGTCCTCTTTGCAATTGCTTTCTGCACCGAAGTGGAAACTATGGGGAGTGGGAGAGGTGACTGCCCTCCCTCTCACAATTCAGGGATACTTTCTTTGAACGGTAAGAAATTTGTTACGTGGAACTGAAAGTGCACCTGAACGAGAAGAAGGTGGTAAGAAACAAGTCACCATCGAGAACAGGAAAAGTTTCTATCTTGAAAAAGCATGTAGTTGGACATAGTTAGGAAAGGGTTAGCAGTATTTCTCAGAGATGTTGGAATGTGACAGGCGCTCTAAGCCAATGTAAAGGAAGTCCTTAAAAAATTTCGTTAGGACGCTTAATTAAGACAAAGTACCACGGAATTTTCAAAGTTTCCATGTGAGGAGCAGGCAAAAACAGAATTGTGATAAGCATCCCAAGACAAAGCAGCAGTCCTTCATGCAAAAGTTTTTAAACATGTTACTCATTACAGTACATGCTACTCCCCATTTTTTTTGTTACTCATGCTTATCAAATTTTCGGCGTTTGTTCTGGCAAACAGGTTGAAAGAGGTCTTCCAAGCCAATATAAATTATGTTTACTCTAAACAGAGAATCTGTTCTAAACCTTGGGATGCTGGTTTATAAAGATTGTGACGAAATTTTCCACAATAGCAATTCATGGGGTTGCGAGAAGCAATCTAAGCAAAAGTAGAAAGCGTGTCTTCAGAAATTTTCTGGGAGCTTCGCCCCCTGACTCTATAGTGCTTGGATCTGTTTTTTGCAATATGTTCTTGCCTGTTTCTATCAACTGGTGAGTATGAATAGTTTTAAAATCTGATATCGTGCACATTTTAAGGGCCCTAATTATGTCAGGTCTTTCAGCAATACACCTCAAAATGAGAGCGTTATCCTCCGAATCGGCAAATTGATGCGCTTGTCCCTCCACTCAAAAGCTGAATTGCTGCAAGTGGTGGATCCCCTTCTCAAGATTTTACCAATTCCTATCTTTTTGGTATGAAAACTGACGGAAACTAGGCTTCATATATCTGAACAGTTTTCTGTCCTAACCTCCCATAAGCGTACGAGGCGAGAAATTTCCAGAAATCAGTTCCATTCGGGCAAACTTTTGTCCTTAGTCGCGCAAAAATGTTGGCAAACGATTAGCTTTGTGTCGCGCAGCCCCCCTAGATTTTTCCTTCCCGTACGCTTATGTAATCTCCATCTTAACTCTCTGTGATATAATAGTAGCATCGTGGTTCATCAGGTCATACGAACTCATATAACATCTTTCTACTTTTACAGTCAAACGACCTCAAGCGTTGGATGAGTTTTCAAACATCCCAAGTGTAACTATGAAATTCAAATTGGCAATTCCTTCCGAGTTTTGAGTACATAGATTAAACCAAAATTCAATGTGGTTAGAGTGCGGTAAGATCTCATTTGAAGATCTCAAAGCCCGCACGAAAGTCCATTTGGATATTCAGATTTCACTTTCGAACTTCAACATACCTGTTGCAAATAAAGCTGGTGGGGTTTACTTTCCAGGTACACCCCTGCCTTATTACATGAGAAGGCTGATGGTAAATTATCAATACTTTTTCGTAGTTTCTTGGATGTGAATTTTTTACTATTTATATGCAGGCACAGCTCTTATCGCTGCTAGTTTTAAGCTTTGCTCCCGAAAACTGCTATCGGAAACATCCTTGCGAAGAAACGAATAATGTTCGGCAGCATCTCTCTCAATTCTTAGCATTGACCTTCAAATGGGTAGTATAAAAGCCCTTCTTGATAGTTTTGTAAGAGGAAAGCCATGGCTTTCCAGTTTGGTTCCAAGACAAGTGTATGCCTTATTTCCATCATTGTCTGGGCAGCATAAAGAAATTTGCAAATACAACAATTCGCAACAGCAATCCCTAGTCTCCAAGTGATATTCAAAGTTAGAGCGAAAATCAAAAGTCTTATTCGCAAATTGTATTTGCCTTCCAGAATTACGTTTGGCGTGCGTAACAGAAATAGAAAACCGCAACACGATACTCAAGATTTAAAATTTGGCGCCAATTTGAATTACGAAGTTACACTTAAGATGTTTGGAAACTCATCCAACGCTTGAGGTCGTTTGACTGTAAGGGGGGGCTCCAAAAACTTATACTTAGAATTAGGGGGCCACATTTTAGTTGCATGAAACCAAGGGGGGGTCAAGAAAAAATCACACTGTTCCAAAAATATCTTCCACCCCACCCCCACCAATGATAATGACTAGTCCCTTATCATTTGATTTTATGAATAAAGCGTTCTCTTTTGCCCCTCCCCTCTGTCCATTAATACTGCAAGTTAAACTTGTTTGAAGGTGCATGATTTAAACGAGAGCGTTTAGCTTAATCCACCTGTATTCTGGTTTAATCTGAGTGTGGTTTTAACGGCTAACATCAGGGTGGATGCTGTCTTAAAAAGCTTGCCACCCGCGAGTCCACACAAGTGTAATTTATGTCAATCCATAAGATAGTAATTGGCCATTCTTCTTTAGGTGGCCGAAGTACGTGATTATATGTACAGCCGGCCTTACGTCAATGAAGAGCAACTTCATCAAATGTCACGTGAGATCGAGCCTCCTATTCACTCAAAGTATGCAACAGCAGTGACGACGCAGCCTAATACAACAAACTTCAGTAGAGTGATGGGAAGGCGCACTCTTGGAATTATGAAGCCACCGATCAACGCAGTAATTGCTTGAGGTATGATATGTCCTTTTAACCTTTGTTTGAAATCAGCAATTAGCGATATATCGTATTGCATGAATTTCCAAAATCAGTCCAGAACCCCTTCCTGCATGTAATACAGTGTGTAGCAGAAATCATTCTTGTTTTGCTTTGCAGTATGTGGGAGTTTAGTCACATTTTAACTGCTTTCCGGATCATTGCAAGGCAATGCCTTGAGCTAAACTATCTTCTGTTATCCTATAGTAGAAAAGTGATTTAAGTGAGCCCTTGTTGCTGTACTTCATATTGGAAAAATCAATAGTGAAAACCAGTAGGCCTGTCTGAAGTAGAAGGATGCAAGTGCTAAAGGTAATAGGTTGCAACAGACTCCAGTTGCAAGTAGGAACTATTGAAATCACAGTCGGACGAAAGTAAGGATGAATTTTCTGGAACAGTGGACTCACCTCTGCAATATGACAAAGCAATATAATGCTTTGAATGATGGATTCCACACCTCTGAATGCACTCCTTCATATCAAAATGGATAGGAAAAATAGTTTGATTAGCTTCGTTTGATGTGTGAAATCGTGGCTTTTGAAATGGGAATCTCTTGACTGCATCCGAGTCGTGGTGACTTTGTTTATAAAATGCTCCCAAGGTCGACTTTGGGACATTCTTTCATTTGAAGGCAGAACAGTAAACGCCCAATTGTAACTAGATTCTCAAAATGAAGTAAGAGCCCCAATCAAGCAAAAAAATGAGATCTACTGGTCAGGTGGTTGGCTTTTCCATTGTGAGTTTACAAACAATGGATGCATGTTTATTCATCCATAATGTTTCTTAGTGAATGATTGGATTTGCATGGTCATCGTGTTGAGTCTTTGGAAACTCAATCTGCAAGATGACTCGCATTTAGCTTGGCCAAATTTCTTATTTCTCGTTATGTACAAACCAGCTTGGCCTGTCCTACATCGTGTAGATTTCGACTTTTTGATGCCTATTATTGATGGAGAAGCATACTGAAGTTATATGGTTTCCGTTCTGTACCATTTGATAGCAATGCCTGAGCAAAGACTAAAAAGTATTCTTGAATGATAGATCAATTTGAAATACTCATTTGCAGTTTTACTCAAGGCTAGTTTTGGAAATTCCTCATTTTGGGACGTATTGCATTGTAAATTATGAATAAAATCTTCAAAATTAAGTCAAACCCTCACCTTAGGAGCAGAGTTGGAATTCTCCAAATCGGTGTTGTAGCTTTTGTAATGTAACATTGATAGATGGAATACATTTTTCTGTCTCATCCAGTACTTGCGCTTGTCTTTGTGACAAATCAAAGCTTTCTGCTTCAGGGACAACTGGCGTCAGTTGAGTTACACACCGCTCCGAAGGAGCTTAAAGTGCAGATAATTCAGCCGTCCACGTGTCTTGGAAGACGTCTGCAAATTCGTTGGAAATGGTGAACATGTCGTTGAGTTGTGACACCGGAAAACTTGCAATGTTATCCAAAAAAATTTAGATATGTAGTTTGGCAACAAATACGCCAACGATATATGCAACACTTCTAAAAGTCACGGATATTCCACAAAGTGTATAACAAGGAGATTCGTACCAACTACTGGCATAGGAATAAGGACTACGTTGTCCATAACTAAAATACAGAACAATTAAAACAGAACGAGCAGCTTCAATTCAGCGTTGTATTCTAAAATCGTTCTTATTGCATAGGCTTCAAATCCTTCACATATTTCAAATCAGTTGTTACAGTAAAATGGTTTCTCAGCTAACTTTAGGTGCTTCATTGTTAAAACACTGCGAGCATTTTTGGCATCGTTATTATTCTGAAAATAACGGCGTTTTTTTTAAATAAATCGTTACCACGATGAAAAGGATCCAAAACCAAAAATTGAAAGTATTGTAACTTCTAAGTCAATTGAAGGAACTAGTCAACAAAGGTTCAAATATTGTTGGTGAGCAAAATTCTGTTTCTTTTCTGGTTAACACTTAGGAAGTTTGATGATGTCATAGGAAAGATGTAAACCAGTAACATCGAAAATGTTCGTGGTTGGAACTACAGTGTAATTGCCTAAAGTTGCTCACAAGCCTTTTATTTTTTAGAAAGAAATCGCAAATTCACACTAGAATAAAACGTCTCAGAACTGGTATAACCTTTTCTAAACTCGTGAAAATGTTTCAGTTATCTATCCCTTTCAAATGGAATCAAAACTGCGTTGCTCTATCTCAATTCGTTGGGGTCATCATCCACAGTCCCAACCACAATTCAACATTTGGCAAATTTAACTCACAAATTAACCGTTGATTCCAGAAATTACGAGGTGAAAGACATAGGAAGCCCATTTCTCTGTATGAACCAGTCCCCTCCCTAACAACTCCTTCTCTACTTGAAACCCCCTCTCCTGTGAAATTCTCCACAGTTGGGCTTATTGAAACGAAGCTAACCCCAAAACACATAGCCAAAATGTCCACAATGGTAAGCATGACGATTGTAATGACTCTTGTATTAGTGACATTAAAAATCGTCTTCCAGATGTACTACCAGAATCTGCTGCTTCCCATTTTCTTTGTCGTATGACCGAATGGTCCATTCCAACCCTTCTTCAATCACCTTTTAACGAATTTTTACTCGCTTTTATTCTTTTGTGAAACAAGTCTTGAAAGAATTGAAGTCTATGCTTCTTAGACTAAAGTGAAGTTGAAAATGTATCAAAAATTATTTACGCTGCTATTTTAAGGAATATTGATGTAGTATGCATATTTTAAGTAGTGAAAAATATCCATTTCAATTAAGACTGTATTTATTGAGCTTCATAAACGAAGGAAGATATTCGAGAATGTAGTTTGTGGTCGGTGATTGTGATTTCCATTTCATGGGAGCCATCAAGTTGAAAAGTCCGCAAAAAGCTTTGACAACAGAACTAACTCCGGTCACAAAAAGGTATTTCTATTTGAAAGATGCTTTTTCAGCAAACATTAAATAGTATCTGTTTCCAGTGGGGTACTCCCATTATGTCATGACAGGAGGTCAGTCAGTTGAATTTACCGAATGACCAACTTTTGTTAACTTGATGACAGTCATGACATCACTGCGCTTCAACTGGGACTGATGATCAAACTATGAGGAAATCAGGCTATGATCACCGCAAAAACTGGCGCGGCTATCTTCCAAACTATGTTGAGTTGTTTATACAGACCAATAGGATATGATTATTTCAACTTGGCTCCCAGAATTAGGCTCTCCTTGGCCTCCCGCCCCCAAATTCGAAAAAAGCTGCTACGAGGATTATAGTTGACTGCTGAGCGAAGGATCCGAAGGATCTGTTACCTTAAAAGTAGGTTCTTGTTGAACTGATTGTCAATCAATGACATTTCAACTCGAATTTTGAAGTTGCCTTGCTCTGTTTTATCCTCAGCTTTTACACTTCAACCTCATCAAAACCTTGCAGAAAATTGTCCATTCTGAATGCTACCAATTTTTACCTGATTTTTAGTAACCCTGCATGAAACCTCTTGTTAGGTTATAATGTGTGTACCCACGGGATTTATCCGCGTAACTGATAAGGAAATTTTCGTCTTGTAATTTGGTTGCTTTTTTAAGATCGAGTTAAAGGAAGAAATTTTGTATGTCCCTACTAACTGCTTACTTGGTTGAAATTTCCGAAAATGCTCTTTATAGCATTTCAGAATCAGTAAGAATGAACCTTTTGATGAAGCTGCAACGTAACTTGCAGTTGTGGTATAAATTTGAAATCATCTCTTCCGCTAAGGATTAAGAAATCTACAGCAAAAGTTTGGTAATTGATAAAACCTCACAGAAGAAAAGTTTGTGATCAGTAATAACATCAAGTCATTATTTCCATCTTTGCCAACCGATAAGAGCCATATGGCCTATTGACATCAGTATTTGTAATTCATTCCAAGTTAAGAGTCTCTGATAATTTGGATATACTGATGTATCAGACGTGAATCTTCAAAGTAAATCTTTATTTATCCTGTACGGTATCTTGCGCTACCTCCTGTACAAATGCAGTTTCTACTGAATTTGGTGTTCAGATGTGTTTTCATAGGGCGACGTTGAGGCTGAAAGGTTTTGTGCACAGTGGGCCTTAAAAAAATATCACGATTTTTTTTCTGTTTTGTCCTTCGTGCTTGAAAAGCAAACGACTGTGATTTTTTAAATAATTGCAGAATTCCAGAGAGGATATGCTATACGACTTATAAAACGCTTAAGATAAAACATTTGATACTTTCTTGCTGATCATAAACTTTCTTTTGCTCTCCTAACTCTTGCAAAGTTTCTTAATATAGCACCTTCGTTAAAGGAACGTTAATCTAGAGGTCCCATGCCTGGATGCGGCATGCACAGTGGGCCTAAATTAGCTTTCAGTAGCTAGAAATCCTGACAAGCCCATTCAAAACAAATTGAAAACCAACAAAAGCAAAAACCTTCATTCCTGCAGGATTTGCTTGTGTTTTCGTGCACCATTCAATTCAAGGGCTTTCAAGTGCCCTTGAACTTAATTTCTCAGATAAATCTTAAAGTTCTTCCAAGAGTATTTTAAGATTTTTACCATCTGCTCCCCATGATAATATGATATTAAGAAAGAACATCAAATGGATCTTGCGCTACCTGAAAACGACACGACCAATACAGTAAAACCCCGCAAACAAGAGCACATTTTTCTGAAAAACAGACTGGCCAAGTTCTTATGAGGTACTTATGACAATTTAAAGGTTTAGTTCTTATCACAAGGACACTTATGACTGTCATGAATATATTCAGTATGTGTTTAGTGAAATTGAGGGTGTGATAGTTGCATTTGAATATTAGAAGGTATGGTATTTTGTCGTTGACAAAGCAGTTGATATCATACAGCTTGATAAAACAATTTGCATATCCTTGAAAACTGTTGCAGGTGTTCAGTCATCAATAATTGGGAGTTTGTAAAAAATGATATTAAAACAAAAACAAACGATGGCAAACGCTGCTGGTCTTTGTACTCCCTTTGTCTGTTTCATCCAGCATCCATGAAAAAAACAAAGGCGAACCAAGAGACGACACGTGCAAGGAATGCTGGGTGAAACAGACCCTTTACGTGTACCATCTTATAAGAACATTGAAATAAATCAGTCTGTTTTTGGTCCTTAACTTTGTGTTATCCCCTACATGACTGCATAATTTATGTAATGAATTATAGCCTCCTTCTGGAGGCGAGCACATGTAATTTGGCATTCGAAGTCGATCAAGTTTGAGATCAGTCAGAAATATCAATCGTCTTCTCTGCTTCAACCTTGGTCTGGTAGTTTAATAACATTTGGGTGTCTTTTTCCATAGAACCGGTCTGCAGGTTCTTGTTTTGCAATCTTCTTGTTTGCGGGTTTTGCTGTAGTAGTGATCTTATCCCAATTTATTGCCAGATGGTAACAATTGTTTGTCCGAATTGACATTCAACTAACCGACAGATCTCTATACTCTTTGCAGAGCGTTGAGAACACATGAAAACCCAAACTTAACAGCGGTTATTTTGCTTTGTTAATATGAAAGCTGTTTTTCTACGCGTATGTTGGAGGTCTTTAAAAGCACTGTTTCAAATGTTTGAAAAACATTGACTGTTTTCGTTGCACAAAGGGTTGAAATTTTTAGTGTCTGTACAGAATGACGTATCTGTAAATATGAAACATCAGTAAGCATACTTTAGATCAGTAAGCATACTACGGTCGACAGTAAGCATACTTTATACACAACAAAATTTAAGGAAGGTAGGACTGGAACGTCAACGTTTGAAGAGAAAAATGTGAGCAGTTACAACGACCAGAGCCTGCTATTAGCTAAGCTAAAACTTTATCTTCAACCAGACCAAATGGATCCCCATTTTTGCTTTGGTTAGGGTAAATCCAGTTTGGCTGATGATAAATCATTGAAAATCCCTGGATAGTTAAAAGTTTGCTAGCATTTTGGATCATTATTGCATGTAAGACTATTTTGATTCAAAATCTCAGCTATTCAAAACTTAATATATCAGTGGTTTGTATGTGTGGCCATGATTCTTTGACGATTACACGAAGATTTAATTATAGATAACGCAAATATCCTTGAATGTTAGAATTCAAAACTTAAGATTCCATTTGCAGTGGTTTTGTAAAGAACTACGACATACGTCCGCTTTAAAGTCAAACCGATTGAAGGAAAGTGTTAATGCAATGTCAAACAGGATACAGTAAAGTCCCGCCTTTAAGAAACTGCATTATAAGAAACTCAGGTCTGATTTTGGTAAATAAAATACCTGTCTACAAGAAACTATCCAGGCTGATTCATGTTCAGTTTCTTTTATAATGGTACATAGTAATATTTTATGGCATATATTTGAATATGGCTCCAATAAGTCTCAGTTCTCTAGAAAAAGAATGAAAGTTTTAAGCCCAAATTATTATAATTTCAAGAAACTTTCAGTACTGACCCAAACTATCAGCTTCTTGCTCAACTGCACGTATCTAAAAAACGTTTTCTTAACAATTTTGACAGCTGTTTGGAATACAAAAGTGTTTCTTATACCATGGTATACACAACCTGCTTTGAGGAAATATATTCTAACATAAGAAACCAATCAGGCTGTCTTTGTGAAATGAGTTTCTTAAAGGCGGGACTTTACTGTATAGTATCCCAAAGGTCGACATTACAAGCTTAGAAGATGCGATCAAGCATGAAATATACAAAAGTACGTAAATGCAAAATCTTCGTCATCAATCAGCCTTAATCTCTTTGATCAAGAAATTTAGTGAGTTAACATTTGAATTACTGCCTACCGGGTGCGCCAAAATAAACTATTCACTTTCGACAGGCCACGATAAATCATATGATGGACCAGTTTTAACGATTTATCAGTTAATCTTTAGCAAAGATTCTCGATTAGATGCTAACATTTTTATGTTTTTTAGTCCTCCATTTATAGAGCTATGAGCGTGTTCCTTAAAATTTAACGATTTCGAAAACACTGAAAATCCCCAAAAACACGTTGATCAACTTGTCCAAGACTCAACATTAACAGAGAGGACGTTTTCGTGGTGATTTAGATGTTGATCAGTTATGATCCAATGCACGTGCATTAGTTCTATGTTAAAAGAAATGCATTTCCTTTTCGAATTTCATTGAATTCATACTTTATGCAGGTGCTGCATTCCAGTGTCAAGGGGGTTACAAGACAAACAGTAGTAAAGCAACCATAGAAGCAACATTATGAGGTCAAACAAGCTTGGTGTTTTGATCAATTTCTACATCCCCGAATCGCCAAGAAAACGTTCTCTCTTTGTCCCTTCGTGTTGAGTCTTTCGAAAATTTGATCAACGTTTTTTGGGTAATTTTTCTCAGTGTTTTCGAAATCGAAAATCTTAAAGAACTCGCTTACAGATCCATAAATAGAAGGCTAAAAAATGTGCAACAAATGCTAGCATCTACTTGAGGATCTTACCTGAAGATTAATTCATAAATCTTCAAGATTGGCCCAGCATACGATTATTCATGGCCTGTAAAAAGTGCATAGTGTCTTTTGACGCACCCGGTACAATTTTAATGATTATTGGTACACCTACTACGGCATGCTGCCCGTTCAGTTGTGAATTGCTCTTGTAAGTTTGTGAAACAAGTCTGGCCTAAATCCACCTTTCATGAAGGATATTTTCATTGAGCAGAATATTAGTTACAGTCTAAGACTTGGTAATGACTCACAGCTTCCAAAAGTGCAAACAACGACTTCTGGAATTAAAGCAGCATCATTCCTTCGAAAAAGGCTCTGGTTGACTTTGGCAACTGTAGTGAAACAAGCAAGCACGCTTCCTAGTTTTAAAAGCCTGACTGGATGTTGGAAGGGCTAGACTGCAAATGTAGGCTGTGCAAAACATGCATACCGTAGGTTGGGCTCGTAACGTGATCCGTAGCTATGTCATACACTGAATGGTATTATTTTTAACGGTTCTACTAAATATATTTTAGATATACTTTTTTTCATTTACTTCTTTTTGATATGCATGCTAAGTAGTAGGCCTAAATTAGCAGTAATCTCACTATCATTTATGCTTGAAACTTTTTTTGTTTAGAACTAACAACGGACAAAAGTCATTTGCATATCGAGGGGCGACCGTTTGGAATGGTCTAGATCACCAAATCAAACTGTCGCCCTTGCTATCAAATTTCAAATTAAAACTAAAGGAAGGATTATAAAGCAAACTTTACATACTTCATTGCATCAAGAATAAATTCTATTGATTTTCCTTTCTGTTGCAATTCAATTTCTTTTTCTTTTCGATAGGACTATTTAAAATAAGGCTTTTCAATGTATTAACTAGTATTAGGAGATTATTGAATAACTAATTTTTCGTTTTGCTTTTGTTTTCTTTTGTATTTTAACAGGGCACATTGTAAAACAATTATTTCTTAGCAATTGAATGTTTTTACCCTGTATAAGTAAGTTTAAACTAGAAGTAACTAAAAGTTATCAACTGCGCGCACTCTGAGATATTTCTGAACTCGAATAAAGCCAAACTAAATTCGTAAATGACCTTTATGCTGTTCCCTTGAACTGGATATAATTGTTCCATTATTCCCTATTCCATGTTTTATGACTAGAAGGAGGGTGATGAAAGCAAGGTCAACAGATTATTGTGCTGAGTTAATCCTATTGACGAGCATTTCTTTGCTCGATTTGCTGCGTCGTTGTAGGTATGCGAACGTTTTGAACAGCGGCAATGAAGCAATAGACAAAACAAATATGCGTAGCCAGCAAACGAAAATTCACTACCTCGCAATTAGTAAGCACGCTCCTTCGTCGCGCGCAATGAAATGATGATAATGATGATAATGATGATGATGATGATGATGATGATGATCATGATGATGATGATCATGATGATGATGATGATGATTATGATGATTATGATGATTATGATGATTATGATGATGATTATCATTATTATCTTTGGTTTAAATATTAAGAAAACGCGTGCAAATTCCGTAACAATAGGGCCTATTGCTTTTGGTTGACTGCGCACTACAAAGTTACTTCAGAAGCGATTTCCATCTGATATAAACAAGATTAACAACGCTTCACGTACTGTTTTAGCATTTAGTTTTGATAATATTTCATTCAGTACAGTATCTCTTTATTTTATTTCATTGCTTTCTTGCATACATTGACAAATTAGATACCTAATTCATACTAACAAGTTGAATTAGAAAAGACTGCAAAGTTACCAAATGACATGAAAAATTAACATGTAGGATGCTTAACAAAATCACACCGGCGAGGAAAGACGTTTGGTTGAGCACTAACCCAACACTTCTAATTCTAAGAATATGTCGGTAAAAACTGTTACTAAATATGATTTACCGTTGCCAAACTTGGACTCAAAGATCAACCAGCAATAAGCGCTTGCACAGCCGTCATTGGCCAGGCCTTTTGTAAACATGAAACCACGCTCTTTAAATAGCCACACTTCAAGTGGCCACGCATTCCATCTAGCGGAGTTTTCTGAAAACACCTTAGTGAGTTGCTCATTAGGTCCACAAGTCATAGGCACTCTTTGCAAAAAGTCTGACGAAGAAATGAAATTAACTTTACTTCAATTGTCACCTCATTGTGTGATATTACATGGAACATGTTTTTGAAAAGACTTCAAACCGAGCATGCAAAATGATCTATCAAAGCTTTAAAATGGAGTGTTTGAAATGCAAATCTATCTGGAAACAAGAAAATAAATCTTGACAAAAAAGACATCTCAATTTAACAAAAAAGTTCTTAAAAATTATTACTCGTTTCAAGGAATAAACATCTTAAAGTGAATATGACGCGAAAATTTTTATTGATGAAAAACGTCAATTTGAGTGTGCTGATTTCGAATTTCGACATAAAACTTTCCAAAACTAAACCGTTTTTTAGATACAGCCATTTGAAAATCGAATTTCTTCACAAAAAAGCGTCCGGAGATCTGGGTCCAGTTTTTGAACTTGTGACGTAAAGTGTTTGGGTAGACAGACTGGAGATACTTGCATATCAAAGGATAGTGTTGTGGTCACAAGGGTTTTAGGGTTTCATAGTTGCCCAACAGAAAACCTCCACACTCGTATGATTCAAATTCCACCGAATTTGTGTTCTCACACTATTTTGGCAATTAATTGATGTCTTTTGTACACCTGAATTCCACAAATTGGCACTCAATTAACGCTTTCTTTGATGAAAGAAGTGGGATCATATTTAACCACGGAGATATTGGGTTCTGCCTTTCAGCATGACTCAGAGAATACAATAAGAGCACAACAGGAATGAGTTCATCCTTTCATCAGAACTGCTCGCTTCGTTTCCTCATGATTTCAAGTTTCAAACCATTGCAAACTGCAAACAGAGTACAAACAGACAGCGTCGCTCGAAGAAACATTTGCTTTAAAGTTTCTCAAGTGGACAGGTCGTAGGAAGGGAGGGAAAGAATTCAGGCCAACTGATCTTCATTGACTGGCTATGCTTCGAAAGTCGAAAGAGAGGGAGAGAGGGTCTACGGGTTTAGGCCATATCCATTCTGGTTGGCACTCGACTGGGATAGATTTATTTCGCTGTAATCGTATTTTTAAAAGTTTTTTTTTTTTATAAATATAACATTTAAAAAAAACTACAATACAATAATCTGAGCCAATCATAGCGGGGAAAGACACATGGTCATCTAGTCCCCACTATGAATGGCTCTCACAATGAATTTATACAATTATCTAAAAATAAACCAACAAGGGAACACAACGTAACACTACACCACTCTTTACCAATAACACTACGCTACATTAAGGAGAGACGAAAAACCATGAGGAGCGAAGCCGCCTCGAGCCATAGAGCCACCAGCAACCCACAGAGCACCATTCGTTCTTCATTTCATGTTCATTTTATCTCCGAAAATCATCGGCAGCCCCACGGCCAAAAGATGGCAGCCCCACTCCTCACGCCCCCGCGCCGCACCTCACACTACAAAACAGTACGATAATCTCACACATTACACTACAAACAAATAAGGATGGTTGCTTATGTTGGTATTTAGTCCAACCGCATAGATCTATTAATGAATGATATAGTTGCTTCTAGGATTATTCTGTTGTCGATTATAGTGAGCTGAGGGCTACCATAGAGAAGCAACTCACACAATGCTTTTGAGTCCATATTTGTGAGATCGAGACCGGGGATCTCAGAAAGTTGACCAAGGAGATCAATACGCATCTCGTGAAACCGATGGCAGTGCAGGAGGAAATGTGAGTTATCTTCATTGCCAATACCACACAAGCAAAGTGGGCTGACGCAGTCAAAGTTATGGCGGAATCTGTGTTCGTTGAGCGCACGAAACTCCACACGAAGTTTCGTCAAACGCCTGATACCTACTATATCGCGAATACCATACATAATAGTTCTTTTCAATGGTCGTATGGTCGACAGTAGCTTGCTCTTAAATGCTGCAAGAGATTTGGCGTTTTTTATATCATCAGCCAGCAGATTCCATTCATACAGTGTGTTCTGAAAGTACGTGTTCGTGAAACGAATTGTTCTGCCTACACTTTGGTCATAAGCCCGAGTGTTTCTAAGGTTGTAAGATAACTGGCGCTCACATAGAATTTCGGCAAACAAGTATTCTGGAGAACGTGTCTGCCTTAGATTGTAGAAATGGCACAGTCTCCTGTACCGTCGCCTACTATAGAGATCCTCCCAACCCAATTCATCGTATAAACGTTGCCTACTTGTACCTCTCCAAGTACCCGTAACTGCTAAAGCCGCAGAGTACTGGGTTTGTTCAAGTTTTTTAGTTACATCTAATTTCATTTCAGGATCATACTTGTGATAGACAATGTCACCATAGTCGAGATGGGGCCTGACATAAAGCTTGTAGACTTGGTCAAGTACTTCCCGCGAGACATATCTAGAAATGTGACGAATGATACCTATACCACGCCTAGCTTTGACAACTGCTTCTTTTATATGGCTTTTGAAATTAAGCTTCGAATCAAGAATAACTCCAAGGTGCTTATGCTCAGGTACAATGGCTAGCTCATCATTTCCCAATTTTAACGATGGATGTTGTGGTCTGAGTCTTTTGGTCGAGAAAATAACCTCTTCCGTTTTTTCAGCATTAAACTGCATCTTCCATTGCCACGCCCATAATCGCACCTTTTCTAAGTCCCTATTCAGCACTTCCGCAGTCACAGTTTCATTTGTTACAGTAGAAAAAAGGGATGTATCGTCAGCAAACATCTTGACATCAGAATTTACATTACCAACTAAGTCGTTTATATAGACCAAAAAGAATAGAGGACCCAAGACAGAACCCTGAGGAACACCTGCAGAGATAGTACTCCATTGCGAGCTCTTGCCATTCAATACAACACGCTGCTTGCGATCAGATAGGAAGCTCTGAATGAGGGCGAGGAGATCGCCAGATATTCCACAACATTCCATTTTATACATCAGACCATCATGCCAAACTCTGTCGAATGCCTTTGAAAGATCTAAGAACACTGCCCGAGTTTCCCTGCTAGGATTTTCCTCAAAAGCACTATAGATCTTATGGGTTATTAATAATCCCCTGGGCGAAAGCCTGATTGATTTACAGTTAAGAGACCATTTTCACAAAGATGAAGGTAAATTGCATCAAACATTAATTTCTCGAATATTTTTCCAAAGATCGGCAAAAGTGAGATTGGTCTGTAGTTCTTTTTGCTTTGCCTGCTTTCCTTTTTATGAATTGGAATCACGTTTGCTTTTTTCCAGATAGACGGATATTGACCAGTCGCAAGACACTGTTCAAAAATTAGACACAGTGGTTCAACAATTGAGTGATCACAGATTTTGATCATTGAGACAGAGATCTCATCACAGCCGTGGGCTTTTTTAGTGTCCAAAGAACGAATGATTTTAAGAACTTTTTCCTTATCAATTTGCAAAGTTTCCAGGGCATTATTACACTTTGGGAGAAATGTCGGAAGGGTACTTCCAGTAGGTATGGCAGAGCATTGCTCAACGAAGTAGTCATTAAAAATATTTGCCTTTGTTTGTACATTTGTTACAAATATCCCATTTTCTAATAGTGGTGGTATATTTAAGGTTTTTTTCTTGTTTAGTAATCTGTTTAAAACTGTCCAATAAGCTTTTGCACCTTGGTTAGGATCGGACAATTTGTGACCCAGTTTCTGATAATATTTTTCCTTCGCATTAGTGATCATTTTACTCGTTTCATTACGAACCTCCTTAACTAGATTCCAGTCCTCTTGTCTCCTACCACGATCTAGGAATTTTTTGAAGACCCTATGCTTTCGTTTGATTGCAGTTTTAAGCTCATTAGTTATCCAGGGAGGATCCTTATCATTACATTTTATTATTTTGTTAGGAATATTTTCAGAAAGGATAGAGAAGGTAATGTTGGTGAAAATATCAGCCATTTCCTCCGAACCCAAGCCACAGAATATAGTCTTCCAATCGACAGCGTTTAAGTCAGCTTTAATTTTTGCAACATTAGCTTTACCGTACTCCCAGACGGTTCTCTTGTAGGGAGGTGGAGGGGGCAGGGAGATGTTGATTTTACCATAAATGATTTGATGCTGGCAGTTTTGATCCAAAGATGAATGCACTCCTGACTGCAAGAAGAGATTTGGTTGGTCCGTTATGATAAGATCAATGCATGACATGGCTTCACCTCTTATATTGGTTGGTTCATCGATTAGTTGGTGTAGATTATTTGTCTCAATCAGCTCCTCAAGAGCCATACCCTGTGGCTCCTCCATATCTTGCGGCCACCACTGTGATGATCGACAGTTGAGATCACCAGTTAGGATCATTAAATGTGGTCTTTCCCTTTGCATAACATTTAAACTCCTATGAAGTCTATCGATGAAATTTTCAAATTGCTCACTGTTTTGGCTAGGGCTTCGGTAAATCGTAGAAAACAGGATTTTCTTACGTGAAGTTGTTGTTTCAGTAACGATCATCTCTTGCAAAAATTCAAGATCTTTCCTACGCTTTATTGGCAAACCTTCCCGAAAATAAAGACAGACTCCCCCAATTTTGTTGTCACTTGGATGATCAGCACGATATATTTCTCTACTAAACCCCTCAATTGAAATGACACCATTTCCAATTGTCGAATTTAACATAGTTTCTGAGATTGCTATGAGGTCGAATTTATGTATGGAGTCGTAGGCTTCAATTAAAGGAATCTTAACAGCTCCTCTGGCGCAAATACTATTTAGGTTCCAGTGGAAGAATTTCAAGGATTTCTCAGTTTGTGGGCCAGGATTAGTTTCCACGTCTCCGCCAAGCAGTAGTAGAATGTCCAACGAATAATGCATCGCAACATTTAGGAAGTCCAAAATGTTAATAAACAATAGAAAATGCAGCACATACTGCAACCTGACAATATCGTGTCTTCGATAAGCTGGAGAACACCGGAGGAGCGAAATTTTGGTTTTCATTATCTCATCTAGCCACGTGAACATAAAGCAAATCGTTACGAGCACAAAAAGCGTTGTTTTAATGTACAGCTGACAAAGGTCTTGCAGACTGTCATTCTTTGAGCAATTATTAAATGGCAAGAACTCGCAAGGGGCAAAAAGACTGAAGAAAGAAGAAACAAGGATTGAAAATGGCAAAGTTATGACAGATATCCAAATGAGAAAGTACAAGTAAGCAACGGCATAACAAACACTTGCAATCAGATTCGAAAAATAAATATTTATCATAGCTTTTGAGCAAAGCTCGCAATTGTAACGCCCTATTCCTGCACGCCACTGCTCAACTCCTACAGGCATACGACGCACACTTGATCTCCCAAGTCAAAGCAATTTCCGCAAGTCCCCAGACAGGATCCTGGAGTGTGAGATACATTCTTACCAATAAGCAGCAACAAATAACAAAGAGGACCAAAACCTGTACTAGGCAGCACAAATAAAACACAAAGAACAATTAAAAGGAACATCATAAAAGAAACGGAAAACGTGACCATTGAAAGGGGAAAAAAAGATGTGGGATAAAGAGGAAAACTGAATGGGGTTTCTGGATGATGTGTTTTTCATTTCATTTCATTTCATTTCATTTTCATTTCATTTCATTTTGATGGATACAATTACAATAAAATTCATAACCGATGATTTGGCTTTCTTTCTTGCCCGATAGATGGCCGTTCGGTGTCTCCATGTGGTAAGACGAACAATGACCTGTTGCCTTGGCTTGCCATCTCCATCCGTTGATTTAGGCCCAATGCGGTGAGCGCGGTCGATGCGGTGAGCGCGGCCGCATCAGGTACAGCTACTTCCAATTCATCAAAGATTTCTTTGACCTTTCCAAGGACTTCATCACCAGATTCATTTGTGCCTTTTGGCGGGAGCTCAATTCCATCAATTCTCAAGCAAAGACGACGTGAGTACTGCTCCTGGTTTTCGTAAGACTAGCGAAGATGAGCAACGTGACTTTCTAAAACAGCATTGTTTGCTTCCAGCTCGTCGATTCGTTCTTCTGGAGCAGATATTTGTTTCTCCTGGTCCTGAAGTTTCTCTGTTACCAACAGTGTAACCTCTTCTTTTAAGCTTGTGATATCATCCTTTGTGGACAGTAGGTCAAAATGTTTATCGAGGTACGCCTTAACTTCAGCAGTGAGCTCCATTTGTTGCGTAGGCGTGGTCGAGGTGGTCGAAAATCCAGTGCGAGTTTTTACCATTCCACAACTATTTTAACCACAGAAAACTCAATCATTGAAAACTATTGACTCGAAGGTCATCTTGCAAAATTTCATTACATCTCCGTCAGCCTAACACTCAAGTTTTCCACTTTATCGCGACACGTCAAAAAACATGACCGTCCGCCACAACAACAACGGAGTAACCAAGAAGTTTAAAAGTTTCATGAGGTCCAGAGATGTGCTGATACTACAGATACTTTGCTTTGGTAAGTGTTGATTTTGTTATTTAGCGCTACCAGACTAAATCAAGGACAAACCTAGTAGTTTGGTGTCTGATCACGCTAGGAGAATTGAGAACCGCGTAAAAATCATGGATATCGTACTGGTCAAGCTTCCTTCCCCAGAGTGTGGGACTTCGTCCTGTGAAATTCCAATATTCAACCATTTATAAGCCATAAATGTCCGAAATCTTTGCAACATGGACTATCATTTATTGTTATTTCAAACCCTTGAGTTGGTTACATGTGCAAAGGTTGCTGTGAGACATGGCTTCATGATATCCAGCTTGCAAATAGCGTTTTGTACCACATTGACGAGAGAAAAAATATTTGAAAACATTGTAAATTTGGCAGTTGAAGTATTCAAGAAACCAGGAGTGGAACTCCTTAGTTTTAATCAATTAAAAGGGTGAATAAACAATCCAAACCTGACCGCTTATCAAGGTTTCGTAATGGTTTCATGTATGAAACATTGCATGGTGTTGTCATTTCCACAAACACATTACGTCACAGAGGCCTGGTACTCAACGGTCTGACCGCGCAGAATTGCTGCCACTTTTCGAAGCAAAGTGGGGGCTGCTCAACCCCATTTTCTGAAGAAATAAGCGCCTAAATTAGAAAATAAAGTACACCATCATGACCAGCGATGTTTAATGCATAATGTTAGACAATAAAAATTTTCGCGTCATATTCACTTTAATAAGAATTCTTGTCAAGAAATATTTTCTTGCTCCTGGGGCTATAATTTTTCTTGTTATTTTCTAGAAAAATTATCTTGTTCCAGGAAAAGTATTCTTAATCTAAGAAAACATTCCTCCGAGCTGATTCCTGTTTCAATAAAATATATCTTGAATTAAGGAAAAGGATCTTGGCAAGAAGAAATATTTTCTTATTCTAAGAAAAAAGCTCTTGGAAATTTGTTCTTATTTCAAGAAAATAAATCTTAAAATAAGAAAAGGAATCTTAACAAGAATTCTTGTCAAGAAATATCTTCTTGCTCCTGAGACAAATAATTTTGCTCAAAATGAGAAAAATTATTTTGTTGCACGTTTTTTTTCTTGAATTAAGAAGTGGGATTTTCACACAAAATCAGTGGGTTTCCACTGCACGACGATCAATCATCGCTTTCCTCATCCCAAATTTTTCAAATGTGACGAAATTTCATTTTTAAGTGGGAAAACAATTTGATTGTCAAGTCTGATTTGTACGACAACTGTGAATCAGACTTTACATTCAGAGGTCCTTGCTAGTGCAAAATGTACTTTCATCGCGTTGAACAATTGACGATGTTTTAAGTGATGCTACTGTTCATCGTGCAGTGGAAATTTACCATTACCTGAATGTTTCAGAGCAGTCGAAATTTACCTGATTTACACGATCAAAAGTCCGTTGGCCGTAGATCTTTATTCAGTTTCAGAGAGGCATCTTCTCATTTCACTGAACTCCCATCAGCTCAGACATTCTACAGATTGCAAGTCTCAAAGCTGAAAAATGAACCAACTTTATCGACTTTCCAAGCCGTTGTTGGTTAAGAGTTTCATGAATCAACGTTGAAACATAATTGCATTACTTGCAACACTAATCATAATCAATCATTTTTAATCTTCTCGACTGGATTTTCCAGTTTCACATTTAATTCTGGTGAATTTTCATAAATATACTGAGAATAAATTGTTTTTGCAGGAAGAATATACAGAGCTAACAAGTCAATTATCGTTGCTGTAATTGTTAATAGGCCCATGCCTGAGATCAGTTGTATTATCAGATTTGACAGGGAAAATCGACCTGAAATGAAACGAAACAAATAGTATGGATAAATTCACCTAATATTGTTTATAACCGCTTCATGAAAACAAAGTGCCCTCCAGACAGGGCCGCATTTAAGTCTCTTGGGGCCCTGGGCCCAAAACTGCTTGGGGCCCGTTAAAGTATACCTAAAAAATTGTTTAACGTGCACAGTAGTTGTCACTGCATTGGTAAGACTTTTTATGGAAAAGGTCCCTAGATTCAGTCATGTCTTCCTCCTTAGCCATATTGCTGTAAAGTTTCAGATGATTTTCTTGGGCTCTAAAAAGCTCAGGACGTCAAATCGGGGCGGATCCACCCCGAGGTTGGGGAGAGGCAGCCTTCAGGGAGGGAGGCCAAAGTATCATTTAAAGAAAGCGCGCCGAAGGCGCGCGAAAATTTTTGGACTTGTTATTGAGAAGATTCTTTGGCTTTTCTGTTAAATGACGTCGCGATTTGTATGTTGGCCCCCAAATTCTGATCGAAACAGTCAAAAAGAGTGTCGTAGGGTTACGATGTGGGGTGCACTTCTCACGAAAAAAGGGGGCACCAAGCTGAGTTTCCTAAATGAAGGCGGGTAATTGCCCCCACTTGCCCCCTTAAATTCGCCACTGACATCAAACGTTGCTGCCATTAGGCATAACTCAACAATGCGCTGTTGTGATATTGTGGACCTTAGTTCACTCTTAACCCTTTTCAGCATAGAGAAACTTCGGTCACCGGAGTCAACTCTGCATGGCAAAGTGAGCAACAATCTAAGCGCAGTCATTGGACTTGGGAAAGTGGCCACTGCAGCTCCTTGCACAATTTGCTCTAACAGATAATACGAAATATAGACTTTTGCATTTCATCAACTCGACAATCATTTGAAATTCATTATGGTCGAGACAAAATGAATTTACTACTATTGATGAGCAACTACTTTTGCTCGCCAATGAAGTATTGTCAGTGTATGAAGGCATGAAGGTTGTTGTATCTATAATAATTGAAGCTAAGTCTCCATTTCGGAGCAGTTACCCAACTACTACTTTGGGTATCACAAGCTAGTGCTAAAATTTTGCCAGTTATTTTTGTTATTCACTGGGTAAGAAATCTTTGAAGGGTTTTGTTGATGCTTTTTAGAACTTCGGAATTGTTTGTATCTAAACAAGTCTTTTCCATCTTGGGTCTTTGATAAAAATTTGGACAATCCCATAGATGTTCAATATATTCCTCATGAGACCCACATCTCCTGCAAAGAGAATCAGTGTACTTTCCTTTGTAGTTTGCTCTTAGGTCGACCATGTTTAATTTTAGTTTCAGCAGGGATGAGGCTTCTTCACACCCCAGATACTCTTTCATTCCAAACTTACTACCCTTTATAAATCTAAGTTTAGTCTTCTTCATATTTTTAATATTATTCTCTGTGATTATGATCATTTTTTCCCTAACAACTTTTTTCCATTGTTGTTTGGTTAGGTTTTTGATCTGACATTCTTTGAGGTTAATATCAATCGTTTTTAGGTCACTGATTACTTCTTTATAACAACAGTTTGGGAAATTTAACCTTTTTTGCTCTTCACAAACAATCTTGGTTAATCTACTTTCATTCATGCTTAGTATCTTATGGAAGTACATTAATCTTTTCTCCTTAATTCTAAATTCCATAGGCATCAGGCCACATTCAAGGACTATTCCATCATATGGCATTGATTGGGGTAGAGAGTTAATTATCGTTACTGCATCTTTTTGCAACTTTTCAAGGCCTTTATATTGTTTCTTAGTTAAATTAGTCCATGTTTCACATGCGTACAGAACTTTGGGGATCAACATTGCTTCAATCAACTTTATATTGATTGCAAAACCTTGTTTTTTGAGTGCCTCTTGCTTAATAAGAAATTTTATTTCATTAATAACCCCCAGTGCACAGTTTATTCGTTTATTGATGCACAAGTCTACGGTTCCTTTGGTGTTTTTCAAGTCCCCTAGATATTTATATGACTCTACTTCTTTAATAACTTGTCCATTTAGGATTAAACTTTCTTTTTGAACTTGTTTACTTTTGCTATACTGCATCAACATCTGTTCGCTTTTATCCAGGTTAAAATTCAGGAGATTTTTCTTCTGAAATTCTTCAGCAATAGTAACCATTTCCTGCATTTTTCCATGAGATATAGAAGCAATCAATATATCATCCTGATAGAGTAGAGCAGTGGAGGTATCAGAATGTTCCCAAAATGGATCCCTAAGTTTTCTCTTTTTGCTACTTGTATTCCTTTATCAATATGATTGGCACAAATCGGGGCTGCTAAGATGGTTCCTTGTTTCAAATTTTCCTTAATTTTAACCTCTCTTGTTACTCCACTAGGTGTATGGATTTGAATGTATCCTTCATTGTTTAATTCGTAAACATTTCTTAGAAAGTTTCCCTGTACCCCACTTCTATACATATCTATGATGCAAGACTTTAACCACAGCTTATCAGAAGCTTTCTCCAGGTCCAAATAGACAAACTTCACTGTACATTTTAGATATTTGTAATAATCATTTATTGCTTGCCAAATGAATGAATGATCTAACGTTGATCTACCCTTTCTTCCTTCTGCGGCTGCCTGGGGCTGCCTCTGAAAAACCTTTTTCAATAACACTGATCTGTCTGTTCAGCATTAATTTTTCATAGATCTTGCTAATGCTTACTGTTAGAAATATCCCTCTCCAGTTTTTTAGTACCTTTCTGTTCCCTTTTTTCTTATAAATTGTTCTAACAATTATTTCCCTCCAATCCTTTGGGGGCTGACCAGTGGTAAAAACCTTGTTGATTGCTTTCAGCACGGAATCTTTAAACTCATACCCTGAACTTGTATAAATTTCATTACTTACAGAGTCAACCCCTGGAGATTTCTTTCCTTTTAGACTTTTAAGTACTTTTTCAAGTTCCCACATTTCAAAAGGAGCATCATATCTCTCCTTCTGGGATTGGATTACTTTAGAAAACAGCTTTTCAACTGATCTTACATGATTTTTATACTTATCATCTGGCTCTCGATTGGTGAGCAATTTCTCAAAATAGGTTTCATGCTCTTCAATGATTTCTTTTTGTTCAATTAGTTCCTTTCCTTGTTCATTGATTACAGCTGTTGGGCAGTCTGCTTTTCTTCCTAGGATTTTAGCCCTTATCTTATAGAATTCTGAACTTTGCACTGCAGCTCTATTCAACTTTTCAATGTTTGCCTTCATCCTATTATCTTTACTCTCATTTTCTGTCCTCACCAATTCTTTGTTTAGGTGTTTGATTCTTATTTTTAAAACAGTTTCCCTTAAATTGTCTTCCTTTTTAATAGCTTCACTTAGTTTCTGCTTCAACTCTAGTTTCTTTTTTCTCAGTTCCCTACAAGCCCTCATACATGGTGCTTCCTTGTTCTGTTGTACCTTTTCTTGAAGCATTTTGCCATAATTTCATATACTTTCCTTTTCCACTCTTTATACAATACATTTACCGGTTTGTTTTGATCCCAAACTCTTCCTATTTTGTTAATTTTCACTTGTCTGTCAAATTCCTTGAGGGAGTCACTTGATAAGACACAATGCCCTTGTCCCTTTTTAGAATTTTGGCTAGAAACATCATTTTGCTTGAAATTAAAGTCAAGCACCAATGTATTATGGTCAGATTCCTTGATACCATATTTCCCCACTCTTTCTAGAACATATCTCCTTTCTTCATCAATAATCATTCTATCAAATTTATCAAAGCCTTTTTGGTTAACCAATGCATAGTCAAGTATTGCCTTCTTATTTACATTATACTTGTCAGTAGTTGAAACCCTTGTCCAAAGCCCTTGGCATTTATCACTGGTGTTCAGTATGACTAATTTTCTTTTCTTCACTATTTTCATTAGATTTTTCCCCCCTGTAGATATTTTAGGATGGTTCCCTTTAATATTATCTCCTATTTTTACGTTTAAATCCCCTAGTATTATCAGTGCTTTGCTTTCATTCTTAGCCTTAACAGCATAATAGTCAATTTTATCAAAGAAAGCAAAGTTACTTTTTACTTTTGTCCGAGATTCCTGTTTACCATACACCAATCCCAATATTATATCTTTACATCCAAATCTGATGTTAATCCAGACCTGCTCATTATCATCATCTCCTACTTCTAAGACTGTTATTTTACCTTTTAGTGATTCTTTATATATTATCCATCTTCCCCCTCCTTGTTTATTTTGCCTCCTTAGTTCAATAGGATCGCAGTATCCCTTTATACTGAGGGGACCATCATAGGTTTTAATCTTAGGTTCTGTTATACAAATTATTGTAGGATCTAAATCCTCTATTATTGAACATAAGCTATCTATTTTAGATTTTAGGCCATTAGCATTTGAATACAAAATTTTTATCTTTTGTTTATCATACCTTTTCTTTCATTCTTTAGTGTGAGTCTTTTTCCACTTGTTTCTCTTTACACAAGGTTGGGGTCCCATGATACACGGGGGTGCTGCGGGACTTGTTGCTGCTGATGGTACTGTATGTCTCTTAAAATTTCTTTTTTAACACTGCCCATCGAGTCCTTTATGCATTGTTTTATCAAGTTTGTTACATTTGTTTGCTGTAAATATTCTGTGTTTTTGGGTTTTTCTTTCTCTGGGTGTAAAAATCTGCAATCAGGCCTTGTGCAGACTCCTGCCATGTGTGCAAAGCATAATCCGGATGCCCTCCATTTATCCTTTTCCTCATCTGCATTATCACCAATCCAGCCTATGTTGTGGGAGAATTTACAATCCTTCCCCCACCTGCAGCTCCCTTTCCTTTGCTTTTCATATCTACATTCCCTCTTCCCAAAACTTTGCATCTCGCTGGGGATAGTTCGGTTGTTTGGAAGAAGGGTCGGCATAGGCTGTTGTTGATAGAATTGGTTGGACTGGTTCTGGGTCTGCTGCTGGTACTGGGTCTGTTGCTGATACTGAGGTTGAGAAACAATTTTTGCCCTCAGGTGCTGCTGGTATTCTCGCAATTTTGCTAACTCTGCTTCTTTCTCTAGCTCCCTAATGGCCTCTTTCTCTGTTTGGAGTTGCATATCATATTGGCTCATTTGGCTAAAGGATTTTTCAGCGTCCTTTTCCTGCTTTTGTTGCCCCTTTCCTTTGCTATTTTCCTCTACTTCCTTATCATCTTTTTCCTCGTCAAGTTTGTCAAGTACCTCTTCCAAATATTCTCTCTCTCTCTTTTCACTTTTGTAGGCTCTTTTAAGCATTTCTTTTTCATCGGCTAGGCTATGTGTTTCATACTCAAGCCTTTCCACTTTCCGCTCCAATTCCAAAACTCTTTTTTTGAGAGCATCCCGCTCCTTTACTATGTCGGAGCTGGGGGCCTTAGGTACTTGTTTTCTTGTTTTGTTTTCTTCATTTTTTTCCTTATGTCCATCCTCTTTTTTACCTCTTTTAACTCTTCCTTTATAGCTTCGCTGGGGGAGAGGCACTGTTTTTTCATTTTCTTTTCCTTTTTCCTCTTCTTCTTCCTCTATCATAATTGTAGCATCTGCTACTGCCTTTTCGGTTTGAGTATGCTCAGCTCCCCATTCATCACCGCTTGTCTCAATTTTTTCATCTCCAGAGTCCTCTGATGTCTCATCTGAGTTTTCTGGGTCCCCTGAGTCTTCAGTGTCTGCTTTGAAACCATTTTTACGTATGTCATCTGATTCATCATCCATCATCTCTATTTTGATTAATTTTGCTTTACATCCTGGATCCGACACAAGTTTCTCAGGAAAAGGCTCCGCCTTTGACTTTTTTAGGACCTTCAGTGAGGCTGAATCCTTCTTATTCAAGTCTGCCAGAGATTTGATTGTTGACATTTCTTCATCAAACCAGCACTGGGCTGCAGTTCCTCCCATCATCACACAATGCTTTTTCCCTTGTAGGTAGAAAATTGCTGAAAATATTTTCCTGTAGCTGTTACCACATACTTTAAAGTATATTGACATGGTAAGCAGTTTGTTTGCTTCTGGATCTAATTTGTCTTCCTGTGTCAGTATCGGAGCATTGCCATTTTCAGCTTCCCATTGGACAAGAAGGTTCTCGTATTCAGGATCTTGGCCTAAATGACCGTAATATCGTTTATCAAACACGTTCACCCAATTTCCCATCTCTTCTCTACTTGGAAGGTATACTGACAGTCCACCTTTGAAGCTTTTGACCTTTACGTCTGGAGAATTTGGTTTCTTTTTTCCTTTTCTTTTCATTTTTGCCATCCAACAATCTTGCACGCCGTTGCCAGTCAGTTAGGCCAAAGCGAACTGCGAAGTCAAAAGTAAGAACTGAAGCCAGTTTTAATTTCCTCCAAGCAAGATGGTAACTTTCCTCAGCTTGGGATTGCTCTCCTCTTTGCTTCACGACGATCAAGATGTTTCGTCAGGATAAAGATAAGATAAGTTGTAGTTTGGTAATCTTGTTTTGGTGACCATTCTCTTTAAGACACATGCAATAACTTAACAATAATGTTAAAACTAAACATCATTACCTCAAATATTTCGCTGCCCATCGGCAGCCTCATCAGTGAGTTAATGAATCGAATTGATAGCTTGCCAGTTGTTGAATAAGTTCGATTCGTTTGATCTTTGATCGAATCGAGTTCTAGGAACGTTCGAATTCCCCCACTCCTCCTTAGCGTTCAATTCCGGATTATTCGTATGAATGTAAGTTGCTTCCGTTACCTGTCTCAACATTGCGTCATTTGGGCATGTTCCTAACAGTTGTATGGAAAGTGATTGCTCTGTTCCACTGTGTTTTTCAATCATGTGTTGGTGAAATACAGACGAGCTTTCCTTTCTTTCGAGTTTCTTTATGTGCTCATTGCATCTTTCGCCCAAACTGCGTGCTGTTTCTCCTATGTAATTTTCTCCACATGTGCATTTTATTTCGTAAACGGCATCCCTGGTTTTACAGTTCAAAGTAGGGTTTACTTTGCACACGTAGCATTCTTCACTCTCGCAATTCAGGGGTTTGAATGGGTCTGATCTTGTTAGATATCTCTTCAGGAGCTTGCCAGACTTCTCCACAACTTTGATCTTTAGCTCCGCCTCCTTCAATATTCCTCTACATTCCTTTGCCAGTTCTCTACGAGGTGTGGCGTCCACGAAGAGAACTGTTTCAAAGCCTCCTTTTGCAAACCATGTGTTCCTTTTCTTGCTCTTTTCTTCGTCTCTTACTTGTCTGTTCCAAAATTTTCCTCTATACATTGGACATTTGCCACTTATATCATTATCAACGATCCTGTTGTATTTTTGATTTGCTTTTTGAAAAATCGTTATTCTGTCTTTTTGTGGATAACCCGAGAATTGTAGACGGTTTATAAAATGTTGGACATGTTCAGTTCGTTCAGTGTTGCTACAAAGTGGTGAAACATTGCGCATTATTCTCACAAGGTCAGCTACTAAGATATTAATTTTTGTTTCTTGTGAAAGAGCCGAATTTTTGTTGATGACGTGTTTGCTGGCAATCGGTTTCATAAAATGTGAATGCAGGATTTGACATCTCATCTCATTTCCGCACTTTACAGGTTCAATCCACTGTTCTGTATCTAGCACGGGCATCCTGTTATTTGCGTGTTTCGATGGAAAGTCAATTGTTACCTTAATGCTTTCGTGTATTCCGTTAGCAATTGCTTGAATCTTTCTCATAATTTCCCTGTCCTTCAGTTCTCCTGGGTTGCTTTTGACTGTTTTAGCTACGATGACAATGTCATCAACATACCGCGAACATGTCCAACATTTTATAAACCGTCTACAATAGTAAGGGGAAATTGTTAAGAATCCGTGACCAAATTGGGGGGACTTTGGTTTGACACTTGTTTTGACATCAGAACACATATAAGATTGAAATAAAATTGGGGGTCCCTCTTGAAAATACCAGGAACACCTTCACAGTGGCCCAAATAGCCAGGCTGCGGCTCTATTCAAGTCGCATGCTCAATTTGACGCCATTATAACAAAAAGTTGAGTAAATTATGTCATCTAGTATGTAATAGATGCTAAGAAAACCATTTTGCACATCAGAGAAGGGATAAAACCAGTCCTGGTGGCATTTAACAGAGGAAAAAAGCATATGCTCCTCCGCAGAGGCGAAAAAATTAAATTTTCTACATTCTTGCAGCAAGAATTTTCCAAATGCAGTCAAGGGGTCGTCAGGGAGTCCCAGACAATAGACTTTCGGAGTATTAAGATTGTTTGATGAAAATTATTAACTACTGGCATTGCATTATGGGATATTTGGAGCAAAATAGCAGAAAATTGGCCCGCTTTTCCTTGCCTCCAAACTTGACTGATCTTTCAATAACCCTCCACTTTGTCTTCTTGGCTTTCTCCTCAGTGTCTGTGGATTTGTTTCAGTTTATTATGAAAGTTTCTTATTCATCGTTAATGCAGTCGTCAACAACCAATTCACTTTGTTTCGGAGCTTCAATTCTTAGCGATGTTGGTAGAGCCTACCACATCAGGCAAAATTTACCTTACTTCATAGATTTTAACAGGAAAAGATAATCTGGGACTTCTAGGATTCTAGATCATCTACTGTAGTTGGCTAATGTGTCATAAACTTTTGGTTGGTGAATTCTTCAGGCCCTTCGGAAGCGGGGGGCTTGGGGGCTTCAGCCACTTCTATAATTTGCCTAAGTTTGTTGGTTTTGTAAGTTGAAAGGGTTTTGAAAGCCAAGTTTGTGGAAATGAAAAATCCAAAAGCATATATATTCTAGA
Organism: Aurelia sp. 3 sensu Dawson et al. (2005); assembly: GCA_964020215.1. Taxonomy (NCBI): domain Eukaryota; kingdom Metazoa; phylum Cnidaria; class Scyphozoa; order Semaeostomeae; family Ulmaridae; genus Aurelia; species Aurelia sp. 3 sensu Dawson et al. (2005). The sequence continues at coordinate 10,187,741 of OZ026581.1, read as the reverse complement.
AGCTACCGGAATCTATCTAGAATTCAATAACTTTTGATGTCATGCAACTAAAAGAAATCAAACAATTTTACTGAAAGGGCTCCCGTCGGTAGTGATCCTTGGCTTCTTTCGATGGCAATTTTTCGAGAAGAGCGTTTTCAAAAGATCTGAAAGGCGTGGTTCTGAAAAACATTCCGGGGTGCAAGCCCTCGGACCCCAATTTTTGTTTCAGCCCCCTCCCCAATAAAAAATTCGTTCCAACGAGCAGATTCCTATTTGACTGATGGGAGATCAATTGCTTCACTGACGGACGTCGCTGTTCCTCTATCTCTCATAGTGTTCCTCGATAGTTGTCACCAGTCATCTCGATCTTGTGTCATGCTCCTCAACTCCTCTAGATCTACCTTTGTTCTCAGTAGCCATATTCTTTTTATAATACAAGATCAAAAATTTGTTAGTACTTGGGGCAGTGCTGTTCATGGTTTTCCTCTGCATCATCTGGCTTTTATTGAAGTAGAGCTTAATTTCATGGCTTATATGCAAGGATGCAGTACTGCTTCTTCTGAGGATATGACCAAAAAACAAATCCAATCTGACTGTTCACATAGTTTCCCATTTGATATGCAAATTGGATATCTTATGCTTAGGGCTCGTCTCCCTGTCGAAGATCAAACGCATAGCTGGTCTTCTACAATTATGCAGTCATCTGATATGCCCGTAACCTCCTGGTTGGGTATACTCATGCATGTATATCGATAGAGGAATTCAGCTTCTTAAATTACCTTTGATAGCCTTCTATCCTGATATCTTGCAGTGGCAATGAAAGCTTCGGAGACCAAATTTTGACAGGGACCTTGCATCGCATTAACATCACGTCTTGGCAACTCAAAAAGCTGCAGACACCGTGTTACTCTAACAACCCCATGTTGGAAATATACAATGACCTAAAAATTGTTTGGTCAATGACCTGACCAAAATAGAACATTCTACAATGAGTATAAAGGTGCTTCAGCAATTTGCAAAGAGACAGCGCCATCAAAGACACTTCCCATCTTCAAAGAAGAACAGTTGCCATGAACGCATATGTACAAAAGCGCCAACGAACCCGATGTGAAAGCAAAAGGCGTACGCAACTTAAATGGCTTGATGTATGTTAAAGTACCATTTACCACTGCAGAACTCTTTAGTGATTGGCTGGAAGCAAGCATTTTTCTATATCAATTGATCAAACCTACAAAACTTCTAGAACACATTACTACAAACTTGAACTGCCTACGTAAGAAAACTACAAAATCACACGAAACGAAACTGCATGGTTCGTAAACCAGCACATCTCCGGAACACCTACCCAGCCCCGGGGGGGGGGGGGTACTATACATAATTTGGGTACGGGGACGTGCCATCGGGAAGGGTATCGTTTTTCACGATTTTGGTATAAGGAACGGTATCAATTTTCATGATTTTGGTATAAGGAACGGTATCGATTTTCGCAATTTTTGCAATTGGTATAGGATCGGGTATGCATTTTCGGAAAATTGGTATAAAGTCGGGTATATATTTTTGAAAAATTGGTATAAATTTGGGTATACATTTTGGAAAAATTGGTATAAGGAACGGGTATGTTTTTGAAACCTCGATGGCACGTCCCCGTCCAAAATCAGGTCAAGTAGCCCCCCCGGGTACCCAGCGGCAAGCATCTATCCTGACCAGGGCCCACTGAGAAATTGCCCGTTGTCCCCCATGGGCCAGTCCGTCACTGCACCTTCCACTAAACAATCATAAGGCTGAGCACACAAATATCGGTAGGAAGGAAAGGAGGTAGATGTTTGGAAGAACGTCAAGAAAGTAGTATCGTTGATAGAACATGAAGAAGACAGCAATCGAAGCAAAAGTTAGCAACTGCTGCAATGAATAAGCTCCAGTCAGTGTGGTTACGATATGACACAGTACAATGCAACTGCAAACGAGCTTTAAGTTGTATTAGTTATTAAGTTCACCAGCTAAGTAGCACTGGTAATATCAGAATTGCTCTACAAACTGCAGCTAATGGGGTGTACCATCAAATGTTGAAAGAGACCAGGTGCGTTGTATCTTTGAACGAGACGAGCGAGAAGAGTCCTAAGCATAAGATATCAAATTTGCATATCAAATAAGACACTACATTGAAAAAGCAAAAGATGAGGAAGTTGAGGATCACTGAATCATCAATTAAACCTAGAAGCAAGGAAAAGCAGGCCAATTTTCGGTTATTTTCTTCCAAATATCCCATAATGCAATGCCAGAAGTTAATAATTTTCATCAAACAATCTTAATACTACGAAAGTCTATTGTCTGGGACTCCCTGATGACCCCTTGACTGCATTTGGAAAATTCTTCCTGCAAGAATGTAGAAAATTTAATTTTTTCGCCTCTGCGGAGGAGCATATGCATTTTTCCTCTGTTAAATGCCACCAGGACTGGTTTTATCCCTTCTCTGATGTGCAAAATGGTTTTCTTAGAATCTATTACATACTAGATAACATAATTTACTCAACTTTTTGTTATAATGGCGTCAAATTGAGCTTGCAACTTGAATAGAGCCGCAGCCTGGCTATTTGGGCCGCTGTGAAGGTGTTCCTGGAATTTTCAAGAGGGATCCCCAATTTTATTTCAATCATATATGTGTTCTGATGTCAAAACAAGTGTCAAACCAAAGTCCTCCCAATTTGGTCACGGATTCTTAACAATTTTCCCTTACTACAATTCTCGGGTTATCCACAAAAAGACAGAATAACGATTTTTCAAAAAGCAAATCAAAAATACAACAGGATCGTTGATAATGATATAAGTGGCAAATGTCCAATGTATAGAGGAAAATTTTGGAACAGACAAGTAAGAGACGAAGAAATGAGCAAGAAAAGGAACACATGGTTTGCAAAAGGAGGCTTTGAAACAGTTCTCTTCGTGGACGCCACACCTCGTAGCGAACTGGCAAAGGAATGTAGAGGAATATTGAAGGAGGCGGAGCTAAAGATCAAAGTTGTGGAGAAGTCTGGCAAGCTCCTGAAGAGATATCTAACAAGATCAGACCCATTCAAACCCCTGAATTGCGAGAGTGAAGAATGCTACGTGTGCAAAGTAAACCCTACTTTGAACTGTAAAACCAGGGATGCCGTTTACGAAATAAAATGCACATGTGGAGAAAATTACATAGGAGAAACAGCACGCAGTTTGGGCGAAAGATGCAATGAGCACATAAAGAAACTCGAAAGAAAGGAAAGCTCGTCTGTATTTCACCAACACATGATTGAAAAACACAGTGGAACGGAACAATCACTTTCCATACAACTGTTAGGAACATGCCCAAATGACGCAATGTTGAGACAGGTAACGGAAGCAACTTACATTCATACGAATAATCCGGAATTGAACGCTAAGGAGGAGTGGGGGAATTCGAACGTTCCTAGAACTCGATTCGATCAAAGATCAAACGAATCGAACTTATTCAACAACTGGCAAGCTATCAATTCGATTCATTAACTCACTGATGAGGCTGCCGATGGGCAGCGAAATATTTGAGGTAATGATGTTTAGTTTTAACATTATTGTTAAGTTATTGCATGTGTCTTAAAGAGAATGGTCACCAAAACAAGATTACCAAACTACAACTTGTCGTACAAGACACGGGATTTACTGAAAGACTTTGGAAACAAAATCTCAAAACGTAAAGATAAGATACTTTGCAAAGAAAAGATGTAGATGAAAAGAAGAAAAGATGTGTATGAAGACGTTACTGCTCAATTCAAACAAAATGCTGAAATCAACAGCACTTCATAGGCTATTCAAACCTTTGCTCGGGGCCCCCTAAATTTTAGAATTTTAGGGGGCCCCTGGGCCCGGGCCCAGTGGGCCCATGGGTAAATGCGTCACTGCCTCCAGAGGACAATAATTTAGCCTGAAGTTGATGTAAGCAATGTTACTGAATTTCTTCTATCAGATCAAATCTACTGGGTATCACAAACAAAATTGTGTCACATTGGTGTGGCTGCTGCCGAGGAGTTTTACGTTAAAAAAGTGATTTCTTCAGAAACAGCACTTCGTTTGCTCTCCAAAACGTTGAAACCATGTAAACATTGCATCAAAGGGTTCTACTGCTGTGCTTGAGTTTTTTCATAAATGAAAATGCAACACAAGAAGTCTTTTTTCCAATAATTACCCTTTTCGTAATAATCCCATAATTTTTAGCCTAAACCCCCTATATCTAGAAAAACCCCCAAAAATAGTGGAGCAACACCCAGATTTGTAATCTAAGTCAAAAATTGATCTAGAAAAATGTTGTCCCGTAAAGTCCGTCGTCGGATGGTAGTACTCCCCCCTTCACCCTCTGGATTAAAATGGAAGGATCTTGTTGGCATCAACAAAGTGATCTCTGGCGACTTACCAATTTTACCAGATTGAGTAAACTCCACTTTCGTTGCAAATCTCTTTCTTACAATTCTCCTATGCAAACTGCTAGCATTATGCACGTTATCAAATTTGTAACTATCTATGACTGGAATTTCTTGTTTAACTTTGTAGTCAGAATAAGGAATCCTCCGCACCATGTACTTATATTCTGGAACGCTATCAAGAAAAGATCAATAATAAGGTTGAAAGCAATGTCTAGGGTTAAAAGCAAATAATGACCACAGCCCCTGATGGCTTGAAAAACCACTCCCGTGAATTAGATCCATAGGTTGTATTTTCATGATTTGGCCAGATGGGGAACAACCCTTGGCACAGTTTCTAGAACAAGTCAACTCAATCCATATGATACTATAAAATTCATAGCTCCTTGTTTAATAAAACAACAGGCATCTGCACTTTATTGCAGGCACAGTCATACCACCGGGCATACCACCCCTCTAGCTGTAGAAGGTGTCATATACAGCCAAGCACTCCAGTGTAGAAGACTAATTACATATGACAGGAAATTAGGCAAGCATCTTGAGGAGCTTGAATCTAACCTCATCAGACGGGACTATGATGCCACAGAAATTAGATCATAATTTGCTAAGCTTTCAGGCATAACCAAGGCAGAACTACTAAAGGTTCGTTCGGTAAAGGTTCATTCTTGCCATAAAAGCAAAAACCGCTTTCGTGTAAGCCAAATTGTGACCAGCAGATGACGAGGCGACAGAAAGTTTCTTAAATATCCATCAGAATGTGTTTCCTTTGTTTATCTATTCGCTTATTGCGGTAAATAACGTCACGATGATATGATGTGTATTGTAGACATATGAATGTCGTGAACACCATATCCACTCCAGTCTTGTTCACCCCTAAAAAGAACCCCTTGCACTATGACAAAAAAGATCTGCGCGATGCATACTAGATGCCTATCATACCATATGATGACACTCCATTCGTCAAAAATAGGGACCCTATTGGGTTGTGCGAAGAATTCCGGTACACGTAGAATATTGGGGCGAGAATGGATTTCTGTGCATAGACGTAGGAACTGGATGGCACTGGGGGCATGTGCCCCCCCAAGATCTTGCAATACACAAAGAAGTGCCTTAAAAAATGCCCTTTTTTTCTTAAGGAAAAAGCGCCCTCGAAGCGTCGTGCCCCCCCCCCCACAAGTTTGAGATGGTTCCTACGTCCCTGTTTCTGTGTTTGTCCATAGAGTGGTGTTGTTAAAGAGGACACTGCTGGTTTGTTGCTGTTGTATTTTGTGTTCTTTTGGTAATGAATAATGAAGAGGGAGAAGTCTGGAACGTGAAAGCTATGAATCTGAGAACTGGCAGTGGATCTATTGCAGTAAACAGGTGGAATTCTTGGACGTAAAGTTGTTTTTTTCTGTCTCAGCTAGTTATTCATCGTTGTACATTACATGGGGAATTAAACTTCTACCCCCAAAATATCGGTTTTAGTAAACATACATTTCCAGCGAATTCGTTACTTTTAAATGCTTCAAAAAGCGGCCTAAAGCCCCTCGATCAACTTATGAACAATCTCCTCCCGTAGATAAATTTCCACTCTTTTCGAGAGTAAAGCTAAGGCTGGGAGGAGGGGTCGAATTTTCAAACGCTTGCTTCGTAAAACCGCTCGATGAATCTGGAGGGAAAACAATTGCACTTAGATATTATTTCAAGTGAGAAGAATCATTCAACTTCCTGGTGAATGGTACTGAGTACAGGTCGGCATACGATTGTCTTTTCCATCTTACTGTTCTGAGCTGAACTCACTGAACTTTGATAACAGCTTATTTTCATCATAAATGTCGCTGTCATGTTGCCAGATAAAAGTTCGAAATTATCTAGCCTAATAGAGGCTCTGATGACAACTTCAATGGTCAAACTATTTCAGGTATGCCTATAACTTTTGTTACACATTTGGCACGAAAAGCGTCCGTACATAGATAACTACCTACCTGGCTACCTACCTACGTACCTCGCTGTTTTCCTTTGTATGCAAAACCTGCCCCACCACGTAGTGTGCTCATTCTTTGCGCATAAAAGTGACTCGCCTCCTCATCAATTAAGGGTACTCAGCATTCCACTCTGATGAGAACGGAAAGCCGGTTCTCAAAAATCTTCCTCTCAAGAAACTTATGTTGCACTGCAACTAATCGGTCTACCAAAGTTCTGTAAAAGGTACGGTATTACTTATATTCTTGGCAATCGAAAGATATTAAGCAGAAATGTAAAATGTAAAAAGATTTTGACGTATTAAAGCATTCTCAGGGGAGTCACGACAAAATACTACTCTTCAACCATGACACCAGACTGTCTCGTATGTTTGTCAACAGTGGAGAGTTGTTGCATTTGTCGACGTAACATGGAACGTGGAAGCTTCTACAAATTTGCGCAAATCTATTTGCTTTCTGTCGACGGTAACCCAAATTTAATGGATAAATGAGCTCAAATGGGTGCTGGAGTCAACGGTGAGTGAATTATCTTGCTCAGGCTTGTATATTTGGTCGATCCAGGCCCAAGACTAGGTTTCTACCCAGGATGAGCGTAGGCCCGTTTGCCTTGCTTGTTGGAAATCGCTGAAATTTGTCAAATATATTGAGATCATAGGAAAACAAATACATCTGGGTTATTGCCCAGGCTAATATACATAATCTGTGAAATTTTCATCGATATATCTTCTTTCTAGCAATTTATCTGAATTTTCGAAGAAAGGTCAATTTTTCTTGGCCGGTAAACGCTCGTAGCTCCGGCTCCAAATAAGATATTTGCCTAAACATGTAAAAAAAACTCTGGACGGATATCTCTGCAACCGATTTATCCAAAAATATTTTGAATAACTAATATTTGAGCATCCATTTCAGTTCTTGTGAGGGTACCAGAAACTTCTTCACAAACGACTGATTTTGTCTCTGGGGGTTTGACGCGGAGAGGCCATTGGCTGATTTTCGTGAGGTTGGATGATTTCCGCGTGTTCTGAGAGCCTGTAAGGATTTGAGCCTTTTCTCAATTAGCAGTAATGTTGCCATTTTAAAAATTCTGTTGCCTGCTGTAAATAAATTGTTGTTGATGATGATGATGATGATGATGATGATGATGATGATGATGATGATGATGATGATGATGATGATGATGATGATGATGATGATGATGATGATGATGATGATGATGATGATGATGATGATGATGATGATGATGATGATGATGATGATGATGATGATGATGATGATGATCATGATCATGATGATGATGATGATCATGATCATGATCATGATGACGATGATCGTGATGATCATGATGATGATGAAGCAAGTAAAATAAGTTTGAAATAAACGTTCCCCAAAGCCGTGAAAGCAAGCTATCTTTTATCCTTCGATTGCCAAGAAACATAAGATCCTTTTGGATGATTACAAAGTCCGTCCTGAGCTAAACAAGCATAAGAATATCTGATTATTGATTTCTTCATAACCCCAAATGATCGTTGATTCTGTTTTTTGCTACAGTCAGAGAGATGAGTGTTGCTGCTAAAGTCGCCTTCAATGGAAAATCGAGTGCCTAGTATAAGGACAAGAATCGCCTCAAGGTCAAAGGCAATGTTTTGGTCTTTATGTCAAACGAGAATGATACGCAAAAATCAAAAGTCATTACCCCATTGCCCCTAGTTTGCTTATAGTTCGTGCACAAAACTATTGGTGCATCTGTGTCAAATGAGATGTCATGTGAGATTTACGATAACGCAAAATTACTTATGCAGAACCGTACAGAACGTTTCAGTTGTTGCTATTCGCGGGCATCTAATTTGAGACAAGCAGTCACGAAGATTCCTCTGTGCAGAATGATATGCATGAAGATGTTTTGGTTCAGTGTGATCACGTCCCTTCCCCCAGTCCATGGCGCCATTGCTTGCTGGGATTCTGCACCTTTCGTCTCAACTTCACCTGCGATGATTGCATCCGTTGCTGTGTAGGAGGGGGGTTCTTCTACCTTTGGTTATGCTGCAAATGCTAGCCTCTGTGCAGGCCGCCGGTTACATCATCCTCTAAAGTTGAGTTATTTGCATAATGAGTACTATCAATAAGTGGCTAATGATTCGTTCGTTCTAGAAAACGATTGTTTTGACATAATTAAGCTGCTAATGAAGTCAAGAACGTGCCAATTCTGGGTGAATTTGTTGCTGTGCCAGGGTAAACATCCTAGTAATTTATCCATCTTATGGTGTCAAAACTGTCTAACATGAAATAAGCCGACGTCAAGTTTTGCTATAGGATCGCGGGAAACTTCTGTGCTGTACGCGCTTATGCTGGGCTTTCTTTATTTCAGTGCTAATTAGCAGAGGTAAAATGTTTATCAATCGCATTAACGAGCGTGACTTACTTTCTTTCTTTCTTTCTTTCTTACTTACTTACTTACTGACATCGAGTCCCCCCTTAGATTACAAAGTTGGACTTTGTAATCAAAAATGAGTAATGCCATACGTTCTTAAAAAATTTCGATAAACCAATTAGTTGCAGAGCAATCAGCAAGTTTCTAAAGAGGAGGATTTTGAAACCGGCTTTCCATGCTCATCAGAGGGGAAAAGAAGAGTCATCTTAAGCTTTGATTTACCGGCGATACTGAAAGGAGAAGCCACTCCCCAAGAGGCAACCATGTAACCCAAGCAATTTTATCTGAGATGAAATTTAGTATCTTTTTACCTTGTTCCAAATAACGTCTTTTCTGAATTCGTGTACTCTATGGTTACCCGTAGAAGAACACCATTTTCTCGATATGACCTTGCCCTTGCATTCAAAGCATCGGAATGGTTGTCTAAGGAACTTATCCCAGCCGCCTGTAAGAGTTCTTTCAGCCGGATCTTGTCCGGTTTCTTTGTACCATCACTGTTCAGTCTGTCGACGAAAGGACAATAAATACCGCTTAAACTGGGTAAGGATAATGGCGAGAGAGTTATCAAAAAGCAATATTAAGGCCGGTACCAACTTAAAAATTCTTCGCTTAATCGACTGCCTAGGGCCAAGTTATACAATACCAGAGTGCAAAGAATGGAACTCAGCATAGTATAAGTGATCTCTCAGTTATAACATCTCAAAGGTGATTTGAACCTTGTTACTCTAGTAAATATTTCAAATGTTTCTTTACATATTTACAACTTAGATTTATGCGTGAATCATCAACAAAGAGGAGATACCTTGCTTGTACTGAATTCGTGTGATTCACTTTCGCTCAGCTTTAAATATCACGTGCACCACATATATGGAACGCCATTTGCACAAAAATGACATAATATAGGATTATGTTACATAAAATAGGATTATGTGCACATAAACTAGGATTATGTACATAAACCTATATTATGTTCACATAAACTAGGATTATGTTTCATAAACCTATATCATGTCGACATAATCAGCATAATATAGGTTTATGTAACATAATCCTAGTTTATGTGCACATGATATGGGTTATCGGGACATAAACTTATGTTGTGTCCTGATAACCCATATAGCACTTGGTTTCTATACTAATATGAAGAGGAACCTGGATACTTTGTACTTGGTAGGTCATTTACCACGAAAAGTCTCTTCGAAAAATCTTTTGTAACGTCATTAACAAGCAACCACTAAGCCCCTAATATGGAACGCCATTTGCACAAAAAATTACATAAACACAGTTTAAGTTACATGAACATAGTTTATGTCATTTTTGTGCAAACGGCGTTCCATACCCTTAACATAAATGGTCCTTTTCCATATAATTCTGTTTCACACTAGATGTCAAGCAGCTAACCATCTTCAACTTCATGAGCGGGTTGCGCTCGAGACTACATTATATTTCTTTGGAACCCTGACCAGACATCTAATGTCAAACAGAACCTAGCACAGTATCATCTGGGTTCAAATCGTGATTAGTGAGGTCGTATGTCAGTTTAATGTTGCGTGTCTTTTTCATTGGTCATGGGGTAGTCCTTATCTTTTCGCTCCCCATGGTATCTTTACTGTAGTGTAGTATAGTAATTAGAATTTGTATAGTAGAAAGTAATATTGTTATTGTAATGATTTATATGAATAAAAAATCTCAAGCTTTTGTTAGATAATTGTAAAATATGGTGGGGGAAGATCACAGCAACATTAGGGGACAAAGTTTAAGCCATCTCCTTTGCTAAAAGATGGACAGAAATTGTAATTAAATTTTATGTAATGCAAGGCGAACCCATTTCGGAAATTTTTGCATTGTCGTCTCCACACGGAACAAGACAACATAAACAAAATTGTCGGAGTCCACTGGTTCTGCATAGCCTTTATTGGCAGTACCTTTCGTTCTAAATTTAATCCAGTATCACATCAGAGAAGAAAGAAATCAAAGAAAATTATTTCTTGATCGTTCAAAAGATCTTCGTTCAATAATCAATAATATGACCTAACGATACTTAGGATTACTCTTTTTCTTTTGGTTTACCCTTGCCCCCAATTTCGCCCAAGAAACCTGTTCAAGTGGATTATTTTTTGTTTTTCTTAGTTTATTAATTTCCCGTAAAAAGGACGTGAGCTAATCTTAATACCATGTGAACTCAATTATGAGCAATGTATGGCATGGTCCACTATTCTACATTAAAGAATTCTTGGTGAATTTTGTTCTCCCTCGTCCATTTATTAAATGAAAACATAATGCAATCTCATTGCGCAATTGCAATTCTATGAGATGGTTCTTGCTACAGCAATTTAAATTTCTTACGTGAAGAAGGAAAACAAATGATTCACAAAGTTTGATTTCCAACCTGCTGGAAGTCGGACACTTTCATCATTTGCATACTTTAAATAAAATATAAAATGGGAGAGAAACGCTCGAGAGGACATAGGTTTCTTCTCACAAAGTTGGCCCCACATCACAGATTTTCTGGCAAATGTCAGCAAATTTCGATTTTATTGGTCTTAAACAAATAAAATTGCTGACAAATTGATCAAAGTTTTTAAGACACGGGGGTAAAGCTGTCAGCTCAAATACCCCTCCTTAATGTTTTCGTTCTTCAAACATAAAAATTACGTAAAAATTCCCCCTCCCCAACTTCTTTCGGATTTTTCAGAGCTAGCACTGCCACTGAGTCCTTCAGCTTTAAAATCACCACGACAAGTTCATCAAACCGATCATGAAATGTTCTTCCTTGTCTCTCTTTAGATGATTTCCATACACAGTATTTAACAGGGATAAAATGACAGGTCAAAAACTCCAGTCCAAGTCATACTCTCCAAACGACGTTATAAATCTTGCCTAGAAGCCAATATTCTTTGATTCTTCAACATCGTTCAAGTCTACATCATAGTTTGCGTATTTTAGCTGATACGCATGACTAAACAAGAACTCTAATATACAAAGAAAAATCAACTTCGTAATCATCAATGCTCTTTGCAGTGTGCTTCAAATCAGGTAATTACATAAAAGCTAAGTTTGCAAATTGCAAACTTTCAAGCTTAGCTACACCTGGAAAAACAATTTGGTCTTTGTTCTACTTTCCAACAAAAATTATAGATCAGGGATGAAGTCAAATTATGGTAATTTTATTTCGAGACAAAAATTTTAGGACAACCAGTACATTCTAGGCTTACAGGTTTATTGATTAAGAACTATTTTGTTTTCATTTGAAATAATAAGAGTTATAGCCAGACATCCAACCTAATCATATATTCTACTTTGATACATAATTGAAGCACTTTCAACTTTATGATCTTTAATAATTCACTTACTGTTTTATTTTGCTGCCATTGGCTGATACGATCCAGCCATTCATCATTCGATGAGATGCAGCAAAGGGGTCATCTGATGATGACAGAGCAGAAATTGAATGCTCGATTTTCAATAACGCGTGTTCTGGATTGCGAGTGAAGAATGAATCCTCTCTAAAAGCGAAAAACATCCGTAAATCAGCTATAAATTGCTGAACGTTTGAGGCCTTGTGATTGTAAATAAAGGCATAATCACGTTTCTTTTGAATTAAACGTTCTCGATTTAGGATTGCAAGTGAAGAAAATGATCTATCTAAAAGCAAATAACATCTGTTAGTCATCTATAAATTGCTGAAAATTCAAGGCCATGTGATTGTAACTGAAAGCATAATCACGTTTCTTTTGAATTAAAAGTTCTCAATTTAGGATTGTAAGTGAAGAAAATGATCTATCTAAAAGCAAATAACGTCTGTTAATCATCTATAAATTGCTGAAAATTCAAGGCCATGTGATTGTAACTGAAAGCATAATCACGTTTCTTTTGAATTAAAAGTTCTCGATTTAGGATTGCAAGTGAAGAAAATGATCTATCTAAAAGCAAATAACATCTGTTAATCATCTATAAATTGCTGAAAATTCAAGGCCATGTGATTGTAACTGAAAGCATAATCACGTTTCTTTTGAATTAAAAGTTCTCAATTTAGGATTGTAAGTGAAGAAAATGATCTATCTAAAAGCAAATAACGTCTGTTAATCATCTATAAATTGCTGAAAATTCAAGGCCTTGTGATTGTAACTGAAAGCATAATCACGTTTCTTTTGAATTAAAAGTTCTCAATTTAGGATTGCAAGTGAAGAAAATGATCTATCTAAAAGCAAATAACGTCTGTTAATCATCTATAAATTGCTGAAAATTCAAGGCCATGTGATTGTAACTGAAAGCATAATCACGTTTCTTTTGAATTAAAAGTTCTCAATTTAGGATTGTAAGTGAAGAAAATGATCTATCTAAAAGCAAATAACGTCTGTTAATCATCTATAAATTGCTGAAAATTCAAGGCCATGTGATTGTAACTGAAAGCATAATCACGTTTCTTTTGAATTAAAAGTTCTCGATTTAGGATTGCAAGTGAAGAAAATGATCTATCTAAAAGCAAATAACATCTGTTAATCATCTATAAATTGCTGAAAATTCAAGGCCATGTGATTGTAACTGAAAGCATAATCACGTTTCTTTTGAATTAAAAGTTCTCAATTTAGGATTGCAAGTGAAGAAAATGATCTATCTAAAAGCAAATAACGTCTGTTAATCATCTATAAATTGCTGAAAATTCAAGGCCATGTGATTGTAACTGAAAGCATAATCACGTTTCTTTTGAATTAAAAGTTCTCAATTTAGGATTGCAAGTGAAGAAAATGATCTATCTAAAAGCAAATAACGTCTGTTAATCATCTATAAATTGCTGAAAATTCAAGGCCATGTGATTGTAACTGAAAGCATAATCACGTTTCTTTTGAATTAAAAGTTCTCAATTTAGGATTGTAAGTGAAGAAAATGATCTATCTAAAAGCAAATAACATCTGTTAATCATCTATAAATTGCTGAAAATTCAAGGCCATGTGATTGTAACTGAAAGCATAATCACGTTTCTTTTGAATTAAAAGTTCTCAATTTAGGATTGCAAGTGAAGAAAATGATCTATCTAAAAGCAAATAACGTCTGTTAATCATCTATAAATTGCTGAAAATTCAAGGCCATGTGATTGTAACTGAAAGCATAATCACGTTTCTTTTGAATTAAAAGTTCTCAATTTAGGATTGTAAGTGAAGAAAATGATCTATCTAAAAGCAAATAACGTCTGTTAATCATCTATAAATTGCTGAAAATTCAAGGCCTTGTGATTGTAAATAAAGGCATAATCACGTTTCTTTTGAATTAAAAGTTCTCAATTTAGGATTGCAAGTGAAGAAAATGATCTATCTAAAAGCAAATAACATCTGTTAATCATCTATAAATTGCTGAAAATTCAAGGCCATGTGATTGTAACTGAAAGCATAATCACGTTTCTTTTGAATTAAAAGTTCTCAATTTAGGATTGTAAGTGAAGAAAATGATCTATCTAAAAGCAAATAACGTCTGTTAATCATCTATAAATTGCTGAAAATTCAAGGCCTTGTGATTGTAAATAAAGGCATAATCACGTTTCTTTTGAATTAAAAGTTCTCAATTTAGGATTGCAAGTGAAGAAAATGATCTATCTAAAAGCAAATAACATCTGTTAATCATCTATAAATTGCTGAAAATTCAAGGCCATGTGATCGTAACTGAAAGCATAATCACGTTTCTTTTGAATTAAAAGTTCTCAATTTAGGATTGTAAGTGAAGAAAATGATCTATCTAAAAGCAAATAACGTCTGTTAATCATCTATAAATTGCTGAAAATTCAAGGCCTTGTGATTGTAAATAAAGGCATAATCACGTTTCTTTTGAATTAAACGTTCTCGATTTAGGATTGTAAGTGAAGAATATGATCTATCTAAAAGCAAATAACGTCTGTTAATCATCTATAAATTGCTGAAAATTCAAGGCCTGAAAACATAAACATGTTTCTTTAACTTAAGTTTTCAGTTTGGGGTTGCAAGTGAAGAATGTGTCATCTTTAAATTGCTTAACGTTTGCGGCCTTGTGATTGTAAAATGGAAGCGTAACTATGTTTCTTTAAATTAAAATTTCAGTTTAGGATTGTAAGTGAAGGATGTGTCCTCTAAAACCGAAAAACTTCTGTGAATCATCTAAGTTGCGGAAAGTTTGAGGCCTTGTGACTGTAAAATGGAAGTATAATCATGTTTTTTATTAAGTTCTCAATTACTAGTATTTTTTATTAAGTTCTCAACTCGATCACGAGGAAGAAAGTGTCATCTCTAACAGCAAAAAGCATCTGGGTCCTTTGCTTATAAAATGGAAGCATAATCATATCTCTTTAAGTAAAGTTCTCAGCTTAGGAATGCGAGTGAAGAATATGTCCTCTCTAAAAGAAATGTCTGTAAATCATCAGCTCGTTTAAAGTTTGAGGCCTTGTGATTCTAAAATGAAAGAATAATCGTATTTCTTTACATCAAATTCTCACTTTAGGAGAATGTATCCTCGCTAAAAGAAAAGAACATTCTGTAAATCATCAGCTTGCTTAAAATTATAGGCCTTGTGATTGTAAAATGTAAGCAAAATCTTGTTTCCTTAGATTAAGTATTCAGTTTAGGATTGCGAGTGAAGAATGTATCCTCTCCAAAAGCAAAGAACGTTTGTAAACCAGCAATACCTTACTGAAAGTTAGAGACCTTCCAATTTTGAAATTGGAAACATAGGCTTTGATCTTTGGCAGCTATTGATTGAGTTAACCTTATTGGTGGCTTAGGTGTTATTGACATACGATTTTCGATTTTCTTTTCTTTGTCTGGTGTTAAAGCGCCTGTTTGTATCGTTAACTTGTTTTTCTCGCGAACCGAACTGACGACGGGTGCGACGAAACGCGACTTTGGTTCACACTTCTTTCCTTGTGCAGGGGTTAAGATTAATTCGCTTTCCTCTTGCAGGATTGATCAGTTTTCTCTCCAGTTACAGGTTTATTCGGTTGTTGTTCTTTTACAGGAGTTAACAGTCTTCCTCTCTTCAGATTACGGCTTTTTTGTTGCGTAAGATGAGTCTGTTATTCAAGGCCAAATAATAGGCCAAGATTTCCAAATTGTGTACCACAAAGCATATGTTTAATCATATTTCTTTGAACTAAGGTCTCAGTTCTTCAGCTCTACAATCCTGTTTCCAGAAATTACAATTAATTATGATAAAAGTTGGTTATGCCAGATAGAAGTCGAGGGGGACATTGACAGAACTTAGTGACATTGACACTTCTGTCTGGTCTGCCTCCTATAAGAATTGTACATTAATCTCTAAAAATTTCCGACGTTTTAATTTTCGGACAAATGAGTAGTCCGAAAAAATAATTGTCCGAAAATTTAAGTGTCCGAATTTTTTAGTGGTCCGAAAATTTAATTGTCTGGCAAATCACAATAACAAAAAATTTCTTTGGATAAGAAATGAAATTCTGTTGTAAGATTACTATTGTTCTAATGGAGGAACCTTGGAATTCTCAATGAAGGACAGGCAATGTCTCAATGAAAGGAAAACATTATAATTTTTAGTGAACTTGAAGATTGTGACGGATCTTATGAAACTGATTTGAAATCCTGGAGTGCTGAAATTCTGATCATTTAGGAATCTCTCAGCACTGGCGCAAATTCTAAGTCCCTAATAAAAGACGTATGTTTGACCTCTATTATTGTTGTTTTGTTACTCTCATTATTGTTGATGTTATTGTTGTTACATGAGGGACAAGTCTTTTTGCCCCAACTTTAATTCATGACTATCTTCATAATGCTTGTATCTTACACTTGATTACTGTGCTGGTTGATAGAGTGAAGAAATTTTGCTACATCTGGTGTATGATTGCCTACTCATTATCAAATCGTATATGTCCGAAATTTTATTCACCTGTTTGAAAATGTCCGAAATTTTGTCCGAAATTGTCCGAAATCGATGATTATTTGGTCCGAAAATTTTTTGTCCGAAAATTAAATGTCCGAAAATTAAACGTCCGAAAATTTTGGAAATTAATGTAAGCAAAATGGACCTCCTTTGAGTTTTCCAGCACCTTGTATCCTTTTACTTCAATACAACTTTTCAACACGTCTGAAGAAAGCTCAAAGTTGCTTGAACTCAGGATTAAATAATTCTCAAGACAAGTATTTGGCACTTAACACTTAATAAAGAATTTAGGACAATACACTATAACGCTTTTCTCAAGAAACTTACTGTACAAGGTATTATACCTGGTGAATACAAAATGTACCAATATTTGAAAACATTCTAGCTGACAGGTGTAACCATAAATATTAAGGTTTTTCAATAAGACTTGGTAAAGTTGTAGATCAAGAAAAAGGCAACAACCCCGGGGTGGTAACTTCCATATTTGGAGCAACGGGTATGTGCCATCCATAAGGCTGGGTTTAGAACCTCGACATTCCTTAAATATGGGTCTCATAATTTAATTTTCCACTAGAAATGGGTAGCTCTTTGAGTTACTAAGAAAAAAGGTTGTTGAGTTTAGTATTTGCAAAGCTGGAGTTTTATTTTTTAGCTCTGAAACGTGGTTAGTTACAACTATAACGTCTTCATATTGTGCGTTTAAAGTGAGCTGAAACTTAATTTCTGGGAAGTCTCCCAAAAATCCTTTAAAGGTCAGATAAAGGCAAATGCGATTTTGTTGTAGTCATAACTTTAAACTATGGGGAATCCGATGGCAATAATATTTTTGATCTTTGCGATGCAAAAGGATAGGCTTCGGGGTTTAGAAAAAGGGCACTCCTTCAAAAAACTGCGTGACGATAGAGGCCTGGAGCTAGCTGAGTCGTGACGTGGAATGAGTCATAAGAAATTCATCACTTGAGAGGCCAAAAGTACTTGAAGAATTAACCGTCAAGAACACACGCCGTGCTGCAGATACACATCGAACAGTAAACAAAATAAATTTCGGATGGCGGCCAATAGCCTCTTTGATATTTCCAAAAATCGAGTATTGAGCGGCACACCCTGATAATGTTCCCTCGATGCAGAAGAACGAATTGAACACAGTCAGGCCAAGCTTCCTGTGTTCTGCTCTCCTCAACTGGGACCGACCCTGCAATGGAAATATAAAAACATCATTTGAATTATTTTGATGCAAATTAGCAATCAAATATTGTCTTTAGCTGTGAATGGCGGGATTAAACCATGGTCTTCATCAAATAATTAACTTTTGTGTTATTTCCAAAGACTACGAAAAAACAAGCCTTGATCTCCCCAGGGTGTGATTGTTACTATTGCGATTCTTTCTCCTCATTAGATGACCAAAAGCGCCTATCGAAGGCACATTTGCATTTGCATGGCTTCATGAATGATCTGTAGATACAAATTGTATTTTGTGAGGCAATACACTAGCCACCTAAAAAGTTCGCAAAGAACCAGAGCGTCATCGAAGAAAAGTAAACATAAATATGGAGAAAGAACTTGAACTTACCTATCCATGAGTGTGATCACATGGCCTAGTCCTGATATGGCAAAATCCGGTGTCACCATGTTCGAAGAGTTGGTGAGTGTGTCATTCGATTTCAGCTATAATTTCATGTTCAGCACGTCGAAGAGTTCTCAGAAAGGTGCCCTGGAAGCCAGCTAATGCACTTGTAGCAGCCAATGAATGTTTAAAGTCGTTAGGACTGAAATATCTTGTGCAGACCCGCAATGTTTTCGTCGTTGCAGCTCTGTAGGGTTCCCTCTCCAAGTCAGTCCACAGCTCACTGCTGCGACAAGTTGGTCCGCGCCAAAGTTCGGAATGATGTGCTCATACATTCTTCTCTGCACAAGCTGACTATAGCCACGATGATAAACTACCTACTTTCTCGGCGTTTTGGTTTGAGATCGTTAAAATAAGTCGAGCACTATCGCCCTTATGAGACCACTTTTCAGAAAACTAAGATTTTCGGAGAGGTCAAAGAAGTTCTGGAAGAGAACAAACCTTGAATAGGCTTCTCAACTCTTGCTACAAACCTCAAAGTGAGAGTTGTTCCATCCGTTTCCTTGTTGTCATGCTGAAACCACACAAATACGGACAGGTCTGAAACGCATAAATTAGGCCGTATCGCCCTTATCAGACCACCGTAGAAGAACGATGAAATTAGCATATTAAAATCTTTTCAAGGCCGTTGACAGTTCAACAAAGTATTTTTTACTTTCCCAGAAAGCAAGAAAGTTACATGACCAATTCTAATTTGACTGAAAATGATTTCAAAATATTGTTAATTTCACTCCCGCTTTTAACTCTCTTATCCTTGACCTCATTCAACTCTAACCACACGATGTGTCAAAAGTCTACAAAACTAAAGGGTTTTACGCGGTGGACGCACCTGGGCGGCATAATGTCAGTTGCAGTGCTCTTCCAAAAGGAGCCTTAGGTCTCGCAATTTGTGTGCGATTCTCGAAATTTCTTTGGATATGAAAGTAGAAGAGTTGGAGGAAACATTCATGAAGACCATTCTATGTTAACTGAAAGAGATATCGAGAAACGACACAAAATAGACAGGGTGTGTGGAAACATCAAAGGAGGTGTGAATTGTACTTACACCTTCGTGGCAGGTAGGTCAACTTCAAAACTTTATTGCAAGTCTTCTGAGCAAAACAAAACAGCGAAAATGAAGAAACATCAAAGAGATGACATCAGCAAACAACTTTCGCGCGCTTTTTGGATTAGCTAGGCCAAAGCTCCCTTTTAACTTTAACATTTTATTCAAGGCCGTTGCACAACACGGAATCGATGGTGGTCTGATAGGGGCGATATTACTCTAACTTTCGTGACTTGGCAATCGGTGAGTGCAGACAGATTCCTTCATTCCCTCGCAGCTTTGCAATGACTCCTTCGACTCATTCCACGTCACGCCTCTGCTAGTTCCAGGCTCTTTTTCTTGCGCGATTTTTTTGGAAAATTTGACTGAAAAACGGAATTCGACAGGTGATTTCGATAGAATCCAGAGCTCATATCGAAATTTCGTTTCAAATTTTGAAATCTCCAGGCCGTAAATGATCGAAATCAATAAAAATGTCTTTTGCCTTAAAGTATGGGTATGAAAATCGACCGCAAATCCTTAAATATGAGTCCTACTCTAAAATGCTGGGTGGCACGTCCCCGTCATCCCAAACCTCGAGCAAACCCTCCCCCAGGGGCAACAACAGTGATAGAGTGACAGATAACCACAAAATTTCCAGGTATGGTTTTGGGGGTAGATCCATTGTTCCGAAATCAAGATTAAGTTTTGAAAAAGAATTTGTGAAGGATGCATTGACAAAAACATTGTGATGTATCTTGTGGTTGCCGACTATACAAAAAACATCCTTTTTACTCCTTCTCTAGAAGCCAAATGACATTAGAGAAATTTACTATTTTTTGAGGAGAGTGGTTTTGCAAGCTGACAACGTAGGTTACAAGAGAAGAAAGTGCAGAATTACCTTAAATCAAGAGAGATAGCGTAGAACATTACCGAAGAACAATGTATTCTTCTGGATCATTTTTGTCATGTCCAGTCTCTTCCCATCGTTCCTTGATGTATGTTGCAATAGTTATTGCCTTTGACTCCACTGGCCAATTCAAAGCTAAACCGTCAAAGCTGCGGCATTCTTGGCAGCCCACTTTCTTCAAAACTAAAATCAAATGCAAATCAAAAGCTAATCATCAAATCAATGATGCATGCAGGTCCATCCATAGGGATGTTTGAGGGGATAACTAATGCAATGCCATGAATCTTTTGCACAACACAGTACATTGACAGCTCAAGCATAGGGCTATAAACTTTGCAAAAATCAAAAATGAAATGAGTAACGTTACTGCCCCATTGTTTCAACTCAATTGATAAGGGTGGTACCAGAAATCTTCAGAAAGAGGGGCTGGAGCTTCCAGCAGGGGGGGGGGGGGCTGAAGTGGCTAAAAGTGCACTTTTTGTACGTCAACTTGCCAAATTTCCTCCAACAAGGACCCAACATTTCATCCGATTGGGAGGCCTTAGCCCTCTAGCCTTCCCCTGGTGCGACCACTGGAAATGATCATAGGGAACTTTGACTACATTACCATAATGCAAGGAGAGCAGATTTGATATCATCATTCTTCAGAATTCGAACATTTTTATAAACTCCCTGCTATCTTTGAACTTGAGAACAGATGTAATTCTGAAAGTAATCGTTGGATCAAAATTGCTCTGCCTGGGATAGCAAACTGCATAAAGTTCCCCTTGATCAATCCATTTGAAAGAATGGAGTGATAACATTTAACGCAATTCATTGCAAAATTTTGCAAAGATTCCAGGCCTATTCTATCCTTGAATAACTTACTTATGTGACACTTTATGACTATGAGCCTAAACGACCAAAAGTTATGAAAACTTGTAAAAATTTCTCAAGACTCCTTTAGAAAAGTGTTTTTTGCAACAAATGCAGCATGACTTGGATACCTTTTTTGCTGACAACTTCTTTCACCAACAAGTTATGACATACCTCCTTCATGTATGCAGTTGTATGGCTCACATACAGTGGTGTGGCAAGGGGGCATGAGGGGGGCAATGGCCCTCCGTTTCAAAAACTGTCAAAAATTGTAATTGAAAAATGCAATAAAAATATCTGGGCATACCTCCCCCCCCCCCCGCTAGTCTAAAAAAGTTTCACCTTCCAATACTTTTTGTCTGGCCACGCTGCTGCTCACATAGCTAGCTTTGCTGAAGTAAACCCATCTCAAGATCAAACTCCGGCTGCCCATCTACAGCAAATGGGTATCACAGAAACTTCGATTGCACTCACCTTTTTGCTCACAACAATAATCTTCATTGACTTTGAGGTGACCTTCATGTCCTTTAAGTGGTGGTGAATTTGTAATTATCCTTAAATTGCCAGATGGTGTATTGTCATACTGAAAATTGATGACAGAGGTATATTCCAGTTTATGACATCATTTCTGATGGAAAGGCTTTCTAAGAAGTAGCTTGCCAAGTTATATGGTAAAGTTCGAGTTGCGAGTTGTCAATGCGAGTTGCCAGTTGCTTACATTTTGCGAGTTACGAGTTACGAGTTGCACTTATTGTGCGAGTTACGAGTTGCAAGTTGCACTCATAATGCGAGTTGCGAGTCGTGAGTTGAACGAAAATTGCGAGTTGGAAACTCTAAAGTGCGAGTTGAAACCAAAATTGCGAGTTGCCCGTTTTCTTAAGGCTTTTTTCGCCAAATAAAAAGGTATTCTGAAGTTGCAATTGAATTTGCAACTTTTTATGGGTTTCTTTTATAAAAAGCATTTTGACGCCCTCGTTATTTTCTTTGTAAGAAGCCACTTCTACCCCTCTACCCCATACATAGAATTCTACCCCTCTATAAACGAAAGCCTGTTAAAAAAAGCCATCAACTTTGCAAAGCAGCACACAAAAGTGTCGGAACAGGACATCAAAATCATCAAGCACGCCAGGAAGTCCCTTTTATCTTATTTGACAAAAAAAACCCCTGAACAAAATAGATACCAAAGTGGACTTGCTTCAAGTCTCACTTATTTATAAAA
The DNA here is from genome assembly GCA_964020215.1 of Aurelia sp. 3 sensu Dawson et al. (2005). Classification (NCBI taxonomy): domain Eukaryota; kingdom Metazoa; phylum Cnidaria; class Scyphozoa; order Semaeostomeae; family Ulmaridae; genus Aurelia; species Aurelia sp. 3 sensu Dawson et al. (2005). The sequence goes on along the minus strand of OZ026581.1, from coordinate 10,165,439 downwards.
AAACCAGCCAAAAACCAGCCAACCTCCTCCGAAGGAGGAGGATCCTCTCCAAAAACCAGCCAACCTCCTCCAAAGGAGGAGGATCCTCCTCCTTCGGAGGAGGTTGGCTGGTTTTTGGCTGGTTTTTTTTTTATAAATAAGTGAGACTTGAAGCAAGTCCAATACCAAAGGTACGTTCGATGTCACCATGGGAAGCTACGATGGAGCAGAAGTATGCGAACTAGTCGGTGCCTACATCCTTAACACCCTTGCAACGAAATACGACAAAGAGCAAATTGGCCTCTATCGAGATGATGGTTTAGCAGTCTTCAAGGATGTTACAGGTAGCCAAGCTGAAAGGATAAAAAAAACATAATCAAGGTTTTCAAAAGCCTTGGTCTAAAGATAGTGATAGAAACCAACTTGAAAATCGTAAACTTCCTCGACGTCACCCTAAATCTAATCAACAGAAAGCACTACCCGCACATAAAACCAAACGACGAGCCATTGTGACATCAAAACCCTATCCAGCCACCCCCCCCCCAAGCATCATTAAGCACCTCCCAGCAGCAATTAGCAGAAGGGCATCTGATATCTCCCACGATGAAAATGTTTTCAAAACAGCCGCCCCCATTTTACGACGAGGCATTAAAGAAAAGTGGATATGAAGGAAGCCTGAGATACCGAGAAAAACACGTGGGTAGAAGAGAGAAAAGGAACAGGCAAAGAAACGTAATTTGGTTCAACCCCCTTTCAGTAAAAACGCCCAGACAAATGTCGGCCATACTTTCCTACGACTAATCAGCAAGCACTTTGCCAAAAACACAAAACTCCACAAAATCTTCAACAAAAACACCATTAAAGTAAAGCCTAGTTTCCATAAGATCGTAACAGTCGGCGACGCTTCGGCGACGTGTCCCCGATCAGTCGGCGACATATGGAAACAATCACTGTTATGATCATATGGAAACCACGCTTTAAACTCATTTCAACTCTTTCGATGCGTCCCCGTACCGTCCCCGTCTGATCGGCGACGTCGGCGACGTCGTTTAGAAAATGTTTCCATTTAACGCAACCGTCCCCGATGCGTCCCCGAGCCTGTCTCGGCGACGCGTCGCCGACTGTTACGATCATATGGAAACCAGGCTTAAGCTACAGCTGCATGGAAAACATGGAATGCATCATCAAAGCCCACAATAAGTAGCCTGCGTGCAGACTCTACTGATTCCTTTTCAGACAGGTTCTTCTTCTGTAGAGTCTGCGCATCAGCGACCAAAGCCTTGATTGGCTGACGCATATCCCCTTTCTTTCATGAGCGTCTCTGTCTTTGTTCGAGTCTGCAGGTATTTAATTAGCTCTTCCATGGACAAAGCTGGCCAGTGAAACCTTGTGTGTGGGTGTTATGCCTTCCCACTCTATAGGTCGCTCTATTGAATCCAATTCAGTGACTTGGTTCCTCAAGAGAGGGAATCGCGCGTGGCTCAAAACAAGGATTTGGTCGCCGATGCGCAGACTCTACTGGAGGAGAACCTCTCTGAAAAGAAATCAGTGGAGTCTGCACGCAGGCTAACAATAAGCAGATAACAACAAAAGACCTAGAAAAACCAAAACAAAATTGCAACTGCCGAAAAAAGACTGCCCCCTGCAGGGAAATTGCCTAGCTACTAACATCATCTACAACGCAGAAATCACCGCCACCAATAATCAAAGAAACCCCAAACTGTACATCGGTTTAAGGTTAGGGAGCGGTCATTTTTAATCCAGCCAAAAACCAGCCAACCTCCTCCGAAGGAGGAGGATCCTCTCCAAAATGTTGTTGTTGCTGTTGCTTGCTTGCAAAATGCTTGGAAAATGTTGTTGTTATTGTTGCTTGCTCCGAGTGATGGCTGCATTTTATGAAGCTCCTGCATTGCGTTGAAATTCTAACATAAATAGCATACACTGGTTAGTTGTTGGACCTCAAAGGATTAAAGAACAATCTGGGAAAGTAATTTCATCTTTGAATAACAAGGAAAGCACAATAAAAGTGGTTTTTCTCATTGAAAGCTCCAGAAGGGAGTATGGCCTAGGAAAAGATCAATGTGGCATAATGGAAAGGTCAAAGTCCAAAGTTGCCTAACAATGCCATTATGGAGTGACCTCCATGGAGAGAATTCGATACACATCAGGACAGTTACAAGCAGTAAACGATGCCAGAAGGCTAGCAGCTGCTAGCAGTCAGTTCAGAATGTTTTACTATTTTCAAAAGTCTTGGCATTTTAAATCCAGACGCAAGAACGAAGAGGGGCAAGAAGAGGGGAGGCAAACGTCGATCCCGGCTTAGGCCCAATGGAATAAACAAAAATAATCTCGTCAAGATTCCTTGCCATGCCATTGTACAACCGTTTCGACAAAATATACGATTCTGCAACGTAAACACCAGATCAATAAGAAACAAATGTGATGGATTCTTAGACTATGTAATTTCTAATAAAATTGATCTATGCACGGTTACAGAAACATGGCTGACACAAAATGATGATGCGGTACGGGCAGCATGTCAGCCAGAAGGATACACATTTGTGGACCAGGAAAGATTAGCAGGTCGCAGAGGTGGTGGGACTGCGGTTTTAATTTCAATTGCAATGAGTATAAAAAAACTTACCTCAGGAGAAAAAGATTCATTTGAATTCTCAGAATGGCTAGTAACCAATGATAACTTTGCACTAAGGTTATGCATTATCTATAGACCACCATACTCCGAGCACCATCCAGTGCCAGTAAGCGTGTTCTTTGACGACTTTTCAAAGTATTTGGAACATCTTGTTATATGTCAGGAACCCCTTTTAATAACTGGTGACTTTAATATTCATGTAGAAACACCTGAAGACAGCTGCTCTGCTAAGTTCTTGGATGTCTTAGAAAGTGTTGGTCTTAAGCAGCATGTTAATGTTCCCACACATCTGGACACACATTGGATTTAATTATTACTAGAAATTGTGAAGATGTTGTTGTTGATACCCCCCACGCCACACATTTTATTTCAGATCATGCCTTTGTGCAGTGCTATTTGTCATGTCGGAGACCAACGTTAGAAAAGAAGACAATTTCATATCGAGACCTAAAAAAGATTGATCTAGACCAGTTCAAGGTAGACTTACAGTTGTCCCCGTTAGGGTTAAAAGATTTACAAAGTGAAGGTAAAAACGATCTGGATCAGCTTGTGCTGTTGTATCGTGATACACTGTGAAAATTATTGGACAAGCACGCCCCCCTCAAAACCAGGTCATTTGTTGTAAGACCAAAATTACCATGGTTTAACGGTAGTATTAAAGAAGCCAAAAAAGCAAAAAGAGGGCGGAGAAAAAATGGCGTAGTTCAAAGAATGAAAACGACAAAGAACATTTCAAATCTAAAAGGAACGACTATTTGTATCTGCTAAATACAGCGAAACAGAAATATTACTCTGATAAAATTGAAGAATCACAGGGAGACCAGAGGAAACTTTTCAAATTAGTCAAATCGATTATGAAGCCAGAAGAAAACGTTAAGTATCCAGTCTCTAGTTCTATGGAAAATCTTACTAATGAATTTAATGAATACTTTATCACGAAGATCGACCTAATTAGAGAAAAGCTTGATGAGATAGAGATGGATACAAGCCCTGCAGAGTATTTGATGGATTACAAGCAAGTCAAAGAGTTTTCGGTCTTTGAAAGGTTATCAGAAGACCAAGTCAAAAAGCTCATTATGAAATCACCTAACAAACAATGTGCTGCGGATCCTATCCCTACTTGGATGCTCAAAGAATGTCTTGATATAATACTGCCATTCCTTGCTCATACTGTCAATTTGTCATTACAGACTGGTCACTTTGCGGATGCTTGGAAAGAAGCACTTTTATCTCCATTATTGAAAAACTCTACTTTGGACATAGTATTTCCGAATTTCCGACCAGTGAGTAATCTACCGTTCGTTTCGAAGTTGGTTGAGCGTTGCTCGTCTGAACAGGTCCTATCACACATGAGCCTAAACTGTCCCTTGCCGGTTTGCCAGTCGGCTTACACGAAGAACTGCAGTACAGAGACTGCATTGTTGAAAGTAACTTCGGACATCCTGTCTGATATGGATGACAACAAAGTTACGTTGTTAGTAATGCTCGATCTAAGTGCCGCCTTTGACACCATCGACCATAGCATATTATTAGAAACTCTAAGGAAAAAAGTGGGAATTTCAGGAAAGGCTCTTGACTGGTTTCTATCATATCTCAGCAACAGATTTCAACGTGTACAGATCTCCAACGTAGTATCAGATAGAGAAAAACTCAAGTATGGAGTGCCCCAAGGTTCCTGCTTGGGTCCCATCTTGTTTCTTATTTACGCAAGTACTTTGTTTAATGTAATTGAGCAGCATCTTCCAAACGCTCACGGTTATGCCGATGACCACCAGATATATGTCTTTTAAACCAGTCAATCAAACGTCACAAGAAGAAGCACTTCATGTAATACAGAATTGTGTCAATGATGTTAGAAAATGGATGCTAGTAAACAAGCTAAAGATCAATGATTCAAAAACAGAGTTTCTTATTATCGGTTCTAAACATCAGTTAAGTAAAATCACGATAGATTCTATCAAAATCGGAGATTCAGAGAAAAGGCCAGTAACTAGTGTTAAAAATTTGGGAGTACTTATTGATAACAATCTGTCCATGGAAAGTCATATTAGCATATTACGAAGACGTGCAGCGCTGCATTTTATCACATCTACAATATCAAGCACATAAGGAAATATCTTACTCGAGACCTGACTGAAAAGATTGTGCATGCTCTAATCACAAGTAAACTCGACTACTGTAACAGTCTTCTGTTTGGTTTGTCGAATTCTCAGTTGCAAAAGTTGCAGCGTGTTCAAAATGCTGCCGCAAGGATTATTACTGGGACTCGCAAGTATGATCACATCACTCCAGTTGCGAGAATTGCATTGGCTGCCGGTAAAAGAAAGGATTGACTTCAAGATTTTGTTGTTGACATTCAAGGCACTTAAAGGCAGTCTGTCACGTTTCTGATTGGCCGCGTCAGAGTCAGAGCTCGACACAACAGATTTCTTTGTGAATCAGTGTATTTGAAACAAAGGAGGGCTAACCGTCTTGACTTTTTACGGCCGTAGAAAGTCAGAGGATCAGCAGCCATTGAAATTTCGTATTCTTTGCATTGTCCAAATCACCCAATCAAATAAGTGACAGACTGCCTTTAACAACATGGCTCCAGCCTACCTGAAAGATATGTTGAGGTTGCAAACAAGTGATAGATACAAATTGAGGTCAGAAAAATCTGTGGCCTTAATAGTTCCAAGGACAAAATTTACACACGGCCGACAACCCATCATTCGACTTCCGTAGCCTCGTTCTGATGATAATAGTATTTCTATAGGAGCATAATTTTTCTCGAACTTTGGCCTGATTTTTGCAAAAGAAATATATGACCTGTATCAACCAACCTGAGCAAAACTTGTAGCAAATTTATCAGAGATTTTGTTCACCCCAAATTTGTTTTCATTCCAAAAGTTTAAATGACCGGGTATCAATTGTTTTTGAAGACAGGTCATAAATTCTTCTGGTAAACCCCATATATGGTATTGGTTCACCCTTATTTGGCACAACTTTTCCAACATCAAACAGGTCGACGAGCCGCTTCGGGAAGAAAAATTTCTTGTCACGGGACTGAATTTTACAAAATATGACACTACTACTTACACTATCTAGGAGTTTGATATTGTATATTCAGCTGTAAGATGATGGATGATATATACATGAATGGTAGACTAAGAGAACACTTCTGAGCCGTGAGAGAGCATAAAATGTTGGAGCGGAGACTGACTGGCCTAACCAAAATGAAGGGAACAAGAGTTGAACCTGGCCAGCGCCTAGTTGATAGGCTCACAAACTCCAATAATAAGCAAGTTATATTTTACATCACGAAAAAGGCAGATAATTTTTACGTGGCTTAGGACGTTTCTTTATTCTATAACTTGTCATTTCTGCAAGAAAATACACTCCTAATGAATCAGATCAATTTCTGTAAAATTTGACGAAGCGATAAGCAAATGAATGGCGTGCAAGTTGAAAGAAACCCTAGAAACAAGATAAAGCCAAAATTTCTTGGGAGAAGTGATTTTCGCATGGAAATATGGATATAATGAGATAAAATCGAAAAAAATTGGATACCAAGGCGGCAGAAAGCCGCAAAAACGTTGAAAAATGGAGATGGAGACAGACTGGCCTAACCAAAATAATGGGTACAAAATTCATAGTTGGTCCACGCCTTTTTTATAGGTTTCATAACAACAACAAAAAATATACCAAACTTTAGCTCAAAAGAAAGAGAAATGAATCTTGCATGGCATAGGAAGGGTTTCTTTCTCATAGGACGTAGCATTTGGAAGAAAATTGGCCTTGAATGAAAAAGTGAAATTTTGGTAAAATTCGACGAGCGGAATTGCAGCAATTCAACATGCAGGTGGAATGCAACTCTAAGTTCAGAAAAAGCTACAGAATCACAATTTAATTGGTTTTTGGAAGAAAGTATGAATTTTGTTCCCTGAAAATGCCAACTTATCGATCAAATAGAGAGCTTATGACTGAGAAAGAGACAAAAAGTCGAGGTGGAGACTGGTTGGCTTAACAAAAATAATGGGTACAAAATTCATAGTTAGTCCACGCCTTTTTTATAGGTTTCATAACAACAACAAAAAATATACCAAACTTTAGCTCAAAAGAAAGAGAAATGAATTTTGCATGGCATAGGAAGGGTTTCTTTCTCATAGGACGTAGCATTTGGAAGAAAATTGGCCTTGAATGAAAAAGTGAAATTTTGGTAAAATTCGACGAAGGGAATTGCAGCAATTCGACATGCAGGTGGAATGCAACTCTAAGTTCAGAAAAAGCTACAGAATCACAATTTAATTGGTTTTTGGAAGAAAGTATGAATTTCGTTCCAGAAAATGCCAACTTATCGATCAAATAGAGGACTTATGATTGAGAAAGAGACAAAAAGTCTAGGTGGAGACTTGTTGGCCTAACAAAAATAATGGAATTGCAAAGCGAAGTTGATCCGCGCCTAATTCAAAGGATCTGAAACGGAAGCCAAAAAGATGCAAAGTGCCATATCAAATGAAAGAAAAATGAATTTTGCATGGTATAGGATAGTTCGCTTTTCAAATAAACTCGTCACTTCTCGAGAAAACAACCCTGAATAAAAATCATGAATTTTCGTCTTACGAAACGAAAGAAAAATCTAAAGGGTGTCTTACGATTAAACACTTCTTGAAAATGGGTAATTTCATTTCAAATCATTCCAAACAAAAGAAAACTAAGTTTGTGAAGACTGTTCTTCCAAATAAAATCAAACATCTTTGAAATATCACAGCAGATGGATAAGAAAATCAAGGATTAATGTTGAGTTGCAATCCCGGGCCTACGAGATTTTCGTGAAATCGAAGAGGATCTGCATACCTGCTAGCATCCATAGCGTTTGTTTCTCTCATTCCAAATCATCAAAATCTTCAATTTTTGCACAGTTTTTATTACTAAACACGCTCAATATCAGATCTTACAAAAATGAAATGTTTTTTAATGTGTACGCGTGATGAAATCAGGAAAAGGGCGCGCAAAAATCACATGACCTCCACCTGCCTCCACAGCTTCGAGGATTCAATGTGACGTCACACGTCAGTAGGGGTTGTCGGGCGTGTTTACATCTCGTGGGGACAGGGCATTTTGCACTGCAGCCCCTAGGCTCTGGAACAAATTGCCTCAGAGCTCAGATCTCAGAGCGTCCATACTTTCAAAACAAGATTAAAAACCCATTTATTTGATAATCATTTTAACATATAAAGGACATCTTTTAGCTTTTCTCGCTGTAATGTAAAGGTTTTTAATTCGAATTTGTTCAGCGCTTTAGAATATATGTGTATAGATTTTAGCGCTCTATAAGTGCATATTTATTATTATTATTATTATTATTATTAATCCTGGGTACCAGGGCGGAGGATGATTTCGCACAATTATAGAAGATTTCATACCCCATCTTGAACATAGAAAAGGTTTTTCGAACCCCATCATCTTTCAGCAAAATGGTTTAGTACCCCATCCAGAAGTCTTTGTCTATAAAGCATAGAGAGACCATGTGGACAGATACCAAGATGTGCAAGGCGATGGCGATTTTCATACTGGTCACGTGATTCATCATTTCCAGCCAGACGTCTGTTAACTTTTCTTTCAGTCATTGATTATTGACTTTATCAAAAAATCTTTCAAGCAAACTAGTTTTGTACCCCATAAAAATTGCTCTCAAAAGTTTCCTACCCCCACAAAATAATAGAGAAAATTTTCATACCCCTGCCAAAAATCCTCCGCCCTAATACCCAGGATTAAAAGTGACCGCTCCCTTACGGTAAACGCTTTCTGGGTGAAAATATCCATTTTTTGATTTTTTCATATTCTGTTAGCCGAACTTTCAAGGCACACGATGATACCTTGCTTGAAGCCAACAGAAGTTTTGAAAATGGAAGAAATTTCATGTAAACGAAGGCTTCCACAATTTCTTAATCAAAGTTTTTTGTTTGTGGTCTTCAAAATCCAAACCTAAATGCTTGACCTGTTAAGCCGATAATCCCTAAGTCCTTGTGGTTTGTGTGAAATAGTATTGCGCGTTCTTGTATGCTTATGCTTATCGGGTAATTATTTGAGGACTCTAATTGGGCATACCGGAAAACCGGGACCCGGGACGCAAAGGTGGGACGCAAAGGTGGGACGCAAAGGTGGGACGCAAAGGTGGGACGCAAAGGTGGTACGCAAAGGTGGGACGCAAAGGCGGGACGCAAAGGTGGGACGCAAAGGTGGGACGCAAAGGTGGGACGCAAAGGTGGGACGCAAAGGTGGGACGCAAGGTGGGACGCAAAGGTGGGACGCAAGTGATTAATGTTTCGAAAGACATTGCTTTGAAACGTTCATGAAATAGATATTTTTAGATAGATATTTTTAGGAGCCTTTAAGAAGTCTGAACACTTTAAGAAACTTTCTATCAAGAAACTGATTCATTCCGGGAAGCATTCATAATAGACGATTACGCTAAAGATGGCGGCGAGGAACTTTTTACCAAGATGCACTGCGTTCTTTAATCGAGTTCCTATAGAACCGTTAAGGATTCGTAATTAGAACGCAATGCACCTTGGTAAAAAGTTCCTCGCCGCCATCTTTAGCGTAATCGTCTATTACGAGGGAGGCAACGATCACTATTTGCCAGTATCAAAAATTAGAAATGTTGATTTGGCAAAACAGGAATGTTATGTTGTTATGTTGGTTGAATGGCGTTATCTTCTTTCATGCTCCAGGTCTTCAGGACACCTCGTGTTTTATGTTTTCTCCGTAATGACAAATGTTTGCTTTAATTATGTGGGAAAGAGCCAGTTTGTAACGACAGGTTGTTAAGATCAGTTCACCGGGAGCATCAATCTACAAATCATTTCCGTGCTAAACCAAAAGGTCATGACAAAACGGGGTCTCATGAGTCGCTTTAATGCAAATTTAAAGCACTTTCTCGCAGTACGGGGTGTCCAAGTCAGACCCTAGACAAACAAAAGGATTTTTGCCAAAGGCGTACGAGCTTTTTGGAGTGAAGTGCCCCTCGGGCCTACCATCGATTTTTGGATCTGAGGTGGATTTTTGTGGGACTGTTACTATTTGGGTTCTTTCATTTTGGGTCTACAGATAGAACAAGCTTGGGTCTTCTTAAAAAGTAGATAGGAGTTTTATTGAGTTTTAACGAACCCAAGATTAAAGAAAACAGCATGTCGTTTTTGAAAATGCCTGAAATGTAAATGAAAATGCCTGAATTTAGGAACACATTCGAGCAAAAGAATCTAGCTAGGGTCGTTGGAAACGAAATTCATAGAGCAGAGTGGAAACTCGGCAAGAGCGCAGGAAGGAAAGCTGGGGTCGGGGGGACTTGCCCCCCGGAAATTTTCCATGACCACGACCTTCAGATTGTTGGAAAACGCCCAAGTTTTGGAGAATTTGCCATGAAAGAAGCAAAGATCACGACTGGTGGTGTCCTTTCCCAGAAAATTTTCAAAAAAGAGATTTTGATATATCGACAATATAGATAATTTTGAGCTGCATTATATCAAAAGTGATAGCTTGATAAAATCTGGTAGCTTCCTCACATACAGGTAAGTTAATATTCATAAGCTTCGAACTTCGTCTTCTAAACAAAGAAAACGGCAACTTGGATCATCACAAAATCAACTTAGATCACCCGTGTATAAGAACCTCTTGGCTGAATTTTCCATTTAGGCCCCCCGTTATACAGGAGCCCATTCTGCCTGAAATTTCAAATAGGTTCTTATTAGTAGAGGTCATCAAATCGGTTCAAAAAACGCTAGTTGCTTTGTCATTTAACCTTTACAAAATGATAACACAACATTTGTATATTACAAAGAACTCTAAGCTTTTCATTAGATTATTCTATGAAATTTCAGAGTTGTGTCTACAGACTTCATCGAACGCAATGATCTGCTAGAAATAACATGAGTTCAAACATCGATATCAACAGTCTTATGAAATGGTAGCTGATACGTGTTTCCAAAAAAAGCAAAGCAACAATAGACACTATAGCGTGTTTGGGTTTAATTTGTCTTGTGTGCAGCATCGCATGATACATGCCAGGTCATTCACCTTAATCCACATCAAACATATAAAGTGTGACTTTTGCCATCCCAAATATGTCTCCGTTAAGTTAAGCCGGACCAAGCTTTTCCCGTAAGTTTACACCGAGTTCCTGTTTTGCCAAATCAACATTTCTAATTTTTGATGCTGGCAAATAGTGATCGTTGCCTCCCTCGTATGAATGCTTCCCGGAATGAATCAGTTTCTTGATAGAAAGTTTCTTAAAGTGTTCAGACTTCTTACTCGGACTTCTTACGATTTCCTTAAAGGCTTCTAAAAATATCTATCTAAAAATATCTATTTCATGAACGTTTCAAAGCAATGTCTTTCAAACATTAATCACTTGCGTCCCACCTTAGCGTCCCACCTTAGCGTCCCACCTTTGCGTCCCACCTTTGCGTCCCACCTTTGCGTCCCACCTTTGCGTCCCACCTTTGCGTACCACCTTTGCGTCCCACCTTTGCGTCCCACCTTTGAGTACCACCTTTGCGTACCACCTTTGCGTCCCGGGTCCCGGTTTTCCGGTATGCCCTCTAATTGATATTTAAGCCTAAATGGCTTGATCCGGATGAGTGTGGTTTATATGGTCCCGTTGTGTACTTTATCAGTACCTTTACGGAAAATCGATTTTTCTCAGGACTCACAAATCCATGAGGTACAGGTACGAAAAAGCCATTTTGTATAGAGCCAATCAAATGGCTCGAAAATTTGCACATGGCTAGGGCAGACTTGGAGCTTGGAAAGTGTGTCCCAAATTTTTTGTATGTGTCCTGGTCCGTCTTTTATAGCCAAATACAACTGTGGGAGGGCAGAAAAATCATTTGCTAATTTTTGACAGCATGTAGTTTCAAAAGAAGAAGGGATTTGAAAAATCCCAGACACACTTTAAAAGCTTAGGATCTGCACTTCCTGCTAATGTAAGTCAGATTCTGTTACCTCAAACGCAAGGGTACAAAATAGCTTTTGAAGGTCGTACACTCTCTTAAGCAACAAATTTGCCCGGAAAATATCATTTTACAGTATTTGCCAATGATTTTAATATGGTTAAAATCCCCACTTTCTTGTGCATCGAAAGATGTATAGTTTACCTAGATTCCGTCAACAGTTCGGCTTTTAGGGAGCGAAAACCAAATTTCGTGTCACAAACGTTTACCGTAACCTTAAAGCCGGTTTTCCACTAGACGGATTTTACCGTGCGCAGCGGAGCGGCTGTTGTTTCTAAAACAATTTCATTCATTTCATTTTTCATTTTAAAATATTTATACAGGTATAAGTTTCATATATTTATACATGTTTTTCAAACTGACCTGTTAAAAAATAACATAAAATAAAGGAAAATAGGCTAAACTAAGAACAAAAGAAATTTATATGCCTAATTTACAATATACAATGCTATAATACCTAATTTACAATAAAACATAATAAAAATGAAGTAGAAAATAAAGTTACACCGCTCTCATAGTCGTTCCTTGAAAGTTTTCAGGGAGGGTGCCAATTTTGCTTCTTTTTCCAAACTGTTCCAAAGTTTTGCACCGCGATATGAAAAAGCCTTTTGGCCATTGACAGTCTTTAGTAACGGTAACCTTAGATCAGTTTCTGTTGAGCGCAAAGACCGTTCTCTATCATCTGAATATTTTGTAAATAGTTTTCTCATGTAGACTGGGGCAAGTGAATTCAAAGATTTATATGTTAGCGTGGCGGTCTCTTTTCTTATAAGATTGTTGATAGTCGGCCAGCCAAGGTTCTGAATTAGTGGAGCAGCAGAGGCATCGTATGGGCTATTTGTTACAATTCTTGCAGCCCTGTTTTGAATTTTCTGCAGGACGTTAATTTTTGAATTACTACAGCAGCCCCAAACAGAGCTACAGTAACTCAAATGGGGCTCGACAATCCCTCTGTACATTTTGTTGAGCACATCAGATGGAAGATATTTCTTAGAATACTTAATAAGTCCAAGGGCTCGATTAGCCTTGGTCTTGATAGTATCGACATGTTTGTCCCAGTTTAGTTGACTATCTACTTGAACACCTAAGTATTTTGCATTGGCAATCATTTCAATTTCCTGATCACCTATTGAAAAAGATGGTTGAGCATCAGGCTGGCTTTCTATCTTACGGATGTTTGGTCCAGAACCTATGATAAGCGACTGCGTTTTCACAACGTTCAAAGAAAGTTTGTTTGCATGCAGCCAATCTTGTAGCTTCAGAAGATCTAAATTTAAGTCATTTTGCAGGTCACCAATGCTTTTTGAAGAGAGCGAAATGGTCGTATCGTCAGCATACATGCTGACATGAGACTTTTGCAGGGAAAAGGGCAGGTCATTGATGTAGATCAGGAACAACAGTGGACCAAGACAAGAGCCTTGAGGAACTCCACAATTTATTCCCTTCACATCAGAAGAAGAGCCATTTATCCTGCAAAATTGTTTACGATTATCCAAGTAAGATGTAAACCAGTCATGTTCCAGGCCAGTCACTCCATACATTTTAAGTTTTTCTAACAGGATTTCATGATCGACCGTGTCGAAGGCCTTCTTCAAGTCAATAAAAATTAGGCCAGTGTATTTTCCGTTATCTATATTCAGGTACCAATCATTGGTGCTAGCCATTAGGGCAGTAGCGACCGAGTGTAAGAGTCTAAAACCAGACTGATGCTCGTATAGTGATTTATTTGCGTCCAGGTATTCATAAAACTGATTAAAAATCAATTTCTCGAATAGTCTAGATATGAATGGAAGAACGGATATTGGGCGATAGTTGGACCTGTCGTCCTTGGCTCCACTCTTGAAGATGGGTGCAATACGCGCTATTTTCCAGTCCTCCGGAAATTTTCCTGCAAACAATGATTTGTTGAAGAGATCACACAAAGACCCGCCCACAACTGGCAAAGCAATCCTTAAATAAAAGCTTGCAATGCCATCGTGGCCAGAACCATGCGATGTCTTCATCTTATTCAAGGTTGAAGATAATTTATCCGTCATAATTGCCGAAAAAGAGAAACTCAAAGGAGGAGTTTCGATAGCGTATTCACCTGACAAGAGTGGATTAGCTTTTTTCGGGATTTTCTCACTGAGTTTATTCCCAACGCTGCAGAAATACTCGTTCATTGAAGACGCAATATCTTTGTGACCTCTGACTGTCTGGCCGTCTACAGTAAGACAAGGTACAACTGTAGTGCTAGACTTTTTGTTAATAACTTGGTTGATGGTTTTCCAAGTTTTCTTGAGATCTCCTTGAAACTGCGTAAGTTTTTCAGAAAAATATTTGCGCTTAAGTTGCGTATTCATGTTGTTTACCCTGTTACGAATTTGCTTGTAGCATTCCATCAGCAGCTTTGAATTGCCTTTTACAGCTTGACTTTTGAGTTTATCTCTCGTTTTAGCTAATGCACGTGTACTAACAAAGATGTTCATCTTCGAAGAAATTCAATGACCAAGAATTTTTAAAAATATTTTCAGAGCTGTTTTTCGTCAATCGCCGTGGCTTTCCCCCTCTCGTGGAATACTGAAGTCATGTTTCAGAGCCTTCGAGCGATTTGATTGGTTGGCGCCATAGGACGCGGCGGAAAAGTTGAAGTCAATCCGACTTTCAAATACACGCGTAGCGGAGCGACCAGAAGTGACCATTGTTAGAAATAAACAATGCAATTACAATACACGTTTTTTTTATAAGAAACTAGGATCAGGCCATAGTACTAAAAGTTTCTTCATTTAACATAAAATTTTGTCCATTTTATTACTAAAAGTTTCTTAATTGGTTTCTTATTTTTCGAATGCATGAATTGTCAATGTGGTCGCTAACACTGCTGCAGATATGTTTCTTGATACTTAAAACATCATATAGAAATAAACGGTGCTATAAAATTCATGCTTCTAACTTTGAAAAGTTTCTTAGTACTTCTCAGACATAGTACTCCAGTTTCTTATAGACAAAAACGTATAGCCGCTCCGCTGCGCGCGGAAAAATCCGCCTAGTGGAACATTCAAACAGCGCTACAACAACCACATTAATTCCTTCAGGCATAAGAAACACGAAAACAGCACCGAATTATCCAAACACGTCTGGGAACACAAAGATAGAAAGAGTATGACGTCAAATGGTCCATCTCCAACCATAGTCACAAGATGCTCCAACCATGCAGCAGCTTATACAAACGAAACAAAGAGGTGTAATTTGTGTGTAAGAGGTGCACGGAAAAGCTCCACATTAGCAAAGCCAGCAAGACCCACCTACTTAACAAAAGATCCAAGTTAATCTCCAAATGCCGCCATGAGAACAAATACTATCTAATCAATTTCAAAAGAGACCCTACGAAGAGAACACTCATAAGATTATGAAACCATGTTTAAGAATGCATGAATGTCAAATGTGCAAAAATTGAGTAGAATTTTTAGTTGTCTGTCTGAAGATCGCTAGAAAGCGTGCAACTCTGAATGTAGTCTGTTTTATTGCTTCAGTCCTATTAAAATTCGCTTTGCCTGCATGGCATTGAGCACTGTTTTAACCAGTACAGTACAAACCTTTGTAAGAAGCCACTAATAAAGTACTTAGGCCTATTCTTAAAACATTAAGAAACCGTTACAATTTGTAGCCTTTACTCCCACTGTCGATTAAAAATATTACTGTAATACTGTAAACTGGGAACTTGCCTAAGTTGTCTTGAAGCAAAATCAAAGGAGAATTCGTTGTCCTTCAAGACGACTTGTGCAAGTCCATGTTAATTGCTGAGCTAAAAAAAATTGCAGTAAATTGATCTTTGCGTGCGTTTTTGGCCTGGAGAAACATCTGCAACCAAAGCAAAGCATCTTTAAGAAAGAACCTTGAATGATCTTATTTCAAAATTAGATACCTCTTGCCATCAGATGTTCTCCTTTTTATACATAATGCTTTATTTTCCGGTACTTAAAGTGTGGAGACAAACCCACAACCCCTACCTTAATCCTGTCAGGAAGTTACAGAAAAGAGCTATAAGAGCTGTTCCTTTCAACCTTACTTATCTCATACACTTTCTATTTTCAAAGCTCTAAAGGTTTTGAGACTATCTGAAATTTTTAGCTTAGACTACCTATTTTCGTGTATGAATCTGTGAATAAAATTTCTCCTGTCTGCTTTCACAATCTTTTTACTTTCAATGCTTCTGTCCATCAGTGCCAAACTTTGGTCGTGGTGAATTGTATTCGACTCAAAAGAAGAGTTTTCAATATGGCTTAAAATCCATCACATATCTGGATGTAAACTATGGATTGATTTGCCCTTGGTAATCAGAAATTCTCCTACAAAAGTTTCCTTCAACTCCAAATTAAAGAACCACTTGCTAAATCATCAATGTTGAGAGACATAAAGTTTTTTCCTAAGCATATCCTATTAAGTACTAAACATCAAGTTTTTAAGACAGGGGGGCTCCCTTCTCGTTAGTATGCCTACTTAGAGAGCTCCTCCTTTAAGTCACTCATATACATACAAATTTGTTTGCTTCTGTGTAGTTTCTTTTTGTAAATTGCTATTAAAGTATATTCAACTAAATAGAAGTGCTAACAAGTAGACATATCAAGCTAAAAATAAGGGTATCACTCCTCAACTGTCTTGTAAGATCACACATGACCTATGGCTGCCATGAATGGAGACCAACCACTGCAGAACTTGCCAAACTTTTGACAGCTTATAAAAAGTTTCTTCGCTCAATGGTCAGCAATGGGTACAAAAGAGTTAACCAACCTGATCCATCAGCAGAAGAATCTGGGACAGTCGACTGGAGATATGTCATAAGAGACACAGATCTGTTTTCTATAACCCAAACAGACTCCATCGAATCATTCTACACAGAACAACAGCATATATGGCTAGCACATACCATTAGACGCCTAGCATTGTTCTATAAAATGATAAATGGCATGTCCCCTGTATATACAACAGATCCAATCCCGCCTCTTCAACAGTCGCAATATTCTCTTCGCAAACAGGATGTCATTGGGCGAATTAGGGCAAGGACACAGAGATTTCAATCTAGCTTCTATCCCAGTTGTCTGTCTGATTGGAATGATCCATGTCCAGAGATTAGACTTGCACCAACCATTGCAATTTTTAAGAAAAAGCTACTGTCCAAAATCCACCCCCCTGCTAAATCTGTCTTTGGGATTCATGACCCAATAGGACTATCCTATCTTACTCAACTTAGGGACCTGTCATAAAGTATCTACTACAGGGGGGCGGAGGATATTTGACTTTTACCAAAATATTTTTCAAAGCCCCTATTAAAAATGAGTAACAAATTCTGTGGCCCCTCGTGCAGAGAAGAATAATTTTCATGACCCATTTCAATTTGAATTTTTAAACTTTGCCCCAACCCTATAGCACAAGATGCTCTCCCCTTTTCACTTCATCTTCAGACTTTGATTATGACACTTATATTGTCTCCGTTCTGCATAGCATAACTGTGCCTAATTGTGGTTTGGGCAGCATGTCTACTCTTCGTCTTCATGATTGTTGCCCAGCTTTGTTTGTTGATGAAGCAAAGAATCATAAGTGTCACAAGAACAGCTTTCAAAGAATTCGCCTCCAAACTTTGAGTTTGTTTCACCTCAATGCACTTTCAGCATCTGATTGGCTGAAGAAGGATGGTTCAGTTGTGAGCATTAACAGGCAGAAAGCAAAACAGGCATCAGAACACGGAAAATCCGCTTATGCTTTGAAAAAAAGTGAATGAAACTGGAAAGTTGAACCAGTGACTGGACTGGATTCCGACTGCATAACTGAACTGATTTTAGTATTTTTTTCAAAGACTTTTGAATTTTCTCTCACATAAATTTCACAGTATCTTTGACATTTCAAAACGCTTTTGTAAGGTTACTCACTGACACATTTCATGGCCCATTCGAAATCTGCAAATATTTTCTGTGGCCCATTATCAAGCCCATCAAATTTTTGGTGGCCCCGGCCTATATCCTCCGCCCCCCTGTAGCAGATACTTTATGACAGGTCCCTTAGGGTTGGTCTAAGCAAGTTGAACTTTCACAAGTTCAAGCACAATTCTAGGGCTACCATCAATCTAATGTGCCCTACGCACAACGGTATTGAGAATACTGAACACTTTTTGTTGCCTTGCCCTATGGCATCTTTTAACATTGTAACTAGTGGGCCATTGGCACAGTAGGCCCCATTCCTGGCCCAATGGTGAAGTAAAAATCACCATTTTTGGCCCAGTAGTTTGGGCCCTTTTCATTCACTCTCCATTATCGTTTTTACCCTTTATTGTCAAGCACCAAACAGCTCTGCCAGTGAAATTGAATGACATAGATGCTCAGCCTTAGATGGGCCCCTGGTGACCTTGATGGACCTTTCTGTGTTTACATTCTTGACCTGTTAGATAAACTAATCTGTTACAAAAACAGGAGTCTTCGTTAGGTCTTTCTTTAACCAACGTG
This sequence comes from Aurelia sp. 3 sensu Dawson et al. (2005), assembly GCA_964020215.1. NCBI lineage: Eukaryota > Metazoa > Cnidaria > Scyphozoa > Semaeostomeae > Ulmaridae > Aurelia > Aurelia sp. 3 sensu Dawson et al. (2005). Next base: position 10,147,338 of record OZ026581.1, on the reverse strand, counting down.
GACAGAAGGTGTTATAGCGCAGTGGACCAATCCTCTTTGCAGCCAGAGCAGTCCGGGTGGACAGGGTTCGAGCCTCATTACCTGAGCGCCTTGACAAAGAGTCACGGATTGGATTGCAACTTCACCTGTACCCTCTAGTTAAGGACAGTTTGAAATGACAAAACTGGCAGTTCTATCTAGTACCTTAGTTTTGGCATATTTCACTTGAAGGTTTCCATCATCGAAAATTTCCGAAAATCATACAACAAAAAATCATATATTGGGAAAGCTGCTTGTTTCAGAAACCTTCCCATAATGAACCAAATTTGTTTCACTATGCTGAAAATACAATGATAACCGAACTTCACATATAATGTGGCGGCAATTCGAGAGTAGGCAGGGGACTATGCTTCTCAGATCGCCCAATCTTAGAATTCCATAGAATCTCCTTCGAAAAACCAGTAGTTGGGTAATAGGAAATTATCGGATCTCTTTTTAACCCATTTTGAGCAGATCTGAGTAACATAAACCAAAATTTTTCTGCTCGCTTCGCTCGCATGTCTACAAAGTTCTTCATGTTCTATCAAGTGCACTTCAAATTTATTGGATAATTTATATGGAAGATGTTTTGAGGAAAGACTAAAAAATATTTAGAAATGAAATGAAAAATAGGCAGTTCCAAAGTTCCATAGGATGACCCCTGTGAATAGCACATGGCTACATTGTATGCCTGGGTTGATGTGCTATCTCCTTTTTGGATATGTTAGTATACCACCAGAATACCAAACCAGCCCTTGACGCATCTTTCATTGTATCGATGGTGACAAAGACTTCCCCAATGACTTTAATAAAAACATTCTCGAATCGACTCTAAAATTCATCCATGAAACTGGTTGATTCAGGAGGTTGGGGGGGGGGGGGTTCTTCCATGGTAAAGGTACCTGGCGATGTGCCGCCTGCAAGGGTATGCTTTTTTTCAAACCTTCTAGTCTAGCCAAGGGTATACTTTTTGCCAATTTTCGTATAATTATGCTACATTCTTCTACCACGTTATACGTTATACGAAAATACTGTAATAATTATGCTATATTGTAATTGTCTACGATCAAACAAACCTTCAAATAGGCCTTGTTCAAAATGATCTGTACAGAAGTGTAGATCAGGATAAGAGCTGCTAGTAAATAATAAGCAATGCCAAGTCTTTTATCTTTAATAACCACATATTTGTAAGTAACGTAATGGAAGAGCGACATTTTCTTTTCTCCCTTTCGCCGGTGTTTATCAACCAGCAAGGATCAACCTGTTGTCAAAGTCGAAATGGTGGAAGCGGAAGTAAAATTTAACGAGGCTAGGGAGAGCAGACTCGTTCTGGAGTAACGAAAGAAGAACGAAAGAACGAAAAGGAAAGGAAGACTTGTTGCATGTCCAAGGAAACGTCTAATCTCCACCTCCAATCCTGCACTATGGGCCTCCATATGCCACAACTGCTGATATTTATAACTATGCCAGCATGACTCTTTCGTTGTCACAAATGCACCAGTTTTTGCTTATTTCACCTTTGATCCTATTAAAAATTTCAAAATATTACTTTTCTCGCTTATGGTAGGTATTGTAATATTTCGATTATTTTTTCACGTTTCCCTCTTTCTTTAACCAATTCTTTAAGTTTTCCCGTGCCAAAAATCCTGGACAAAAAATATGGGAATTTTAAACAAAGTAAAAGTTTACAATTTCAAATGAACAACTCCCTTTTCCCACCGATACAATATTTAATTGATCTGTTTCAGCTCGCGGATGCCGTATGTATTCAAACAACATTGTTTCGGAGGCAAGAGAGGGTGGTAAATTGCAAACAGGCATTAATAATTTATGAAGCAAGCTACGTGCATGATCTCATTCTTCAAACATGGCTAATGGGGGCCTATAATAATGTTTGAAGAATGAAAACATTATGGAAGGGCTTTTGCTACAACCGGAAGGAATACACCTACCTACCTACCTACCTACCTACCTATCTACCTATATAGATGTTATGCAACACAGACTTCGTGTGTTTTGATAAAATGCAGGACTCCTTGACAAGTGATGACGTACAAGCAAATATCATCAAGAACATTAACAAAAACACATTGTTCCCTTATCATTTCCGCTCATATTGTTGTTTCGTAAACAAAACCTGTTTTTCAAGATTTATTCAGTTAGTCGAAGAAAGTAGATGCAAAGTTCAGACGTTTATTAGGCCGCTCAGTATTCTTGAAGTTTATCGATTAGAAGTTTGTCGTAAGCGAGGTCGTAAGTTGTTTTTGCCGAAGTAAGAATTTGTCGAAATATCGTGGAAGAGCCGAATTTGTTAGTCGCTGTATCAGTATCATTGGCCTAATACTGCCGAGGCCCAGACCAGTTTATTGTCGAAGATTGCAGTTTTTTTTGGGAACTTCAGTTTGTTTTTCTTTGTTTGAAATCTTTTGAGACTTTGAGACCAAACGCGAACCCACTTTGTAAAACCCCCTTCAGTGGTTTTACATAGAGAGGGAGGAATGGGGAATGTTGTAACAATATGCATTATTTATGAATAAAAGTAAAAATTTGGCAAAATTTCGACTTTGTACAAAGATAATAAGTTAACAACGTTTCGAGCTTAACTCTTCATCAGGTTAGAGGAAAACAGCAGAATTTATTCAATATTTAGCAACAAGGTACTAATTGATGTACAATCGACGTGCAAGACGCTCAACAACTTTGTTTTCTGTTGCATTATTTATGCCCAGAATGTATAAATCAGGCTCAAGAACGATAAAATCGTGCCACATCTCCGAACGTGCATGTGCCTATTTCTTTGACACTTGGGATGGAATGCGATGCATGGCTTGATCCCTCAAAGGAACGAAGGAATAACTATCTGTAAATTTCGATGCAATGACCACCAACTCTGAATCAAAACTGGCAGACACCAAAAACTAGAGAATCACAACGAAGTTGTGACATGTGTAAGTCTGGCAAAGTAGAAAACTATATTCATTTTTTCTGATTGAATGTGAGGTATATCATGACCTAAAGCAGAATTTTCTTGGACTTGATTTAAACAGGATACTAACAGCTGCACAAAAAGAGTGTGCATTCATCAACGTATTGACATCCAAAGATACCAGCAAGCAGAAAAATTTCGCACTTTTTCTACAACAAGCAGCAGAACTTAGAACAAAAACTTTGAATATTCAGCCAGAAAATATTTGCCCGTAAAAATGCCACAAAACAGAGTAGCCATGCGACCAGTATGGTTCCATAAACCACAAAAGAATTTGTTCTCATTAGATTTTATATTTCAATTTTTCATTACCGTTGCTGTTTCTTTTGCTGTAACATTCTTTTGTAGAAAGAACTGTACCTATCTTTCAAATAATGTTCTGTTTAGGCGATTATTATTATTATTATTATTATCATTATTAATATTATTATTATTATTATTATTGTTATTATTATTATTGTCATTAGCCCCCCCCCAGTAAAAAATAGAAGGATATTATCATAAGAGTTCATATACGCTGACGAACAGCGGCGTGGCCAGGGTAAATTAAATGGGGGGCAAAGAAGGGAGGGGTCTGGGGGCGAAGCCCCTAGGAAAACTGTTGGGGCCACGCCCTTTACTTTGGCGTAGAACGCTCCTCCCAATATCATACTCACCATTAGCGATAAGGAAACTCTCATAATTTTGTGACAGTTATTCTATAAATTATAGCGCAAGAAAATCTTTTTGAAAAAAATCCATTGATTTGGCGCAGAATGCATCCTCTGATTCCATATCTCTACCAATGCTAAAATGGAAGGTTTGACAATTTGGTATAAAATATCTTATATATCACCCATATATCAGCTCATATATGCTTCCCAACTATTGTTTCTTTTCTTTTCTAATGCAGACAATTATATAAATGCATTAAGAGAGAAGAAAATTTACAATGCCATCTATGTCGTACATTTCCTGATAACCAGTATTTTACACAAACTAGATATTAGAGTACCTTTGGGTGAGCCAAAAAGTTCTAGCCTGCGTGCAGAATCTACTGATTTCTGTCTGAAAAGGGATCAGTAGAGTCTGCACGCAGGCTAAAAAGTTCCCACTTTTGAAAATTCAAAGCGCCAAGAGAAGAGTACTGAGTGGTTTGGAATGATTCAACTTCTGCTTGATAGTCGAGAGATTGAAGTATTTTATGAACTTAGAAAAGGTAAATTTGACTTTAACAAAATTTCATGGCTTCGATTGCCCGAAAAAGGCTGAAAAAAGTTGATAAAATGAACAAAAAACTTCTCGAGCAGAACGATAAAGAAAGTACGATTTTCACAGATGAGAGATATCGTATGCCTGTTTGTTGCCATGGGACTGAAAATCTTCACTATTTGTTTTACAACCTATTTCTTTTATAACAAGTCTTCCTTTTGAGGGAGAACGCCTTTGCGCAATGCTCCATGTGAGGAGATTGCTTATGATTTGATCAAGTGCCTTAGGCACATTTTCAGGCATTTCGCAACGAACATATTTCGTTAAGTTGAGCTTGTCTTTATTTTTAGAGCTCTTGAAAAAGCGAGAAAAATCACAAAAATCACATTCGAATCAAGGGAGAGTTACACATTGTCATCACGTAATTCAATTACGTAATATCAGCCGGCCATTTCTGGGAAACATCTTACCAAACCAAAACCCCGCTATTTTCTCTTCGATTTTGAAGGAATCTCGAGGAGCATCTTTTGAAAAAGTGAGGGGGGCAATTGCCCCTCCATACCACTCCGTGGCCACGCCAACGCTGATGAACCACGATGCTACTATTATATCACAGAGAGAGTTGAGATGGAGATCAGGACAGAAAACTGTCCAAAACCCCGGGGGGGGGGGGTACATGACTTGCGGATGGACGGGGGTCTGCCGCCCAGTTTTCAGAAAGGCACCCTCTTCTAATTACCGAAAGTTGCCGTCATATCCACTTTTATGATTAATTTTGGCGGAAAACCACCCATTTTTTGCTATTTTTCGCCAATTTGTGGATAACCCACCCTTGTTTATGGAAAATCTGCCGAAAAAGGGACCCTTGTTTAGAGAATTTGGGGCCCAAAAACCCACCCATATGGGCGGCACATACCCGTACCCTCAACATGTTATGTACCCCCCCCCCCGGGGTCCAGACAGCCTTTTATGAAGCCTGGTTTCTGTCATTTTTCATACCCAAAAGATGAAGTTGAAGATGGTGTTTCATACCCCTAATCCAAGCACTATAGAGTCTTGTGGCGAAGCTCCCATAAAATTTCTGACAGCACGCTTTCTACTTTCGCTTAGAATGCCTCTCGCACCCCTATGAATTGCGATTTTGGAAAATTTTGTCACAATTTTTATAAACTAGCATCCCAAGGAAAGTTTAGAAGAGAGTCTCTGTTTAGAGTAAATATAATTTACTTTGGCACGGAAGACCTCTTTCAAGTTGTTTTGTCAGAGCCAACAAAGAAAATTTGATAAGTATGAGTAAAAAAATAACTTGGGGGCAACTTGGAGAGGGGTACCCTGGGTTGGTACCCAGGGTAGGAGAGGGGGCGCCAAAAACACAACGGAATTTGAGCGCGCCGAACGCGAAGATTTTTGGGGCGTTATTCGAGAAAATTCTCTGGTTTTTCTACTGAATAATGGCTTAGTTTATTTGTTTCCCTGCATTCAGAACGAATCACTGAAAAAGATTGCATTTGGGTCAGGATAAGGGGCGCTTTTCTTGCCAAAAAGGGGGCACCAGAGCTGAATTTTCATTGTGAGGGGGGGGGGCAGTTGCCACTGAAAAATTTGTGTAACATGGTTAAAAACTTTTGCACAAAGGACTCCTTCTTTGTCTTAGGATGCTTAGCACAATCCAATTTTTGCCTGCTCCTAACATGAAAACTTTGCAAATTCCCAGGTACTTTGTCTTAATTTAGCGTCCCAACAAAACTTTTTAAGAACTTCCCTTTGGCTTGGAGCGCCTTTCTCAGTCACATTCTAACATCTCTGAAAAATATTGCACCAACTACTTGCATTTTCAAGATAGAACCTCTTCCTCTTCTCGAAGGTGACTGGTGACTTGTTTCTTACCACCTTCTTCTCGTTCATTGCAGTCTCAGGCCCACCAAACAAATTTCTTACAGTTCAAAGAAAATGTCTGAGTATCACTGAATTGTGAGGGAGGACTGTCACCTCTCCAACTCCCCCATGGTTTCCACTTGCGAGCAGAACGCAATAGCAAAGATGACAGATGTGGCAGAGGCTATGAAGCAATGTTCAGCAAAACAGACAGAATTAAAAGCAGCGGACAATCCAGGCTGCATTTTGGCCAGCTTAATTGCTAACAACTTTAATGACTATCTTATCAATGTTGCCAGCAAAATTACCAATAAAATCCCAAGAAATCCTAATTCTCCTCTTAGATATCTAGCTTCTTCCAATGACAGCAGCTTTTTCATTTCTCCCGCTGTTCCTGATGAGGTTTCTTTGGTAATTCAGTCACTTAAGAAAAGTAAATCTTCTGGGCCAAATAGTATTCCAGTCAAATTATTGAAAGTGCTTGACCCACACATTTCCATACAGCTCTCTCAAATCATTAATGTGTCATTCCTTAATGGTATCTTTCCTGATAAACTAAAGATTGCAAAAGTTATACCTATTTTCAAAAAAGGTGATGCCTCAAAGAATTCTAACTACAGACCCATCTCTCTGCTATCAGTATTTAGTAAGATATTTGAAAAGCTCATGCATCAACGTTTATACAATTTTCTTGAACTTCATGAAATATTGTTTCAGATGCAATTTGGATTTCGTAATGGACACTCCACTGATCATGCATTGATTAGTCTAAGTGAGAGAATAAAATCTACTATAGACTCTAAGAGAGTTGGCTGTGGAATCTTTATTGACCTGCAAAAAGCCTTTGATACTGTCAACCACAAAATCCTATTGCAGAAAATTGATCATTATGGAATAAGAGGCTGATCACTGCAGTGGTTTGAGTCTTATCTCACTGGAAGACTACAGTATGTCTCAACCAACAATCATTCTTCTAGTCTTGGTAAAGTTACTTGTGGTGTTCCTCAAGGATCTGTGCTTGGCCCATTACTATTTCCAATCTATATCAATGACCTGCCTAATGTATCAAAACTTTTTCTTTCTTCTTGTTTGCAGATGATACAGATATTTATTTTGAAGCTGAAAATATTACTAAACTTCAATGTAAAATAAATAAAGAGCTGCTAAAAGTAAAATCCTGGCTTGAAGTTAATAAATTAGCATTAAATATCGAAAAAACAAACTATGTTGTATTTCACTCCCCAAGAAAGAAATTGCCCGAGCATATCCTTATTAAATTTGGTAAGAATTCTGTGACCAGATCTAGTTATGTTAAATTTCTTGGTGTACTGATGGACGAGCACCTTTCCTGGAAATTTCACATTTCTGAACTTACTAAAAAACTCTCAAGGACGTCTGGGATCTTTTCTAAAATTAGACATCTCCTTCCTCTTGACATACCGAAAAATCTTTACTTTTCCATCTTCTCTTCCTTTTTGAGTTATGGTTCATCAACTTGGGGTCTCTCCTATGATACTTATCTTGAACCACTCTTCTTGCTGCAGAAAAAAGTACTCCGATCTATTTCCTTCCAGCCCTTCTTCTCTCCCTCAACACCAATCTTCTTTTCCTTAAAAATTCTTAAACTAAAAGACATGATTCACCATGATATACTCAAATTCGTGTACAAGTCTCTCAATGGTCTCTCACCATCTCATTTTCACAACTACTTTCAGCTTAGTAACACTGTTCACAGTCATGAAACTCGTCAGGCAGCTAGAGGTGACATTTTTCAATCTATAAGAAATACATTTTTCTATGGTCTCAGCCTATAAAGTATTTTGGTGCTAAACTTTGGAATGGCATACCCACTTTTATTACAAATGTCAGTTTCATTCAATATTTCCAAATCAAAATTGAAAGAATTTCTTGTAAATGGCTGTGGTCTTTTGAGGAAACATTCTTTAATTATCTCAATCTTTGGAGACATTTTCTGGTCTTGTGTTCTTTTTTGAATAAATTTTTCTTTGTTTTTTTTTTAGTTTTTAGATGGGGGGGGGGCTCTCTCTGGATTAGTTTAACTATTAGAGAGCTCCTCCTTAAACAAATATACCTAAATACATATGAGCATGGGTTTCGGATGTAGTCTTGTTGGCTGCCTCCGAAACCTATGCTCATTCTATGTTCTGTACTGTATTGTGCCTTTCTTGTTCTTCGGTGTCTGGTGTGGTGTATTTTGTAGTTGTCTGTATTAGTTGATTGTCATGTATTTTGATTGTTTCAGTTAATGTAGGTAAATTCATTCGTATGTATTTGTATCATATATTTAGATTTATTTGTCAATAAAAACTGAAACTGAAACTGAACTGCCAGATCAGCTATCAGATTCAAGGGAATGCGAGTAAAAGCAGTACTGTCATTTATTTCTGAATAAAATAGCACTTTATCTGAATTTGACTGAGTATTTTTCGTGGCCCCCTTCTCGCTGTCTGATTTTTTATCTGGCCCCCCTTCTAGGTAAAAAATTATTGTTGACCCCCCTTAATATCTTCCGCCCCACCCACCCCCCTCCATTAATAATGACTAGTCCCCAAAGGTGTACGGGAACTTTGCAGAGTGATACGCCCCTCACTAGGCGAGGGGTAAAATCACTCCAAAAATTCTCGAACACAATCATAAAACATACTAAAAAGTTTCCAAAAATGTCAAACTCCAAGAAGATCTCGAGAATTACAAAATTCTTTACAAAATCTTACAAATCTTCAAAGAATTGTAAAAGATATTAGAAAATTTGAGCAATCCCAGAAATCATTTCCAACAAACGGTACAAATTCCCAACAAATCTTTCGACAAATCTGTTAAAATCTTGAATAATCTTGAAAATCTTGCAAAATGTATTCTGCACAAGAAACCTCGGGGGGGGGGGGGGGTAACTCAACCTATTATGTGATGGGGACGTGCCATTTTGCCCGAAAAATTGGTACCCATAATTCCGTAAATTCTGGTGGATTTTAGGGCCATAATTCCACAAATCGAATAAATATCTGGGCCATAATTCCGTAAATTATGAAAAATCCCCTGAAAAGGACACCCATAATTCCGCGAAATGTCAAAAAATTGTGAAAATGATACCCATAATTCCGTAACGGTTTGAAAAAACTACCCCTAAAAAAATGAAACGTCCCCGTACCACGAACAGTACTAAGATACCCCCCCCCCCCCCGAGCAAGAAACAAAAGAGTATTTTCGCGTAAGTTGTGCTAAGACGAAAGCACCTCCATATAAAGAATTTAAGAGATCCACTGAAGGATCCACAACACATTACAACACATATAGTTATGTTTCCTGCTTCCTAATACCATTCCTTACGTTCCCTTGATCCCCGTTAAAAATACGATGTTCCCATGTTCCCATGAATAAAAATAGCGAGTTCCGAGTTGTTCCCCATAACCCCATAGGGAGGGGGCCTTCACTTATGGTTTCTGTGCGAATGTTTTCTTGACCTAATACAGTGAAAATAGGCTTTAGTCATTAGTCAACTAAAGCATATGGGGAAACAGCCTGTGGCTGCTCAAAACTGATTCCATTCTGTATTCGCAAAATCGATGAAAGAATCATGTCAACAATATCCGCCTCCACCTCCAGCCATTCCCACAATTTACGAAAATACTGACCAATCAAACGGCACCTCTCGTCCACGTTCTAATGTTAAACAAGTCATGATACTCTGGACGTTCTTTCGTAAAAGATCCCAAGGTTGCGTCATCCAAGCCAGGTCAACAGCAACAGCACGCAATAAGCTTGATAAGTTCCCACGTGCACACTTCCTAGGAACTACATGATGACTTATGAGACAAAAATTGAAGAGCAGGGACGCAGGAAGTATCTACAACTTTGGAGGCATGACACTTCGAGGGCACTTTTTCCTTAGAAAAGGGGCAATTTTCTAAAAATAAAAAAGGCCACTTCTTGTGGGCTTCTTGTTTATTGCAAAATCTTGGGGAGACACGTTCCCCCATACCCTGGGTACAGTTTGGTACCCAGGGTAATGCCCCCAATGCCCCCCGCGTTCCTACGTCCATATGGAAGAACAAGTTCAGACATTTTTGGTGTTAAAAATGGAATTTTTCAAGCAAAATTATTATTATCATTATTATCATTGCTATTGTTTGTTATTGTTATTTATTGTCAATGTTGCTCATTTCTTCAATGGATGCAAGGAATTTCGCAATTTCTACAGTCGCCGTCACGATCGGATTGTTGGGAAACTTTTCGATGAAATAAAGTTGATATCAAATGCAAGGAAGAAAGTTTATACAAACAAGTTACCAGAAACTTTGTTGCCGGAGAGGAGAATCGAGAAGAACTGACCATGCTTCAACATAGGAAACCGGACATTGTGATAATGGATGAAACTGGATGAAACTTCGTGAGATATTATCATAGTAAAACAGGAAAAGCCAAAATTAAGGAACTGTTAGGTTGGTGCTCCATTTCTATTACTGTTGGAGCGAATTATATGTGGAAGCACAGGGTGAAAAAATTGAATCACTGATTTCTTCCCATTTCAACTTCCGTTTTGGTCTGCTGTTGATTTGTAAATAAAGTTGTTTAGCGTGTTGTACGTCGATTCAATCATTAATGTATAAATTTGTCAAAATATTCGACTTTGTGCAAAGATATTTAATTAACAAAGTTTCGAGCTCAACTCTTCATCAGGTTTTCCTCTAACCTGATGAAGAGTTAAGCTCGAAACGTTGTTAATTAAATATCTTTGTACAAAGTCGAATATTTTGACAAATCTATACATTAATGCTATTGATTTGGTCTGCTTTTCTAAGCTCACATCAAGTATGGTCCTTTTCATGTTTGATACTCAGTGATAAATTCATTCATTGAATGTGCTAGCGTTTATTAACAGAAATTGTAAACCAACAAACATTCTGTATTTTAACTAAGCAGTAGGTCTTTGCCATTTGCTTGGGGGCAGAATAATTTAGGATATTATTATTATTAATTGTTGGGGTCTTCTAAACGTTTCAATAGAAAATCTTAATCAGTATATCTCAGTATCAGTATTATTATTATCATTATTTATTATTATCATTTATTATTTATTTATTATCATTATTATCATTATTATTGGGGATAAAGAGGATATAGGGAACATAGGGAATAGGAGATATAGGGAAGGAGAAATCGACCAGCAAATTGAAAGAGTTCGTTCTTGTGATCGCGTAAGCCTTTTAAACAGACAAAATAAGGACCTGAGTGACGGTAGGATACCGTCAGTGCTGACATATCATCCAGCCCTTAACAAGGTTTATGATATCCTTAGGGATAGCTCAAATGTCCTACTGGTTGATCAAAAACACAAAGAGTTGTTCCAAAAAAAAGTATTCTTGTCGTTCCGAAGGGCCAAAAACCTTAAGGACCAGCTGGTGAGGGCAAAATTACCCGAAGTGGATGGTGGGAGTTTGTCGGTTAGGGGCTGTTATAAATGCAATGGCAGGAAAAGTTGTCAGATTTGTGGTTTAATCCAAGAGGGGGACTGTTTTCAAAATTCTGATGAAAACAGATCCTTTAACATCTTTTCGGGGAGGTACAACTGTAACTCAGAAAATGTTGTTTATTTGTTGCAGTGTGAATGCTGCCATAAGAAATATGTGGGCAGCACTAAAACCAAATTCAGGCAGAGGTTTAATGTTTACAAATCATATTTCAGGTCGTACGCGCGCAAACATAATGAAGGCACGCTTGAAAGGGGGAAATTGATTCCACAGGCAAATTTTTTCAGTCATTTTTTCGAAACCAATCATCGCGGAAAATTTGATGTTACTATCAAAATAATTGATGGGGCAGAAAACGTATTTTCATTGCGCCGAAAAGAACTTTTTTGGCAATATCGATTGGGAACATTTTTAGCGAGGGGACTTAATGAACGGGCTGCGGATGTCGAGCTAGATATGTTTGCGTGCGGGATCGCCTGAGTCCTGCAATTGCATTTACTTCCTGAAGATTTGGTGGGCGTGGCTTTGCGGCCCTCTTCTTTGACTTCGTGTGTTGTTACACGTGGCGTTAGGGTGGAATCCCCTATCATGCTGTTCCATGGAGCGAATCGTGGAAAGGTCATCGGGAGGGTCCGCGCGGTTTCCTACTAGATCTTGTATTTTTGCCTTCTCGGAGTTTCAAGCCTCTCCAGAGACATTCATCTGCTATAGAAAAATGAGTAAGAGGGCGATTGAATGAAAGGCTCCAAACGTTGTTCTGTCGTTAAAAGACTACCCTACATTAGGATTACTTTTTGCAATTTTTCTCAGCGCAGTAAATCTTCCAAATCAAGGATTTTGAGGAAAATGGCATGCCTGAACTCCTCAAAAAGTCGTCAAAAACAGGGGATCAATTTACAGCCATTTTAGATCTTCAAAACAATTAGAAGCATGTTTTATTTTGAAGCTGGGAATAGGCAAATCAGTCAAAAGTTTTCAGAGCAAGTTTATAGACCCTAGATACCTAAAATATTCTTGTCACAAGGGACAAGGATACTTCTGCTTTTCTACAAAGAATTTTTGAATTGCATGGAAAGCTGAATTCGTTTGAAATTCAGTGAGTTTACAGGGAATGTTTGTTCCCAATTCTTAGGTACCTGGGGACTATAAACTTTCTCTGGAAACTTTTGACTGAGTTGTCTATTCCCAGCCTGAAATAAAACACGCTCCACGTTGCTTTGAAGATCTGAAATGGCTGTAAATCGATTCCCTGTTACTGACGACTTTTTGAGGATTTCTGACATGCACTTTTCCTCAAAATCCTTAATTTGTAAAATTTACCGAGGCGAAAAAATTGAAAAAATACTCTCAATGTAGGCTAGTCTTTTAGCGACAGAAACAACGTTTGAAGCATTCTCATCGGCTGCTTACTTATTTTTCTATAAGAGATTGCGTCGGGTCACCTTTTTTCTCGTTCATCTGGTAAAAGAACACAACTATTTTGTAAAACGTTTGATGTTAAAATCTTCGTCAGTTAACTTTACAAGAGGACAACCGAGTAATTATACATTTAGACATCTTATTTACATAACAATATATATATTTTTTTATATCCATATAAAATATTACTACTAAGGTTACATTCTTACAATACTTTAACTAACTATGCAACACTACAGGACGATGCCATGGGAGCAAACATAAATGACAGCGCCACGGCCACAGCATAAGGACATGGAACCAGACTAACAACTACAATACAGTTTGCTAATTACACTACTTACAATTACTATACGTTACTACTACAATATCTTAGAGTCTAAAGACAAACACAAGCACAAAGACAAAAAAAATTAAAGTTGAAAAAAATGGTTACAAAAACAACGCTACGATTTGGTGGCCCATGGATGGGTGGGGCATAAGACTTCAATCGAATCGACCAGTTTTATGGATAAAATTTAATGTAAGTTCAAGGATATGCCTATTCACTGAGTCAGGAAAATATTCACCATACAATAACAGTTGTAACAAAAGTTCATTTGCAAGATCTACATATCCAATCCAAGTGGTCGTAGTAATGCAAAGATTCCAGTGAGGAGGTCCTGTCTATGTACATCAATGCAAGGGCAGAGCAACAAGAAGTGTTCTTCAATGCCATCATTTGTTGGACACATCGGGTTTGCGGTATCTCTAAAATTGTGGTTGAATTTGTGATAATTTAGCTTGCTGAGAACGACTCTCAGTTGAGTTAAAAAGGATAGGCCTTTTGGGTCAAGGATCCCATAAAAAGGTTTTCCAGGGGGGCGGATAATTGACAGCAGCTTTTTCTTGAAAACACGTTTTTTTATAAGAAACTAGGATCAGCCCATAGTTCTAAAAGTTTCTTAATTTAACAAGAAATTTTGTCCATTTTAGTACTAAAAGTTTCTTAATTGATTTCTTATTTTTTGAATGCATGAATTGTCAATGTGGTCGCTAACACTGCTACAGATACGTTTCATGATATTCAAAACATCATATAGGAATAAACAGTGTTCTGTTATGTTGAAAACACAAATGGTAAGATAATATTGCCCAATAATAAAGGTTCAACGATCTATTTACTATAAAATTCATGCTTTTAACTTTGAAAAGTACTTAGTACTTCTCAGACATAGTACTAGAGTTTCTTAAAATTTTGGCCATCTTAGTACTAGTTTCTTATAAACCAGTTTCTTATAAAAAAAAGCGTGTACAGCAACAGATGATGCAAGTCTTATCTCAGGTTTAAGTCTATTCCATTAGGATAAACAATTGGGATAGAAGCTGGCTTTAAATTTTTCCGTCCTTGCCCTCACTTGCCCGATTACATCACGTCTGCGAAGAGAGTATTGAAACTGCTGATGTGGTGGGATTGGATTCCTTGTATAGTCTGGAGTGAGATTGTTTGCAATTTTGAAGAACAACGTAAGACGTCTACTCCACCTGCGAAGACTTAGCGACTCCCATCCTAGCTCTGCGTACAACTTCTCTCTAGATGTTCCCCTCCAAGAGCTGAGATCATCTAAATTTTTGAAAAAGCTCCTAATGCTACAGGTATGCTGCAGCTTTCTATTCTAAATTCCAAATCAGGTATCTTTGAAATACTATTGCCAGAGCATTTTGCTATTGATTGAACTCTTGTGGCGAGGAGGCCCCCTTTGTCTTTGTTTTATCGGGGTTTTATCGGTAATCTTCATTCTCGGAGAGTATATAAAAAACAGCAAAGATCTACAGTTGATTTGGTGCTTCTGACATTTTATTGCCTTCACAACTGGGCAGCAACTAAGGTACCAATTTTACAGCTCGATGAGATGACGTACCTACAATATCAGGTGTTTCCATCCATGCTCAACTTCAGTGATCTGATCAAATGGGAACCGGTACATCCATGGTGGTAAGTCACAGGTAAGATGTATAAAAGAATGGTTTTCCCACCTTCTGGGCAGTTGAACTTTGATCTGATTGACTCAGAGGTGTGATCATGAAATCTATTCTTCAGAAGCGTAAATCACATTGTCTTTTTGGAGAATCCAATCTTTGGTTCGGAAAATTAACCCTGCTAACAAGGGTAGATTTTTTCTATACACGTCAGTACCAAATGATGATAAGCTACCTTTGAAATTATCATCGTATGTACAACGAGACAGTTTGCCATTAGCATTCATGGCATCCTTTGCTCCTTCGTTTTTAATTTACTGTTTGAGAGTACTTTTCGTCTGCTGCGATCATTATCATTATTATTTATTTAGTTTTTTTTCATGTTGGCAACTTACAATACCAGCTAGAATAAATATAGGTTTATTCCTTCCGGTTGAGCAAAAGCCCCTCCATAATGTTTTCATTCTTCAAACATAAAAAGTAGAAAGCATTCAGTAAATTCAAGCCAACCCATATCCCTAATATACAAGTAAATGGTAAAAAGTAACATTTCCCGAAGGTCACTGATTATCTGCAGCATGTTCGGAAAACATTGCTCTATATCCTTCAGGACTTGATTTAGGAAGATCTCTGAGGGTCCTGAGGATCGCCTCTGATATTGTCCGCGCGTGATAAATAAGTCTCAAAAAATAACCATCGAAAACGAAACACAGCAGCAGCTTCTATATACAATTATATACAGCAAAATCCATCCAAACATCGATAATGTCTCTCAGAGATACTCTCTAAAATCTCGAGCCGCAATTCTCTCGGTAATCAAAACTCAAATCCCTAATTTTCGTCTCTAATTAATCTCAAAAACTCTTGTAGTTCCGTTCTCAACGGCATCTCTACTCCAACTCAGTGAGACCAAGTCACGCCACCCTGTTCCGGCCCATAGATCACGTGAACAGGTCACGCGGACCTAGTGGCGGGAAAAGGGAGGGCCACGTGATCCCACTAATTTACATAACACTCCGGGCCGCCCCAAAGATCGGCTTGCCGATCTCTGGGGGGAGTCTCTAAACGTTTCTACACTAAAATATAAAAGTTGTCACTTACATTTCTCCACTGTTTGTCTCACCTCTTGATCTGCTACAAACTTGATCTCTGGTTCAAGTCCGTCTTCATCTCTGACTTCGTGCTCCTCCGCAATAACTGCAACGTCTTTCTCCTCACAAACTTCAACTGGATATAATCTCGCAATTGGTCTTCTAAGTGTCCCACTTTTTCGTCCAGATTTGCTCACTCTAACAACTGCACTCCTGATTTCTCCATTAGTACTCGATAACAGCTTCTCAACACGTCCTAACGTCCATCTCTGACGTGGAATTTTGTCTTCAAAGATTGTGACAACGTCGCCAACATTAATTTTCTCTCTTTTCTTGAATCTCTTAAATCTGTGATACTCTCTCAATTCGGTAAGGTATTCTCTTCGAAATCTCGCTCTAAAATGATTAAGCACATTCTGCAAATGTTTTGCCCTTCTGGTCATATCTCTTTTTTCTGTTTGTTCATCTGTATTCCTCGTTAGATCGTCAATTGGACTTGGTCTGTCTAAAACCCTTCTACCGATCATCAAATGAGAAGGGGTTAGTATTTCCCCTAACTCCTCATTGCAATAAGTTAAAGGACGCGAATTGATGACTCCCTCGACCTCGGTCAAAATTGTTGAAAATTCTTCATACGTAAGTCTCGAATTTCTCAAGGTCTTTCGAAGACATCTCTTCACAGATCTCACTAATCTTTCAAAGAACCCTCCGCTCCAGGGACAAGACTCTATATTGAAGTCCCATCTGATGCCATTTCTCCTTAAATAGCTTCGAATATTTTTGTCTTTGAAAGTTTTACCATTGTCACTTATGACAAAGTAAGGTACACCTCTCCTAGCCTGAAATCTGCTCAAACCCCTCATCAAACTCGGGCCCCCCAAATCAGGTGCAAGTTCTAGATGCACTCCTCTCGTGCTGGCACATGTAATAAGCAAAATATACGCTTTGTGAGTCTCATTTTCACGCCCATAAATGTTTTTCACATAGACCGGCCCAGCAAAATCAATGCCTATCCTTGTAAAAGCACTGTCATCACTCACTCTGAATTTGGGCAAAGGGGGTGGTCTAGGGGGCTCATAACTTCTCCCTTCGAATCTTGCACAGGTCGAACATCTCGCAGTAATCTTTCTAACATACTGTCTCCCCCTAACAATCCAGTACTGCGACCGCAGCTGGGCTAAAGTCTCCTTTACTCCGTCATGTTTCACAATCTGATGTGCTTCTAGGACCAGTAGTTTCGCTATTTCCCTGTCTCTTGGAATCAAAATCGGAAATCTTGTTTCATAAGGCAAAGGAGCGTTTTCTATTCTCCCTTTACATCTCAGAAACCCCTTTTCATCCTCAAATACTTCCAAATTTTTCTTCAAATCGTTAAAATTTGCGCTGCTTTTCAACACAGATTGCTCTGATTTTATCAGCACATTTAATGCAGCGTTCGTTTCATCGGTAATTAACTCTCCTTTCAGCAGCTCTTTTCCGGCTATTTTGGCTCTCAAATTGTTTACAAACCTCAACACAAATCCAATTATTCGCAAAAGTTTTTGAATGTTGCTATGTCTGCTTACATCTAGCAACGCATGAATATCACAATTACTTTGCGTGTCTACTTTCAACACACTTATTTCCTCAACCTCTGAACTCTCAACTTCTCCGCTGACCGTATCCGGCGGACGCGAATCTTCTTTTACGTCATTGTCAAAGTTTTTGTGACTAGGCCAAAACTCCGGAAACTGTTTCAACTCATTTTTACCATCATAACTCTCAATTTGGAATTCAGTTTGTGCCTCAAATTTCTCCTCCACAGGGGTGTGTTTTTCACAGCTTACACTCTCTACTTGCCTAAATTTATGCAGTTGGTTCAACGTAGGGTCCACCTCCCTATCAAACACCTCGACATCCACCCTAAAACAATGGGAATTTTGATAACTGTTTACTCCCTGAACAGGACCTGAAACAACCCAACCAAGCTTAGTTTTCATGGCTACAGGCCCGTTTCCTTCCCCTCTAATAATACCATCTTCTACAAACAACCAAAAAACGTCTGCACCTACCAACAGATCCACTGGCCTATCTGCATTAAGTTCGTCCCCAGGTGAATAATCTGCCAATCGTAAATCTCTCAAATAATCGTAATTCTCCACAGCAATGCTCATAACTTGATTGGTGATTGGCGAACAAATATTAGGAACGACATAAGCGTTTACATATATCTCCATTCCATCCAAAGATTTTACCGCGATTCGCACAATTTCACACTCTTTCGTAATCGGAGTCTCGTCTCCAAAAGTCTTAATAAGTAAACGATCCTTTCCAACAACTTTCAGGTTTAATGATTTCTTTAGTCGCTCGTTGATGTAAGTTTTCTGGCTCCCAGAATCAAAAATAATACGAATGTTCTCAGTTTTGCCTCCTACCCCAGGGGCAGAAACATCCGCCCGGGCTGTTTGCAACAATACAGAATTTCTCCCAGAAATATGCATGTTTGTTGTTGTCTGTGTCTCGGCGCTTGCACAAAACACTCGATCCGCGCGGCTCTCTGCACCGCCGCTCTGCTGTTGTGTGCTTTGTTCTCCTTTCTCGTACGATTCGCAAATTGTCGCATGATGTCGTCCTCTGCATTTATAGCAATTTACTTGCGAGTTGCATCTCCTTGCAGGGTGACCTCCTTTTAAACAAACGTAACATCTTCCTTTACGTTTCACAATCTCTCTTCTCGTTTTATGGTCTGTAACAACGGTGCACTTATGAGAAGGATGCTCCCCTTCACAAAAGACACAGCGTGGTGTAAATCTCGATTGATTAGAATTTCTTCTATCCGCATTTGACAGAAGTGTGGCTGCGGATATTTGGCTCTGTCTTGGTGGTGATCTCGCCGCTGTGGTATATGAACCGCGTGAGTTTTCATCAACCTTCCGCTCAGTACCACTCATCGCAAATTGGCATTTCTCTCGAATCTCTAACTCATTTTTGAACTCCTTTAAAAGCAAATCCAAGTTCCAAGTGCCTTCTAACTTTCTCATCAATGATATACGAAGCTCTTCCGGTAGATTTTGCAGAACTTTAGGGGACAGGCACGTCTCGTACGACTCCCGAGAAACCCCGACGCTTTGCAGGCTTCTTACATTCGACTCGACTTGATCGTACAACTCTCGAAGTCCGCTAAGATTTGCAATGTTCTTAATTGCCTTTATTTCATCAAATTTTCGCATATGGCTTGAAATAACGACTTGCTTATTTCCAAATCTGCCCTTAAGCATCTCTACGGCCTCTGCGTAGTTCTCATTTGTAGACTGCAATCCATCCAGTGCGCGAGCGGCATTCCCGTACAAGTACGACTTTAAATAATTGAACTTTTGCACGTCATCTAACTCTTCACTCTTATCGATAGAAGATGAAAAAGCGTCCCAAAATGCCCCCCATTCTGTGGGATTGCCTCCAAACTTTTTTAGCTGTAAATACGGGAGTTTAACAGTTCTTTGTTTAGCGGCAGGGGAAGGATTCCCCGTCGCTTGCAAGTTCTCTCTGATTTTCGATTCGACTTTTGTCACAACGATTCTGTGACGCGATGCGAACTTCCCACTTTCAATAATGTCTTTCTCGATGTCCTCTTCTTTTATAAGTTCTAATATTTCTCCGTCTAAACGTTTTAATTCGGCTAATGACTCTTTCAGGTAATTTCCATTCGCTATCAGTTCGTCCTTAACTTCTATCATGTAATTATCAAGCAAATTCGTCGTCTCTGCTGTAACTCTTTCGATCTCCGCGCGGAGTCCATTTCGGACGTTCGTTTTCCTCTTCAAACTCGACATTTTCTTCTCTCAACTCAACTGCAAAATGAATAAAAATCTGCTTCCCGGGTCACGGCACCATGTTCGGAAAACATTGCTCTATATCCTTCAGGACTTGATTTAGGAAGATCTCTGAGGGTCCTGAGGATCGCCTCTGATATTGTCCGCGCGTGATAAATAAGTCTCAAAAAATAACCATCGAAAACGAAACACAGCAGCAGCTTCTATATACAATTATATACAGCAAAATCCATCCAAACATCGATAATGTCTCTCAGAGATACTCTCTAAAATCTCGAGCCGCAATTCTCTCGGTAATCAAAACTCAAATCCCTAATTTTCGTCTCTAATTAATCTCAAAAACTCTTGTAGTTCCGTTCTCAACGGCATCTCTACTCCAACTCAGTGAGACCAAGTCACGCCACCCTGTTCCGGCCCATAGATCACGTGAACAGGTCACGCGGACCTAGTGGCGGGAAAAGGGAGGGCCACGTGATCCCACTAATTTACATAACACAGCAAGCGATTATGTTTTATTGTTTGTCCCCGTCATTCTCCTTGAGGGAAGAGCAGTATCTTGTCTCCTTTGGTCAAATATCATGATGAAAGGTGCCAACTGCTCTACCAAAAACAGTCCGGCCATCCAGCTGTGTTATCCAGCTGTGAGCTGTTCGTGACAAGTCGTCCCTTCCTTTCTTCCAGGACGACTCGGGCAAGTCCATGTTCTGCACCATCTTCTGAGACATGACACATAATTTCTCATAATTTGGTTTGACAACACAGCATTTTGAAGTGCGCCACCAGTATACCAGCGAATCGCAAACGCAATAAAGGAAAGGTAGTCTCTGTGAAGTAGATGCCAAGGCAGAGAAAAAGATGCAGAACATATCACGATATACGCGTATATCGAAGGTAAAGCCTCTAGCTGTTTATTCTCTCTAGTCATCAAAGTTCTATACGCGTTCATAGGACAGGAAGTTCCAGGCATTTAGGCCCATCAAGCTATTATGATTCATAGCTGTGATAGCTGTAGCATCTTCAGGTTCACAGCTATAGCATTTTATTGCCTATTGGCTGTTCTTCCTTAATTAGTCAATTGTTCCCCTAATGTTCCAACAAAACTTCAGGGTAATACAATTTAGGTCTCGTTCATCATAACCGGGCCGCCGAGAGGGCAATTTGCTCCAGGGCCTCAGGGTAGGGGCCTCATAATTGAGAATTTTTAGCATTTTGACTGCATGCAAGAAGTGCTCTGAAATGCATTTTAAGCCAACTTAAATGGGGTGATCAAAAAATTTTCTGCCTCATTTCCCAGTTTTACCTATTGGCCTCTCCCAAAAAGCTCTCGCCTCGGTATGCATGATGGCCCTAGTGTATGAAAGCACTGAACGGGCCAGGGGCGGATCCAGACCGATGCAACCGATGCAAATGCATCGGTCAGTCCCACATGATCGATAATCTAGAAGTCTGTGCACAAGATTTTTTATCAGACGCAAATCATTTCAACTTTCCAAATGCCCCCTTCTCTCTGTTGCCACTGCTTCCACGTAGCAACCTCGCAACCTCAGACTCAGGTACAAAAGCCATGGCCGACAATTAGACCCATTATCCAAAAGAATAAAGTGTCCTCCAAACAGCTACGGTAAATCCCATTATTATTCTAATCCCCTATTCAAAATGTGTAACGTGCGCCTCGACAAAAGCAACAAAAGCTAACGCATAAATAGGAGAACCTTGCGTAATCACTTTGATGAGTGCATCGGTGTCAATCATAGCAGCTTTGACAGCTCCTTTCTTCTCAACAAACGATAGCCAAAATGCATCGGTCCCCAGACCCCTAAGTGGAGAAAAATCAGCGTTTTGCACCGGTTGACCGATGCAGTCCAAAGGTTAACATTGAGCAATAGATTGCCCTTCTATCATTATTGTTGTCCGCTGTTTGGTTGTTTCGCTTCCTCTCGTCTGAATGAAAAGTGCAGTGGACCTAAACTCTTCTTCAACGTGTTAGAAGACCAAATTGTGGTTGACTGGATAAATCAGTCCGCGGAGGGGAACTTTTCTGGCAATACCAACGCAATCTGGCCTGTCAAGGCCAAGATGTAAACAGCTTTTCGAAAAGCATTGGCTTGAATAGCTCTGATAAGAGGTACATGTTCATATCCTAGTGCCTGCAGTAACCTTCAAAGCAAGGTCTTCCAGCCAAAAAAAATTGTAAAAAGGGCGTTGCCTATGTTTTCCGAGAGTCTGAAGGGCGTGGTCACCCAAAAATTTCCTGGGGGCTTCGCCCCCAGACCCCCTCGCATGCATCGGTCACTCAAATATCTGGATCCGCCCCTGGAACGGGCTGCCTTGCAGTGCCTGCATGCTGCACTATTATAATGTGGTTTAAATGACAAAGGAGGTTTTAAGCAAAAGTGCAGTGCAATCATATAGCAGGTAAACAATTGTCAGTTTCAGTTTCATATCTATCAGTCATGTTTATGCCATATTTATATCTAGGTATCACTTGAGTAATGCCTATAACACATTCTTGAAAACCACCAGCAGGGCACAGTGGCAAACATGAAGATTGATAACTTACTTCAAAATTTGCATATCCTCTAACCATAACCATATAGATGGCTTGCTGGGTACCAACCAATGTTAAAGATGAAAAGAGAACTTGTTACCCTTTATATGTATGTGGACCAAAATGAACTTCACATGTTTGAAAATTTACCATGCAGTTATCAAGGTATTGGAATGGGATTGGAATTGAGCAAAGATTGGTTGGGAGCCACAGGGTGGAAATATTTTTCCTGCTTTTTGTTCTATTTTTCCAATCATTGCAAGCATAGGTGGGATTTAGTTTAAAAGTATCTTTCTGCAATTTCAAACTGTGCACAGAAAAGGTCAAGGACCCTCCATCAAAATTATGAATATGCTCCTTGCTCAAGAACATTTCATTCCCTTCAATCAACTTTTGATGAAAAAGCAATGCAAGATATGTGATCTGATTCGTATGCAAAGAGATATGCCTGTTTTGGCCTTGGGGGGGGGGGGAGATGAAATGTATTTCCATGTTGCTTCAGGTGTAATTATTTCATGCATGACTTGTCTTTGTGTATGGAAACATTTGGAAATCAAACCAGCTAGTTTCTAAAGAAGAGAGCTTCTCCATACTGTTCAAAGCCATCACTGGATTCCTCACGGGATTGGTCTACTCTACGTCTTATTGAAATGTCTACCTGAATTTTTCTCTGTCAACCTGAATTTGTCTCTGCTTTCTGGACTTTGTCATCTATGATTGGAAAGGACTGCAAATGAAATTTAAAGTTATATATAGTGGTCACAATCTTTTGCTTCTTCGATTTTTGTGAAATTACTGTTCAAAGTGTAGGTGCGGGTAGTAGGGGGTCACCAAAAACCCTAAATTTGCCAAAATGTTTCAGGAAAACGGTAAAACCCTTCAAAATTCAGCAAAAACTGTCACAACATTTTTTCACACTTTGCATGTACCACCTCAGCTCTGTGCTGCAGACAACTGCCTCATTATTATTTTTATTACTGCAAAAAAGGAATGCAAGTTCCAATGCCTGAAATCCGCTGGAAAAGGTGAAAATTAGTTGAATGTTCACAAAATTATGTTGTACTGGACAATACTTGTAGCTTGTATCTTCAATTTTGTGATAATTTGACTTCTCTGATCATATTTTGTGAATAAATTTCGAAACCGTTGAGAAAAAGGGAAACCGTAAACCGTCATTTTTTTTTACGGCCAAAACCGTTAAACCCATTTCCAAAAACAGCTAGGAACCACAAACCGTCAGCCCCTACGATCCCCATTTATAGCGTTATTTGGAAGCTTAAGGTATGTAGCCCTTGGTTTTGAGGGGCAGTATGCAAACCATGAGATCACAAAATGATGTGACGAAATGAAGAAAGGATGGCATTATCTTCATCATGGGAGACTTTAATATCAACTTGTTAAATCATGAAAATCATACTCCTACAAATGAATTCATTAATATGATGTTTTCTAACAATCTTCAGCCTTCAGTACTCCATCCAACCCGAATCTCTGACACATGCTCTACACTCATTGACAACATTTTTGTAAACAGTGCCCCAGATTCCAAAATTCATAGTGGAAATGTTTTGTCTCTGATCTCAGACCATCTACCCCAATTTTGCATCATTTATGATTGTAAATTTGATTACAAAGCTTCCTCCTATCTTTCTTATGATTACAGTCATTTTGATGCCAATAAGTTCCTTGCTGATTATGCAGAAATTGATACTTCCTTCCTTGCTGATCAAAACATCAATCTGGATGGAAAGTTTGATAACTTTCTGCTAAGTCTTCATTGCCTCATCGATAAGCATTGCCCCCAAAAAAAGCTAACCAAAAGAAGATTAAAGCTAAAAAATAAACCCTGGATTACAATGCGTATTCAGAAAATGATGAAAATCAGAGATAGGTTATTTCAAAAGTTTAAATCTACCAAATCCACTGTTGATCTAAAAGCATTCAAACAGTTTCGCAATCGTGTTGTGAATGAATTGAGAGAGAGTAAGAAAAATTATTATCATCATTTCTTTGAAGAAAATAAGAATAACATGAAAATGCTTTGGACTGGCATAAAGAACATTGTTAGCTTAAAGTCCAACAATCTTGATACTATTTCTTATCTCATGGACAACAAAGGCTCCCGAATCTATGATCCAGGAAAGATGGCAAATGAATTTAATCATTTCTTCACAAATGTGGCAAATGATATCACAAAGACAATCCCAAGAACCCCTAAATCTCCACTATCATACTTAGCAAACCTACCTTGAATTCTTTTTTCATTTCCCCTTGCACTACTAGTGAAGTATCTTCTGTTATCCAGGCTCTAAAAAATGGTAAATCTTGTGGTCCAAATAGTATCGCAATCAAATTATTAAAAATACTTGAGTCACACATCTCTGTTCATCTTTCATGTTTGATCAATGGGTCTTTTGTAAGAGGTATTTTCCCTGACAAATTGAAAATTGCTAAGGTGATTCCAGTCTTTAAGAAAGGTCTTACTACCAAAACGTCAAACTATCGGCCAATTTCTCTGCTTTCCATTTTCAGTAAAATATTTGAAAAAGTAATGTATCAACGTCTTTATAAATTTCTTGATACATATGAGTTGTTGTTTAACATGCAGTTTGGGTTTCGTAGTGGTCACTCAACTGATCATGCGCTAGTCAGTTTAACAGAGAGTATAAAATCATCACTAGACAAAAATAGAGTTGGATGTGGTATATTTATTGACCTGCAAAAGGCCTTTGACACTGTTAATCATGATATTCTTTTGAAAAAACTGGAACACTATGGAATCAGAGGAACTGCCTTAAGTTGGTTTAAGTCTTACCTAAGTGATCGTAAACAGTTTGTTTCAGTTAATGGCATCTCATCATTGACAAGTGACATTACATGTGGTGTTCCACAGGGGTCAGTACTAGGTCCCTTGTTGTTCCTGATCTACATAAATGATTTACCAAACTCATCTAAAATATTGACTTTCTTTCTATTTGCTGATGATACTAACATCTATTTTGAATCTGATGACCTGACAAGACTAACTAAGAAAATTAACAAGGAACTTAACAAAGTAAAATCCTGGCTTGATTGTAACAAACTTGCTCTTAATATTGACAAAACAAACTTTGTCCTTTTTCATTCCCCCAGAAAGCAATTACCAGACACGATAAACCTTAAATTTGGCAAGAAAAGTATCAAAAAGGTTAAGTATGTTAAGTTTTTAGGTGTTCTTGTTGATGAGCATCTATCTTGGAAATTCCACATAAATGAACTCTGTAAAAAACTTTCTAGAACTACTGGAATCTTCTATAAAATCAGGCACTATGTTCCTCTGCAGACCCTAATCTGTCTCTATAATTCCCTTTTTTCATCTTTTCTCAATTATGGTATTATAGTTTGGGGTCTCACCTATGACTCTTACTTAAACCAGTTGTTCCTTTTACAGAAGAAAATCCTAAGATGCATAAATTTCCAGCCATTTACTGCTCAATCTGCACCTTTATTTCATTCATTAAAGATAATTAAACTTCAGGACATGCTTCATTTAAATATATCAACTTTTGCTTATAAAGCCATTTACAAACTCTCACCCATCTTCTTTCACAACTACTTTACTCCAAACTCTTCTGTCCATAGGATTGGAACTCGTCAGTCCACCAGAGGTGATCTATTTCTTTCCCTAAAAAGGACCACCCTTTACGGACTCCAAACTGTTCAATATTTTGGCTCTAGATTATGGAATACTCTTCCACTTTTCATTCGAGTAGCTAGCTCATTTTCACTTTTTCGGTCTAAGTTGAAAGCGTATTATATTGACTCCTATGTCTAGTCTGTCTGTCTCTCTTCCTCCGCATTGCTGAGATCCGTCGTTTCCTTGGGGCACATCTGATTCTTTGTTTTTTCTTTTATTTAGATAATGTTTTTTCTTTAGTTTCTTTGTTTTTATGGGGGGGGGGGGGCTCTCTCTCGATTAGTATACCTACTTAGAGAGCTCCTCCTTAACCAATCTATACTATATACAATCATGTAATGTCCTTCCCTTTTGCTTAGTTATAGTTTTGTATTAGATGTTATTAATTTGGTATTGTATTATTTGTAATGTAATTGTGTAGTATTGTATGTAGTATAGATTGATGATGAAATGAAACTGAAAAAACTGAAACATCAACTGACGGAATCACATTATGACTGTTTGGTAGGCTCCTACTAAATGTAAACACCATGCAAATGCCCCAAGCTTCATTTTTCTTGATGGAAGACTGAAAGTTTAGTGGCATGGCTTTACTTAAGCAAGGAGAGTTGTGGGGGATTTCTGGTGCTTTTAGTTCTGCCTAAAGAACCTTGCCACCCATGTTTGTATGTGAGGCATTATTTAGCAAATTTATGCATGTAATGTTAATGTTTTGATACCATTCACCACTGAATTCATGATCAAAGACTATTTTGTGCAAGATGGTTTCTTGACAAAATAATAAGGGTATCCAGTCTCATGGCTAAGGCCCCTTCCCGACTTTTTCTGAATGCTGAAGAATATTCACAATTTACAAATCAATCTCTGGCAAGGATGAAGTTTCATTGACTTTCTGAAGAGGAAAGAGTATATGTCAGAATGTTTTGACTTAGGTGTTACCAAAGCTTCAGTTTTAATTGAAAAAAAGAAAACATGGGTATCTGTATGGCATTGACATTTAGTAGGGGCCTTACCAAACACTTTTACGATTCCATCATTTGATTCCATTATTTCATCATTTGTTCCTGTTTCACCATTCCGTAGTTTACACACTGCTTTTTTGTGGTACCATCTGGTGTGATAAGATAAGCTGCTTGTCCTATACATGATTGAGATTATACTGCATTATCATATATTTTTAACAACAAATACAGTACAATTCTTTCATAACCTAACACAAGTTTTGTTTGTATGACGTCTCTCGAAGTGGTAGGGATTCAGTGATTTTGCCCCCATTATTTGGAGACAAATTCAAGAAGCTGCATGCATTTGTAAGAGTGTGTATTTGAGTTTCCATAAGGACACATCTACGAGTTCATAATTTATAAGGGATGTACAGAAAGTGCCCTATTCTTTCAATGTATTTGTAAGGGCCCCTGCAAATTTCCATGAAATTTTACTTGTTCAGAAAAAGTTTGTTGGGGATGAATTCAGAAACGAATTCTTATTAATTTTGGGATGTAAAATCAGTGCTTGAAATTTTGGTTTTTTGCGTTGGGGGGGGGGGCAAGCACCATGCCAATTTTCCACATTTTAGGAAATGCTTTTATTGTGAATGTCTTTCCTGGAAGACCTGACATGAATAGAGTCCTTAATTGTGTTAAGAGAATATTTACTATACGCAGTCTTCAAAACTATTTATTTTCAGTAATTGACAGAAAAAACAAGGAACATATTATAAGAGTAGACTAAGGAGAGCTTTCAGGACTCTGGGGCTCTGCCCCTAGGAACGTTTCTCCTCCCCGCAACCCAGTGTTTGTCGGTACTGAATTGCAATGTTGCCAATTCTGTGATAAGTTTTCATAGAGTAGCATCCCATGCAAAATTTGAATATTTGACAACTATGAGTGAAGGTGAAGGTGAAGTTGCGTTTTTGAGCGCCAATCACTTGGATGGCAGAAATAGAGCAGACCTAATCGAATTCATGATCCCTTGTCGTGATGCTCAAGTGGTGGGATCCTACCTGGTATCAAACCCACTCCACCTGACTGTTCTGGCTTCAAAGTCAGAGGATTACACCACTGTGCCACAACACCTTCATGCAGTCACTTCTCAAAAAATTTATGCATAAAGAATTTAATGTACTTTGTCTTACATGCTTCTTGTCATCCAACTTTTGCCTGCCCCCAAGATGGACATGGAAACTTTGACAATTCCCAGATTGTTTGCTTTTCATTTTGCATCCCAATGAAAATTTTGAAAACTCTAAATCTTAACCATAGAACACCTTTCCCAATCAGGTTCAAACACCTCTCAGAAACATTACTGCAATACCTGACTTCCCACTTCTTTCTTCTCATTTTTGAAAGGAATATCATGCTTTAGATAAGCGTGAGAATTTTGTTTGCTCTTTCCAATTAAAACACTCTCCTTCTTGACGTTGAGTTGTTTCTTCATTGCAGAATGATTGCAGCTTTGATCCCACCTACTGAATTGGGGGGGAGCAGTTGCCCTCGCCCCCCGACCTGCCATAATTTCTGCCACTGTGCTAGGTTACACATATTTTTATATGAAACTAAGAATCTTGGCCACTACTGAAAGTTTCTTAAAATTCTTTGAGTAATCAGAGTTTCTTAGGAGTTCCTTAAAGGATCCACAACACTCTTCATGTTTCTGCTCCCCCGTGAACATCTCAAAGCAATGTTTTTAGAAGCTTTTCCAATGTAAGGCATTACTCTTGTATTTTTCAAGTAATATGATGCAGGAAACAACGGAAAATAAAGTAAAACTATGTTAAGGATTTTGTTTGTCAAAATAGATAGTTTCTTAATTTATGTTTTCCCAGTACTGGAGTTACTTAATTTTTTGGCAATCTGAGAGTTGAGTTGCTTATAAGCTTGTATGAAAGAACTGTACTGTACCATCAGCACAGTGCTCTGTTCATGTAATAGGCCTCTTATCTCATATGGTGTGTTATATCATTTGCATACATTTGTAAATTTTGTTCACTTGGTCTTATGACCCATATTAGCCAAGAATCTCATGAGATCATTTTATCATGAGATTCTGGTAATCAAAACATAGATCAGTCATCAAGATCAGCTTTTGCGTCATATCTTTCATGGCTTATCCAAAAGTGGATTGTTGTTCAGTGAAACTTGGTACTATGTGTTGAGCAACTGTATTTTTCAAATTCTTTTCATTCATTGGAGTTACTGTTGTGCCCATACTATATTATGATTTGTGTCATGTTTGTATTTTGTCTGTGCTGGAGTTTACACATCATTCTTTTGTTGGAAGCTTGATGTGATCTTGATGATAAGACTAGCACCTGTTTTTTGATTTGACAAATTCACTGTTTCATGCTAATCCAGATTGATATTCTAAGGTGGACTTGTCTCATCCTAAGCCTAAGGAACTGTAGTTAAGGAATAGTTAAGGAGCAGAGAACCGTACTCAATGTACAGAGTTCTAATTGGGGAGATATTTCAACAGGGGTGCCCCAGGGCTCATTCTTGGACCTTTGGTTTTCCTCGTATATATCAATGACCTAGCTGCTGAGGTTAACCCTAATCCGCATGGGGGGGGGGTGTTTTCCACACCCCCTCAAGGTTTTTCTTGCCGTGTTTTTCAAAGACATCAACTATGTCCCCCAATCCTACCTGACTTTTACTAATTATCTATTTGCCACATTTTGATCAAAAAATTTTCAAACAATAGAGCTCACAGGTCACGTGACATGCCCATATTTGGAAGCAGGTAGCAAACAAATCATTGTTTTTGATGATTTCAATGGAAAGATTTGATCATATTATGAAGTATTATACACTAAATGAATCAGTAAACAAAGAGCTTTAATTTGATACCGGAATTTGTGGAATTTGATGACATCAGAATTTTCACGTCATAAGGTGTGGAAGCCACACCCAAATTGCGCTACAAGCTAGAAATGACTTGATCTGTAACTGTGCCAAGTTGTATTTAATTCTGAGGAGTCTAAGGTAGTTCTCAGAAGGGGGTGGAAAGAACCCCCCCCCACCATAAATGGTAGCTCGAAAAAAGCCCATATGGATTAGGGTCAAGTGCAATAAATGATCGTGTATATAAATGATCTAGCCATAGGCTTGAAGTGCAATTTTAAGCTATTTGCTGATGATGCATCATTGTTCACAGTGGTAGAAGATTGCAGTACAGCGGCCAATGATATGAGCCATGACTTGGACTCGATAAGTCAGTGGGCTCACACTTGGAGAATGTCTGTTGATCCTGATCCGCTAAAGAATTAACTTTTTCTAGGAAAAAATTGAAATTGATCATTCGGTGATCCTTTTTTAACGACGTGCCTGTGAAGAAGCCATAGGGAGTGGGGAAAAATTAGTAAAAATCACAAGTACCTCTCTTTTTACTAAAGTGTTTGCCAAATTTGGCAACTTGGTCTAGATTAGCACAACGATGACAATGTTCGTAACTACAACAAGTTCCGGTTTCTGAGTGGAAACCGGAACTGTTTGCATGATAAACCCCGGGGGTACTATACATAATTTGGGTACGGGGACGTGCCATCGGGAAGGGTATCGTTTTTCACGATTTTGGTATAAGGAACGGTATCGATTTTCATGATTTTGGTATAAGGAACGGTATCGACTTTCGCAATTTTTGCAATTGGTATAGGATCGGGTATGCATTTTCGGAAAATTGGTATAAAGTCGGGTATCTATTTTTGAAAAATTGGCATAAAGTTGGGTATACATTTTGGAAAAATTGGTATAAGGAACGGGTATGTTTTTGAAACCTCGATTGCACGTCCCCGTCCAAAATCAGGTCAAGTAGCCCCCCCCCCCGGGTGATAAACATCGTCGTCATTTGGCTAATCCAGACAAAGTTGGCGAATTTGGCAAACGCTAACGTAAAGAAGGAGGTACTTGTTATTTTTACTAATTTTTCCCCTCTACATGTGAAGAAACTGGATGAACATAAAGATTTAAGAATTATCTTGGACTCCACGCTATCTCTTTCAACGCATATAAAATCAGCTATCTCTAAAACAAGGAAGGGCATCGGTTTGCTGAAATGTCTCTCCTAATATCTGCCCAGGCATACCCTAAATGAATTATATAATCTCTTTGTTCGACCGCACCTCGACTATGGTGATGTTTTTTACCATATTCCAGCCAAAGTATGTGAATTCAGCCAACATATAATTTTACCTAGTAATGAAATGGAAAAGCTGGAGTCTGTTCAGTATTCTGCTGCTTTGGCTGTGACGGGATCATGCAGGGGAACGTCCCGCGAAAAACTTTGCACAGAGCTTGGCTAGGAGTCCTTAAAGTTCCCGAAGATCGAGTAGACGCCTTAAACAGGAGTTCCAATTCCCCTTCTTCATCAGTCGCAGTATTGTCTTCGCAACCAGGATGTCATTGGGCGATTGATGGCAAGAACAGAAAAATCCAAGTCCAGTTTTTATCCATACTTTGAGCCTGAATTGAGACTTACACCCTCAGTTACCGTTTCAAGAAAAAGCTCTTATCAATAATCCCCCCCCCCTGCAAAATCTGTTTTTGGAATTTACGATCCAATAAGTGTACCCCTTCTTACTTAACTTAAGGTTGGTCTCAGGAAGCTAAAATTCCAAAAATTCAAGGATAATTTCAGGGATACCATAAATCCAATGTGCCTAACATGCGATGGTGTTGAGGATATAGAACACTTTTTGTTGTTCTGCCCGTCCTTTGACGATCAATGATGAGATCTTCTCGCTGGAATTGAAGAATTATTACGACCATTTGTGCAAATCGCTAATCTTTCAAATGATGCTTTGATACAGCTCTTATTATGACGATAAAGACCTTCATTGTGAGGTGAACAGAGTTATTCTTAGATTGACTCTACGTTTCATTCGTGAAACTGGTTGCTTTGATTGAGATCTATTGAAGCTTCAGCTGTGTGCAAAGCAACCACCAACTACCTTTACGTAAATGTTCTTTGCAAATTCTGTTTCATATTAGAAGTCAGATCCTTTTTATTCATCTAATATTAAGGACGAGTTTCCGCTCGTGACTTTCCACATTTTTTGTCCTAACCCTGATCCGACACCTAATGTGAGGCAGAATCATCTAGTATTATATCCTGTAGTTTTAGCTGAATGTTTGAGTCTTTATGTTTTTGGTCGTGGGGTAGTCGTTGTTTTTTCGCTCCACTTGGTATTGTCGCTCCGGTGTTGTCTAGTAGTTTTGGATAGGTATAGTAGAACGTAAGCATTGTTGTAATTTTTTTGTATGAAGAAAGAAAAAAGGAACCGTAGGAAAATTATTCAAATGTTTTTTTTTTCATACATTCCATCTAAAAACTTACAATAAATATTACTTAATAACACTCTATAACAATACTATTTGGAGCCAAAAACTACCACTACTTCATGGCAACATAAAGCAGAAAACACGAACATAGCACTGCACGTAACGACTTGAAAGACAAAGATGGTTACATGTAACTGCTAACACATAACTACTACAAAAAAGAAAGAATGTTTACTTAAAAGTGGATTTGGTGATTGTGTGGCTTATAACTGAGATCTAAATTCCTACTCAAAACACCCAGTTTCATGAATAAAGCGGAGAGTTATGAGAATTATATCTTTATTGAGACTATCGGGAAAATCTTTATAACCGTGCAATAAAATCCGCATCAGAAACTCATTTGAAAGATTCGTATGTCCAAGTGGTGGTGATAAAGAACGTTCGTCATCCAAATTTTCTTTGTATTTAAGCCTGCAGTTGTGAAGGAAAATGAAAGAAATGAGCTAGCTTGCTTGGTCATATGATTTTGACAACAAGCAGTAAATTTCTGTGATGGAAATCTTTATGGCAACTTTTTGTACAATAGAACAGAAAATAGAAATGTAAGAAAGGGATAATTTAAGGAAAGTGATTAATGGCCAGGTCAAAATGCCGAAAAATCAGGCAAATGCAATTTAAATCAGTTCAGGAGAGCAATTTACAGCTCTCATCCATGAAGGTGTTTGAAGAAACTGGATAGGAGCATTAGAGCTGCTAGAGTGGTAATTC
This sequence comes from Aurelia sp. 3 sensu Dawson et al. (2005), assembly GCA_964020215.1. Lineage (NCBI taxonomy): Eukaryota > Metazoa > Cnidaria > Scyphozoa > Semaeostomeae > Ulmaridae > Aurelia > Aurelia sp. 3 sensu Dawson et al. (2005). The sequence continues at coordinate 10,114,234 of OZ026581.1, read as the reverse complement.
AGGGAGAGTTGAAATGCACCTACTGTAATGATTTTGAGTGTTGTTTAGTGACCTGTGACATGTGATCACTGAGTATTAAAATGACTTTAAAGGTCAAATGTGAGTGGATGGTTGCTTTTTGTTTGTATCTTTTAGCTGGTACTTTATATCTTTTGCATGCTTGAGCAATCATTGAAAATATTTTGGAATTAGCTAAATGCTATTTTGAAATGCCTGAAATAAAAGATATCCAGACTTCAAAGTAAATCACAGCCTTGGTACTCTGTATTTCGAAGACCGCATAGACTTAGAGAAGAGGTGCATAGGGTACCTTATGGCAAGTTATCCTGCACCGTTTTTTAAGGTATCTAGTGTCAGTTGAAGCTAGATACGTGGATCCTGATCCTGCCGCTCCTAGCTATCACATATCTCTCAAGCTTTGAATCATATCCCAGTTTTAAAAAAAGTAAAGCATTTGAACATATTTGATCATGTCTTGCTTTCAAAACATTATGCAGTGAAAAGGAATGTGTTGAGTGAGGTAGTTTGTGAAATGAAAATCGTTTTCTAATGAATCCATTTCTGCAATTTCTCTTCATCTCCAGCGGTAATCACTTGATAGAATCTTTTCCGACTGATCTTTGAAAAGCTCAGAGAACAAGGGCAGCCCATGAACTAATGACATTTTTAGTAATGGGGCTGCGATTGGTCAGATTTTTGTTGGGGATGTATCGTCCAAGCTTCGATTACATACCTATTCCTAGCACCAATATTTTGAAACATCGCCCAACCGAACTGGTGAAAATCGATACCGTTACAAAATTGTAAAACTCAGTAACCTTGGTGGCATGTCCCCGTTCCCAAAATATTTGTAGTGGTCCCTTCGGTAAACTGCAAATCGTTTTTGCAGTTATCTAAAATCCCTGTCAAAGATTTCTGAAATGCAACTTCGATAAAACACAGAAGGGAAGAGAGTGGATTCGGCTTGGCAGAGACACAATACACAAGCAAGCTAACTATATTAGTTGCTATAACTGATGGACATATTTTATTATTCGTTTAATCTCTTCTAGAAGACCCTTGGCTGCATAGTAAAGCATCAGAAATGCAGTCGCATGCTCTCAGCACAAGTTAATGTAAGTTTTTACTTTTATGTTATGCAGCACATTATAATATGCAGATATCAATGCATTGCGTAAGTAAAAAAGTAAACAGTCACTGTGTGAAAGGCCAAGGCTACTGTTTCCCTGGAAATAAAGCAACAATGTATCCAATGTTGTGTTTAATAGTTGACATTTTCAATTAAAAATTTTTCGCAAATTAGATGTCAAGTGAAATTCCCGCGAATGTAAATAGTTGAGGAGCTAGGCATGAGCAGTTTTGTGCTATCGCAACACTCACTTGACAGCTGATTTTAGACGGTCTTAGATTCGAAAATTTACTTTGCTTAAATCACCATTACATGTTCTACATTTTTGACAGCAACTTTAGGGAATTCGATCTGATATTTCGGGATCTTAAATCGTTCAAGAGCATGCCCCATTATTTCAGAACGGGAAGGCAGATAATAGCCGAGGTAAAGTTTGTGTCTGATTGTGCCTGTTTTGTACAGCGGAAACCCACATAAAAGTACCTGTTTTTATATGAAGCTCAAGGTTGAAATCTGATCTTTGAAAGCTCCTAAGAAAACCCCAAGAGGCTGAAACTTAGAGGATTTCTTGTTTAATAGGTATCATGTTATTTGATAAAAAATTCCATGAGAGCAGAAACATTCATAGGCTGTTTGTGTATTGATCAATCTTTTGCAAACACAAAACTACCTACCTTTACTTTTCAATCTAAAAAAGTTTGAGAGAGCTGTTTGATGGTGTATTGCATTGTATGTAAGAACCTTCTTAATGATGATTTAGGCTGAAGTTTGGAATAACAGCCCTGTAATGGCCTTTCAAACCCGCATATAATTTTCTGACTCACCTTGTACGTTGCACCTCAGGCATCTCCTCGTGCTGTTTCTATGGGAACTGTTCTGCTCCTGGATGAAACTGCAAGGTCGCACAATGCCATGTAACACTTATTACCTTTTGTTTTACAGTCTGGAAACCTGATAATCAACAGGACGAGCAAGCCAAAAGAGAAGCCAGATGAGAGCGCTCTTGAATTTGGAAAAACAATGTCTGATCATATGTTAGTTATGAATTGGTCGCAAAAGCATGGTTGGGAGGCACCTGAGATCATTCCCTATGGGCCTCTTTCTATCACACCCAGTGCATCAGTATTGCATTATGGCCTTGAAGTAAGTGCTCTATATTTGTGAATGCGCCGGTTAGCGTGATGGTACAGATTACCTAGTTGATAGCGCTCTCGCCCTCTGTGAGGAAGGGTATGAGTACGAGTCCTTGGGGTAGTACTACTGCTCGTAAAATTGTTGTGTTTTCTCTCCTCGGAGAAAAGGTTAAGGTTCTTTGGATAAGTTTCCAGTGGTCTGTGGGGCTCCTTGCCTTCAGTAATGGACTCTTAGCAGGTCATATACTAAAGAAATGCCTTTTTGTCAGGAATTTCAGCAAGCAGGATGCTCTGATGCAAAACAAGAGTGGTTGTGGTATACCAGAGTACTTTAAGCGAACAAACTTTCATGGGAAGAAATTTTCATGAGGTAACTGTTGCGAATCAGCCAAAAGGGAGAATTTTGTGGGAATAAACTTTCGTGAATTAGGTCTCCTATCAAATTTTATAACTTCTCAAAAGTTCCTTCAAATAAGATCATTGAATCCTGAATATGTTTAACAAGGTCATATTGCATTTCCTTACATTTTATTAAGACACGTCATTATTTGATGATATCAACATTTGGTTCCATATTTTAGGAAATTTCACAGAATAAACTTTCGCGAATTTCTGCCAAAAAATGCGACCAATGAGAAAGTATCCTTCCCACTAAAGTTTCTTCCTTTAAAGTTCTTCCCGGGAAGCAGCATTTCTGTTTTTCCAAATGCTTCATTTTGACTGGGTAAGATATATGCATAAAGATCTGACACCACGAGATTTTGTTTCCAAAGGTAAAGAGCTAGTTTTTTACCAGTCTTCAAAAAGCCTATATGTAAAGCTTTGTATTTGTTGTGCATTATCAATAATAATTAGAATATTTGCACCCATCAGATGTCCACGGCAAGAGGTAAGATGTGACTTTGCCATATGGAGTAATCCTATTGGTTTGCGAACCAACTTTGACAAGAGCCATATAATTGTTCGGTCTATATGAATTTGTCTTTGCAGGTGTTTGAAGGCATGAAGGCATACAGAGGCCATGAAGGTGAAATCCGATTATTCCGTCCAATGGAAAATATGTCACGATTGTTAAAATCTGGAACAAGGCTTAGTCTGCCAGTAAGTTGAAGAATTCACTAAGTAGATACTGAAGTGTAGCATTTTGCTCTTTTACTCATTGAGGATGATGTATGATACATTATAACAGTGCCATCAGAACGAGTTAAATAGAGGAAGGGACTACACTCTTGATGATCTCATCTATTTACTGTATCACTGCAAAATTAAGACATTTTTATATCTGCCTATGATACTAATAATTATTGCTTATTTAATATGAACCACAATCAAATGTAACAGGAACAAAGATGTAAAAACAAAACTGTTAACGGCCAAACGTTTCGATCATGAAATGTTCATCGGTCTTATATTATTTATCAATTAAGGTACGCATGATGATTTCGACGAAAATTTCACCCGTAAATTTAGGATTGAGTTCATCCTTGCTCTTATTGATTTCTGTAGTTAGCAACTGTAGATTTCTTTGGTGAATGGTGAGTTGAGTCTGCCTTCGTCAACATTGGGGAATGGGACGACCTCAGGTCACCAAACGGCAGACTGTATCAGAATTTGATTACGTAAACTTTGCCAGCTCAGATTTTGACGTAGGATCCGAAAATAGATGTTGATTGGGTGGGCGAGGCTTCGTTTCTGAGATATTGGGGAACTGGGGCCAATTGTTCGGAAAACATACAAAAAAATAATCCAATCCTTTGTATTATGAACAAGCGAGCGACTTCATTAGGCAGACTTTTCTGGCTCAGATTTGGTGCAGAATGTAAGACAGTGTGTTGATCAGGTGGACGAGGCTGCATTTCCGAGGTATGGCCATGTTTGCAAGCGAGCACATCTTTGCTAAGACATTCTAATTATCAAAAACCTTTTGTTTTGTAGAGAACCATTGTCGAATTAACAGGGTTTTTGATTACAAAGTCCACTTTGTAATCTAAGAAGGGGCTTCGATGTCAGTGAGTCAGTCAGAAAGAAACCCACTTCCGTCACGCTCGTTAAAGCAATTGATTAACGTTTTATCTCTGCTAATTGGCACTGAAATAAAGAAAGCGCACATAAAGCGCATACAAGACAGAAGTTTCCCGCGATCCTATAGCAACATTTGACGTCGGCTTATTTCATGTTAGACAGATTTGACACCATAAGATGGATAAATTACTAGGATGTTTACCCTGGCACAGCAACAAATTCACCCAGAATTGGCACGTTCTTGACTTCATTAGCAGCTTAATTATGTCAAAACAATCGTTTTCTAGAACGAACGAATCATTAGCCACTTATTGATAGTACTCATTATGCAAATAACTCAACTTTAGAGGATGATGTAACCGGCGGCCTGCACAGAGGCTAGCATTTGCAGCATAACCAAAGGTAGAAGGACCCCCCTCCTACACAGCAACGGATGCAATCATCGCAGGTGAAGTTGAGACGAAAGGTGCAGAATCCCAGCAAGCAATGGCGCCATGGACTGGGGGAAGGGACGTGATCACACTGAACCAAAACATCTTCATGCATATCATTCTGCACAGAGGAATCTTCGTGACTGCTTGTCTCAAATTAGATGCCCGCGAATAGCAACAACTGAAACGTTCTGTACGGTTCTGCATAAGTAATTTTGCGTTATCGTAAATCTCACATGACATCTCATTTGACACAGATGCACCAATAGTTTTGTGCACGAACTATAAGCAAACTAGGGGTAATGGGGTAATGACTTTTGATTTTTGCGTATCATTCTCGTTTGACATAAAGACCAAAACATTGCCTTTGACCTTGAGGCGATTCTTGTCCTTATACTAGGCGCTCGATTTTCCATTGAAGGCGACTTTAGCAGCAACACTCATCTCTCTGACTGTAGCAAAAAACAGAATCAACGATCATTTGGGGTTATGAAGAAATCAATAATCAGATATTCTTATGCTTGTTTAGCTCAGGACGGACTTTGTAATCATCCAAAAGGATCTTATGTTTAGTTGCAATGTGACATGATTTTCACCATGCTTGAAAATAGACTATTTACACAAATAAGGAACTGAATCGAGGACAAAAATCTTCTTGTATAAGTCTTGCACAATGTTTTATCGATAGATAAACAAATAAAGTATTAATAATTTCACTGCAAACAGAGCTTTGTTTAATAATGTCATTGCAAATAATTAAATTGTTTGTTAAGTCCTGCAGGAAAGATAGTTCCAAGTCTGAAAATTATACGCTTCTCCAAAGTCTTTCTTTGGTACTTTCACTTGGTGCAAAAAGGAGGCCAAGAATAAAGAGTGTCTTGAGACGATACTTTTGGGGTCATTTTCGTGTTGTTCATTAAGATGGGTCTTGTTCCTAACGTTGCACTTGTGTTCTCCAAATCTATTATGTATTTGGCGAGAAGTTTCTCCAATGTACAAAATGTTGCATTGGGTACATGAGATGCGATAAATGAGATGCGGAACCGGAATTATCATTATGAGGCTGGCCTCAACTAGCCTCAACTGGCCGATTTTTCGAATAGCTTGATCATGACTCGTAGTTATAGCGATTATCAGTTTATCAACAATGCCTGCCAAAAGTCCTTGGAACACTTAGGCCATTTCTTCATAATCCGCATTTCTAACCATAGCTATCAGGTCCAAATACCCCCTCGCCCCCCGAAACAATGTTGATATCGACATTTATTGTGCCAGCATTCCAGCAGAGTCGCGGATCGTCCTGTCATCCCGACTTTTTGACCACAAAACAACATTGTTCTAAGGGGGAGAGGGGGAAATCGCAAAATATCGTGACGTGTTGTTGTTGTTGTTATTTAGATACCACGCTTCGCTGAGCTTAGTTATGTTGATTGACACTTTGATGATTAACGACTTTGTGATTGTAGGCGTAGTCAGATTTGAGTATGAGTCGTAGAGTTAAGACGTAGAGTTTTATACGCGATAGATTGCCGCATGGTCGAGTTGACATAGATAGGAACGTTTTGCCTGAGATTCGAGAGTTTTTACGACACAAAACAAGGCAAAATTAGCAGAGGTGTTCCAAGACTTTTGGCAGGCATTGAAGGAGCCCAACTACGACATGTAATTAGTCTAAGACAAACTCGCGAGGAAAATTTAGCCATATTTTTATTTTTATTTTTATTTATTTAATCTTTTTTATACATGATACTCCTTCTGCTAAAATACATATGAAATAAAATAGAGATAAAGATAAATGTACATCTAATCACACTGTTCTTCAAGGAGGTCATGTTTCAAGGGGTCTTCGATGTCTTATTGGCCCAAAGAGTTGTTTCTAACCTGCTTTTTGAAAAGTGCAGCAGATTCCACATTTCTAATATTATTTGGAATATCATTCCACACTTTGGCACCTTTGTACGAGAAGCTCGTTTTAGTTATCTCTATCCTAGGTCGTGGTATCTGCAGGTCATTCGCTCTCCTTGTTTCATATTTTGAAACATGGGATCTTTTTATGAACTTTTGCTTAAGGATTTCTGGACATTGTTCATTTAGAATTTTATGCACCATCATCGCTTGGTCAAGCTTGATTAGTTCATTTACACTTAGTGTTGCAGATGGTATTCTGTCTTTAATAGGCGCAGATTGGATCAGAGTTATTGCCCTATTCTGTAACCTTTGCAAGTTATTGAGTTTAGTTGCAGAAAGGTGACCCCATAGCAGATTACCATATCTGAGGTGACTTTCCACCAATGCCCGGTATACTTGAAAAAGTTGTGATTGAGGGGGCAATTGTCGAAGTTTTCTGATGGAATCAAGACCTCCCTTTAATTTTCAAATTACTATCTTATACTGTTGATATGATCTGTACATATAAGTACAGAGTTGAAAAATACAATTTTTTCCTGACTTTACCTAATAGTCGCGTGCACGACTTGCTATATGTGAGGCGTACTATCTCCCGTCGATTCTTTTGTTTGCGTGACGTCATGATCGCATCTGATTGGCTAACGTGCAAATGTAAACATCCGGTTCGGCTCTATTGAAAGATTATTTGCCCTTGTTAGTCTCAAGGCAACATGAAACCTTTATTTCAATGCTATATAACTTCTTGCAGTTAACGTAACGCGCTGTTTCCAGTTCGATGTTTGCATCAATGCTCCGTTTTAAAGCTTCAGGCAAAGAAGGCGCTTTGCAACCAAAAGCCATGTGAACCTGCCATTGTTTCTCGATCAAATACAACGTTTTTGGTCTATTTAAATAATCTTGTTGTTAAACAAAGAGGTTCTTGCTTGCGAAAATGGTCTCTGCTGCAAAAGTATCTTGAAACGCAGCTGCGCCCATCTGCTAGACAACAACTTTTCAAACTCTACATAGAAATCTGAGCTAGAAAGGTTTTTCTAATGAAGTATCTTGTTTGTTGATCACGCGAAAAGGATAGCATGTTTGTTTTCCACAAAATGGCCCCAGCTCTCCATAATCTCAGAAACGATGCTTCACCCACCCGATCAATGTCTACTTTCGCGTTCTACCCCAAAGATGTGAGCTAGTTGATTATACAAAATGATTCTTATTTTGTTTTTCAAAAAAGTTGCCACAGCTCCCCAATATCTCTCAAATGCAGCTTCGCCCACCTAATCAACATCTATTTTCGGACTCTACGTTAAAATCTGAGCTAGAAAGGGTTCATTCCATGAAGTCTCTCGTTTGTTGATCATACGAGGGATAATTTGTATGTTTTTCCGAAAATATGGCCTCAGCTCCCCAATATCTCCCAAATGCAGCTTCGCCCACCTAATCAACATCTATTTTCGGACTCTACGTTAAAATCTGAGCTAGAAAGGGTTCATCCTATAAAGTCTCTCGTTTGTTGATCATACGAGGGATAATTTGTGTTTTTCCAAAAATATGGCCTCAGCTCCCCAATATCTCCCAAATGCAGCTTTGCCCACCTAATCAACATCTATTTTCGGACTCTACGTTAAAATCTGAGGTAGAAAGGGTTCATTCTATGAAGTCTCTCGTTTGTTGATCATACGAAAGACAATCTGTATGTTTTTTTCCAAAAATAAGGCCTCAGCTACCCTTTATCTCAGAAACGCAGCCTCACCTGCCTGATCAACTGCTAGGAAATGCACATTCCATCAAGTCTCTCTTTTGGTGACCATAGGTCCCCTTCCTCCTCTGGTCTTTTACCCTTGTCCTGAAATGACTAGAAATGTATACTGAAAGAAAAAAGAGCGAGATTTCCTTATCGTAATATGATAGCCTTTATCGTTGTTTTTTGTTGTTAGCTTTAGTTTTCTTTTTCTTTATAGGCGTTTGACAAAGAAGAATTATTAAAATGTATCACTGAACTGATCAAAGTTGATCAAGACTGGATCCCTCAATCACAGAGATGCTCACTTTACATCAGACCAACGTTAATTAGCACTGAGGTAGTTGACATTTCGCTTTCCCTGCTGTGATTTCAATAACTAGCAGGTCATTATGCATCTTTCTGATTGAAAATGTTTACCTTTATTCCATATCAACAGATGGCACTGTTGCGGGGGATTCTCTATGCATTGCCAAATCAACCGTCCACGTTACCAAGTCAATCTTCTGATCTGGACAAAATGGTTAATTTGCTGGATCACAATGTTGAGGTGGAACAACAGGCTAATTAATGGAAAGCAATAAGATGACGTCAAAAGTTTGTTTCTTTCAGGGTAGGACGTTACTGTAGTCCACAGAATGCATTATCATTGTAGAGCATGGAGAGTACTATGTTTGAAAGAAGTGCAAAGTTCATTAAGTACCAACTACAATGACCGTGTTAAGTGGCGTGAGTCTACTGTTAGCGATGCAGTCAGTTTGGTTATTTTTGCAGCTTGCTGTTTCATATGCTGATTGCAAGACAGCAATTTTGCGAGATTGAACCAAAACTTATTCAAAGTAATTTTTCTACGTTTATTGGAATGTAAAGTAAAACCACAAAACTAGTAGCCTATCATTTGACAGTCAGTATATGTTTGTTAGTTGGCTGTCCTAGCACTTTCAAGTGGAGATCCTATTTGGCATAATTAACGGCCCAATTTCAGTTCTTGTATTGAAACGAGCATTCTTTTAACAGGCCACACTTGGTGTCAAACCCCCAGCTCGTGCAACATTATTCACAATCACTGGTCCAGTTGGCCCATACTTTGCTTCAGGAACTTTCAATCCGGTTTCGTTGTTGGCCGATCCAAGCTTTGTTCGGGCTTGGCCTGGTGGTATTGGAGAATGCAAGGCTGGAGGGTGAGTAATTAAAAATATCATGAAAGGATTTGAGATATCTAACATTGATAGTTGTCATATTACCGGATGAGCCACAAAAAGGTTCAATTCTTTGGCAGGCCACCATCAATTACACACTGTTTGTTCCCATTTAAACTATGTCTGAACAAGGACAGATTTCGTTTTGAGCCAATCAGAAAGTTTGTTTACATCTGTAAGATTGACCAATCACACTACGTAATCTAACATCACATGATACACTGTGATTTTACGGGAAATCAGAAGCTGTGGGGATGAATACAAAAATACCCTCCCCCAAAAACCGACGACGTGCAAGTGGACTTTTGACCAACCATGAATGTTTGTACATTTTCTGTTAGAATACAAGCTTGCCAAAAATTCTACCACCTCGGATTTTGATATTCAACTTGGATCGAGAGAAATCTTTGTTCGAATAATGCCTTAAAATCAGGTTAGCGCCCAATGTCTCAGGCTCAACAGAAAGATATTTCTTCACTGACTACTTCTATATTTTGCACAAAGGCAACAAACATTGATTCGTAGACAACATGAAACTTATCTCCATGAAATTTTCAGTGTTGCACAACTTTCAAAAGGGGCACTATCTGCTATGATACCGAGCGCAATATCATCTTCTGTAGCACTACAATCACATTCTAAAGGGCTAAGTCCTGACGCAACTCAAGAAGAAACTACCAATAATGTCCAAAACAAAATGCAAGTCACCAGGTACTCACCAATTCTTCATTTCTATGATAAACAATGCTGGTTAAGTCGAAAAATCCATAGGTTGCATGTGAACAAACGAACTAAGCCAGAATGATTGATTATTTCCACTGGTTTGAGAAGCACAGTCCTCACCGCACTACAGCGTTGATGAAACGTCTACTCCTCTCAAATTCTGAGCTAAAAATGGTGCAAAACTGATCACGTCTCAAAAAGTAGCGTTAGTTCGCATAAACAAGTCGATTTCTTATCCTTAGATAATTATTTGTCGGTTTATCGAGGGAAAAGTTGGGAAATAGACAACAGGATCAGGATAGATTCTGATGAAGGGGTCAGGTCAAGTGAAATATACAACTCATTCCTTCTCCTGTACTGTTGTCTATCTCCCAAATTGTTATCTCAAAAACTGCGAAATAATAATCTAGAGATCTGAAATTGACTTGTTTATGCAAACTAATGCTACTTTTTTAGACTTGATCAGTCTTGCTCCATTTTAGCTCAGAATTTGAGAGGAGTAGACATTTCATCAACACTGTAGCGCATTGAAGACTGTGGTGTTCAACTTGTGGAAATAATCAATTTTCTGTCTTTGTTCGTTTGTTCGCATACAACCTATGGTTTCTTGGACTCATCCAATGTTGGTTCATCATAGAAAATGGAGAATGGGTGAGTACTTTGTGACTTACACTTTGTTTGTGACATTATTGGTAGAGTTTCTCGTTAAAATTGCCTCAGGACTTGGCCCTAGAGACTGTGATTGTAGTGCTTCAGAAAACGATACCGCTCTCGATGGCGTAGAAGAAACTGCCCCTATTGAAAGCTGTGAAACACCGAAAATTTCATGGGGATAAGTTCATGTTGTCTTTGAATCAATGTTTGTAGCCATTGTGCAAATGATGGAGGTGGTCGGTGAAGAAATATCTTTCTGTTGAACCTGAAACATTGGGTGCTAACCTGATTTAAAGGCGTTATTCGAACAAATATTTCTCTCGATCTAAGCTGAATATCAAAATCCGAGGCGGTAGAATTTTCGGCAAGCTTGTAGTCTAACACAAAATGTAAAAATATTTATGATTGGTCAAAAATCCACTTGCACATCGTCGTTTTTTAGGGGAGGGTATTTTTGTATTCATCCCCACAGCTTCTGATTTCCCGCAAATGACAGTGTATCACGTGATATTAGATTACGTAGTTTGATTGGTTAATCTCACAGATGTAAACAAACTCGCTGATTGGCTCAGAATGAAATCTGTCCTTGTTCTATGTCTGATAAATCGTTTAGTCCTTATCCTATGTTGTTCTTGGTTACTTTCTGTCGATTTTCCGGATGCCTACTTGTCAATATATTAAAGATTTCTTGAAATCTACCCATGTAGATTGAAAGCAGCGATCAAATTTTCTAAAGATTGAGCTTGGCAGAGCGAAGCCAGTGCTACACGAAATGACCAGGGAATTTGGAAATGGATTAGTTGTACTAGGGTGGGTCTCAGCAAACCAAACTTTCACAAATTCAAGCATAATTTTGGTGATACCAGAAGCCCAGCATGCCTTAAAAATGATGGCGTGGAGGATTCGGAATATTTTTCATTGCCCTGCCCCGCCTTTAAAGGGATCATGTCACTGGAGTGTTTGCTCTATCACGAGCATATGTAATCAATATCTTTGGAAGTATATCTGGTGTCCCATAAAAGAAGTACACAGATTTCCTCGACCCTAGCGATAGCTAAGTATTGCATGAATCAATTCAAAACAATTTTTAAACCTCGATAGCAAACTTGAACATAGATACCTCGTTCGTTGAAATTGGTGCGTTGAGAGGAAAGACATTAATCTTCAAAGGACAAATTTGCCTCCACCTCTAAACCAAAGCTTAGACGTTTTGGCCTAAGAAAATTCTTGAAGCACGGTGGATAAAATCAAGAAAATTTGAAACACGAGGAGGAAATCTAAGGACGGCACAACAGACGTGTTTTACGAAATGTAAACTATGTGTCACTTATCATCAAGGGAGCTCCGAAGTCAGTTTAATTCATCTCAGTATCAACAATTTAGTTTAACATACTATTCATCTCTGAAAGTACTCCCTTGAGCGTTAGCGCACTTTTAGCATCGTCGAATCATTCCTGGAAAAGAATTTGTTATCAGATCTCTGGATCAGGTTGAGCATGACGTATCTTTGAGGCTGCTTTCCCCGGCAGAGGGTTATCAACAAAAGAGGAGACATCTTTTGGCCCCCAAGATCTCCGGACCTTCCTGTCGTAGACTCCCGAGAGATCTGATAACAAATTCTTTTCAAGGAATGATTCGACAGTTCCAAGAGTGTGTTGATACTAAAGGGAGTACTTTCACCGATGAATAGTATGTTTAAAATAAATTGTCGATATTGAGATGAATAAAGCTGATTTCGGAGCTCCCTTGACGATAGGTCTCACATAAATTGCATTTTGTAAAACACATTATGCCATCTTTCGTTTTTCCCCTCGTTCTGCAAATTTGTTGGTTTTATTCACCGTGCTTCAAGACTTTGCTTAGGCAGAAACGTCAACGCCCTGGTTTGGAGGTGGAGGTAAATTCGTCCTTTGAAGAATAACATCTCAGCTCTCAGCGCACCAGTATCAACAAGCGAGGTATCTATGTTCAAGTTAGCTATGTTTTGAAAATCATTTCGGTTTGATTCATGCTACATTCTAGTTGCTAGGGTTGACCAAATCTGTATACTTTTCGTGACACCCGGTGTATTGCGTATGTTATCAGTGATTTGAAGAAGGATTTGATGCATTTTTACCATATTCAGTGTAGAATTTCACAATGGCGAATTGGCTAAGACTTTGACAAAGAACTTCTATACCACACCACAAGGACGATGCCGGGAGGAGCAAAATTTCCTGACTACTCCACTCCATCGTATTTAACACAGAACATAGAAGGCCTAAAATACAACTGATTATACGATACTAAATGCTTTTTAGATAGCACAAAACGATTTTACAAATAAACGAGAAAGAAAATATCTAAGGAGAGATGAGAATTTACGTACAAGTTTTCATTACCGGCTTATTCAAAACGTTTGGAGACCTGGATATATTCTAGCGTTGCTGTGAGAAGTTTTGTATTTGAGTCAAATACAATGCATATTTTATTGTTTCTTGATAAGAAGTTTCCAAATGACCTCGATAAAAACATACTTATTTTGACTTTGAGCTGTATCCACAAGACTGGTCGATTTGATCAGTATAACTCAAACTTCGTTGCAGGCTACGCAACTTCCGTGCCCCCCTTAAGCAAATGTTTTTGTTGTAGTACTTTTTCTTCTTATTTCATTTATCATTTTTTGTAGCAGTCACGTCTATTGTTTTGTTTCTCTTTTGCTTCGTATACATTAACGGTTTTAATGACTGCAACGCAGTCTTATGTTTCATGTGGTATCGTTTTAGTCTTTAAGTAGAGCAATTCTGTCAGTAGTGCAACCAGTATTATTTGATTATAAAAGGCACAAGATTTTTACTCATCTGATATTTGCGCAGTCTATGTTTCGGTTCTTTTTTCAGTTATGAATTGGTGATAAATGATTCTTAGTCACATACCACTAAAATATATTCTTTAATAATAATAAATTATACTAAAATTGGTTTCAAATTTCGTTGCTTTTTCTTGATGGATTTGACGCATCAGGCAGCTTGTACGTTACATCATAGATTTATTTCTTAACAAAGCTGTCTGTTATTATATCTGCCAAGCTACGATTCGGTATTTTCTAAATTGCAGTATTTTCCAGTCTGCAAAATTTATCCTTTTCAATATTATATAATATTTTAATGCTGATCTTTATACTCATCCAGCAATTACGGACCAACCATATTTGCACAACAGTTAGCTCAAGAAAAGGGATGTTCGCAGGTTCTCTGGCTGTACCAGGATGAGGTAAGATGTATTATTTTTTTATCAATGGTGAATTCTATAATCCTTTCCAGTGCGATCATCAATTAATCTGAAACATACATGTAGCTCACAAAAAGGTGCCTGTTAATGTGACTATGCGATTGAAGGAAGTGTGCCACTTTTTTGCCTTGCAAGAAGTCTTCAAAATATCATTTTCCTTAATCATGTTTGTTTCTCATTAACGCACTGAGCTAACATGTTTCATGTTGTAAAGGGTGTTAAGGCGTAGTGGTGTAGTCCTGTGACTTTCCAGCCAGAACAGTCTGGTGGACAGAATGCGATTCCAGGTAGAGCTTGAGGGTCATGACAAGGGCTCGTCTACTTCTGCGATCCCAGAAATTGGCATTAAAAACCACAACTTCACTTAACCTTCAAACTTATAATTTTATTAATCATTCTAGGAAACTCAAAATTAGATCAAAGTTGATCACAATTTCTTGGTGAAAAGAGACTCTTATTAGAAGAGACCTCAATCAAACGTCGACACTGAATTTGAGTGAATCCGATATGTTGTTGCTGATTTATGGAGTAGGAAAGTGATTTACTGGCTGCCTCAAAACCAGAGGATTCATTATTATAAATTATGTTGAGAGCAAAGAAATTGATTGAAAAAGCATGCTTAGCCTGGTTTATGATTTTCACATCTGAAACAAATAGTCATAATTTAGGTATTTTGATAACGAAGAATATTGAACATTTTTAGGAATGTTAGGAATAGTAATGTGCAACACAAGTGCTGCAGTAGACGTATTACGTTGAGTCTTAGGACTTAACGTAATAAGTCTAGTGCTGCAGGCCGTAGCATACCTCAATCGATTATTGTCCTTCTCAAAACGGATAAAGTCCTTTTTACTAACAATATGTGTTCTGCAGGCTGCCAAGTCAATATTTTTGAGTAATGTGGGCATTGATTACTCCCAAATATATTTCCTGACATAACTGCAAAGTTTAAGTCCATTTGATGCTAATTTCAAGTTATCAGGTTAAATACGGAGATAAAATTCTCTGGTTTTGAAAAAACCACTGATTTTAACTTTCTTTCTCAATAAATCAGGAGCCGTTTGCCAGATGTACTCAAATTCGATGCCAAACTCTCAGTTGAATCTCTTCTATTCACGAATCTAAAAAGATGGAAAAGTTGGATTTATAGCTCCTTTACAGTAGCCATTTAAACGGTGCACATGTTTCTTTGGGACACCCTGTATTTAGCCTACCAACTGAGCTAGAATTAGTGAAAAATTCATTACTGTAGAATGCATCCAACCTTGAAACTTTGTTTAACTTACCCGGTTTGTATTATCGACATAGTTGTAACAATTAGTGTCCAGCAGGATGACAGAAATAGGGGCAATTCTGGTTGTCTTACTTCACCAATAACGTATGAGGCTCAATTCTATTCAGGGCCGAGGGGAGGGGGTCAAGGGGGACAAAAATCTAGGGCCCATAGCTACAGGGTCCCATGAATAATAACTCAGTTTTCCAATATAGAGCTCAAAACTTGGGTCTCTAGACCAGGGCCAGTGATTAAATAGGGCCTCTCAATAAGTTTTTAGTTTGTCATGATATATTAAGAATCAAAAGGATGCTGAGGCAATGAGACAATCTATCACGTTTTCTTACGAGCAGTTCATTCATTTCATTTCATTTTAAAATTATTTACCCAGGGTACAATTCAGTCAAAATACTGTTTTACAATTGGCCCTGCAAAAACTACTTACAAAATTAAAAAGTTATATACTACAAAATTTACAATAAAAATCAAAGATGTATAAGATTATTTTTCCTTGAGTTTGGACCTGAAGGCATTGATTGAGGGAGCCATCTTTGTATCCAAGTCAAGACTGTTCCAGAGACTGGCCCCGCGATACGCAAAGGATTTCTGGCCATTGCCAGTTCTCAATATGGGTATTGCAAAGTTTGTTTTAGAGTTTCTTAACTCTCTTGGATGCACCTCGGATAATCTAACGAAAAGATCACTGAGATATTGAGATGCAAGAGAGTTAAGAGATTTGTAAACCATAGAGCCTGTTTCTTTATTTATCAGCTTTTGTACGGATGGCCAACCAAGTCTCTGGAGCAAATGAGCTGCAGATGCATCAAAAGGGCTATTTGTTACTACTCTGGCAGCTTTATTCTGTAATTTTTGAAGCACGTCTAGCTTTGAAGCACTTCACGAGCCCCAGACGGAGCAACAGTAGCTGAAATGTGGCTCTATGATGCTTCTATATAAATTCATCAAAGTGCCAGTTTGAACAAAACTTCGCGCATACTTCAATAGACCAATTGCTCTGGAGATCTTCTTTTGAAGCGCACTAATGTGACTTTCCCAAGTAAGGCAATTATCAATCACGACTCCAAGGTATTTTGTTTCATTCATTAGGTCGATTTCCTCGCCCCCTACCTTGAAAGAAGGAAGAGTGCTAAGATTATTCTTTAGTCTTTTAATTTTCGGCTTAGAGCCGATTATCATAGCTTAAGGGAAAGCTCATTGCCCTGTAGCCACCTTTCAATGCATGGAAGCTCCTCGTTGATTACTAGGTCCAGTTCGTCACTTTTATCAGAAGAATACGAGATGGCTGTGTCGTCGGCATACATAGTAGCCTTAGCCTTCTTTAGAGCAAATGGCAAGTCATTTATGTATAGAAGAAATAGAAGAGGCCCCAGGCACGATCCCTGTGGCACTCCGATATCAATATTTTCGATGCTAGAAGTTGTGCCAGTGAAAGCTAAATAGAGAAACTAAACAACTAAACCATTTAAATGTTGTGGGAGGGCGAAAACTTCAAAACACGAAAGGTATTTAACAGATAGGAATGTTTTCAGGTTTTGTTAATGCCGGAAATGCAACTTTTTCATTAGAGGGCAGCCCTTCTTCTCTCCTTCAACACCAATCTTCTTTTCCTTAAAAATTCTTAAACTAAAAGACATGATTCACCATGATATACTCAAATTCGTGTACAAGTCTCTCAATGGTCTCTCACCATCTCATTTTCACAACTACTTTCAGCTTAGTAACACTGTTCACAGTCATGAAACTCGTCAGGCAGCTAGAGGTGACATTTTTCAATCTATAAGAAATACATTTTTCTATGGTCTCAGGTCTATAAAGTATTTTGGTGCTAAACTTTGGAATGGCATACCCACTTTTATTAAACTGTCAGTTTCATTCAAATCAAATCAGTTTTTATTTTCAAATCAAAATTGAAAGAATTTCTTGTAAATGGCTATGGTCTTTAATTCTACACCTTCATAACTGAGGAAACATTCTTTAATTATCTCACTCTTTGGAGACATTTTCTGGTCTTGTGTTCTTTTTTGAATAAGTTTTTCTTTGTTTTTTTTTTTAGTTTTTAGATGGGGGGGGGGGGCTCTCTCTGGATTAGTTTAACTATTAGAGAGCTCCTCCTTAGACAAATATACCTAAATACATATGAGGATGGGTTTCGAATGTAGTCTTGTTGGCTGCCTCCGAAACCTATGCTCATTCTATGTTCTGTACTGTATTGTGCCTTTCTTGTTCTTCGGTGTCTGGTGTGGTGTATTTTGTAGTTGTCTGTATTAGTTGATTGTCATGTATTTTGATTGTTTTAGTTAATGTAGGTAAATTCATTCGTATATATTTGTATCATATATTTAGATATATTTGTCAATAAAAACTGAAACTGAAACTGAAACTGTCACGTAACTGTAAACAAACCTGTTATCTCAGTAATCTATATTGTGGCCATTGTGTTCTGCACCGATTTTGGTGGATGGGGTGAATCCACAAGAATGTTACTTGCAAAATACGAAGGTCAAGAGTCTATCTTCGAAATAACACCTTAATTTTGAGAAAGATTGTTGAAAATCTCCGTGATATGACCAATCAAAAATATTGCAAAATCGTCATTTCGTAAGAAGTTTGTTTACAGTAATCTTTGGTCAAACGCATCCAACATTTCATCCAGCATTTACTTCAAAAAAATTACAGAGTTTGTTGAAGTTGATGGAGGGTGGTCAAACGCATCCAATATTTCATCCAATATTTCATCCAACATTGCTAGCAAAGTCTATCGTCGTCATTCACCTGCGCAGCGACATGTTTAGAATGATATTCGTAGAGCAACCTATACATACGAATTGCTGATTTAGAATGCACAATACTGAAAAAGATTGAAAATGGCGCACTGATGACAAAGTATCAAGTTTTTAGAGCGTAATGCGCATGCTCACAAATGAAATGTTGGACGAAATGTTGGATCAAGCGGTCAAACGCATCCAACATTCGATACAACATTCGATACAAATTTGTTTTTGATCTCGATCAAACTTCATCCAACATCAATTTAGAATGTTTGATGATCCAACATGGATGGTCAAACGCATCCAACATTTCATCCAACAGACCTTTTTAGCATGTTGGATGAAATGTTGAATGCGTTTGACCAGGGCTTTACGTGACCCAGCCTCTTTGATTTTTTCTAATGTTCTTAGGAGCACTGAAAATATAGGTAAATTTGACTTTTCTAAATTTGTTCTTCGCAAAGTGCTTGAATAGAAGCCTGAAACATTTGATCAAAACGTAAGGCATCTCATACGGAACAGTCAGTCCATGCTTCTATTTAAGAAATGCGTTTCTGGCCTACAGGTTCGCATTACATTTATTCAAAATTCTTGTGGATATTCACTGGCTAGGTTGATGATATGATAATTTGTTTAATAAGAGGCTCAAATAGCTACCTGAGCGATTCTGGCAACCTTGATTTTAAAGATGTTCTCATGGGAGCATGCCCCTGGACCCCCTAGATGGGTGCGCCTCTGGCTCACACCTACGTTTTCGGCGTACTTTTCGAAACTCGTTTGGTTTAAGGCTCATTTTTCATTCTATTTGTCATTCTATCCCATATTTCATTCTACAAAATTTTACAATTCTGGAGAAGGCCAACAATGCATATGTTAAACTGATTTTTGAGAGTTTATTAGTTTTGCGTAATAGACCGTCCCTAAAATTCGTCAAAACCCCTCATTTTGTTCTGATCCCTGGGGTATTTGTCTTGTTTACTACTCACTTGTTTTTTCCAATTTGTCTTGACTGACCAGTTAAACCGGCTTTATAATCAGTGCAACATAAACAGCATGTGTATTTTGATCTATTAGGAGAGGATGGCACGAGTTTGAGTGCCTAAACGTTCTGATGATTATTTACTTGATCATGTCGTGATTGTAGTTTGGTGATCTTGTTTTGGTGACCATTCTCTTTAAGACACATGCAATAACTTAACAATAATGTTAAAACTAAACATCGTTACCTCAAATATTTCGTTGCCCATCGGCAGCCTCGTCAGTGAGTTAATGAATCGAATCGATAGCTTGCCAGTTGTTGAATAAGTTCGATTCGTTTGATCTTTGATCGAATCGAGTTCTAGGAACGTTCGAATTTCCCCACTCCTACTTCGCGTTCAATTCCGGATTATTCGTATGAATGTAAGTTGCTTCCGTTACCTGTCTCAACATTGCGTCATTTGGGTATGTTCATGAAAGACTTTGGAAACAAAAATCTCACAACGTCATTTCTTAATTAGTTTATCATTATGTCTTAATTACTTGATTTTGTCACTAACATGGATACGTCGCTATTTTCTACTTGGATCTGTCGTTAACACATGGATTTATCATTACTAATACCACTTGGATTCGTCGAATAATTACAACTAGCTAAAATTAAACTGTTCGTCGTGACACTTGCAAATAAATTTGTATTTTGGCTGCGACTTCCTAAACATATTACAATTTTTTATTCTAACATGGGGCCCATAAATTGTCTCCGTGGCCCTGTTCTATCGTCATACCTCTAGAGGCGAAATCTGCGATCTTTGGGCCATACGGAGACCATATGGAGAGTTGACTTTAAATTTGCAGCTCCAACGTGAGAATAGTTTTTAGATAAGAATTTTCTGGCTAGAGAATGATTGGCAGCTTTCTAGACTCTGTAAATTCATTATCTAAAGGACGACAGATACAAATAGTGATTGTTGAAATTTTGTTTTAGATAACCGAAGTGGGTACAATGAATATTTTCATGTACTGGATTAATGAAAATGGAGGTAAATGCGAATTTTTATTTCGCTTTTGATTTTTATACCGGGTGAGTCAGAAAAAACGCCCGGCGTTTGAAAGGCTACTGCTCCCTGGAATTATAAACAACGATATTTTGCAATACCTGATTAAATAACTAACATGTTCAATTATGTTTAGAAATTTTCCTGACTAAAATCGGTCACTCCGTTCAGATTCTGTAGGCAATTTTCCTAAATGAGGTCCTTTGAGAAACCTTAAAAAACTTGCTATAATTGCAAGCAAATGTCCCTAATGTGTTTACCTCACAGCGTTGACTTTCAGCATGATTTAGCATGTGCTTCGTTTTGGATGGTTGAAAAGTCTCACCCCTAGTGTGAATAACTTATTCAGGGGGATTCCATTCTCCCATGAGGACAAAATACATGAGCACATCCAGGTGTCATTATTGCTAGGAAGGAGAACAAAGAGAAATTTTGCTTGCTGTTTTCACTCGTTTTTGCAGGTTTTCGAAAGGGGCTTTCTGCAGAAAATTTCCTTTTTCGACGGAAAGGAATGACCGATTAAAGCCGGGTAAATTTCTGAACCTAATTTGACATATCGAGGATAAAACAAGACAGGTTTCAACATCATTGCTTTGATATTCAGGGAGCAGGATTTTTTCAAACGCCGGGCGTTTTTATTGACTCACCCGGTATATCTAATGATTTGAAATTTCATTTGAAATTGCCAAATACATAGCTGTAGCATTTTGCTAGAATACGATACTTGTAAAATATTATAGCTTAGCATATGGGTTTTATGCCTTACTTCCTTGTTTCTGTCCCAAGAAAATAAACTAACAATCAGTGACTGAATTCATTTGGTCCATGAAACAAAGGCACAAAACCAAAACCCTAATGTCGGTAACGTACATACACTTTGAAATGGTATGGTTGTGAATGTTAGAAAGTTTTCATTTCTTATTGGATCTCTTGATATACATGGTGCACCAAAAAATTGTGCCTCATCTGTGTGGTTGCTGTGGAGGAGATGTATCTTCTATTGTCCCTGTTTTGATACGGTGGCTTAGGAAGGGCATCAGCTTAGAGTTTCAGACCTCGCTTTATCCAGTCAAGCGAGTGGATGCTGCTTTATGGCGTACGTAAGTAAAAAAAACTGATTGCTTTAAAAGCAGCACTTCTGTTCTTCTCCAGCCATGGCAAGATTTTGTCAGTTTTGAATTAATTGGTTGTAGCTTTTTATTCAAGTTTTTCTACATTTGTAAAAGGGTTAATTGCGTTGTCTTGTGGATAAACGACATCATTTATCTTTTTTAAACTGTAGAAAAATTAAAAAATATTGCTAGGTCGCCTTCTTTCAAAATTTGCTTTATTTTGACATTGCTTGAGAACAATAGAAGTCCTGTGTTTGAAACGATCACGTGTTTACTTTGATGTGCCATAAATCGGCACCCAGTTGTCATATTGGCTAAAAAAAGTCTCAAAGTCCAAGTTAACGCTAATCTTTGCAACTGTGTAAGCAGACAGCCAGAAAATTGAAGTTACAGCTCCTCCACAGCAACCACACAAACGAAGCACAATTTTTTTTGGGACACAAAAAAACTTGAATACTATTGTTAAATGCAATGAAATCGATAGGAAAATCTAATCCGATTACCTGCCAGAGGCTGAAACTTCTTTTTGCAATCTGTGAATTTCCTCTCAAACCAGTTTTTCATGAAAATTGCCTTCTTTGCAACATCTGATTCGCTTTCTAACGATTTTTGCACGGTACCAGACTGGTTTTTTGGCATAGATTATTTCTTATGATGACATGACATGGAAGCTGGTAAAATTTAGTCATACCCTCCAGTTAATGTCAGGGATGTAAAATGATGTGTTGTGCTACAAATTCTGTCTGTTATTGAACAACACTTATGACAGTGCTTTAGCAATGCGAGGAAATCGATTTCAGCAAGTTTTTAGCGTCGCTTCCTGTCATTAATTTGTGAGAAAAGCTATGCATCCAACAGTATAAGAAGAAGAAGAATTAAGCTGCAGTCCCATTTAGCGGAAGGATTTAAGCTTTGCGAATTAATTGCGTCGTTTTAGCAGTATGATTTTTCTATGACATAACTGTAGATATCTTTGATTCACCTTGTTTAATTTGTAGTATTTAAGTGACACATAGTAAATAGTGATTCCTTCATGTAAGGTCGGCTCTTGTCTAGCTGATATATTCTAACTAACGTGAACGAAAACTTAATTGCATGTTACTGTTAAAAATTATATCTAGATTACAAAGAAAGTGTACAATTTATAATCAGAGCTACAAATATGAGAACCATAAATTATCAACAAGCAATTTACATAGTCTACCGTTGCAACCGAAATTGTAGCTTTTAATTTTTTCTTTGAAATTGTTTTTGATGTCTGGGACTCTTATGTGAGATGGATCGGATGCCATATCCTGTATCCAATAAAGCGTGCATGCGTACCCCGTTGTTTTTGGTTATGGTGCAAAATATAATTTTTGCTCCTGCGAAGGGTATATATTATATCTTTCTCGACGAAATTGTTTCATGAAACTTTATTGAGATTGATTTCAGTTGTAAAAATTCAATAGCAAGCAACTGGAAATTTATTTGGTGAATGGACGTCGATTGTCCTTTCTTCGGTAGATCATCGAAACTTGAACTGCTATCTTTGTATGCGATTCTCAGGGTTTGCTCGTGGATTTTGTTGTCGTCATATTAATTGATCTATCCGGGAATGTCCAAATAAGTAGACAATAGCTTGAATTGGTGAAAGTATTCGTCATAATCCTCAATATCTCAATATCCACATAACATTTAAAATGTTTACTGATCATTTTCTTGCAGAAGAAGAATTGGTAACTCCGCCATTGAATGGATTAATACTACCTGGAGTGACTCGAAAGTCAATATTGGAATTGGCTAGAGAATGGGTAAGAGATGTTTCAAGTTTTTACATTTTGCTAGCCCACCTCCTCGTAAAGATCCTAGATATAGGCTTCGTGGTAACAGATAGGCAGACTACCTCGATTTAGAACGAGAAACTAAATAGCTTCATATGAATTCCTATAGAAGTTAAATTGTGCAAGGAATGGATAAATCTAATCCAGTAAAGATCAGACTCATGGTCAATGGTGAAATGCATGAATTGTTTGTCTGTCTTTGCACGCATTGCTGAATTTTGCACACAATTACATTCCTTTTGTGACGAAAGAAATAGTTGAAAGTCCACGTACCCTTTGAGGTGCTACCCTGAATTATGCAGTTCGAGGAGTTTCGGTGCCATCCATTACCAATGTGTGCTCTTGTCGAAAAATCTATGTACTTAATATGAAAGCCATTTATGTTGCCATAACTTTAAAGATCTTTTGTGCACGAGTTAAAGGTAATCACTAGAGATATCTGATGTTTTCCATTAACAACTGACAATTCAATTCAGTTATGACATGCGTAGTTGATTTTTACGAAATTTATCACATGAAAACTTTCTGCTCGATTAGCTCAGCGTCGACTGCGTTGAAAAGAAAACAGTGGAACAGATAAATGCAGCTTAAACTGACCACGCCAATTGGTTACGTGAAACATGCATCAGTGCTCTGATTGGTTAAAACAGATACTCGTTCTGAGCCCCATGTTCATAAACATTTCTAACCCAACCGATTACCATTATAAATTCACGATAAGATTTCTCTCAATTCAACCAGGCGGAATGACGTCACAGCAACTTCGAAAGCATGACGCCATCTTAAGGTTTCGTTGTAGAATTATGCAAGAAAATGCGTAGAATTAATGTTATTTTCTGCTTGACGATAGCAGAGAATAGATAGTTAACAATTGTCATGGGGTAGAAATAGTTGTTGCTCCTCTTGGCTCTGTTCTACCGGGTGAGTCAAAAAGAACGCCCGGCGTTTGAAAGCTGCTGCTCCCTGAGTAAATAAGCAATAATATTTTGCAATATCTGATAGAATAGCTAACATGTTCAATTATTTTTAGAAATTTTCCTGGCTAAAATTGGTGATTCCGTTCAGAATCTGTGAGCGATTTTCTAAAATGAATCCCTTGAAAAACATGCCAAATTTCCAAGAAAGAATCCCTAATGTGTTAACCTAACAGCGATGACTTTCAGCACGCTTTAGCACGTGCTTTCATCTTGGCTAGTTGAAAAGTCTTCCCCCTAGTGTGAATAACTTATTCAGGGGGATTCCATTCTCCCATGAGGAGAAAATACATGAACACATCCAAGAGTTATTATTGCTAGGAAGGAGAACTTGCTTGGTGTTTTCACTCTTTTTTGCAGGTTTTCGAAAGGGGCTTTCTGAAGAAAATCTCCTATGTCGACGGGAAGGAGTGATCGATTAAAACCGGGTAAATTACTGAACCGAATTTGACATATCGGTGATAAAAAAAGACAGCTTTCGATATCACTGCTTTGATATTCAGGGAGCAGGATTTTTTCAAACGCCACGTATTTTTATTGACTCACCCGGTAATAGTCGTGTAAAGCCTAATTTAATATATTAATTTAAGTAAAGCATATTAATTTAAGTAGCATAATTACTGATGTTGATTGTAAATCTTTAGCAAAATGTACCGGGTGAGCCAGAAAAAACTTCCCACTTTTGAAAATTCATAACACCAAGACTAATTCACAGATTTGTGTCATTCAAATTTTAGTTGAAAGCCGAAAGATCAAAGTATTTTTGCGATTTTTCTCGCTGTCCTGCCAGCACTACAAATATAGGTTAATTCAACTTTACAAAAATTTCATGGTTGCAAAATGACTGAAAAATGGCCTAAAATCAATGCATCGGTCAATGCATAAGTAACTGCTCGCACAGAATAATGAAGGAAATGCAATTTCTCATGGGTGAGAGATATCCTCTAGGCATTAATTGCCTTGGGATTGAAAATCTTTCTTTCTTGTTTGAAAATCAATGTCTTATAACTCTTGAGGGAGGTGAAACGCCCATGGCCTATCGTTCGATTTGAATAGAGTCCTTACGATTTGGTCAATGTTTTAGTCCTTTTTTCCGTCATTTTGCAACTATGAAATTTTTATAAAGTTGAATTTACCAATACTTCTAGTGCTGATAGGACAGCGAGAAAAATCACAAAAATATTTCGATCTTTCAACTTTTAACTAGAATGTGAATGATTCAAATCTGTGAAGTAGTCTTGGCGCAGTGGCGGCGGGCAGTGTTATTGGTGTTATTAGTCTAATAACACTTTTTTTTCAAACGAAAGTCTTTGAATCAGTTTGCTGCTCCAACATGAGTTTGTGCAGCGGAGGAGCTCAGTTTGTCCTTCACAACTCAGAGAGGTGAGGTAACAAGATTGCTATCAGCGTTTACTCATTTGGAGACCATGGAGACTGCCATAGAATAGGAGGATACTGCGCTAATTCTTCTCTTTAATCATTTGTTCATTCTGAACAACAAGAATTCTTTTATGTCTTTCAAATGTTTTGTAAGCATTCGTCGCGTTATTAGATTCCAGATTCTAATAACGAGAGCAGCAAATCCTTTGTCTTGGAAGCCAATCTGTGACGCAGAATCACTTTGTTTGTGGCGCTGGAAATGAAAGGGATTGGCAGCCCCGTTATTAGTTTTGGATTTCTAATAACGCGGCCACTCTTACGTTGTGCACGCTGTTTGCCTTGTTGGTGGAAAGTTTCAAAACAAGTCGAGGTTAGCAAAATCGAGTACTTGGACGTAGTTTTAGTGTTCAGAATTTATTCTCCTTTGTTTCAATGTGGAAAACTACTCTCGAGCAACGTCTGAAGCTGGAAGATGGGTAAAAGGTCATGCCCAAAACCGATGGTAAACAACCAAACAAGTAACCAAGTTTACAATACAAGACTTATCCATCGTTGTATGGGTATGAGACGAAGAAAATACAGTTTTCTGTTTGCATGTCTAGTCATCAGAGACTTATAAAATGTAATGAAAATAGCTCCTCTGCTTTATTTCCTCTGTCATTAATTCCCTTTCATAAAAAGGTCTGGTGGGTCACACAGCCAAAGCAGATAGCATCCCACAAGTGAATCTCATTATTACAATCGGGGTTCTAATAACGGGCCTTCTGGGTGGCTAAGTGCCAGAAGCCGCAAAAATATTCGACATGGCTACGTGGCCTTGTTCTAGCCAGTGCTTACAAGACGTAAGAATAGACCTCACTTCCAACCATCCAATGACATGTCATTGAATGTGAATGTTGCCAATACAACAGAGAGGATTCCCTTGTTTAAAGAAACCCTTCCTAATAACAGTTTTTTAATTTCTAATAACAGTTTATGAAACCTGCCAGCCGCCCCTGTCTTGGCGTTATGAATTTTCAAAAGTGGGAACTTTTTTCTGGCTCACCCGGTATAAAAAAACAATTTAAAACTTGCACGAACATGCCATTTTTAAGAGCAAAACAGGAATATAGTTTTTGCTGTGAGGAAGATGCCTTTGCAGCAATAATTGTGGACAGCGTGACCAACTCCAAAGAGTTGTAAGTTGTTTGTTGTTCCTTTAAACTCAGCCTTTTTGAAGTTGCTCACGCTATCAGTGAAATTTTTCAAATGCTTTGATCAGCTTTCAAGGTCTTGAAATTGATTTATTTTGATGAATCAACGAAACTCTTTGAAAATTCCATTGAAATGCTATGTTTTGTGATGGTTTCATTAATGCCATTTCTGATTTGTGAGCGCAAATCGA
Organism: Aurelia sp. 3 sensu Dawson et al. (2005); assembly: GCA_964020215.1. Lineage (NCBI taxonomy): Eukaryota > Metazoa > Cnidaria > Scyphozoa > Semaeostomeae > Ulmaridae > Aurelia > Aurelia sp. 3 sensu Dawson et al. (2005). The sequence goes on along the minus strand of OZ026581.1, from coordinate 10,087,265 downwards.
TAAAGTCACGTGAAACTGTGTATGAACTAGCTGAGACAGTGTCATTCTGTTATTCTCTTCATACTGACCGCACCCTGCTGATTTTCTTGCAGAATGAATTCAAAGTTACTGAGCGAACTTTGACAATGAAAGATCTTACCAAAGCTGTAAGCGAAGGAAGGGTTAGTATTTAGGAATTATTTTGAAATACTGAGACACCAGAAACTTTTTTCCATTAGCATAAGCCAGTCCTCTGAGGTAAGGTAGAGTGGGAAAAATGGATCTGAGTTATACAGAATGGATAATTTGAATTTTTGCTTCAAAGATTTAAGCAAATTGTCCTTATTTTTATATGCAGCATTTGAATGAATATGATCATAATCGTTCATGATAGACCTTTTCGTCATTTCAGCTAAATCACGGTATCATTGAAATTCATGAATTTTTCAATGACCCATTTTGCACCACTTTGCTCCATTTTGTCTCATTTTACCCTAAACAAACAAGTAGTAAGTATGCAAGTTTGTTGAGGCCTCCTGAAAGCTGACTTTTCAGGTTGCAATGTCTTCTATGGCAGCAGAGACTTAAATTTAGATAAATTGGAGCAGTTTGAATTCATTGCTTAAGTAATTATTGCAATGATGTTTTTGCTAAATTTATTACTTTATGAAGGTTCGTTTTGGTCCTTTCGAAAGCTTTCAGAAATCACATATATTTCAACAGAGGATGAGGCAAGCGAAGACGATCATTGCAAAATTCTTCATATTTATATTATTTGACATATTATGTTAAGGTATTTGGTAATTCCATATGACGTAAATTGTTAAGACATTCCAAGTATCAAACAATTAATTAGTTAGACGTGAACATGTTTTGATCGAATGTTTCGAACCAACTAGGTTCATTAGAATAACGAATGTCTGCAAATACATTGTGTCTTATAAAAGGCTTCCCAATTTTAAACTCGATAACCCTTGAATTGCTCATCATAGCAAAACAAATATAACAATTTCTAAAAGCATAGTACTGCAGTTACTTAATGAGCACTAGTTTGATAAAATTGAACAACAGAAGTAAAAACGTAGCGTTGTCAAATATGAATCAGCTTTTCCTCATTTGTTATTAGATTTTTACAATATAATCATGTAGATTGAAATGGATATCAATTCTTATGGCAATAACCCCTGTCCTGCTTACAGAAATGGGGTTTGAGACATTCGAATATAATTCATTTGCAGGGGTGTCATTGATGTTAAAACAAATTGAAAAACATTGGCAAATTGTTATGGTGTGGCAAATTGATCTTGTAAAATACTGCTTGCAGATGCTGAAAAGTTGATCCACGTTTGACGACCTCCGTGTTTGGTTCAGCTCCTCAATTTTATCAAAGTAGTGCTCATTTAGTAATTGTTTTTAGCTGTTAGAAAATTCTTCATTTGCTTTGCTAGGATAAGCAGGTCGAGAGATATTTGAGTTTAAGACTGGGAAGTTTCTGATGAGACACCCAGTATGTTTCAGCATTTCTCATGATTTTAAAAACTGTTTATAATGTATTGCTAGAATTGCAAAAGAGAAATCCCCTTTCTGAGGTTGTTGGTTAACTTGAATGTTTGATTTCTTTTGATTGTTTGAAAATAGCCTTAGTAACGGATTCATCATCATAAATCCATAAACCCTGAAGACTTTCAATCACTTTAAAACAACCACCAAAATGAACTTGTAATTAGAGAGAAGACTATTGAATCCTGCAAGAGAAAGCAAATTAATCTTAAAACTAGAAAGGAAGAAACGAGTTAGCAATTCACCAGTTACTGCAGTAAAATAACAACGTTGAAGAACCGAAATTGTTTTCGTCGCGCACTTCAGTTCGGTGCGGTTCGGTTCGCTTTGGTTCAGTTCTGTTCGGTTCGGTTTTGATTGTTTTGTTTGAAAATAGTTTTATAAATGATGCAAATGTTTATTTGGTTGTCATAAATATTACCTCCTAGGTGAAGGAAATATTTGGTGCTGGCACCGCCTGTGTGGTTTGCCCTGTTGACAGGATCTTGTATGAAGAAAAAGTAAGGATTAGTCCTAATTAGTTCTAAGTTGATATTTTTTTGCTTCATAATTAGACTCTTGTGATGAGACAAAAGAAGGGTAATGTAAAGTATATGAATAAATGGATAACAAATGAGCCGGAAAACTGTTTGGATGTTAGGAAAAATACATTTTATTTGGGCTGTTAGTAAGCTTCAAGAGATGTTTAGCCATAGAAAAGACCAATTTATTTTTGGCGCTATTAACTATTGAATACTGCGAGACATTGTAAATTTTTACTCGCATTGTTGATCGTGCGACGTCACACCAGCTGTTTATTCTTACGTGATTAAAAGGATAATTAGTGGCAAATTCAACTTTGCTAAGGAATTTAGATACCGGATCAGTTAGAAGAGAAACGTGGTGCGTTTGGCGGACTGTGACATCGTGTTTAGCCACTCTATCATTGTGAAGAAAATTTTCTTTGCAGCCAAAAGGCTAACTTAGATCATAAACCTCTCCCCGTTGGAATCGGTCACTTGATGCATTTTGAGAAAAGATTTCCTTCCTAAGACGTTATATGGAGAGCCTTGCAAACTTATGGCTTCACAGAAAAATTGTTCACGACAATCGTGGTGCTAAATACGGCGTCACAGTCCGCCAAACGTTGTGCGTTTTGCCTGATTCACATGTTATATAATTTGATGAAAATTCTGCACAGTTCTATTGCATTGCATTCTTCAAATCCAGGTAGCTAAAAACTGTGATTTTGCTCATTGGAAGAAGTTGATAAGATGACCAATATCCATTATCTTGATTTACCATTGTTGTCTTAAAATCCAACATTAATTGAATGTGCTGATTTTGCTGATTTTTCAAACGACTAGTAACGGAATATAGGTTACTGAAAAGTGCATGTTTTGTATCGATGTGTGTTTATTAAAAAGTTACGAGCAATCGGCCGTGCAGTCAAATCTTCGTGATTTTTCAAACAGGAGTACTATTCTTGGACGTGGTACTTTTTTCTCTTGTTTTTAGTAATAGCAGCCTTAATACTTAATACTTTTATTCCTACTTAGTTCATAAACATACCAACCATGGAGAACGGTCCTCGAATCGCAAAGAGATTTTACGAAGAACTAACAGATATTCAGGTAATCCCTTTGAATATGGAAGCCTGCTATGAAATTTATGCAAGATATTAGATTTAAAAGATTCATCTTTGCGCTCGGCACATTGGGAGGATTGTATGCTTGAGCAAAAATGCAATGAGGCTAAGGTAAATCTTCTCTGTTCTATCTCTGCTTTGATTTTACAAGAAAGAAAACAGTTGCAGTGACAAATGACTTGCTTTTATGCCACCTGTATTGTTTTGGAGCCTCAATTTCTATACCTTTAACCCTCACATAAATCGAAAAGAATCCGATTTGTGCATCAGTTGGACTCCGCTCATATCGAATTTCTTCCCTTTTAAATACAGTAAATCCCTGCATATAAGAACCTACTTTTTTGAGAGCCAGGCTGAAGTAGGTTCTTATTTCAAAGGTACCAAGACTCATTTCCGGGTATAAAGGTTCTTATTTGAAGGGTGTCTCACGTAGGCCCGTTTAGAGTCTTTTAAAGATGTCCAGTCCTGTTATTTGTTTTGGGAGTGTCACCGTGGACCTAATAACTAAATTGGGAGGAGAATCGAACTATAAAAGCCAAGTGAAACCAACATGAACTTAATCACAGCAATCAAAAATCAACTTTGCTACCCCTGCAATAAGAACCTATGTTTCATCAAACTGAAACAGGTCCTTAATTGCAAGGTGCGTAATTTAGGAAAAACAGCCTCGAGGTTCTTATTTTGGTAGGTTCTTATATGGGGGGATTTACTGCAGATCAAATTTGGATGTGCAGCTTTAATGAGAAATACGGTTCCTAAAAACGTTCGTTGTACATTGGCACAATGCCTCTCCTTTCTAACATTTTGAGCACAGCGTGACAATACCTCTGCTAGTATTTGGAGTCTCATCTTTCTTTCCTTTTAGTATGGAAGGAAGCAGCATGATTGGTCAGTGGTTATTGATAACGGAATGGAACAAGAAAGAATTCCCTCGAGGGTTTGAATTTCACTTATTTTCTATTATCTCATCCTATCATCTCCACTCTAGTGCATATGAAAAGAGAGAACACGATGATTGAAGATCTACACAATTCAATGCACCAGTTTCGTTGCATGCTCTTGCCACACGTTAGATATTTTACTTTTCAGAAAAGTTTGTCTGTTTGGAGTACCTCTTTATACTCAGTGTCAAACAACTTTTCGTTCACCGAAAGATAATTCTTGTCTTCAGCGTTCTTAGGAGAATATTAATGGGAAAAATTGTCTTGTAGTTGTTTTTGACAGAACTTCGTTGTTTGGTGAGGCTTATTTGGCTAACATGGGGTTCAACTGTTCAGAGGAGCAAAAAACGAATATGTATGTTTGTCAGTCCATTTACAAGAAATTAATACTAATTTTAAGTAAACAAACCAAACATATCATTTTTTCAACAGACCATGATCGCAAAGATTTTACCTCTGATCCCCAAATCATCATAAAAACTGTCCTTCGCTTTTTTGCCTATATCTGTGTCTCATTTCATATTCACTGTAACGCAAAAGTCGCTTAATGAGAAATATAAATTACCTTAGTGTGAATAGTGTATTGAAGTCTGTAGATTTTGGTAGTGAAATTATATCGCAGTTATTCTCAGTTTGATACATTATGTTCTTGTACCGGGTGACCCAAGAAAAAGTGACGCGACGCTATCGGTTATAGAAAAATGAATAAGAGGCCGATAGAAATGCGTCAAACGTTGCTCTGTCGCTAAAAGATTACCCTTCACTATGAGTGTTTTTTGCAATTTTTCGGCACGGTAAATTTCGCGAATTAAGGGCTTTGAGGAAAAGGGCCAGCCTGAAATCTGCAAAGAGTCGTCAAAAACATGGGATCGATTTACAGCCATTTCAGATCTTCAAAACAATGAGGAGCGTGTTTTATTTCAGGCTGGGAATAGGCAACTCAGTCACAAATTTCCAGAGAAAGATTATAGTCCCCAGGTATACCTGAGAACTTGGAGTAAACTCTCCTTGTAAAGTCATGGAATTTCAAAGGAATTCAACTTTCCACGCAAGTTGGAATCTTCAAGAATTGCTTTCAGGAACACAGGAGTATCCCTGTCCCTTGAGACAAGAATATTTCTAGGTACTATGAACTTGCTCTGAAAACGTTTAATTGAGTTGCCTACTCCCAGTTTGAAGTAAAACACGTTCATCATTGTTTTGAAGATCTGAAATGGCTGTAAATCGATCCCCTGTTTTTGAGGACGTTTTCAGGATTTCGAGCATGCCCCTTTGCCTCGAAATTCTTAATTTGGGGAATTTACTGTGCCGAAAAAAAATACAAAAAATACCCATGATGTAAGGCAGTCTTTTAGCGACAGAACAACGTTTGAAGCATTTCAATCGGCCTCTTAACTTATTTCTCTATAACAGATTGCATCGGGTCACTTTTGTTGGGTCGCCCGGTATGAAAAAGTGAAGAGAGAAACAGTTTACATGTCAAGGCAACAAGGGCAGGTTTCGTTACACTAGCATACGTATGTTTTGAATGACAAGCTAAAACAAATAGTGGTAAATGGTCGCAAACAAAGGGATTTATACAGCTGATTAGTAAAGCTTTGCAGTGAACAAGGGACCCTAATAGATAGCCTTTAACCGAGATGGTAAATGCTTTCGAGCTGCCTGCGAAATTGGTCTCTGAAGAGAAGGCTTGTGTTTCGAAGATGGAAAGATAAAAATCTTGTCCCTTTGCAATGTTTTGTTTATTTTATTCAGAAACTGCGTGTTTCAATCGTAACGTCTTCTATTCAGCTTCTGAATGAGACGTATGGTTGAAAGTCCTTAAATTATCTTTCCTTCTTTGCTTTGCACCGATTGTCTTCGCTTATCGACTCTTTTTCGTATGCGCAATGAACGAGTCAGCCATCCATGTTGTCAAGGTTTCTTATGCTTATTTTCTATGTTTATTCGTCATTGGCCTTCGAAATCTCCCTGTTGGCAACTGCTTGTCGCTTTGTGCTGACATATCAATCTAGAGTCATGAATTCAATTTTTACAAAAGCTGCCCTTGTTTACCGTAGCCTAAAGCTGAATTCAGACTTGAGGCACTTTTAGGATGCTGCCCCTTAGATAGCCTGATAACCAGACACAGTTTCAAAAGGAAATAGTAAAGGAAAGGAAAGTAACTATTTCGTTATGAAATTGGGTCTGGTTATCAGGCTTCCCCTCAGGTAAGGCAAGAATTTCATCGCTCAACCCAAACAACAGACACCAGTCTTAGGAGTCAGTTCCTGCAAGCACCTTTTCTGGACCATCTTCACGCACACTGGTCTGTCGTAGTGCTATATTATATATAGCATATAGTATATTCGTAATTTCACAAGTAAACGAAAATTGCAGTTACAGACAGTCATTACGAAGCTTAATAAGTTTGAAGTCAGCGTGTATGGGCCAGTTACACACGCCTGTTTGTCGTAGTGCTATGTATTCTCGTAATTGCAACAGTAAAACGAAAAGTTGCAGGTACAGATAGTTATTACGAAGCCAAATTATTTATGTGAAGATTTCAAGAGCAATGGAGCCAGAACTAACCATGCTGAAAGTTATTCTGTCATGCGGATTGAAACTGCGTGGTTGTTTTTAAAATAAACCAGTCAAAAACGTTGATCGATTGATCATCGTTCACCTTCATGTGAAAAGGTTTCATAGTGTTCAGTTGTGGTGCCACTCTTTAAAGGGAATCGACATAGTTAAAAGGTGGCCCGGGCCAAGTAAACAGTATAATCTATTGTATTTGATAACTTACACTCACATGGCTTCATTGTGAAGCCAACGAAAGACTGGCGATCATAGGCGCCTCTTCTTTAGCCTATTTATAGCGGCTACGAGATATAGCTATGTCTATTCCCTTTAAAGCTGTCTTCGATGTGCCTTGTAGAGATATCATCTTTAATCCATTTATCGGAAATATCGTCTTATTCTCATGCTTAAGGTAACTCTGCTTTCCGCTCCAGTGAGCAGCAAGTTGCCGCTTTGCAAAACCACTGTACTCAGAAAACAGTTAATTTCTCCAATACTATTCGGTCGATCAAAAATCGGTAAAAAGGGTGTCGTTCCACATAGTCTTGGCAAGCGAGACCCTTTCAATTTTTATAGCTGCTTACAGAAAAGCATATGGTACACAACATGTCTTGATAAGAATGATCGAAGAATGGAAAGCTAAACTTGATAGTGATAACATTGTAGGGGCCATCCTGATGGATCTATCTAAGGCCTTCGATTGTATTCCACATGATCTGCTAATAGCTAAACTACATGCCTATGGGTTGGAAGAAAACGCCCTTGTCCTTATCTACTCTTACCTGAAACGGCGGAAACAGTCTGTGAGAATCAATAACACGTATAGCTGTTTTCAAACTATTCTATCAGGGGTACCTCAAGGCTCTGTTTTGGGCCCTATTCTGTTTAATGTTTACATAAATGATCTCTTTTTGTTTATCAAACAAGCAACACTACATAATTATGCCGACGATAATACTCTGGCCTATTTTTCCAAGACCTTATCAGATTTGATTGGGGTACTGGAGGAAGAGGCTGGAGTTGCCTTGACTTGGCTAAAACAAAATCAAATGATTGCCAACCCTGAAAAGTTCCACGCACTCCTTATCAAGAAGGATAAAACAAATACCTGCGGAGAGAACATCAGCATCCAAGGCAAAATGATTAAGTCTGAAGAAACAGTCAAATTGTTAGGTATTCAACTAGATTACAAGCTAAATTTTGAACAACATATCTCTGAGCTTTGTCGAAAAGCTGCGTCACAACTTAATGTGCTAAAAAGACTCAAGCAATTCATTGGCTTTAGTGAAAGGGAAATTCTTGTACAAAGTTTTGTATACTCCAATTTCAATTATTGCCCGCTAGTATGGTACTTTTCCTCGGCTAAGTCTTTGCAAAAAATTGAAAAGATTCAAGAACGTGCTCTTAGATTTTTGTACAATGATCACCGTTCCTCTTATAGCGAATTACTTGAGAAGTCGGAAAGATGTACTATGCATGTTTCCCGTCTAAGAGTTCTCTGTATAGAAATTTTCAAGACTTTGAAACATCTAAACCCGCCTTTCATGAGTGATATTTTCAAAATAAAATCTTCTAGATATTCATCACGAAATCCATATGACTTGCAGCATCATAGACCAAATCAAGTAACATTTGGTTCAAATAGCCTTCGATCATTAGGACCGCAAATCTGGAATGCATTGCCAAACGAAATAAAATCCACCAACAACTTAAATTCTTTTAAGCGTTTGATAAAACAATGGGATGGGCCTAACTGCAAATGCAATGCTTGCCAATATTCATCTGAATTATAAGAAAATTATCGATTATGAAACAATAGAAAATATTTATGAAATTATTCGCATTTTTTACATTTTGTTATTATCGATTTAGATTAGCTTACTTGTATTTTTGTATATGGTAAGCTAGATTAAAATTGATCGATATAAAATAAGATGACGAAACGAAAGATATGCAAATCACAATGTTTCCTTGTAGGCTGGCTTTGTAAATTATTTTACAATCCTTTTTGTTGATTTCAGAAAATTGGATTTATCTCCAAAACTACTCGAAAAGTTTTCGGTTTTCTTTCGCTATATCTTTAGCTAGATTGTTGATCTACAGCTTTACAAAGTCTGATTGAAAAAGCTAGGCTAGATTTGTCGCGATCAAATTTTATATCTCTGTTTACTTTTCGACAGCGAAGGGTAGAAACCTTGGTCAACTGATTAGGACATGAGAAAGAGTTGAACCCTTTTGTAAAAAGTTTAGTTTCAGATCTCTGTTCATTGTAGACTCTTAAAGAAATTGATATTTTTTGAATGCTCATGAAAGTCTCAAAGGACATGAAACGGCAGGCTGTAAGAAATGGTAGCATTTAAGAAATGATACTTTCACAAGCGCTCCAATGATGTCTATTGAGACTTGAATATAGCATTCCCAACAGATCACGTTCATTCTTTTGCCAATGGAAACATTTTCAGAGAGTTATATAAGGCTGCATTCACCTTGCACAATCTTCTGAAAGCACTTAAACGCTCGTGCAGAAATCCGCCATACTAATGCCTTGCAGTGTTCAGATTGCAAAATATTAGTATGGGGATTTCTGCACGAGCGTTTACGAGCTTACAAAGGATTGTGCAATGTGGATGCAGCCAAAGGCCGAGTGTTTGAAAGCATGATTCGTAACATGCTAATCTGTTGACCAAGGTTTCTACCCTTCGCTGTCGAAAAGTAAACAGAAATATAAAATTCTATTGCGACAAATCTAGCCTAGCTTTTTCAATCAGACTTGGCAAAGTTGTAGATCAACAATCTAGCTAAGGATATATCGAAAGAAAACCAAAAATTTTTCGAGTAGTTTTGGAGAGGAATCCACTTTTCTCAAATCAACATAAAGTCTTGAAAAATTATTTACAAAGCCAGCCTTAACGGAAACATTGTGATTTGCATATCTTTCGATTGCCAAGACTATGTAGAACAATGTCCTTTTTACCGATTTTCGATCGACCAAATAGTATTGGAGAAATTAACTGTTTTCTGAGGAGAGTGGTTTTGCAAAACGGCAACTCGCTGCTCACTGGAGCGGAAAGCAGAGTTACCTTAAAGGGAATGAGCATAGTTGAAACCGGCGCGGATCTAGTGGGTTCTTAGCAGGGAAAAAGTTAAACTCCCTTGTTCTTAGCCTGCGCACAGAGCCATTGTCTAAAGGAGGCCAGGATCTGTGCAATACGAGCCAAAGCTGGTCGATCGTGCTAGATTTCTGGAATCCAATTTATGCAGTATCACAAAAGATCACGTAATTATGCAACTGCAGGAAACTCACCGCAGTGAATGATAACAGGGAAATCAAAATGACGCACAGAGGAAATCAAGGGAAAGGTGATAAATCCCTGCAGACGAATTCAAAGAGCTTGTCAAAATATGCGTTTATGCTTATTTATCTGTCCTCTGTTTTTGAAACAATCGTTTGACCCAGGAAAAGCGTTTTACAAGAAAAATTCGAAAACAATGATGCAAAAGCCATAGGAAAGTATGCCACCCGGGAAGACTGAGTCAGTAATATTTAATGGCTCATTACGAAGCTTTGGCTCGCAGTTGTGCAGACCCTTTCCTCCTTTGGACAATTGGTCTGCGTGCAGGCTAGTGGGTTCTAGGCAGGTTCACTTCATTATGTAACCATGGAAATTATGGTTGTTTAGGCGTTTCCTTCTAGTGTTTCATTTCTTTTTAACGACTTGTATCTGCCAGTGCCCAATCCCTTTAACATTTTATTCAGTCGATCAAGGAAGAAAATCTAACAGTTAAGAAGGAAAAGATGAAAGAACAGAGCATCTAGCGTTAACAGGAAAGCTTCAGTACTTTGTCGGGTTGCTACTTTTCGATTGGTCAATACTAGTGTAAATTCAAGATAAACAATAGGAGAGAGAAAGGAGGTATCTCTACATTTTTCTTCCATTTTTTCCAACTGCGGAACTGCCGAAATAGTGGGTGGCAAAGCCGTTGTTTTAATCAAGAAGTATTGTTTACTTCTATTGATTTCTGACAAAAGGTCGTTAATCTCCTCTACGTTCTGGCGGAGACCATATGTTTTGCTCCTTGTCGTGTCTGCCACTCTGCTCAGTTCAACTATACAGGGTGAGTCAGAAAAAGCGCCCGGCATTTAAAAGGCTAGTGCTCCCTGACTATATAAGCAACGAGATTTTGCAATATTTGATTAAATGGCTAACATGTTCAATTGTTTTTAGAAATTTTTCTGGCTGAAATCGGTCTCTCCATTCAGATTCTGCAGGCAATTTCCAAAATGAGTCCCATTGAGAAACCTTAAAAAACGTGCTAAAATTACAAGCAAAAGCCCCTGATGTGTTTACCTCACAGTGATGACTTTCAGCACGCTTTAGCACGTGTTTTCGTTTTGGCCCTTGAAAAGTCTTCCCCCTTGTGTGAATAACTTATTTAGGGGGATTCTATTCTCCCATGAGGACAAAATACATGAGCATATCCAAGAGTCATTATTGCTAGGAAGGAAAACAAAGGGAAATTTTGCTTGCTGTTTTCGTTCATTTTTGCAGGTTTTAGAAAGAGACTTTCTGCAGAAAATCTCCTATTTCGACGGGAAGGAATGACCGATTAAAGCCGGGTAAATTACTGAACCTAATTTGACATATCGGGGATAAAACAAGACAGTTTTCAACATCATTGCTTTGATATTCAGGGATCAAGATTTTTTTAAACGCCGGGTGTTTTTATTGACTCACCTGGTAGGATGTGTGCTTTGAATGTTGGATTATTTTATGTTCAGGTATCAGCTGTTCTTTTCATGTTGATATTTTCATTTTAACTTATTTTTGATCCCTGTTTTACTTAGCTATTCACGGTTAAAGGAAATAGAAGGTACTTTGTATTTAAAATGAACGTTTTTTACATATTTATTTCTTCATTATGATGCTTAAAAGGGGTGTTGTTTGTTACGTATACATCAAATGAATAATTCTCTGTGCTATGTTGTTGTTTCTTTTGTGACTTTCCATGACCTCCCTGTAAACTTTGGCCAGCAAAATCAAAAAGACAAACACTTGCCTTGTATTGAGTCGAAATAACCAGATTTTTTACTCCCTGTGTGTATCATAACCTAATGTTGCTATACCATAGCTGCTGTTGCCACGTTTTGTTATGCTGCTGTGGAAACGATCCTTTATGACGCATTGAATAAAACATCAAAATCGAGTTCGAAATGGATGAAAAGATGTTGAACCAAATGCTTTATCATAGAACCATCGTAATAGCCATGGAGCCACGATTTCCAGGACTTTGTTGGAGCATAGCTTACAAATTTTTAAATTGACGTAATTATGTTGGTGCAATATTCTATGACCTATTACTTCTGAATGAATTATCCATAATTGTACAGTTGGACTATTCGGAAATTTTGAATATTTTGTAGATTAAAGCGTGTTTCATATTTCGGCGCGTTTCAGGCTGTGACGTCATCAAATTTCTGAATTATATAACATAAAAGTGATAAGCTTTTTCCCCATACCATATTGTAGACGTCCATAAACTATGGTTTTCAAGGAAATTATACTATGTTGTGTCAAACATTTTCGAAGTTACGATAGTTTTAAGTTTTTTGGACAATTTTTCCCGAATTCCCGAAAAAGAAGAAAAACATTCTGATCCTGAAAAATTAAAGACTTCAGGAAAGTCCAACGACAGAATAAAAGCATAATAGCTCTTTGGAATAATTATGTTATAGGGTCAGTACTGACGTAGGAAGCTGGCCCTTGGAACCTGGTTGCTGCGGTGCATTTTATGACATTTTATCTGCTTTAAGAGTATTTGCAAGAACCATCGACTTTGATGACAGTATACATGTTTGTTCAAACCGTGTTCAAACCAAACTATTGCATTGATATTTCTATTTTATAGAAACTGGCTCTATCTCAGCGAGTCAGTCGTTGGTGTCGTGGGGTCGTTGAGTTATCATTCACAAATCGTTCAATCTTTCTGTCTTTGAGTCGTTCCTTCCTTCTAGCACCCCCGGCCCTAAGCGACTGCAACGATCTGGTGTACGGTGTAAACCAACCTTTTCATGCAATGTTTAAGACTGAATGGCGTGGTCACCGCTTGCTGCACCGTCCCAAGCCCCCTAGGGCCCGTCCCCGCAGGTCACTCAAGTTGTCCGGGGTGGCTCTCAACGGCCCCAGGCATGCATGGAGGGCTTCTTTCCGATTATGTAATTTAATGATGTACATCTTACATTTTGATACACCTGTGCTGCTTTAAAATTTAGCATGTATGCTGATGATACGACTATTTCGCTCTCTTCAAAAAGCATTGCTGACCACGGGGGGGGGGGGGGTTCTCGGCTAAATTTCGGTTAGGGTGGTGCCGCCCACAGTTTCAAAATGTAACCGTTGGCTAGACCAATTTTTGTGAAAATGACACCCTTGGCTAGACTAATTTTTCCTTCAGAAGTGCTCTGAATTGGCATTTTCTAGGCAAAACTTGCCAAATTTTCGCATTTTCTCGACCAAAATTCCAAAAAAGCTGGGTTTCTTTACCAAAATTACCGAATTTTAACATCTCTTTGACCAAAATTCCCAAAAAGCATACCCTTGCCTAGACTTAACTCGATTAAAATTGCCAAAAAGTACACCCTTGGCTAGACTAGAAGGCCGAAAAAGTATACCCTCGCGGGCGGCACATCCCCAGGTACCTTTACTATGGAAGAACCCCCCCCCCCCGTGTTGCTGACCTGCAAAATGACTTAAATTTAGATCTTCTGAAGCTACAGGATTGGCTGCATGCAAACAAACTTTCTTTGAACGTTGTCAAAACGCAGTCGCTTATCATAGGTTCTGGTCCAAACATCCTGTCTGATGCTCAACCATCTTTTTCAATAGGTGATCAGGAAATTGAGATGATTGCCAATACAAAATACTTAGGTGTTCAAGTAGATAGTCAACGTAACTGGGACAAACATGTCGATACTATCAAGACCAAGGCTAATCGAGCCCTTGGACTTATTAAGTATTCTAAGAAGTACCTCCCATCTGATGTACTCAACAAAATGTACAGAGGGATTGTGGAGCCCCAGTTGAGTTACTGTTGCTCTGTTTGGGGCTGCTGTAGTAAATTTAAAATTAACGTCTTGCAAAAAATTCAAAACAGAGTACCCTGGGTACCAGAGCCTGAGACTGCGTTCACACGATGCCGGCACATTTTGAAAACGGTGAAAAATTCGACGGATAGGCCTCCCGTTCACACGAAAACGGCACATTTTTTGCCGGCAGATTTTGAAAACGGTAGATTTTGAAAACGGAACTCTAACAGACACATTTTGGAAACAGCATCGTGTAAACACGTGAATATGATGAAAACAGAACATTTCTAGACACTTTTGGAAGGAGACTGGTCCATTCTTAGGGTGTAGGTACATTTCTTTGGCTTCAAAGTCTTGCAACGAGTTTTACAGTCAAATTTCCTACCGTTTTCAAATTGTGCCGGCATCGTGTGAACGCAAGCTCAAATTTTGCTACCGTCACATTTTTCACCGTTTTCAAAATGTGCCGGCATCGTGTGAACGCAGTCTGAAATTCATTCATGGAACCAAGTGCTTTTAAATTCCTGCTGCAAGCTCCCCAATACATGGACACATCTCTTCTTTGTAAATGTAGCTTTAGATTTATATTAGTTTTGTTTAGATTTATATTTATACGTTAAATGGCCACAGGGTTGCTACGTATTTCCGTTCTCCTTGTGGCATCGTTTTTGGTAATCTTTTGTAGTTGAGTAATTATGTAGTTGCCTAGTTGTAGTTGTTTAGCTCTGCCATTTTGTAACAGGTTTTTTCATAAATTGGCATCTTCCGGATAAATTTCAGGTAAACACCACTCTCCTTGGCTCAGAAAAGCAGATTTTTCTAAACAAAGCTAAAATACGCTGCCTTTCTTGTTTCTCAAAGGTGGATGTTTTTCCTGTCACGCAGAGCGGTAGTTTTCGGACGGTAAATTCACGATGCAGCATATGCAAAGAAATTGCCATTCTGTTTGCAATGATGTGTAATGTGTTCTGTCTATAGACCCTTCTGCTTCATTGGCCACGGCAAGAAGTGATTTGGTTGATACATAATTTTTTCATAGGAAACTATGGTTAAAAGTATAGTTTTCAAGCATAATCCAAAAAATATCATGTGTACAGTACGAATTTTACCGTTGTTTCCAAGGTTTTAAATTGCAGTTGAAAACACATTTCGTTTTCCCATGAATTTTCTAAAATAAACGTCTGATTTCCCAAGTCTGAAATCATGCTGAAATTGCGGATAAACGTCTGGTTTCTTGAAGGAAACAGCAGGGAAATTTATTGCGCGCGACGAAGGAGCGTGCTTACTAATTGCGAGGTAGTGAATTTTCGTTTGCTGGCCACGCATATTTGTTTTGTCTATTGCTTCATTGCCGCTGTTCAAAACGTTCGCATACCTACAGCTTCCCTGATCACATGCATTGATTGGCGACGACGCGGCCAATCGAGCAAATAAATGCTCGTCAATAGGATTAACTCAGCACAATAAGCTGTTGACCGTGCTTTCATCACTCTCCTTCTAGTCATAAAACATGGAATAGGGAATAATGGAACAATTAAATCCAGTTCAAGGAAACAACAAAAAAGTCATTTACGAATTTAGTGTGGCTTTATTTGAGTTCAGAAATATCTTAGAGTGCGCGCAGTTGATAACTTTTAGTTACTTCTAGTATATGAGTTTTCACAGTTGGAAAACATGAGTAAATTTCGAGTTTCGCATAAATATATTAAAGGGAATCGACATAGGTAAAAGCTGGCCCGGGCCAGGTTAAAAATATAATCTATTGAATTTGATAATTTCAACACGTGTGGCTTCATTGTGGAGCCAAAGAAACAATGGATGCGTAGGCGTTTTCTATAGCCTATTTATAGCAGCTACGAGATATAGCCATGTCTATTCCCTTTAAGGACAAAATGTTATATGTTGAATTGTTTTCCAAACTATATTTGTGCATCATATTAGCTTTCTTTCCTGGCTCTTAAATGGAAAAGCAATGGCTCGCATAGCAGTTCTTGTTATGACGTTTTAGAGTCTTCACTAAAATGGTTTAATTAAAAAATTTTTAATAATGTTTGGCGAATTTCAGCCAAAGCTAACCACGATTAAGGGAAAATCTACCGAAAGAGGACCCTAGTTTGGAGAGTCTTTGGCCCAAAATCCAAGCATCTTGGTGGTACATACCCCTACCCTCAACATATTATGCACCTCCACGGGAAAACCCCCAGGACCCACCAACCAAAGAAGTCGCAATCGCCATAGCAACAGTTACGAGTCGTGTCTTACACGAAGTAACTGTGTTGTTTGAAAGATGGCTTTTGAATTTGCAGTGAAATGCAAATGACTGAATTCAGAAGTTACATTTCGTTAAAAATATTATTATCGGTTATATGAAACAATCAATGCCAAGGCATCAATCTCTCGAGCAATTAGATAGCTGTAGATTATTGGGGAAGGACTTCATTGGCAAGGACTGTCTTTTCAGGTCAAAAAAATGCAGCGAGCGATGAGATGGCAATGATGGCCTAATAATATCAGCAGAATATCCTAGAATAACGCTACTGACCTCTGACTTTCCCCAGTTTCAAAGTTCTCTTGGAAGCCTGCCAGAAGCTGCTGCATTTGATGGACGTTCTGCGAAGGAAGAAGCTTTCGTCAGATATGTAAGTATCTCGGACCCCCGTACAAGAAAGGGTTTTGATCAAACAATATCAGCCATCAGCCAGAGAGTGAATCTCTGTGCTGGTCGTGCTGCTCTGCGCCAAATATTTTGGAGCACAACAATTTTGTGCGCCAGTGTGCGCCAAAGACCTGGCCAAAGAATGAGTTATTCTTTGGCCAGGTCTTTGGCGCACAAAATTGTTGTGCTCCAAAATATTTGGCACAGAGCAGCACCAGCACTGCTCCAGCAGTACTGATTATCCACGGTGAATCTGAGTGCCTCTTTCCAGAAGACCCTTAGGTGCAGAGAAAGAACTTATTGGCATTTGGCGCACATTTTGGCGCAGAGGCCTACAACAAATCAGCCATAATTAAACAATAGATATCGATATCTATTGTTTAATTCAATTAGACATTGAATGGCTGATTTGTTGTAGGCCTCTTTTTGCGCCAAAATGTGCGCCAAATGCCAATAAGTTCTTTCTCTGCACCTGAGGGTCTTCTGGAAAGAGGCACTCAGATTCACCGTGGATAATCAGTGCTGCTGGGGCAGACAACTCTTTTTTGACAAACAGACTATCTCCTTGAACACTTACCCCAAATCAAATAGCTAGAAATGGACGTTTGCAAAATGCAAAATGATAATGATTGAAAACAGTAGATCTATCAATCAAAGGTGTTGATGGCACAGTTTTATAATTAGTGTAGGTGAGATTGAAGGTGAAGTTGCAGTTTTTAGCCCCAACCACTGGGATCACAGAAGTAGCTAAGTGCTAATCAAGTCTGTGACCCTTTTTTATGATACTCAAGTGATGGGGCCCTACCTGGTATCAAACCCACTCTGCCTGACTGTTCTGGCTGCAGAGTCAGAGAGTCAGATGATTACCTAATTACGCCATTGCACCATAACACCTTCAACAATCCTCTGATTTTGCCACCAGAATAGTCAGCAAAATCTAGATGATGGAAAAATGCCAAAATTACTGTAGTCTTGCATTTATTTTACCTTTAAAGAGTGGATATTGTTTATCAAGGCACAAAAAATGTCATTTCAATTGGGTTAGCCATCTTTTTGAAATAAAAACAAACAAAAGTTGACTAAAACTACAAAATGTTGCAACATGTAATTTCAGGAAGAAATTGACTATCAACAACAACATTCCTAAGTTTCAAAGCAGCATTTCTCTGTTTGACTTGACCATTTTCCAAAAACCGTTTTGCTGAAAGAAAATATCCTGCTATGCTGTTCCTTACAATCTTCCTGATTATGGTATACTTTTTGTTATTTTGGGAAATTTTTGCTGTTTTTGAATAGAAACAAACTGCCTATTTTTGGTTCAATACTGAAAACATAAATTATGCATCAAAACACACACCTTGAAGTCACTATCTACCCTAAAATGCAATAATATGTATTTTGTGACATCAATATGCAATTGTATAAAGTAGAAATGATATAATATGATATACAAGTTATCATACATACATACATACATACATACATACTGTACAAGACATGGTTCTTTATGAGCGTATCCACAACTAAAAGTGTGGCTCTTCAACTCTTGCTAAAAAAGTTTTGTTCCCTATGTTTACAATTGCATTAAAGGTATAGTAAAATTGAAAATGAGGGAATTGTAAAACGCCAAAATGAATAGTTATTAAAAGATTCAGAATAAAAATTAATTGGCGAGTCGTTCAGTAGCTTGCATAAAAAATGTTTCCGTAAGCTATTACAGAACGAGGGTAGAGCTGTTTTGTGTCAAACAGTAGATGGCAGTCTGTTGAATTGTTTGCTGGCTTGATCTTGAAACGTTCCTTTTATCATCGAGGACATCAGCTTTAAGTCGTTACTACTACGGAGCATGTGTCCTGTCGTTTTGGTTTCTATTTGATTGATAGTGGGCCAGTTTTCATAATATATAGCTTTCTATGTAAGCTTCATGCAGTTGAACGCCCGTCTCTCTTCTACAGGAAGCCAGCTCAGTTTTAGGATATCTTTGGTGGAGACATATTTGCCGAAAACAAAACTCGCAGCTGCCTTCTGTAATCGTTGCAATTTGTTAACTTGTGCAAATAGTCAAGGGTGAATAGACATGATCGTTAAAGTCAATGTTTGATAATATTAAGCATTCTGCAAGTTGCTTTCTTAGCTTAAACGTTGTGAAGTTCTTTAGTTTCTTTAAGACCGAAAGTTTCCCGTAGCAGCTTGGTATGATTTCTTGCAAATGATTTGACCAGTCTAATTCTCCATCGGTGCTCCATCGTAACTATCTATCCAATTTCAGAGCGACATTTTCTCCTGCAAACAATAGAATTTCCGCCCACTGGGAAAATTCCACTGATTGGACATCAGCCATTACAATGCAGTAGATTTTTTAATCATAAAAATGATGACTCTACAAGCCCTCAACTAGCACTGGCTCAGTGTCTTGGTTTTCTAAAATTTTCAAATTTGATAACTGGACATCAACTGCGAAACAGGTTTCTTTCTATTAGTTATCGGTAAATTGGTTGTATGTAGCTTTTTGTAATCGTATATTTAATTTTAGTTTAGTTCTATGTCTTTTATGGAATGGCGTCGGGGTAGTCAGGGTATTATGCTCCCCGGGGTATCGTCTTTGTAGTGTAGTAAAGTGTGTTGTAAGTAGTGTCTTAGGTAATTCGTCTTTGTAAAATTTTTGAATTGAGTATATAAAAAAAAAAGCCCTCAACTCTACTTGACTACCGGCCCTTGTGACAACTTTCCCCATGTCAAGCTGGGCAATGTATGGTGATAAGAATCAGCCATCTCAGAACTCTATTGAAATTTATAAATCTGTTTGAAAAGGAAGTAATTCCTCCTTTCGGTTAGGTAGGATGTTTTCAAAAGCAAATGCCAATGTTAGCAAGGATTTCAGGTCAGAAAGCCTCCTATCTTCAGGACAACAAATATTTTATGATCTTATTTTGCAGCATGGATCATGGGAGCAGAATGGTTTTTCAACCAGCAGTGAACTTTGAAGAGAGATCTTTAACCTCTGTGAAAATAACAGAATATCCCGACAGTGGCCAAGCAAACCCTGACCCATTATCTGACAATAATGACGAAGCACTGGAAGATTTTCTTTCACCTCAGTCCTTGGTAGGTATACACTTGTCACGCAATGTCTCTAGATAAAGCTTGTTTTTTATGTTTGCCAAAATGGAAAGTTGCAGATTAACCATGTGCTACAGTACAGGACTTGTGCACATCAACTTGTATAATATGTATTCTGTAGTGAATTCTCAGGCCATCTGGAAGACTGTAAATTTTCTTGACAAGATTAAAATAAGGCAAGAGAGCCATTTTATGTACACAGGTCCTCTACTGTATCCCTTTTTATAGTTAAAAGGCTAAACGTGAGAATATTTGCTTTTTCAAAATAAGTGTGTGGTTTGAATTCATTGATAAGTTGCTAGGAAGCTTTTCCAGAACAAATTTTGAATTGCCAGTGACTTTGAGATATTTCAAATGTCAAGGCTACGGCCTACTAAATCAAAGGAGCCGAGGAAAGAGGCATTATTGGGGGCCAGGTCCATAGCGCGGAACCCGCGGAACTCGCGGAACCCGCGGAACCCGCGGAATTTTTTTTCCGCGAAATCAAGTTCCGCGTTTTGTCCTTGCGGTATAGGGCCAAAAACCTCAATAATGCTCAATAACAGGAACAAATGTGTTACAATCAAATCTACCACAATTATATGATATAACTTTTATTATTTATTATTATCAATTTCTTTACCGTTGGACAATAGTAAAAGTAGCTAAAAGTAGTTAGCTAATTACTTCCAACCTAAAAATATTATAATACAAACATTACATAAAAATGGTGGATAAAATATTTACAAATTGTCCATATCAAACAGTATAAAAACAAATATCTAAAAATGTGCATTACAAAAAGCCCAGGTTGGGAACAAATGTGCGGCATAACCTGCATGAACAATTTTCTCCGTACCAATTCTTTATCTTTGTTTTAAACTGATAAAGGGATTCTGAATTGCGTATCATTGGTGGTAACGTTTGCCATAGCTGCGGACCTTTAAATCTGACGCTTTCAGAGCCGTTGTTGACTGATCTCACTCTTGGTTGAATAAATTCGTCATTGTTACGCAAGTTGTAGTGAGTAATATCTTCGCAGAAAATTTCCTGCATAAATGAGGGATTTAGGTCATTTCTAGTTTTGTACATTTCAGTCATAAGTATTTGCAAGTTCTTTGTATGAATAGTGACTGCACAGTCCCGCTGTAATAGGTCACTAAAAGTCGATTCGGTGTTCTTATATGTTATTCTCAATGCCCTTTCCTGTATTTTGTTGATTTTTTGGTTCAGCTGCCTGTTGTGGAACATCCAAACTAAAAGGCAGTATTGAAATTGACTGGTAATAAATGCCCTCATCAAGATTCTTAGTTTGTTATGATCCATATACCGGGATATGCGGGCAAGTGCATAAAGTTTATTACTGGCTCTTTGGCAAAGTTTCGAGACGTGATGGTCAAAGGAGAGCTTACTATCAATATGAACTCCAAGTAATTTCTCTTCAGAGCTATTAACGATTTCGGCGCTTCCAATTTTAACAGCAACTGGATCATCACATCTCTTCCCAATGACCAAAAGATGACACTTATCTGCATTTAATTTCATAAAGTTGTTGGCCAACCATTCTAATGCTACATTGCAGTCATTTTGAAGCTTATGAGTTATGTTTTCCAGGTCCTTGTCGCAAGCATAGATTGTGGTATCATCTGCATAATTACAGATATCTGAGCTTTGAATGAAAAGTAAGAGATCATTGATGTATATGTTAAACAACAGTGGGCCTAAGACTGACCCCTGAGGGACACCTCGTGTTAGTTCTTTCCAAGAACTGAAGGAACCATTTACCTTGACTCTCTGTTGTCTGTTTGTGAGGTAATCATTAATGAGTGTTAATGCTTCATAAGAAGAGCCATAGGCATGCAATTTTGCAATCAAGAGATCATGTCTAATACAATCAAATGCCTTGGAGAGATCCATCAATACTGCCCCTGCTTTACCACCTTTATCGAGGCTTATCTTGAATTTTTCTAAAAGCCTTACGAGAGCATGTTGAGTACTGTAACCTTGTCGAAAACCACAGAGAAGTGAAGATAAAAAAGGCGTCATAAAAGCAACTATCTGTTTGTCCATTATTCTTTCAAACAGCTTTGAGACCGTTGGCAGAACGTTAATTGGCCTAAAGTTAGTCCTGGTATTGGTTGGTCCATTCTTGGGAAGAGATGTGACATCCGCGCACTTCAGCTCGTCAGGAAAAGTCGAATTGTCAACACAGTCGTTAAAGATTTGTGTTAAAGGCTCCACGCACAAATCAGAATTAGATTTAAGAATTTTAGGAGGGATATTTTTGTGTGTTGTAGCTTTCTTAGGATTTAAATTCCTAATCTCTTTGTCAACGGCATCAGGGGTAACTCTTTGAAAAACAAAGGGGCCAGCATTTTGATAGTGACCTTTAATTTTTAAAATGCTTGGATGATTCGCAAATTTTTGTACAGCTTTCTCAACAGGGTCCGAGATTCCTTCTGTTGCATTTTCATTATTGGAATTTTCATTTATTCCAAGAGAATCAGTAACGGTAACGAAAAATTCATTCATAGTTTCTGCTACTTCAACATCGTTGGAAATAATTTTTTCTCCTTCGGTCAAAACTATTTTATTATTAGAATGTGATTTGTCAGAGAAAAATGGTTTCACAGTTTTCCAGAATTTCTTATTGTCGGTGATATGTGAGATGTCCAGGTTGTTGTAATAATTTCTTTTTTCTTTTCGAAATAGCTTAACACAAGAATTTCGCTGTTTGCGAAACTTGTTCCAATTTTCAGCAGTTCGATCTTCGTTATATTTATTACGCAGCCTAGAACGCAACATGGTAGCTTTACGCAGAGCACGTGTCATAAATGGTTTATCATTTGCCCGGACATATTTTTTCTTAACTGGAGCATGTTTGTCTAGAACTCTGTCAAAAGCAGTTTTAAATGAACTGTAATTCAAATTCGATGGATCTATTTTTTGTAACTCTTGTCGAAGATCACTTTTGAAAACATTCTCATCATACTTTTTGTAATTTCTATAGTTAATTACGATTGGTCCTTGTTTGGGGAAAGTAGTTTTGAGGACAGTAACAACCATTTTATGGAAGTCTGACAGACCAGTTTCGACAGTAGTAGTTTTTTGCACGCTCCTATTTCGGTTTGTCAAAACAAGATCTATACATTTTGGCATATGAGATTTGTAGCACGTTGGCTCCTTGACAAGATTTTTGAGACTATATAGTTCCAAAAAATTTTTGAGCTGTTCCTCGGTTTCAGTCATATCAAAATCCCCTATAAACATAAAATTCTCATAGTTTTCACTGTAGTGATCGAGTGCACGACCAAGACTTTCAAATAAATCATCCTGAGATTGAGTTGGTGGTCGATAAACACTAAATAGTGCCCATTTCTTTTTCCTCAAATTTATTTCGAAACTAATGCATTCGACACCCTCAGAAAATTTGAAAGAATTTAACTGACGCGAAGGTATATCACTCCGGACATAAACTAGTAAGCCACCGCCATTTGCATTTCTATCTAATCGAAAGGGAGTTGCAAATCCTTCTATGACAAATTGCCCTGATGGAAAAGTAGCATCAATTTTTGTTTCCGCAATCATCAATACATCCAAACTTTGTGCCGCAATTTCTTTGAGTGCATCAAATTTATTTCTAACAGAATTGATATTTAGGTATCCAATTATGACCTTACCAATGTTTCTTATTCTTAGCAATTTTAATGCAGATTTGGCATCTGTAGCAAGAGTATCAGCTATAAGAGTATTAGCTGCGGAGTTGTCTAAGGGAATACAACTGCACAATGTAACAAGTCCGAAATTATTATCCCCTTTCCTGTTGAAAATGTGGAATGGAGGGTGGAGAATGAAAAATTAGGATGCACTATTCCTAGGCCATGAAGATTAGAGTGATAGCTAGGGATATCTCTTTGCATAGGGAATCTACCTAGCCACCCACGTGAGGCTAGGAGCAAGGTGTGAAAGATGCATAGCTTTTATTGGCTAAAATTATCCATATCAAACTCATATGACTACTCATTGATGCAGCAACAATGAACCAGGTAATACTTACTCATGTGACATGCACTGGCAATATGCTTTACCTAACGTAGGTCCAACCAGGGAAGGCCAACCCTCCAACTATTCAAACTATCCCCAATACACCCTGATTTAGATATACATTAAGGCAAAGCCAGAATGTACCAGTTATATTCAGTGAAGCGAGATGAAACGAAACCAAACGAAGCTGAAACAATTCTACAGTTATGTCCTTAAAAATCGATTGAAATAACAAGGGCAGATTTTGTAATACAATAGCGTCAGTCGCTTTGGTTCATACCTCAATTCAAAGCGATTAGCGAATGCACACAATAGAAATTCTCTCAAGCAGAAATTCAAAATAAACGAAGCCGCAAGGTAGCCCTGAAACCAGTACGGTGAACTCTCGTTTGTTACGGTTGAAGGGAGGTTTTTAAGAGAACGTATGTACTTATAACGAAAGAAGAAGGGTAAATCTACAGCTCTGTCTCGCGGAGTTTGTTTATCTGATCCAGAAACCGAGAAGAGGGCATTAAAATTTTTGCATATTTATTGCTCAGACGTACGCAGTCACCACTCAGCTCCTGAATCAAATAAACAAAATCCGCGAGACAGAACTTTAGATTTACCCTTCTTCTTTCGTTATAAGCACATACCTTCTCTTAAAAACCTCCCTTCACCCGCACCAAACGTGAGTTCGCTGTACTGGTTTCAGGGCAACTTTGCGGCTTCTGCTGGAGAGAATTTCTTTTGTCTGCATTCGCTAATCGCTTTGAATTAAGGTATGAACCTAAGCGACCGATGCTATCATATAACAAAATCTGCCCTAGTTATTTCAATCGATTTTTAAGGACATAACAGTATAATTGTTATGCCAAACAATTGCGCAAAAATTGCATAAGAATGAGATAAGGATGCATGCGGTAATGGAAGGTGTACAATAAACCTAGGGTGTCTCAAAAAAATTGTTCGACGTTTGATTAAATACTAAAAAAAACAAAACGCTGAATGAACACTTGGTCAAGTGACCCTTTTCCTGAGATTTTGGATTAATTTTTGACACCAGAAGCTTGTAAATCCGCTAAAAATTCATGGAGTTACGAGCCTTTGAAGTTCAAGGTTGTACGAAAACTGAAACCAGAAGCAGTTTTTGCAAACATCTCATAGACCATCGTTTCTGCTATTTCTCAATTGTTTCAGGGCGAACCAAATGGGATTTCAACAGGTTTTCGATAACCTAACTTTCAAGCATTTGGATGCTTTGAGGAAACAGATTCAGTCTCTCGTTGATTATGTTTTGAACCACTGTTTTTGGACATTTGCAATGTTAAGCAAATTTTGACAATGATCGCAAGGATCTAATTACTTTGGAAGTATATTTGGTTTGCTCTGATATCAACGACAGGTATGACATTAGACAAGCTTTTTTTACCTCGGTCTTTGATGTTTTTTGCATTACAGGTAATCTGGGGGTCTATGGTTTCAGCTATCGTATATTTTTGATCTTTGAAAGCTCGCAACTCAATGAAGTTTCAACCGATTTGCAAGATTCTGGTCTCTAAAATTATTCCATAATCTTAGGAACAGGTTTACCTTCCCATTTAATTTTCATTTCATTTCATTTTCAATTTTTAGGCATGGTAGCCCCTCTGTTAGAGAAAACTGATTTACAGGGGGCCATGCAATAAAATACACTATGACTAAATTAAATATTTTACACTAAATAAAACTAATCAATAACCTAATTACAATCGTTAAAAGAAATTTCAAAAGAAAACATTAAAAACGAAAAGGGAGGTTTTGTTGATTCTTCGAGGATCGAAGATCATTTTATGGCTTTCATAAAATTTTTTAAAGTTGACGTATTTTTAGTCTTTTTAGATAAACCATTCCAAAGTTTCGCACCCTGATAAGAGAAGCATCTCTGTCCTGTGGTCGTTCTTAGAAAAGGGAATCTTAGGTCATAATCCGAATTTCTGAGAGACCTTGTTGTAGAGACGTTGACTTTATAGTAAAACATGTCACTCATACAGGACGGTGCATCACCATTCAGGGATTTGTAAACAATCCTTGCAGATTCAAGATCAGTTATTTCCCTTACTGTGGACCATCCAAGTGCACGAATGACTTGGAGTGGCGAAGCATCGAATGGGCTGTTAGTGATCAATTTTGCCGCTCGATTTTGCAGTTTTTGCAATATTCCCATAATTGATACACCAGCATTACCCCAAACCGGGCAGCAGTATCTGAAATAGGGCTCTACCAAACGTCTGTACATTGTTTCAATCGTAGCGGGTGGAAGATATTGCTTTGCGTAACGAAGAGGTCTTTTTCGTGACAGTGGTTAAATGATTCGTCCATTTTAGTTCTTGATCCACTTGAACTCCGAGGTATTTTACATCACTTACAAGCCAGACATCTTCAGAACCTATTCTAAACTGCGGCTCAGGGGCATCAGGAGTATCTATCTTGCGTAGCTTTTTGTTGCTTCCAATTATCATTGCTTCTGTTTTTGCAACGTTTAACGACAATTTGTTGCCTTCTAGCCAACCCTTCAAAGCTATTAAATCAGCGTTAATGGCTTGATTCATTGCACCAACGGAATCAAAAGAATAATATAACAAGTGTCATCAGCGTACATTGACACATTTAATTTTTCGAGACAGTTTGGGAGATCTTTGATGTACACTAAGAAGAGAAGTGGCCCCAGGCATGACCCTTGTGGTACACCACAATTTACGACCTCTGTTTTGGAAACCTTACCATTGACCTTGCAGTATTGACGCCTATTTTCGAGATAAGACTTAAAAACCAATTAAGTTCCTTCCCATCCAGACCGTAAAAATTTAGTTTTGCCAACAAAATTTCGTGATCTAGTTTCCCATGAGTTTGTTCATGTTGTTGTTATTTTTCAATATTTAATCAAACGTCGAACAATTTTTTTGAGACACCAGCATGGTTCACACTGGAGTGAAAACACGCTAGAACTGAGATAACGTACAGTACAACTGAACTAAAAGTGAAAATCATATTGAAATAATTGTGGTAACTTTTTTTGTCTATGATCACACCAAATCTTTCAACAATATCCGAAAAAGAGGCAACAAGAATAATTGCAGGTAAAGATAAACAATGGAAATTCATCACTTAGATCACCTTTCGTCGAGTAGCATTTCACTCATTAAAGAAACCGTTCGAGATTTTTTCAGAACAAAACGATTTTTACGGATCTTTGATGGATTTTTCTTTGAATACAAAAAGATTTTCGCCAAAGATGTATGAGAGTTTTTTGGAGTAAAATTCCCCTCGCCTCTTATGGTCGTGAGCATACAATAGGTTTGGCCAGAAGAAAAACGAAGGAAGAACCACGCACAGCACATAAAGCCCGGTTCCCATTTAGCCGTAACTGCCGGCGGCAGCCGCCGGGATCGGTGCATGTGGTATGCCACAGACATAGTGCCTCCACGTTACTCCATCGGTGACCATGCCGGCAGCTATGAATTCTAAATTTTAAGATTTTGGGGAATAAACTTCCCATAAACTTACAGTGGCCACTGCCTTGAACAAATGATCATTACTGCAATGCCATCTTGCTTCTTTACAATCATGTGCAATAAAAATGGCGTGAATTACGTCTGTTCATTGGATAGATAAAGTCATGTGACTACATGTGAACAAAGGACTGCTGCAGGTAGGGGGGTAGGGTGCCGGCGACAGGCAAAAAGTAGAACACAGCTCTACTTTTCTTTCGATGCCGCCGGCTACCACAAGAAAACCGCAGGCAGCTTCAGAAATCGATTTTGAAAGACAAATGACGGAGATATAAGGCAACTTAAATTAGGGGCCTGGGCAATCTAAATATAGCCTATTGTATTCCATTGTGTCTGATGATCTCGATATCGATAGATTATCAAAACATCGGGACAAATGATTGCAGGTGGTTTATAAGCTAGGCGCTATACATCCATCATTTGTCTTTAAGAACTTGATGATAAAATTGCTTCAGTGCTCTTTCGGTTTCATTTCGTTTCATTTCGCTTCGTGTCGTTTTGTTTCGTTGAATACAATCAGCTAGATTACCTTATTACACGTAAATGAACGGCGTGGATTACGGAGGATGCCAAGGCAAAGTCGTGCAATCATAAGCTGTGTTATTGTAAGCCGTAGTAAATATTAAGCCCCATTTAGATAAGGCTATTTCTCTTTTATGTGGCTTCATTTTGCACGTACAGTAGTAGATGAGGTATGTTTTGTTTTACTGTCTAATAAAATTATGAATATGTGTTACAGATACAGTTACTAGCAGTTATAGTTGTAGTTACAGACAAATCCCTTGCTCGTAGAAATTGCTAAAAGTGTTTGAATGTTGTGTATTTTGAGCTGCAAGTTTTATGATTTTACTTATTGTTTTAACTCTTTCATGAACTTTTCAGCTATTCTATATTTCAGGAAAGCATCGTGGCGGAAAATCAATGTGTGTATTTTTATGCAAACCCATTCTTGGTCGTTCTGTTTTTGGTACACTTCTGAGAGATTTTTGACGTATTCTGTTGGGTCATTCTGACTATGGTAGACTTCCAAGGCCTTGAAAACCTGCTCCTGAAGCTGGTAGACTTCCAAGAGATGGCAATGAACTATCTAATGTTTCATGAATGAAAAGTTTACAAACATTCAAACATGAAATGAAGTATTGTAAATTCTTTTCTCTCGGGACTCGCATGAAAAATTAGAATGTATTTCAATGGCTTCAATCCTCTCGTGAGCACTGCATTCAAAATCTCTTATTTTTTCAGAATTCTCTTCTTTTGGAAGTTTCCTCTGTGAAGTCTGCCAACTGTACCGTTTTCAGAATGTACTTTCTTTTGCCATCTTTTCCAAGTAATCTCTGGGGTTTCGACTGTTTTCAGAATCTGAATTCTGTTGGTAACTGGCATTCTTCCTTGTAAAGTCTACCATTTTAAATTGGTTTGATAACATTTTTACCTTTGTAGAGAACTATGACTGGGAAAAGCAACCTGTCAGAAGTTACATTGCTGGAAATGCAAGTGGATACATCAGAAACAAGCATTGGCAACTTAGGTAAGTAAGTAAGTAAGTAGTAGTTTTATAGTCTTTTATCTAGCCAAAGGCTACTCAAACGACTTACCCCCTGGTCTCTATGCTTAGTAGCATATAGCAGCGTGCAGCCACAGACGGCGCTCATAACTACGGACCATGTACCCATTTATACTCCTGGGTGGAGAGAGGCACAATGTGTGTTAACACCTTGCCCAAGGATGCTATCCTCAAATGTGGCCTGTGCCGGTATCGAACACACGACCCTTGGATTGTGAGCCAGACGCCTTACCACTGTGCCACCGAGGTATTGGCATTAGATTGATTCAATTTGTTTTCTATTCCTGTCTATAATTACTGTATGCCCAGTTATCTACGACTTAGTTCAAAGGTTAGATACGGTAGATACGGGGTCACAATTAAGCCTATAATAACTGTTTCCTTCGGGCAATACCGAAAATACTAACCCTAAGCCTTTGTGCAAAACCTCGCTTATCGTATAGTTTATTACTCCGTGGCCAGGGCAGGGTCCTTTCGTTTTAACAACATAAAATATGTTTTCAAAAAGCGAAAATGATCGTTTGCCTAGCATGAAGCCATTGCCGACGAAGCCACTTGTCATCATTACATCAACTTCGAACGTTTTCAGCCAATCAGCTTGTATAACTGAACTGCTGCCCTGCCCCATAGGGTCATAAATAGTAAATAATATCTGGTAAACACAAATGAAAAATGTTTTCAAGAACAATTATAGTGTATGCTTTATTTTACATATCGTTTTGCTTGTGGTAAACTTTCAGAAAAGAATTCCCCATTGTTAGTCTTAAAAGATTTGATTGATATCCTCTATTGATTTATGCTGCTTCAAATTTCAGAATCTTTTTGAAATTGTGTACTGGGTGAGCCAGAAAAAGTTCCCACTTAAAAAAATTCTTAGCACCAAGAGTACTTATCAGATTTGAACGTTTAGTTCAATGGATTTGAATGATTCATATTCTCGTTGAAAGCCGAAAGATTGAATTTTTTTTCGATTTTTCTCGCTGTCTTACCAGCACTAGAAGTATTAGTCTGCGGTGCCTCCCCCGTAGAGGTCGCACCGCAGACTTTTGAAGTATCGGTAAAGTTAGCATTATGAAAATTTCATGGTTGCAAAATGACTCAAAAAAGGACTAAAACATTGATCAAATTATAAGGACTCTCGTTACAAAGAACTATACTCAATGGGCTTTTCACCTCTGTCGAGAGCTATAAGACGTCAATTTTCAAACGAATATGATGGATTTTCAGCCCCAGAGTAATACATAGGCAGTGGATACATCTCACCCGTGAAGAATCGCATTTTTCTTTATTGATCTGTGCGAGGAGTCCTTTGTAAATTTGAATTTACCGATATTTCTAGTGCTCATGAGACAGCGAGGAAAATCGCCAAAATATTTCAATCTTTCGGCTTTTAACTAGAATTTGAATAATTCAAATATGTGAAGTACTGTTGTCGTTATGAATTTTCAAAGTGGGAACTTTCTCTGGCTCACCCAGTATATTCGAGCTGTAGTTGGTATAAAAGAATTGACAAGTACCGGACGAGTCAGTAAAAATTCGGGGCGTTTGGTAGACTGTGGAGTCATGTTTAGCCATACGATCATCGTGAACTAATTTTTTTCTTGCAGCCAAGGGTCTAACTTAGATCATAAAACTTTCCCCATCGAAATCGGTAACTTGATGCATTTGTTCAAAAAGCTTTCATTTGTATGACCTTACCACGCCCCTTCAGCATTCTGGCCTTGCCAGAGTTACAGGAACACGTGGTATCATCACGAGATACTGAAAAATTTAAGCCTAGTTAAAACCAGGTCGTTTGCTGGGTTGTTAAGGTTTTCAGGTTGTGGTTGTTAAGGTTTTGATAAAAACATTGCTATATGTTATTTGGTTGTTAAGGTTGTGCAGAAAGACCCAGAAGACAAAGAATCAGAGTTGGAGTCCTTTGTATTTTTGGTCTTTCTTCATGACTCTAATAATTCATAAGACCTGGCTATAGGAGAAAGTGCTGTCTGCAAGAAGTCCCATTACGATTTATAGAGTATTTATCTGCTGGAAAGAAACCTTTTCGCAAGACAAAGAATTGAGCAGTATTAATGTCTTTCAAACTTTATCTCCACGCAGGGCAATTTATTATGAGACACCTCAGGGGAGAACGCAACAGTATTGTCTATTTATTACACCCCCCCCCCCTGATGATGCCACCTGTACCTGTAACTTTAGCCAAGGTAAATGCGCAAGGGGCTTGACAAAAGATTTCACCAGTTTGCAAGACTCCCATACGAAGAAAATCTTTTTGACAAATGCATCAAATGATGGATTACGATGTGGAGAGCTTTATGATCTAAGTTAAACTCTTGTATTGTTTGGAGTTTTGCCGAGAGATTAGATCGTCAGGCTTCAAAACTGGCTCCGTTTACGATTTATCAGGCATTCAGCATGGCATGGAAAAATTGGTTTTCGTGCAGCCAGCCTCTTTTCCATTGAACCTGTTTACTCTGGTTCTACTGAGCAATTTTATTTCTTTCAGGTCAACTTCTGCCTAACATAAAGCAACTAAAGCTTTCAAATAGCATCATAACATCTGTCAGGTATTTGTATTCTTTAAATTTACACTACAGTTACATACTGCACTATTGCAGCCATTAATCATGACTTATGTGCGTCAATGATATGCTATATATTATCACCAATGTTTTATTTTCTTAGCTAAGGA
Organism: Aurelia sp. 3 sensu Dawson et al. (2005); assembly: GCA_964020215.1. Lineage (NCBI taxonomy): Eukaryota > Metazoa > Cnidaria > Scyphozoa > Semaeostomeae > Ulmaridae > Aurelia > Aurelia sp. 3 sensu Dawson et al. (2005). Next base: position 10,055,930 of record OZ026581.1, on the reverse strand, counting down.
AAAGATTGAAATCAAATTTTTTAGCCGATTTTTCTCGTGGTCCATGTCCGAAGGCCTCACAAGCCTCATTTTCACGGACCAATCAGACAGCGAATATAGAAAAAGGCAAAGGAAACCCATAAAGATGTTTCTAAATTTTACCTTCCGTCATAAAAAGCAACTAAATGTTCGGGTATACTGGTTTGGAAGATGGTCTAGGTATCTCACTGTTTTGAGGAGTTATGGCTTCTCCAATTCACACACAAACCGATGAGGCACTGAAGCTTTTAAGCAATAAAAATTCTGGCCAAGATACAAAAGTAAGAACAATAGTGATTGTTGTTGTAAGAACGGCACAAAACGCTAAGAATCTGTTTCTTCAATTGTTCTTGCCATTATCCTTCCGCTAAAGTTTTTTGTTCAAGATTCCTTGCCTCAGCAATTTCTATGTGAATTGAAAGAATTTTCCAAGGGTTCTTTATGCATTTCAAGTTGTATGGCAATACTCTATAGAAGGTTCTATATCATACTACTTTTCATTCATGGCGTAGGTTTTCATGGTACGAAATAAGTTAAAGAATGCAAAAGAGGTTTTATCAAGAGGTTTATCACCTTACTTGAAATGGTGTAAACAAGCCTCAACAAGCCTTCTTTGTCATCTGGGGAAGTCATAACTCCTTGAAAGAGTTAACTGAATGGTTATCTATTGTTAACACTTGTCGATCTTGTCCTAAAAACATCATTTTTTGTTGCACTCTAATTCGATTTATTATCAAGTTATCTCCCGATGGAGGCTCAATTTGAAAGGTTAGCTTGACCATAGGATTGTTTTTGCAAATCATTTTAATTTAATAAATTAGCAACATCAGTTTACAGCAGTGTAGCAGTGCAATGTTTCATGCGCTTTTCTTATTGTTTCTTTAGAGTCATAAGAGAAGAGAACAGTTTTAATGTACAATTCAATATACCTATTTTGCATCATTATTCATGTTCTTTACAATCTTTTTTATATACTCAATAATCATTTACATAACATATTACTTTTTAACTAATTTCTTCACAATCTTAGGGATCTTGGTACAAGTTTGAATGATTTAACAACGTTATGGCTGTCAAGATGTAATCTTGTTGACTTAGATGGAATCAGTTGTTTTTACTCACTCAAGGTATGTTTCTTCTACTTATCAAGTCACTTTGGTGCTTTTTTTGAAATCGTCAGAATCAATTTAATCATAAAATCTCTTTTTGATCCCATTTAACCATATTGTTACTTTAGTTAATGCGATGTTATGACAGGTTCTTTGCAAATATTGCCTAAGAGAAATTATTTTGAGATTTTTCATTGTCCTCTACTCCAGATATATCGCTTACAGCTTTTTCCAGGGATTTTTCATCAAAAGTTTTACAGTCCACGGTACAGGTTACTCTCCCTTCAGACTACTTTGCAATAATATAAGGATGATACAATAACAATAACAAGAACTACCCCGTATGACTGTACTATAACTACCCGCGGAGTTACTTCATTGTGATTGTGATTCGTCCTGAATCTGGGCTTTGAGAAAACAACCAATTTGTATGACAGAATATTTAAGAATTCCGAACCTTTTTGCATGAATATCAGGAAGTAACTTAACCATGTGTTTGAATTTCATCGATTGGAAGACGCAAGGTCCAATCAAATTTTTTCAGTAATGATAACAATTCTGAAGATGAAAGATGAAAGTGACGTTTCAAGTGCTGAGACTGTGGTTGATGATGATGAGTGACATGGTTTATCGTAATTTTTTTCTCTCTTTTTTTGTTCTATCAAACGTTATTGTAGTTCTGTAATTCGCGGGAAAAATATTCCTCTCTCCTTTACATGTAGAAGCAGGGGCATGGCAATTTGGTAGATTTATTTTTTTTTGTACCCCAGGAATTTTGACCAGTAGTCTTGTCCCCGTTAGATCCAGTCCCAAATTTGTCTTGAGCACACCTCTGTAAATTGTTTTTACAACATCCCAAATACCTACTTTGTTGCTTATGGATATCTGAATTTAATTGGACTGGGTACACCTAAATCGGCCTAGATAGCTCCTTTAACAACATCCATTAAACCTGCCTGTTTTTGTTTACGCTCTCCTAAGTTCATTTCGCATGGGAATACCCAAAGTTTGTACCCTAAAAATTGAGTTAAGTCAATAAAACTGTTTCGAGGCTCTAAAGTTATTTTAAAACAAGAGCAGCCTTTATTTTGTAATTCCGAGTGAACTTCCTACATGTACTGCCATGCGATTCATCCATTATGTTCCCTTTTCATCTTTTCCAAACTGTACTTTGTCCTTTTGTTGTACTTGTGTTAAAATCTGTATTATTTTAAGTCTGTTGTGTTTCGTTTTACTTGTTCTTATTTTGTCCATTTTGTCACTTTTTATTTCCCTTAGGACGTGGTTATTGTGGTTACAGCTTGCCTTCTTGCCTCTTAGGACCAGCGAGAGGATTTCTCTTCGATGATGCCGGTTGAAATTAATTTATGGCGAGCAACGATAGGATGCTTCCGTGCATCTTTGCAAAGTTTGCGTCCTTTGGGCAAAACTATAAACCCATTTTCGATTCTTTTTCAGGTTCTTAAACTATACTTGTTTTGTTGGTGCTTCACTGCGATTTCAATCTTTGTCCTTCCATTGGCCCTGATAATACAGTTTTTTGCAGTGCATTCATTGACACCACTGTTATGTTTTTGCCCTTGTTTGCCCGCATGCATCACCTTGCGAGGACAGTAATTTACGTGACTATTGAACTTGTCAAGCGGATCCCGCTCGGTATCATCAGTTTTGTTCGATATAAGCGTCTGGCTGTCAAGCACTGTCTTTTTTGGTATGCATATTTTTACGCTGGATGCGTTACCATATATACCCTGCATGCACAGTGGTTGGTTTATAGGACAATTCTGCTCAGTGGCGATATTGAAACAAACCCCGGCCCTGAGATTCTTGATTTCTGCACTTGGAATTTAAATAGTATTACTGCGTATGACTTTTTAAGGGTTTCGCTTATCGAGGCATACAACTCCGTGTATAAATACGATCTAATCGGCATTGTAGAAACACACTTGGACAGCACCGTTGACAAAGATCGACTGACACTTGAGGGTTACTCGTTTTTTCAGAACAACCATCCACAAAATGTGAAAAGAGGTGGCGTTGGGCTATACGTCAAGGATTCCCTTCCTACCACAGAACGCATTGACCTAGTAACGCTTCCTGAGTGCGTTGTGTGTGAGATTCAATTAAACAGGAAAAAGTACTTTTTTGTTGTAATTTATAGAAGTCCAAGTCAGAACGAAGATGAATTTGATAATTTTGCGATAAATTTTGAATTGATGCTATCCCAAATGCATGCTGAAAATCCATTCTGCATTGTCATTACAGGCGATTTCAACTGTAGATCAATTCAGTGGTGGGGAGATGATATTGAAAATAACGAGGGAAAACTTTTTGAGGCAATAACGTCTGACATCGGGCTTCATCAGCTGATTGCTGAACCAACGCACTTAATGGGTGATTCTAAGTCCTGTATCGACTTGATTTTTACAGATCAGCCGAAGCTCATCATTGAATCTGGGGTTCATCCCTCATTACATGGGCAGTGTCATCATCAAATTATTTATGGCAAACTATCTGCTTCTAATGTAGCAAAACCACCCTATACCCGAAGGATCTGGTATTATGATAAGGCAGATTTTGTCAACATTATGAAAAGTATCGACATGTTTAATTGGCAAGATCATCTGAACAAAATTGCATGCCCCAATGAACAGGTCGAATTAATGAATGATGTCCTTTTGAACATTTATTCTAACTTCATTCCAAATGAAGTCAAAACCATTAGGCCTCGCCAAGCACCATGGATAACAAAAACTGTTAAAAACTTTCTGAGGTAAAAGAATCATGCTTACAGAAACTTTGTGAGGAGGGGTCAGCCAGACGACAAGCTGGAGGGAATAAATAGGATGGTCTCTGAAGGCTCGAAATTGATCGAGGATGCCAAGCGAAATTATTTTTTAAAGGCAGGGCAAACTTTGGCTAATCCTAGAACCAGTAGCAAAACCTATTGGACATTGATAAACACTGTTCTGAACAAAGTAAAGATTCCTATAATACCACCACTTCTAGAAAATGGATTGTTTGTAACGGATTTTACAGAAAAGGCACAGCTGTTTAACGATTTTTTCATACGTCAGTGCACGACAATTGACACAGGTAGTGAAATCCCACACGACATGCCAGTACCCGTTGCTTTGATAAGTGAGTTCTCTATTTCTGATGAAAAGATATTGAATATCATAAGATCACTAAATCCTAATAAAGCACATGGTTGGGATGAAATATCTGTAAGAATGATAAAGTTAAGCGATGCTGCCTTAATTACTCCACTAAAGATAATTTTCAAAAACTGTCTGAGGCGTGGTTTATTTCCAGAAATATGGAAGTATGCAAATGTGGTACCTGTTCACAAGAAAAATGAGAAAAATGTGAAAGGAAATTATCGTCCGATTTCTCTTCTCCCAATTTTTGGCAAAATACTCGAAAAACTCATGTACGATTCTTTATACTCACATCTTGTTTCTCATGAACTACTGAACCTAAATCAATCAGGGTTTCGTCCCGGTGACTCAACAGTCAACCAATTAATTTCCATAACGCACACAATCTTTAAAGCGTTCGACTGTAATCCACCTCTCGATGTACGTTCTGTGTACCTTGATATTTCAAAAGCATTCGATAGGGTATGGCATGAAGGTCTCGCTGATAAACTAAAACGAAGTGGTGTTTCAGGTCAATTTCTTTCTCTTATTCAAAGTTTCCTTAAAGATCGGAAACAACGAACTGTTTTGAACGGACAGAGCTCAAATTGGGGAGATGTTTTGGCAGCTGTACCCCAGGGCTCTATTCTGGGCCCCCTGCTTTTTCTTGTTTATATAAATGATCTTACTGCAGGCTTGAAGTGCAATGTTATACTTTTTGCTGATGACACGTCTCTCTTTACGATAGTGCAGGACTCTGCTACAGCGGCCAATGACATGAATCATGATTTGGAGTTGATAAAACAGTGGGCAAACGATTGGAGAATGTCATTTAATCCTGATCCGCAAAAGCAAGCAGTAGAATTAATAATTTCAAGGAAAAGAATTGAAATTGATCATCCTGTGGTCTCGTTTAATGATATTCCAGTGAAATAAGTAAAAGAACATAAACATCTTGGAATTGTCCTAGACTCAAAACTTTCTTTTTCTGCTCAAATCAAATCAGCTATTTCTAAAACAAGAAAGGGTATTGGGCTGCTGAAATATCTCTCCAAATATCTTCCCAGGCATACTTTAAATGAACTATATAAGCTTTATGTGCGACCTCACCTGGACTATGGGGATGTTATATATCATATCCCGGCTAAAATATGCGAATTTAGTCAGAATACCTTTCTCCCGAATTTAATGGAAAAGATAGAGTCTGTTCAGTACTCTGCTGCTCTAGCTATAACTGGTGCATGGAGAGGAACTTCACAACAAAAGCTGTACGCAGAGCTCGGCTGGGAATCACCAAGTTCCCGTAGGTGGAGCAGACGTCTTACTTTGTTTTACAAGATTGTAAATAATCTAGCCCCTGATTATACAATGGATCCAATCCCTCAGCTTCATCAGTCGCGTTACTTTCTTCGCAAACAGGATGTCATAGGGCGAATAATGGCAAGGACGGAAAAATTCAAATCTAGCTTTTATCCTCACTGTCTATGTGAATGGAACGATATTGAACCAGAACTTAGACTTGCACCATCTGTCGCTGTCTTTAAGAAGAAAATTTTGTCAACTATCCGCCCCCCTGCAAATCCTGTCTTCGGTATTCATGACCCAATAGGCTTATCTTTTCTTACTCAACTTAGAGTTGGCTTAAGCAAATTAAACTTCCACAAATTCAAACACAATTTTAGGGATGCTGTAAACCCTATGTGCCCTTCGAGTGATGGCATTGAAGATGCGGAACACTTCTTGTTGCTTTGCCCTTCTTTTGATGCTCAACGACGAGATCTGCTCGCTGGAGTCTATGATGTATTACGACCTTTTGGACATAGTAATCTTTCAAATAAGGTCCTAACTCATCTTTTACTATATGGCGATGAAAAATTCTCCTACAACCTCAATAGAACTATTCTCAACCTGACTATACAGTTCATCCGCGAAACTGGTCGGTTTGAGTAAGGTCGCTTCTAACGAAAGATGTACACCTCGTAACCACTAAGTCCCTGTCCATTTATTTATTTATTTTTGTCTCTTTACGTTTGAAAGTCTGTTGCATATTGGTCGGCAGGTGCATAGTGGTTTATTCTCTTACTTCAAAAAAAAAATAATAATAATAATACATATATGAAAGAAAAAATAAAAAACTTCCAATATAAGTTTTTCTCCACCATTACTTTTCCTCACCATCACTTGGATCTGACGTCAAATCGTTCTTATCATCCGTATGTATTGTTTTTAGTTGTGTTGTTTAAGTTTAAGTAGTTTTCTTTCTTTTATCTATGTTAATTCCCTTGGGGTAGACACAGCCTCTTGCTCCCCGGGGGTTTTTGTCTCAGTAGTATTGTGAAGTAATTCTTGTAAGTAGTGTAGACCGTAATATGTATTGTAAAATTTTAATGACATATATAAAAAAAATTCTGAAATGCTATCTATCTGCGAGAATTAAGGTTAAAAACAGACCCATATGTAAGGAATTTCAGATGAAAAAACCCACCCATATAAGCGGCACGTCCAGTATCACACAACAATCAAGTACCCCCTCTCCCCTTGGTCACTCTATCTGTTTGTCTATTCATTTAAAGAGATAATGAATACTGTTGTGGACTCAGTCTAACTTTTTTAGAATGCATATTTTCCGACATGTATGACCAAATTTGAAACTTAGTATATGAAATGGAAGTTAAAAGAGCTAAGTTTGCCAACTTCATATCTAATGAAAAATAAGCAATACCTGGCAAATAATTTGGTCTTCGATCTCTATAGTTGCTGGATTTGCTCCAAGTCTCGCTCTTGATAATAAACAAATGGGAGGGAAGAAGAAGAAGAAAAGGGAAGGGAAAAGGGGAGGAGAGCGAGACATGTGGACTACGTGCTCCGAAAACGAGACCGGTCAAGATCTTGACCGGAGGCTTTCTTTCATGTTAGCGGAAGAGCCAATCAAAATTGAGGAGGTGAATCCGAGCCTCGTTTTCGGAACGCGCAGTCCAAAAGTCTTGGTCTCCCCCCTTTCCCTTCCGTTTTCTTCTTCTTCTCCCCCTGTTTGTTTATTGATCAAGAGCGAGACTTGGAGCAAGTCCATATAGTTGCCAGAAAATTAAAGATTGGCCATGTAATCAAATTTTGGTGATTTTGAAACAGAAGTACTTTTTTGGCAAGCCCTGTAGAACCACTTCTTTGATGCAAATTTCTTTCAAATCAGGGCTTAACACTTCAAAAACTAGCGATTATTCATTATTTCTCATATGTATATTAAAGAGGCACATTCTGAAAACGAAAACCTCTGTCTTTATTGAAATAATTCAATCTCAGTCCACACTCCATTCAACATATAATTCATTCGTCCAATCGACAACAATGCTTCTAAGGTCGAACACCCTGCTATTTTCTGAAAAAGGTATTGCAAACTGGAAATATTGCCAAAATTCGATTTTGCTGCTGATTTTTTTAGATAGCTTCTTTATGCAGGAATCCGATCAAATTTTGATTAGCAATAAAGGAAAATTTGCTGCGATGGGTGAAAGGCCTTTGTGGATGTGTCTTAGACTGCGTTCACACGATGCCAGCACATTTTGAAAACGTTGAAAAATCAGACGGATAGGTCTCCCGTTCACACGAAAACGGCACATGTTTTGCCGGCACATTTTGAAAACGGTAGTTTTTGAAAATTGAATTCTAAGCGGCACATTTTGGAAACGGCATCGTGTAAACACATGAAAATGATGAAAATCGAACAGTTTTCGACGCTTTTAGAACAAGAATGGTCGACACTTAGGGTGTAGGTACCTTTCTATGGCATCAAAGTTTTGCAAAGAGTTTCTTACTCTCAAATTTCGTACCGTTTTCAAATTGTTCCGGCATCGTGTGAACGCTGGCTCAAATTCTGCTACCGTCACATTTTTCACCGTTTTCAAAATGTCCCGGCACCGTGTAAACGCAGTCTTAACCCTATTTTGGTTGGGGGGAGACAAATTTGCCCCCCGCCCCTAGTAGATTTTTTAAATAACTCTGCCAAGAAGAATTTCGAGAATTTCATAGCCATGAAACTTCTTGACTTTTTGCAACTACTTATTGTACAACTTCTCAAAAAGTTGCATTGAAATATATTGAAAAATGAGGGGCGGGAGACAATTTTCTGGGACTGACCAAGGAAAAATCGCAAATTCTCAAATCACAATTATCGCGAAAAAAGGAGCAGAAGTGGAATATTTTGCTACTCTCTTTTGTAATGTAGTGTTATTTGATGCATTCTATCGCAAGTATCATGTTTGGATGGAAAATGTTCTCCAAATTTGATTTTATTGCGATTTTCCTGATTTTGGCCAATTTTGCCGCTTTTCTTGACCACACAAAGGAAAATGCTGACGTGAGCAAAATGATGGCTATTTTTAGGTTAATTTTTATATTTACAGAAAGTACATGCCTGAGACTATTAGCACACCAAATTTGGTCGCTCTACCTGTTACCAGTCAAGAGCTAGATAGGAGGGGGGGGGCTCTTTTGCCCTCCCCAACCAAAATAGGACTATCAAATAGCCCAACCACTATAGGGTTAAAATCTAATTCTGCTTTATGTAATTCAAGAAGCATCCCAGTGATTCGTCGTATTTCTCATTGGTTATATGATTGTTAACATATTGATCTCATGTTATTTTAATCGCTGCGTTATATTCTGTCATTAGAACAGTCTTAATACTATTTAGTTAACAGCAGAACGTATTAAGTTTTTCTTGCCATTGCTGTAAACATACTGTAACCAAACTCAGGTGAAAGTCATTTGGAAATTAATTGCATACAACGTAGTTTTATATTGTTGGTGAGCAATTAAGAATAAGTTCTAGAATTGCAGTATCAACTATTTTATGAATAGTTCTTTTCTCAAATAAAGCTTTGAATTAAATCTATCTAGGAATTGTATTTGGCATATAACGAAGTAGACGATCTCAGCTCATTGAGTATGTTGGACAGCTTATGTTTTCTTGACCTTGAAGGGTAAGTTTAATGTTCACATCTTTGTAAAATCCTGTTTTAAGGCGATATTGTTATCGTTATGCCGTTTTATTCCTTTGAATTCTTTAAGTGAGAAGTTCTTTTTAAGGAAAGGTAATAATGTTATCGAGTACCTGCAGACCCTTTTGCATTCATGCGAAATAATTCGTTTTTGTGCCCTGCAGCACTTGAATTCATCTGAAGTCATAATGGCTGCTTATTTGTGATTAGTGCTTCGAAATTAGCGTACGACGTCAATTCACCCTGGGAATCAGATTGAAGGTTTAAGCCACTTTTTGAAGACTGGACTCATAACTGGAAAAACCAAACACTTTCCTCATAAAATATTCGCAGTGTGAATCGTTGATAATAACTAAGGGACCGGTCATTATTTCTTGCTGGGGAGGGGGTGGAAGACATTTGGGAGGGGGTACCAAAATTTTTTAAATTTGATAAATTCCTAAAATGCTAGCTCTACAGGAGGTAAATTCACTTCTAACTCTAGATAATACGTCTTGCAGTAATTCTTAATGCAACCGTTTTCCCTTCCTCGCCACATTTGAGATGGTATTTTTCTTTCCTGTGCTACTGTGACAATTTACATCTCCATGCACTTGAAATAATGACAGTATGATGACACCGTTACCGTATACAGATGTACTGGCAGGAGGGTTGAAAATATTCTCTACTGTGTTGGACGGGACACTAGAATTTTCAGGAAAGTCAGAGAGGGTTATGAAAATTTCATGAAACATCTTTTAATGTCTTCCACCCCCTCCCCACCGAGAAATAACAACCCATCCCTAAGACGTGTAAAGTGATCTCATTATACCCCATTTTGCTTGTCGCTACCCCCCGGGGGGGGCTACATGACTTGCGGATGGACGAGGGTCTGCCACCCAGTTTTCAGAAAGGTACTCTCTTCTAAGTACCGAAACCTGCTGTTATACCCAGTTTTATGATGAATTTTGGCGGAAAACGACCCATTTTTGGCTATTTTTCGCCAATTTCTGGATAACCCACCCATGTTTATTGAAAATCGGCCGAAAAAGGGACCCTTGCTTGGAGAATTTTGGGCCCAATAACCCACCCATATGGGCGCCACATACCCATACCCTCAAAATATTATGTTACCCCCCGGGGTCGCTACATCTTTCTGTTCTTAGCAGCTTTCAAATTCAAAGATGTTGTATGTTGCATTAGAAGCAAGTTTTTCATGCTGTTGGCATGTTTTTCGACAGAATCTTCCATTTGGCTTGGACTTTCAAACCGTCGATTGAGCTGTCATTGTAGGGTTGTCATGGATACCTAGTAAATGTTTTCTGATATCATGCCAGCTAGCCGGTTTTCGAGGACTTGATTAAGGACTGAGAGGATTTGCAAATAGCATCAAGAGCTAGAGATAAGTGCCTGAATAGATCGACAAATTACGAAAGTTGACCGCAAAAATGAATATCGCAACAGTTTCTGCCAAGTTTTTACCTTGAAGTTAAATTCATCCAATTTTCTGATACCGCAGAAGCAACTTCTTGTTATTCCTATACATGTTGATCATCAGTAGAAAGCAAGACCATAAAACAGTTTTGAATTCATTTCAGGTGGATCCTGATTCGGTGTACTCCCATATTTTGCCTTTCAAGGCTTACTCAAGATGTCCAAGAAAAAAATGCGAACTGGTGGGGAAGCTGTACTCCGTTATAAACGAAGCATTCATTTCTTTACCTTTCTGGGTCGCTCGTAGGATCTTACGAAATAAATCATTCAATGAACACTTTCAACAATCTTCGTGCTATTCACATTTGATATTTTCTTTTTCTAGAAATAACGTGGACGATATAACTCAAGTAGAATTCTTAGCCCTTTGTACAAAGCTAGTCAGTTTAACATTAACTGGAAATCCTGTCGAGCTTTCGCCACATCCAGACACGAAAGAAAAGGTATGTGCATGAATTTGAAGTAAAACTAAGTCTTTGAGTAAAACAGGATCCAATGGCCTGGTCTGAAAGATAAGAATTTATTGTGCTTTTAATTAGGCAACTAGAGTGACAGATATTCCGTACAGTGTACCGTTTAAGGTGACTCTGCAACACGCTCCGATGAGCACGGAAAGCCGGTTTTCAGAAATCCTCCTCTCTGGCAACTTGTTAATTGCTCTGCAACCAATCGGGCTATCGAAATTCTGTAAAAAGTATGGGATTGCTCATACTCTTTGCAATCGATATCATCATGTTGTGCTTGATTACAGAGTATTGAATTTTTTTTATCGTTTTCAGTCACACACTGCTTTGCAAACCTCTTTCTTGTTCTTCGCCTTGGGACTCAAACAAGATATTCCATAGCTCATGCAAGCACAAAAGATTTGTATGAAAAGAGACAGATTTGCACTGTCAGTCTCGAAAGACTGCCGACTTGTTTTCACACGTGCTTGCAAGCGCTTCCCTGATTCTTTCACACTTGCCAATCGTAATCGACTGAATAAGTTTTCTTGCATTTGTTGTCGAATCGGCTACCAAACTTCAGAATTTTATCGCGAAAAAACTGGCCAAGCTTTTGACTTCAAATTTGACATGTGTGTCCGTGAGCATATCGTGTGTGTGGCAAAAAGTTTGATCAAAATCTTTAGATTAGCGGAGTGGAAAATGCAGTTCTTCTGAAGCAAGTAAAATATTTTGAAATGAGCCTTCTCCAAAGCTGTGAAAACAAACAGTTTTGTTAAATATGTCTTTCGATTGCCAAGAGTGTGAGCAATCCCATACTTTTTACGGAATTTCGATAGCCCGATTGGTTGCAGAGCAATTTTCAAATTTCAAAAGAGGAGGATTTCTGAAAACCGGCTTTCCGTGCTCATCAGAGCGTGTGGCAGAGTCACCTTAAGACGGCATAACTATGCAAAGTAGATAGGAATTCACAGATGTGCTGCTAGAGGGTAGGGAAGCGGAGAAAATGGACCAAATTGCTGGCTGATTTGTGTAATTATTCCCTAAATCCTCATGAACTCAGAATTTTAATGAAATGGCAGTTGTTAACCTATTAGCATGTATTTTGCTTTGTGAATTTCATTGAGTAAAGAAATTTTTCAGCAGAAAATAGCCGCTTCTTTGTGACGATTAGTTGATGAAAGACAACAAACTCTGTGTCCTCAAAGCTTGCACTGCCACCAGAATAAATTCGCTTAAAAAACGTTGATGGAAATGGCCGTCAAAATTATTTTGCCTCAATATTAGATTTTTTCGCTGCCTACGAGAACTTCCCTTTGCATTTGGATGGAATCAAAAAATTTTATTCCTTGTGGCAGAGATAAGCCACCAAAAATGTGTTTGATGAAGGTAAGGAAAATGCACTACCTAAGTTCTAACGCATTTATTCTCTACTGTGAACTGAGCATAGATTTGTCAAATTTGTTTCATTCTTTTAAGCAGAGCAGTAGAAAATTGACTAGCATAGAAGAGAAAAGGATAGAATGGAAGAGCATTTGTTCGTAGCAGAAAGATGTTGAACATTGGTAACAAATCTGCCAAAGCTTGCGCTAATGGTTGTACTTCGGAATCATTTTTTTAAAACATAATTTTTTAAACTTGGGTTATCCGTAGTTCATCCAAAATTCTGTGATTTTATGATTATTTGCATTTAAAGATGCAGGTGCAATCCGCCGAACAAGGTTTGTTTCTGGAAAGATATGATGATGATGATCATGGAACTTGAGCAGCTTCAGCTTGAAAGAGATGTTTCAGATTGTGTTGCTGTTTCTAATTGCAAGCTTCTAACCTTGAAATCCCCTCTATTGGAGACGGGTTCAAGATGGTACGCTTGTGGATCAAAGATCATAGCTTGGGCTAGACCAGGGGTGGAAAAAGTATCGGACCACGGGACCATAGGTCCCAGAAAATATTTTGGCTCCCAGAAAGAAAAAGATCAAACCTAAGAATGTGCAATGTAGAAAGAAAGAATTAACGATAAGAAAGTATTAGATAAAGTAAATCAGTGAATGAAATACATAGCAATGATGAATGAATCACAGCTTTAAAGATGTGCTGCAACAGGTACCATTCAGCCAGTAGCTCCCTGTTTTTCTTGCATGAAACTTCTTAAGAATCCTTGAGAAAACTGTTGGTTTCTTAAGAGTTCTTGTTCCAGCATGATATTAGGTACTCGTTCATACTTCTCCAGATTTCTTGTCAAAGGGTGAAGAATTCTTGAAATCCTTAAGCATTCTTAGGAAGTTTTGTCACGTTTATGTGCAAGACCATACTGTAGTATGCCAAGTACCCAGAGAGTCTTATACATTGTTGCTGCAACTTTATTCCATATGCACTGAATTGATTGAAAATGACAAAATGAGGGCTTTTTAGTGTGTTTGGAAGATGAACGTTACTAAAGAAAAGAAGCTTGTCCATATTGTCTGTGAGCACTTTGGAATGTTGTCTTAACTAAATTCTGTATGAATCAAAACTAAACGTATGACTCGAAACTGGATATGTTCTAACTTCAGTATATCTGTTCACTTTGTGAGATTTTCTTCTAACCTTTTCAAATGTTTGAGAGCCTGGGTGGAATACAAAACTTTACGGGAATTCCAAATTCCAAACAAAACCAAAAAGCAAAACTTCAGAAAAGTTTATTTCAATTTCAGAGTCTCATCTTTTAATTTCCAGTCTTCTTTTAAACAACAAAAGTTGTATATTATTTTTTCCATGTAGCAAACTTTATAAAACAGAGTTTGGCTACTTTGAGTGATAAGGAAGAATTTCAAAAATTGTGGAATGTTGACACTTACAATGATTTTTATACCCGTTGTATACATTAATGATGCTTATGTTCACCCATTATAAACTTGCATACCACAAATTGAGTCCTCTTGAGCCGTATTATGGATTATATTCTATTGATGTTGAACATTTCTTCTCTTCAAACCATACTGATTCTGCTTAGAATTCCAGGTGGTCAGTTTTTCACCAACAGTTGCCTTTATTCCTTGTTTGGTATACAGAAAATTTTTCAGTTTCCAACTACGGTCCCAGAAAGAGAAAAATATTTTCCACCCGCTAGACTTGTCCAACATGAAGTATTTTGAATGCCAGCCTTACTGTTTTAAACGAGGATGCCGGCAGCACGGGAGCAGTGATGACCGATCCACCTCCCTTCTACCAACAGAGGCGACAGGGCAGAATTTGCACTTCCAATTAACATTCTGTTCGCAGGACCTACAGGCTTTCAATATATAATATTTGATAGGACAAGTAGGCTTGTATTTCTCATTCAAAATTAGTTTCTTCTATATGTACAGCGTTGGCTAGTCGTCTCACCCAAATGGCTTGCCAGTTTACAAAACACTTTGAATGCTTGACATAAGCATGTAAGATTCAGATTAGCACACGCAACAGCTTGACATATTCGCAAATGTGGTGCCGTTTAATATATTTGCTCTCCCTTGCTCTTTGCCGTGCTGGTGTTCATGTCCTTGAGTATTATAGCATAGCATTCTTGCGAGTATCTAACTTCTTCTTGTTCTCTAGGATCTAAAATTTTACGACTACAGATCAGCCGTTTCAAAAGCAGTTCCCCAACTAAGAATTCTCGATGATGAACCCTTCTTATTTGACATAATCAATGGCAAACCTGTTATTCGTTCGACTTCGACAAACAAAAAGAACAATGGCAATGACTTCAAAGAAGATATCTTATTGGTTCAGGATTGTTTGAAGGCACTTCCGGCCATTGATGAAGATGAAAGTGACGATCAAGGTATGTTTACTTCGTATTCACCCATTTATTCTCTTCCCATCATTGCTAATTTATGCTAGGCCGTTTAGAAAGAACATTTACGCTATTTCTTATTTACAGACTACTTAGGCCCGGCTG
Source organism: Aurelia sp. 3 sensu Dawson et al. (2005) (assembly GCA_964020215.1). Classification (NCBI taxonomy): domain Eukaryota; kingdom Metazoa; phylum Cnidaria; class Scyphozoa; order Semaeostomeae; family Ulmaridae; genus Aurelia; species Aurelia sp. 3 sensu Dawson et al. (2005). The sequence goes on along the minus strand of OZ026581.1, from coordinate 10,040,828 downwards.
AAGCCCCTCTATGTCTGAGAGTATATGCCAAGGTGACACAAAAAGCTCTTGCATAAAACTTGCATGCATAAAACAATATTTGGTATTTTCCTCAACGTGCCCAGGAACTTTAGGGTGACGCAAGCTGAATTATGTACTTGCGGTACCATCATTGAAATTAATTTTTTTTTGTGGCTGAAAGATTGAAGTATCTTTATATTTTTCTTCTACTTGTCAAAGTACCAGTGGTAAATTTGAAAGAATGAGTATGTCAATCCTGCTGAACTCTCACCAAATTACCCAAAACAAATGATCAAGGGCATCTATAAAGAAGAAGCGTAACTGGTTAGATTTACTTCTCGAGATAATTTTTTCCAGACCAACAAAGCTGATATTTGTTTCAACTTCTGTTTCAGCTTCAGTTCATCAGTCTATCAGTTAATGCTAATGCTCTAAAAGATTCTAATGGATTTTAGAGATCTGAAAGGGAAAATCATATGTTTTAGACCATTTTTCAGCTATTCTGTACAGTGATAAACTTTTGAATTTGATATGAGCACGATGTTTTGTAAATTGCAGGGAAATGAATTTGAGTGATGCTTCAATTATTTAGCTGCTCGAAGGATCAGGATATATGATTATGTCACAAGTAGTTTCCACTATGATTTTCGAGTCACCCTGAAGGTTCTCTGGGTCATGCCGTTTGCGGAGACCAATGATCGTTTGAAGCACCCTCTCCTCCAACATGTTGTTGTTTGACACGATGATGGTCCTAGAGGTGCAGCAAAGTCGCGTCTGACACATTCATCTCCTTTTTATCGTTACCAGATAACATTTATCTAAGAGAGAGATACGGAAAACTTGCACAGTAAGGTGGTCTCTTTCCGTTGCGTGCTTTTTGCCCACGCGGAATCGCGATAGCGATTCCGTGTGGGTTTGTAGTCTGCCGCGGGAGAGTAAGCCTGTTTGAAAGATCGATATGAAAATGCATCAGAAAAATTTTCCACCACCATGTATTATGACGTAAAACAATTGAGGGCTTTGTTCTTATGTTTTCAGAGCTCAATGACAATCGATTTCATGACAATCGTAATTCTACTGATCAACAAACAAGCGTTTATTGGGGTCTTCACAAGACTTCCGCTTTCTTGAATTGCCAGACATATTTTTCATGAATTTATTGTTTGGAGTTGATGATGTGTAAATGAAGTTTGACATTGTGGGATTTGTTTACCATGCGGCCTGGCCAAGGTATGCAAGGCCGAATCCACTTTTCTCGTTGAACATTGAGCAGGTATGTTAAACTGGGGCAAAATTTTAAGTACTTACTTGTTGAATCAGTGGGAGAGTATTTTTCGCTGCCGGTGGCCTCGTGAACATTTCAAAACAAAACTTTTAGCAGCCGTTCCGTTCGAGGAGATTCAGAAAACAATTGACTCTGAGGTCAAAACATTTCAAGGTTTCCATTTTGTAAAATTTTGTGAAATTTTTCTCGTGTTGTAACTACACGATACTGGGGTTTCTGGCGATAAGAGAGTTAAGCTTCTTGTAGGAAGTTTCTTATCAAAAACTACATGTTTTTTATAATTAATTCCTAAATGATGTTTTTAAATGTCAAGAAACACATATGCAGCAGTGTTAGTGACTACATTGATAATTCTACATTCAAAAAAATAAGAAACCACTCAAGAAACTTTTAGTACTAAAATAAACAAAATTTCATGTTAGATTAAGGAACTTTTAGTACTATGGCCTGATCCTAGTGTCTTATCAAAAAACGTTTGCTGCGATTATTCATTCAAGTTTGGAGAGGGCCAGAGCCCAGAGTCCTCCTTCATTCCCATTTGAATAGTAAGTGACTGCTTGCCTTGTCTATTTTCTTCCTCGACTTTCTGTTCTGTTATGTTTCTTGCTTCCAACCAACGGGTGAAGCGTGGGCATTAATTAGCGATAGCTATTTCTAGTTGAAGTGTGCCAATAAGGTTGATTAGGTTCAGTAAAATTATCTCCTGTCACACAAAGGGGAATTAGATTGAATTGATGTTTCTTGGTAGGAAAGAAACGGAATTATTCTTTGCCATTTTTCTCGTAATTCTCTGCTCGCGAATTTCTTGGAATTTTGAAACAAGTTTGGAATTGAAGAAATCGGCCCTCAGTCAAGTTATGAGGAATCCTCTTCTTAAATGTAGTATGCCCTTATGCAAATAAGTTGCACGCATACGAATCTGACATGCATGTAACTGTTCGAAAATTTGATTGGCGAGGAGCCGTTTTTTATACTGATCACATGAAAATAAGAGCCTCGTTGTCGAGACTATACGAGCAACGGTTGAATGGCGGTGAAGCAAGCTTCGACCAAGTCAACGTCTTTGATGCTTGGGTATGACAGAGGCTAAATGCAGTTGATTTTAAAAGCATTTTATAGAAAGAGGGGATGAACAGGGATTGGAAGAAATGTCGAGCTAACAAAACTATTGCCAATGGCAACTCAGGCGGATAGAAGTGTTGGACTTCGGCATGAGCCTCAACAACTGGTCACATGAAAACACGACGAAAGATCACATTTCATACCATGAAGCAGGAAGGCGTAAACCTCTCTGGTTTTTGCCTTAATCATGAAAGTGAAATGTGAGAGCTCATAACTCAATTTTCCGGCTTTTAATCTCTTTCTACGATTTGTCAAACTGTAGAATGAAATGACTAGCATTTAACTAGACTCATAATGTAATTCTCAGTATCGTCTATTGAATTTGATGGTACTAAATGTAATATCAGATTGGAAATGATGAGCCAATACAAGTAATTGTAGGGCTCTGTTGCTAAGACAGAAAACCCACTGTTGTGAACAATATGAACATAATAAACATAGTGTTGTCACAGCAGAGAGTATTTTGATCGTTTTATGAGAATATGTGTTGAGTTAATCTGTTGTTGTGAAAGTCGTAAAGGGAATAGGTCTTAATGTTTGTATGGTGTCAAAGTTGCATATGTATTGGGTTTTGATAGTTTATTTAGTTAGTCTTCGAGTCTTCAAGTTGAGTTCACATGATGAGTTTGAAATGAGAAAAATATAGTTATGTTGATCATCGAACCTGCTTGCATGAGGTAGTCATACCTATGTGTGTACTCGAGGGCTATATTTGGCGCCCAGTGAAATTTACTGTTCAAGCATGCTGTGAAGTTTGCCACCGAAAGACGAAAGAAAGTTCACAGTTGTACAGCAATGTACGGCATTGCTGCAGATGCCTTGCCCTTTTGCCGACCCGTTTTGCCGCAGTTCGTTTGTTTATGGCCTAAATTACCAAAAGAAGTATGTCTGAAATCGAAGATTTACAGTTAGAGTTTGACTCACTACTTTGTCAACAAAGTGTTGAAAAGTTGTCTGAGATTTCTGTATATCTAAAGGTAGAGGAACTAGTTGATGGTAAAAGTAGGTCGCAACTAGTGAAGATAATCAGAAATGTTGTCGATAATGTTTTGTTGGATCCAAAAGATGTTGATTTAGAGATTTTCCTTCATGATGCAATTTCAAAACTTAAAGGAACGCCCCCTCCACTGGAAAAATCGCCAGAAGAAATTAAAGCTCAAAGTAGGGTTTCTGACCTTGAAGGGCAACTACGTGATTTACAGTTACTTCAAGAAGAATCAGAGAATGCACGAGAAAATATTTTGGAACAGTTGCGAGAAGCTAAAGAGAAAATCTCGGAGATAACTCAAAATGAACGTGTCGATAATTCTAGCAAAGTTCCGGTTTCGCAAAATCGTTCAAAATCAAATCAAGCTTCGTCAGAATCCACTGTTTTTCGTAGAGAATTCAAAATTTCTGGTCAAATTGGCGAGCCAGGGCAACATGACAAACTAACCTATGTTTCGTTAATCCATCAAATCGATTCTGCCATCGAAAACGGGTACTCTGAAAAAGAAGTGTCTGATGCGATCATAAAATCAATTTCACCGCACAGTAGTTTAAGAAATTATATCTTAACCTTGCCGCAACGTACGCTTGGAAAGCTTCGATCTATTTTGCGCGTCTTTTTCCAAGAGAAAACAGCCTCAGATCTTTTTCAAGCCATGGTCACGACCGTACAAGAGCCGAAGGAAACAGCACAACAGTTTTTGCTACGACTTTTGGATGCACGAAACAAAGTGTTTTTCGCTACCAGAGAAGAACATGCTGAATCGGAATACAGTTCACAACTGGTTGAAAATCCTTTTTGAAAGCTTTTGAGTCTGGCCTGCGTGACGAGAATTTGGTCACAAATCTTCGACCCTTTTTGAGGAAAAGTCAAATTACAGACGGGGAGCTGATGAGAAGCGTGAATGAACTGGCAACGAAACAAGCGGAGAGGAAAGCGAAGATCGGTACTGCGACGGAGCGCTATAAAGCAGCGAAGGCGCAAGTAGTTAACGTAGAAAAGGAGAACGGCAGTCAGACCCCGAAAATCCAGAAAAAAGGTAGCAGTAATTTTGAAAATCAAACTGAAAAACTTTCGGCAGAAATTCAGAATTTAAAAGCAGAGTTAGCTGCTATCAAAAACCAAGTCGACACTCCTACAGGGAGCAATTTGCCACCTAGATTTCAAAACAGAGCACGCGGTCGTGGGCGGAGCCGTTACCATCAGCCCGGTCGTTATGGTCGTCCCATGGGTTGCCGTAACTGTCGAGTCAATGGCATGGGAGAACAGTGTCGACATTGTTTTCAATGCGGTGGACAAGGACATGTTCGTTCACAATGTCCTCATTATGTTAGCCAGGGAAACCTGCCTCGGTTATTTCAGGGGGGCACGGAATAACCGGTGAAGATGTTAAGCCTCAACTTTGTAATTATTGCGGGAATAAACAGAGTGGTTCAATTATTTGGAAATGTAGTGGGTGCAATCTTGTAAAATATTGTAATAAAGTGTGTCAAAAGAAACATTGGCAACAACATAAAGCTATTTGTCATGCCGCTCAAGTCTTATCAAACGTTTCCGAGAAGAACTCTAGGCCTACAAGTTTTGTTACGCATTTAACTCCAAAACAATCGTCTAAACTTGCAAAACTCGTTGGTAATCGATGTACGATTAAGTGCAAATTAAATGCTCTTTCAGTTGAAGCATTATGGGACACTGGTGCCCAGGTTTCTACTCTTTCGGAACAGTTTCTAAGACGTCGTTTTCCAGGCACAAAACTGAGAAATATTTCAGAACTTATCGATTGCAAATTAGACTTAACTGCTGCTAATGGTACGCGTATACCCTACAAAGGCTTCGTTGAATTAGAGTTTAGATTGAAAGACGAACAAGACCCGTTTTTAGTTCCATTTCTGGTAACAAGTGATGACATTTCGCTGCCACTTGTTGGATATAATGTTATTGAATTATGCATTAAATCTGGAATGACTAACCCCGAATTAGCCTTTGTTTTTCCGCGTGCGAGCCTTAACGATGTAAACAATTTGCGTGATATCATCGAAGATAACGTTGATACTGATCTCTGTGCTGTTCGAACAAACAAGAAAGATTGTTTGATAAAGAGTGGACAATGTTCCCAGATTTCGTGTAGAGTTAATCATGGACCAATCGATTCTGAAATTCCTGTACTTTTCGAGCCTGAAGAAAATGAAGAACTTCCTTATGGCCTAGTTGTTTCGGAATCCTTACTTTCGTTGAAGCCAGGAAAATCGAGTATTGTAAAGTTTGAAGTCAAAAACGTGTCGAAACATGCTATAGTTTTACCAAAGTGGACATTTCTTGGTCGAATTCAGTTAGTTCAGTCGGTAACCCCTTTGGATGTGAAGTTAAAACAAGATGTTTCATATCCCGAAGTCGATAGAAACGATCGTGTTAAGAATGAAACAGTTTCGAACGAAGATGTTCCAGACTACATCAAACAAATCAATTTAGATGATCTTACTGATATTCAAAAACAATCTGCTTTGAAACTATTATGCGAGGAACGAGATTCTTTCTCTAAAAATGATGCTGACATCGGTAATGTTCCAAATCTTAAATTGCATCTCAATTTAACAGATAACATTCCTGTTCAGAAAAATTACGTTGCAGTACCTCGACCACTGTACCCTGAAGTAAAAGCTTATATTGAAGATTTGTTAAACAGAAATTTTATTCGCAAATCAAATTCACCTTATAGTTCTCCAGTAGTGTGTGTTCGGAAAAAGGATCAGTCATTGAGACTATGTGTCGATTTTCGAGCTTTGAATCAAAAGACAATTCCTGATCGTCATCCTATTCCGCGAATTCAAGAAACACTTGACAATTTAGGTGGTAACGCATGGTTCTCAGTTTTGGACCAGGGTAAGGCATATCACCAGGGTTTCATGAGCGAAGAGAGTCAACCTTTGACAGTTTTTATAACTCCCTGGGGACTATATGAATGGACCAGAATTCCCTTTGGATTACGCAATGGCCCTGGGGCATTTCAACGATTTATGGAAAGTTGTTTAGGGGATTTGAGAGACGAAATTTGTATCCCATATTTGGATGATGTCATCGTGTTTAGCAAAACTTTTGATGGTCACCTCGAAAACCTTCGGAAAGTATTAAAACGCTTACGAGAACATGGGGTGAAGTTAAAACCGCGTAAGTGCAACAGGTTTTGACGAGAAGTCAATTTCTTAGGAAGGATCGTTTCTCCAGAAGGTTACAAGTTAGATCCAGCAAGCATCAAACCAATCTTGCATTTACAGAAATCAATACCCAAAACTGTAGGTGATGTCAGACGTTTGCTTGGTCTTCTTGGATATTATAGGAGATATATTAAGAACTTTTCGTCAATAGCAAAGCCATTATATGATCTTTTGTCAAATTCTGAGAAGGCAAATTCAAAGTCAAATCGATCCACAAAATCGAACAACCAGTTAAACTCGAAAAATCCAGTTACTTGGAAAGAAGCATATCAACGTATTTTAGACTCGCTAATCGAGCAATTGATAAATCCTCCGATCATGGCATATCCTAATTATTCCGATCCTTTTATACTCCATACCGATGCATCTGAAGTAGGACTCGGCGCAGTTTTGTATCAACGTCAGAACGGATCTTTAAGAGTTATTGCTTATGGTTCTCGTACTTTATCACCAGCAGAGAGAAATTATTATCTTCACTCTGGAAAACTCGAATTTCTAGCGCTGAAATGGGCGATCTGTGATCAGTTCCGTGACTATTTATACTATGCACCATCTTTCACTGTATATACCGATAATAATCCATTAACCTACGTACTAACATCTGCGAAATTGAATGCTACTGGTTTACGATGGGTCAACGAGTTAGCCGACTTTAACTTTGCGATCAAGTATAGACCAGGTAAAGCTAATAACGATGCCGATACCCTTTCGAGAATTCCTGATTTTGAGCCGTACATGAACACATGCACTGAAGAAACGTTGCCTCAAACAAGAACTGCCGTAACGTGTGCCGTAAATCTGATAGCTAAAGGTAAATCAACTTGGGTTTCACCACTTACATTCGATTCAAATGTGTTTGCCATAGACAGTACACCGTCGCGAAAAGATTTCTCCATTAACGTAAATGATTTAATCGAAGCTCAGCTTAACGATCCCGTAACAAGTCGTGTTATTCACTTTCTTGAGACAGGCAAAAAGCCATTATCTAAAGACCTTTCCAACGAATCCCATGATGTCAAACGATTGCTGCGTGATTGGCCTAAACTTGCAATCTCTAATGGTCTTTTAAAGCGTAATAGAGGTACCATTTCACAAATTGTTTTGCCCAACAAGTATCACCGTCTTGTTATCAAAGAGCTTCATGAAGAAATGGGTCATTTAGGAACAGAACGTGTTTTAGATCTAGCCAGACAACGATTCTTTTGGTCTCGGATGCAGGCAGACATAGAATATTTTATCCAAAATGTGTGCAGCTGTATAAAACAAAAACGTCCCACGTTTCAAGCCAGAGCTCCTTTGCAACCAATTGTTACGACATCCCCGTTTGAAATGGTGTCAATCGGCTTTTTACATTTGGAACGTAGTAAGGGTGGACATGAATATATTCTGGTTATTGTAGACCATTTTACACGCTTTGCCCAAGCGTACGCCACACGAAACAAATCAGCCAAAACTGCTGCTTCAAAATTGTATGAAGATTTTATCTTACGTTTTGGATTTCCTTCCAAGATTCACCATGATCAAGGTGCAGAATTTGAGAATAAGCTTTTCGATCATCTTCAACAAGTGTGTAATATCAAACATTCGCGAACAACTCCTTATCATCCGCAAGGTAACGGACAGGTAGAACGTTTCAATCGTACATTGTTGTCGATGCTTCGCACTTTGCCAGAATCATATAAAAGTAGTTGGCATGAGCATCTAAATAAAGTAACTCACGCTTATAATTGTACACGTAATGACTCCACTGGTTTTTTACCATTCTATTTGCTGTTTGGTAGACACCCTCGTTTGCCTATTGATTTGATTTTTGACACTGGTCAACATTCGCCAGTGGGTAACCACAGTGAGTACGTAAAGAAATGGAAACAGGCTATGGCAGAAGCTTATGCTCTTGCCAGTAAACGTTCTTCTGCTGCTGGAGAAAGGAATAAAGCTCGTTACGATATGAAGGCTCGATCTATCGATCTTCAACCAAACGACAGAGTGCTCGTTCGAAATTTGTCGGAGAGGGGAGGACCTGGTAAATTAAGATCACATTGGGAAAAGGATATTCACCGAGTCATTCGACGAAAGGATAACATGTCTCCTGTCTACGAAGTACAGCGAGAAGATGGAACAGGTCCTTTTAGAGTCTTGCATAGGAATCTCTTATTTCAATGTAATGAGCTTCCACTCGATTCAGATGCTCCTCCGCAACAACCTATTGCAAAACGTCGTAACCGTAACATTCGTGGCAAGCGTTCGTCACCTCGACTATCTAACCGTCATACAACTGACCTTTCGACGTCTGATAGTGACTCAGAACATGAAATTCTTATTGTTTCACATCGTCAACAAGTATCAGATGTACCAACAGAGTCAGGGGATGTACCAATAGAAGAAAACGTACTGCTACCGGATTCATCACAAGGACACGAGAACGAGGAAGTAGAAAGCCAAGAAGAAGAGCCTGTGCAACAACCTGAGATACAAGATCCTGTCGTGCCACAACATAGAATTGAACAATTGCCGCCAGAAATGCCAGAACATCATCGTCCCGTTCGTAGTCGACAGCCACCAAACCGTTTATCGTATTTTGCACCAGGACAAGTGTCGTCGATTTCAAATGTAAATAATGTAAATAGAGTGTCACATATTCCAATGTTTTCAAACATCGTTTCGTTAATACGTCGTTATATACCGCCTTATCGCCCGCAACCGTACCCAGTCGTTGTTTATACGGTATGAGCATTGACTCGTTAACGTCGTTCTCGAATAGACCACTGATATCGTTCAAGACTTTCCAATATCGTGTACATATATTTTGCATCGTATTTACCATTTTTACATCATTACCTATACATAGACAACGTCCGTACAGCCGTACATTTCGAAATAGCCTCGCCTATTTATCGCCCGACTTATCAGATTCGTGATTTGCCGTTTCATTGTTACGTTTCGCAGGTTAGCAAGATGCATATTGTTACCCAAGAACGCTTTCGTAAGAGATACAATGATGATTCAAAGTTGGAGCTTTGAACAATGACTCTCTTTTGTTTGTTTTGTTTCCTTATATTACTTTTCAGCGATACAAACATCCTGTTGAAGATTGGGGAAATACGAACATTTGTCGTTTTGAGACTTTTCATTAGAGAACTTTGTCGAATTGAGTTTCTGAACTCCAAAGACAGAAAGAAAGAAGATAACTTTTGAATACATAAATACATAGACTTGAATCAACGCTCCCATCAGATGAATACGGAAGAACTTTAAGAACAAAGAACATACGACACAGAAAATGTCACAACATTAAAAGATCGAAGTTTGCAGCTCCTTTTCAAAGTCGTCAAGAGATGTCAGGGACGACACTTTCTTTAGAGGGGAAGTATGTAGGGCTCTGTTGCTAAGACAGAAAACCCACTGTTGTGAACAATATGAACATAATAAACATAGTGTTGTCACAGCAGAGAGTATTTTGATCGTTTTATGAGAATATGTGTTGAGTTAATCTGTTGTTGTGAAAGTCGTAAAGGGAATAGGTCTTAATGTTTGTATGGTGTCAAAGTTGCATATGTATTGGGTTTTGATAGTTTATTTAGTTAGTCTTCGAGTCTTCAAGTTGAGTTCACATGATGAGTTTGAAATGAGAAAAATATAGTTATGTTGATCATCGAACCTGCTTGCATGAGGTAGTCATACCTATGTGTGTACTCGAGGGCTATATAATCACATCGTCACGCTGTAAGTCTAGCACGTAAGTACGATGCATAGAAATTGCTGGACTCAAAACTTTTCTCAGCATTCATTCAAAAGTCTGTACTTTGTTTGGGACACCCGGTTCATAACTGTATAAGGTTTTTGACTTGGGATAATTTTTCTTTTGCAAAAGTTGGTTAGCTTTATTAGTATGGCATGTGGTACCGTTTTTGAAATCATTTTTTAATCCACGAACGGAATGAAATGCATCTTCAAGATTGATTTGATACAGGTTCTTGCGACCTTACGCTATTTTGAATGATGAATCTGTTTTTGTCAATTTCCGAAAGACATTTTCTCAACTTGGCAAATGCATGCTGCAAGCTTGAGTGCTGACATGCAGGAGGTAATGTTTGACAACTCATGAATTAGATATTTTAGATTGTATGATCAGAGATTATTTATTTGTTCTGCACATTTCAGATCTATTCTATCTTACAGTAGTAAATTAAATGTTATCCTCTTAACTATTTCTTTATTTTTAGTCATCTCTGCCTTCGTTTGTACGTAAGATCGTATTTCTTGAATGTTTCTTAGATTCTGTTTCAAGTAGCATCAGACCTGGCTCTGGAGCAAGAAGTGACAGAAAGAGACCAGCTTCGGGTCGCAACAGACCAACATCCTGTCGTAACCGTCCAGTTTCAGGTCGTAACCGGCCTGTTTCAGGTCGTATGAGACCAGGATCTTCCCTAAACAGAACGTCAGCTTCGCTTGGTTTGGATGATGTGCCAATAAAAAAGCCAGAGAGACCAGATACGGTACAGCAGACAAATCCAGAATCCTCTCGACAAGGTAATTGCATGCTTACAAACATTGCTGATGCGTTGAATGTACTCGTTGCCTGTGAGTACATTCAACGTATCTGAATGCGTGAATTATCGATATGTTTCTTGACAGTTGAAACATTATACAGGAACAGACAGTGTTCCGTTATGTTCAAAACATATATAGTTAGTTCATATTACTCAATGATAAAGGTTCAACGACATGTTAGCTATAATGTTCTTGCATTTAACCTTAAAAACTTCTTAATACTTCCTAGACATAGTGCTAGAGTTGGTTTAAAATTTGCCCATCTTAGTAGTAGTTACTTATAAACCAGTTTCTTATTAAAAACTTGTATCAACTGTCCCAAAATTATGTATCAACAGCTGCCCAACTGTACAGTCTTGAGTTATTATGCACCAATGTGAATGAATTACCAAACATTTTGCATCAGAGAGGCTAACTTAGGTGACAAAATTCCTTTTACTCCAATGGGGTTATACCATTCTAGAACTACAGATTATTCTGCTTTGGGGGTATTTTTTCACATACTTCAAAGGAGATTAGAGTTCTAAGAACATTTTTCCATAGTTTCAGCTTCAAGGAGTCGAAGGGAAATGATAATCCTCCAAAGAGCAAAACTTAATGACAAATATGTGTAGATAGGTAGCATATTTAAGTTCTTGAGATACTTGATGCGATTCCATCTTGTTAAAGGGTCTGTTTGATCCAGCATGCCTTGCACGTGGCGTTTCTTGGTTGGCCTTTGTTTTCACCATTTTCATTGGCCATGAAAATGGTGACAACAAAGGCCGACAAAGAGATCGCACGTGTAGAGAATCCTGGATGAAACAGTACCTTTAAAGGTGATCGGCAGGGCTAAAATATGTATTCTTGAACAAGGGGATGGACTCGAGTAAAAAAGTCCGTTGAAGTGGGTGAACAGGCACGCGCAAGAGCTTAGGAAACAAAGAGTGTGGGGTTTTTCTTTGTTCTTTGCAATTGCCTTTAGGGCAAAATATGGGGTGATTCGATCGTGAATACCTTTGTTGAAAGGGGTTTTCAAAAATTACTCCTGAGCAATGTAACACCTTATTCTAGAATAATGTGAACGATTTAATGCGATGAATTTTGCTTCTAATTTTGGCCTTCTGCTTCGAAACGATTAGTATCTCGCTCAGATCGGTAAATAATTGATAACATTTCATTTTGGCAAGTGCTGAGATATCATTTCGGGACACCCAATACTTTATTTGCATTCTTCTTTTTCAGTTCAAATATAGATGATTTTTATCAAAGTTCAGCTCATTTTCTGCAAAATCATTTGGAGAGATTTGGCAATTCGCATCGAAATTAAACTTAAAATCCAAGAATGAGCATTGTCCTCAGAAATTTTGAATGGTTTTAAGTTGAAAGTTCACAGTAGTTCAATGTACCAACTGCCTTTTGCTCATCGAGTAGTTCAACTGACTGTAATCTGATACAACGACTCAGATTTTCTGCGGAAATTAATCCAATTGAATCAATTATGTTACACTGGATTTATCTAGCGTTGACTAGCATGAGTCTGATGGAACACTTTTAAAGTAAGTAAATAAAACTGTGTAAATCTTCGAAACAAAATATGCAAACAAAAATATACACTACTTAAATCAAAAAGAATTTTAAAGATTCGAGTTGCTTCAATGCTTCGTTGATTTTGTACAGGGTGTCTCAAAAAAATTGTTCGACGTTTGATTAAATACTAAAAAATGACGATACGCTGAATGGACCCTTGGTCAAGTCACCCTTTTCTTGAGATTTTAAATTAATTTTTGACACAAGAATCTTGCAAATCCGATAACAAATCATGGGGTTACAAGCGTTTGAAGTTCAAGTTTGTGCGAAAGCTGAAACCAGAGGCCTCAAAATGGCATTTTTGGTAAAAGTCCCATAGGCCGTCGTTTCTGTTATTTCTCAGTTGTTTCATGGTGAACCAAATGGAATTCAAACAGGTTTTTGATAACCTAACTGTCAAGCACATGGATGCTTTGAGGACACAGATTCAGTCTCTCGCCGATTATGCTTTGAACCATTGTTTTTGGACTTACGCAATGTTAGAAAATTTTCAGAATGATCGCAAGAAATAATTTACTTTAGAAGTCCTATTTGGTTTGCTCTGATATCAACGAGAGGTATGACATTGGATAAGCTTCTCTTACCTGCGTCTTCGAGCTTTTTGCAATAGAAGTAACCTGGTGGTCTCTGGTTTCAGCTATCGCATATTTCCGACCTTTGAGAGCTCGTAACGCAGTGAATTTTCAACAGATTTGCACGATTTTAGTCTCTAAAATTATTTCATAATCTTAGGAACAAGGTTATCTTTCCATGAGCCTGTTCATGTTGTCCTTATTTTTCAGCATTTAATCAAACGTCGAACAATTTTTTTTGAGACACCCTGTATAATATGGTATTCATATTGTTCCAAGGTCGAGCGAACGCATCTGAAAGTCAAAGTAGCTTAGATGACGATGAAATCAGTGACTTGACGCATGGTAAGTAGCATTTTTGTCAAATGCCTATTTCTTTTTGGAAATATGGCTGTCTAGCAACCTCAAGATTGAATTCAAAATTTATTGCCCACGCGGAATCGCGATAGCGATTCCGTGTGGCTTTGTAGTCTGCCGCGGGAAGGTAAGCCTGTTCGAAAGATCAGTACGAAAATGCGTCAGCAAAATTTTCCACCACTTTGTATTATGACGTAAAACAATTCAGGTCTTTGTTCTAATGTTTTCATGATATCCGGAGCTCAATAACAATCGATTTCATGACAATCGATATTGTACTAGTCGACGAAGAAGCATTTTTCTGGGTCTTCACAAAGCTTCCGTTTTCTTTTTGAAGATTTCGTTGTTTGGAAATTATTGATGCGTAAATGGCTTTGACATTTTGACTGGGGATTTGTTTACCATGCAGGCTTCAATGAAAGAACCCTGGCAGGAAGTTCGCCTGGGTATGCAAGGGCAGAGCCAGTGTTCTGGCTGCAAATTGGGCAGGGGTTAAGTTAGGCCAAGCCAAAATTCTAGGTATATAGTATCTCCCTGTTGAATCAATCGAGGAGCTTGGTCTTCCACCATGCAAGAGTATTTTTCGCTGTTTGTGGTCTCGTGAAAATTTCAAAACAAAGTTTTCAGCATCGTTACAATGTTTTCCTAATAATGTGTTTCAGGCTTCCACTGAAGCGATGAAGCGTGGGCATTAGTTAGCGATGGCTATTTCTAGTATATAATTTATACTGCACTAAGAACAATATAGTGTGGCCAAAAGTTAGAGGCCACATTTTTGTTAACAACTTTTCTTGGGGTGATAAAATGGAACCCTAGCGCACTGCCTGATTTACTCGCTTAGAGTTAGTTAAGTCAACTTTCAATGTAAAGTCCGAATTTCGATGATTTTTTTATATCTGCCCCATTTTGCCATGGTTTCACCATGAAATCTATAGAAATTATTGGAAATTACAGTGGTTCTGCCTGCATGTAGTTTGACCCAAAAAGTGTGTCACCCAGCTGGATTTTACGTCAATCTATGCACAATTCACTTCTGTGATTTATTTGCAAAATATCGAAACCTTACGAAAAATATTGTTGAAGCTAAGGTGGTAATGGAGAGCCGTCAGTCCAAAGATTCAAAAAATAACATCAACATTCGAAATCTACATGGAAAGCGGACCTAAAAGAGCTCCAAGAGAGTCAATCAGGCAGAGCGCTAGGATTCTATTTCATTATGCCAAGAAACGGTGTCGAAAAAAATGTGGTCTTAAAATTTTTCGATACCTTTCGAGCAGAAAGCAGTAAATCATTAACTATATTTACAAAAAGTGGCGTTTTGAAAAAGATGGCTGCATTGCTTACATCACTGCAACAAAATATCTCATCGTCAAAATCACAAAAGAATTTATCTGAAGTCAGTGTCATATTAGCAAAACATCCAACATCTACTTTGTCCTCAAACCTTTCACTCACTACATAGTTTTTATTTCTTTTTTCGACTTTTTTTAAGAAACAGATCATTAAAACACCAGATGTTGCTTGGGAAATAGAAGCATTGAAATTGTTGATTGCATTTTGCATGTTTTGAGATTAAACCTTATTTTTATGTTACCATCTCCAAAATTTTTGTATCAGTCTTCTGCTTTCTTCCTTATTGTAGGATCCAGACAAGTATTGTGCGGAAATCCAGTTCGTGCTTTACTTGCTAGACGAAAGGTATGCTGGCCGACAGATCACGTGTTTACTCATGATCCGCCCTTTTCTTGCTTCTTCTCCCATAGAGACTTGATCTTTAAATATATTGATAACTACACAAATAGACCAAGGAGGGAGACTATCCGAGGAAAGAGCACAGTGAAGTTAGAATTTTGACTTTTTCCTTTGAAATTGGGGGTATGGTCTATGATATATCGTTACCTGACAAACGTAGACTATTTCAGTACTCAACTGCTCGAAGTTTGATAAATGCTCTCGCCCTTGAACTCACATTTCCACAATATTGTACTATTTAAACTTGAATTAACAGTGGTGCAAAGTTTTCGTGTAACGGTATCTAAAATCTTACGGTGCTACAGAACCGCTTATTGTTTACTAAGGCACAGGTTGAGCTGCATTTGACAAATGTTTGTTTAAAGATATAAGATTTTGTTCAAAACATCTTTGGTCGTCAGCCATCAGTTTATTTCTCCTTTGACTGTCGTGATGTCTCTTTGGTAACCCTTTGAAATAATCATGTCCAACGTTTTAGTTTTAATCTTCGTAATGTTTAACTCATTCTCTTCTCTTATAGGAATTGAAGGGAAACATCAGACTGAAATTTGATCGTAACTTTGGTGCACCGAACATTGACAAATTTATTCCAGAACACACTTACCATGACGACGAGGAGGAGCAGATTGATAGAAATGAAATCTTCGAAGAACTGAAAAAATGGAGAGAGGATTTCGAAAAGTATGTATGATTTTTTTTGCATCTTCAGCAAGCTCTCCCCCTTTTAAAATTGGAATTTCCATTCTCTGACATCATCATAATCACAAACAAATATTAACACACGATATTCGCTGCAGCTATTTATCAATAAATCAAATTCGTGACAAGGCGCAGTTTTTTGTGTATGGTGTTATTCCCGGGGATAGTGTTTCCTTGTGAAATTTTATTTAGATGGTCCCATGATTTTCAACTGCTTTAACTACTCAACCGCTTCAACTTTTCAACTGCTTTTCTACAACTCAATATTTACATGTGTATGGAGAGGAATTCTTTCTGTGACCCAATCGAAATGCTAAAATTTTCCTCTAAACTAGCCAAGGTCTCATACTGGTCGCAAAAGCTATAAAATGATACGGTTGATTGGGACCATTTCATTGTAATCGATTAAAGTATAACCAAAATTGTAGCTCTATGATCAGACTTGGCAAAGTTGTAGATCAACTACCTAGCTAAAGATGGAGCGAAAAGGAATCGAAAATTTGTTGAGTACTTTTGGAGATAAGTCAACTTTTCTGAAATCGGCAATATGATTTGAACTAGGATTTTCGAAGCCAGCATTGACAGACACTTTCCGATTTATACATATTTCCACTTCCCAGACTGTAAAGAACAGCATCCTTTTTACCGTTTTGCGATAGGCCGAATGATTTTAAAGAAGTAAACTTCTTTCTGAGGAGAGTGATTTTGCGAAAGGGTATCTCGTTGTGCACCAGAGCGGAAAGCAGAGCTAAGTTCATATGTTTAGTATCCAGTCTCAGGATTCAAAAGGATTTCACTCATGAAATACACGGCATGTTTTCACTCACAGCAAACACGATCTCAGCTCTATCCACAACAACAACAATCCACAGGGGGCCTAACTCTTAATGTCACAATAGGGCCCCCAACTAAGTATATTCTAATAACGTAAATACTACATCTCCCTTTTGCTATTTTTTTTTGTTCACTTATCAGTAAAATCCTTCAACCATGCTGGTTTTTTCTTTACTCTATGAGAACGTCTCAATGGCTGTGTGTCAACAGTCTCATTAGGGATAATACTTGACTCTGTTTGCATTGGTGGCTCAGTCTCTTTACTTTCCTCTGGCCTTTGATTTGATCTTGGAGCTTGAACAATCTCTGATCTAATCTCTGTCCTTAATGGCTCTTGTAATCTATTCTCTACTCTCATAGGCTCTGTAATCTCTCTATGTCTTTCTCTTGGTTCTACTCTGTCAGACATGGTAGGCTGCAAAACTTCTCTCTCCTTCCCTTCACGGGTCTCTGCTGGGATCTCTGACTGCATAAAGTGTTTCAAATGAGCAACATTTCTCTTATACAGTGTGTTTCCCCTCTCCACAATCACCATATCTCCCTTTCTAGCCAACACTTTAAATGGGTCTGGGTCATAAATGGAAGACAATTTATTCTCTTTGTCTTTTCTTAACAAAATCTTATCCCCCTCTTGAATATGCGACTCTTGTACTCTCTCATTAGCATTGTCATTGTATCTTCTCTTTCTCTGTGCATCAGTGTCCCTTGCTTCAGACATTTGTGTTTCACCTTCCTCTTCATAATCTTCAAATTCAGGTAGTTTTGTTCTAATCTCTCTGTTGAACATTAACTTTGCTGGACTAACCCCTGTTGTTGAATGTGGAGTTGATCTATAAGCCATAAGAAATTTGAAAAGTTCTTTCTTCCAGTCTTTTCCCTCTGTTTGTGCAACTCGAAGCGCTTTCAATGAAGTTCTATTTTGGCGCTCTACCTCACCATTTGCACGTGGCGACAAAGGTATCACCCTTTTATGTTCAACCCCATGTTCTATGAGAAATATTCCCATCTCCTTACTTACTAAATTAGCAGCATTATCTGTTTTCAAGGTTTTAGGCACTCCATGTCTTGTAAAATGATTCTCTATGCATCTAATGACAGCCTCACTGTTTACATTCTTTAAGACGTGAACTTCCATCCATCTGCTGTAATAATCTACAGTTACCAGGAGATATTCACCCTTGGGCAAAGGACCCAGAAGATCCAAAGCTAAATCTCTCCATGGCTTTGATGGCATTGCAGTACTCTTCGCACATGGCTGAAATGAAGAGGGTGTATTAGCTTGACACCCATGACATCTGCGACAAAACCTTTCAACATCACTGTTCATACCTGGCCATCAAACTTTTGTTCTAAGTCTGTCCTTTGTCTTGACAACTCCCTGGTGACCCTCATGGGCTAACTGAAGAACTCTTCCTCTTAACTTCTTTGGTACGATGATGCGAACACCCCTCATAACTAAATTTCCTACCAGCGTTATCTCATTCCTTATAAGACTATATTCTTTAGGAGCATCATCCCAGTTATCAGATCTCCAACATCGACGCACAACAGACAAATCTTGATCCGCTGCAGACTCTCTCTCAATTTCTCTAGTGTTCATTGCCTGTGGTGTTGCAATCACTGCTACAGCTCTTATATACTCTTCAATCTCTTCTCCTTCATGTGGTGAAGCAGGAATTCTGTTTAATCTACTTAGGCAATCAGCAATATTCTGTGTTGAGGACACATGATGAACTTTGAACTTACAGGGCATTAAACGTAAAACCCATCTTTCGATCCTTGCCGAAGGCTTTGATTTCACACTGTAAATGGCCTCCAGTGCTTTGCAATCTGTTACCAGAGTGAACTCTTCTAGACCATACAGGTACAAATGAAATCTTTCACACCCCCAAACAACGGCTAATGCTTCTTTTTCTGTTTGACTATATCTGCGTTCAACATCACTCAGACCTCTACTTGCAAAACAAACTGCTATTTTTACCCCCATTCTGCTCTTGTACAAGAATGGCTCCTAATCCCACAGGACTAACATCTGCCCATATTTCAGTTTGTGCATTTTTGTCAAAAAATGCCATCATGGAAGCATTTCCAACTTTATCTTTAACATGTCAAAGGCCTCTTGTTCCTTTGAGCCCCATTTCCATTCCGTTCCTTGTCGAATGAGCTTTCTCAGAGGCTCCACAATAGTAGCAAAATCTGGAATAAATCTTGAACAAAAGCTGGCAAGGTCTAAAAAACTCTTAAGCTCTGAAATAGTTGAGGGTTCTTTAGTTTCTTTAATTGCTTTCACTTTCTCCTCAGTTGGGCCTATGCCATGTTTGTTGACAATCAACCCCATGAACTGAATTTCATCCATTCCTATGTTGCACTTGTCTTGATTCACTGTTAACTTCTTCTCTTCAAGCCTTTTCATCAACATGTACACGCTTTTGTCATGCTCCTCAATGCTCTTCCCATAAACTACAATATCATCAGATATACTTTTCACCCCAGGAATGTCACATATTGTCTGCGTGATTATGTTATGATATTTTTCTGGGGCACTAGAAACTCCAAAACTCAGACGCTTATAGCGATACAACGACTCCCCCACAGCAAATGTAGTGATATCTCTTGAACTTTCATCCAACTCAACTTGATTAAAACCAAGTTTCAAATCTAACTTTGAAAACACAGAACTGCCATTCATCTCCTCAAGAACATCATATACAGTGGGCATGGGCAGTTTTTCTCTCAAAATTGCTTGGTTTGCACATCTCATATCAACACAAATTCTAATATTATCTTTATTTGGCTTTGGTGCAAAAACTGCTGGACTCACCCAAAAAGTAGGACCAGTCACCTTTTCAATAATATCTAAACTTTCTAGCTCTGAAATTTTCTTCAAGACTCTATCCTTTAATGGATATGGAATTCTTCTTGGTTTCTGTGCAACTGGCACAACATTTGGATCAATATGAAGCTTTAATTTGTAATCAGCTAATTTCCCAACCCCTGAAAAAACTGTTGGAAACTTCTGCACAACATCCTCCATTCTACCACCAACAAAACAAACTTCAGGACCAACTCTCAACAATCCAAGACTTTTTGCTGCTTGACTACTAAGCAAACAATTATCATTTCCATTAACAATAACAATTTTATCTGTAATTTC